>CM059586.1:104657500-105907500 GCA_030407085.1 Trichopria drosophilae
ATTAAACGAAAACATTTTCTTAATTTTTTATATTTTTTTTTGTTATTTAATGAACATAGCAGCCGCTGCCTGAAAACGAAATTGAAAATTTGACGAAAACTCATAACTACCAGAATAGTGGAATCGTACAAACACAAAAATAACAGTTAGATAACAACTATATAACATTTATGTAACAAGGTATCCATTACGTAACTGTTACTTTTTATGTTTGCAGGGTTGTAACATCTCATGAATGTTTTTCTAGTTTTTGGGTCTCTTATTACGAATCTGCATTTAGTTTTCAAAAATGCAAAATGGCGGATAAAATTTTTAACTATCTATTACAATGTATTGTAGGCCAGAAGACTTATTATTTTGGCCAAAAGCATACACGTTTTCAAAATTGCCTGAAACGTGTTACTCCGAAGTTTTTGGGTCGCGGAACACGAATCTGATACTAGATTTTCAAAATTCAAGATAGCCGATCCAATATGGCGGATGAAATATTAAAATTGCATGGAATTTACCTAAAAATTGTTTCTCGGGGGTATTTTTTGGGTCATTGATTATGAATCTGACATTAAATTATCAAAATTGAAGATGGCAAATCAAATATCGAAGACTTGAGTTTTAAAACCTACATGAATTTACATAATTTTTACATAATTTTTTATAGACAGGAGTTACAAAAATATGTATTATATAAAGGGAGAATTAAGTTCTCTAATTGATGCCAATATTTTCATTAGTTTCGGTTACTTTTATAAAACTTACTAACGTGCCTCACCACGTGAAGAGTTGGATTATTCAAGCGCTTTTTTATTTTTTTTTATTATTTTATTTGTAATTTTATTTTGTTTATTTTCTTTTTTACAATTTTATTTTTTTTAACTTTTTGAATTTTTTTAATGATCTTAAAACTTATGGACCTGAAACTGTATTGAACAATCAGTGTTTATATTAATTTTCTCTATTGTACGATTTTGTGTTTTATACAGTTTAATTTAAAAAATAAGCAAAAACGGGCAAACCTATTTTCACGCAGATACTCTATAGAAGAAATGCGCACTTTAAACGATTAAAAATGGCCTGGAACATTTAGGTACTCACATTCGACAGCGTGAACGCGATTTTAAAAACTTCGATATTAATATTAAATTAAACCATCAGTAAACATTTGAATTAATCATCCAATTAGAATTTTAATGTTTTCTACTTTGCTATTAATCGACAAAAAAGCAATAATTATTAATCCATCGACTATTCTAAATAAAAACTGAAATTAAGAAGAGAACACATTATTCATAAATTAATATGAACTTAATTTGAGTCTGTATCACAACTAAATTGCAAAGAATTTATTGATCAGTAAATCATTTTGGTAAAAACTAATTTCATATATATATATATTATAATATTCTAAATTGTAAAAGTAACGTAGTATGAACGTCAACTTTTAATTTTGTTAATTATACTAATATTAGATGTTACATCAATTTCTACCTTTTTCCTATGGTTCCATTAACTATTTCTCTCTAACTGGGGCTTCAAACAGAATCTGTATCACAAATTCAATGGTGAATTTTGGATCTTTGACGAAAGTGAGTACCTCGAGGTTTTTGAGGTCGCTAAATCAGAATCTTAAATCGGATTTCTTACATTCAAAATGGCGGATCCGATATGGCGGTTAAACATAATTCTTTTACGTTTTTTACGATAGTTAATTTGTCATCAATGGTTTGCTGTTTATTGGTCAGAACGTATACGAGTTTTAGATACTTGGAATCAGGACTCAAATTCTAAATTCGGGATTTCAAAGATCTAACAATACAAATGTTTGTAAAAAATTGTAAAAATTACATTTCAAATTCAGATTCAGCGACTTCAAGGAAACTGTCAAGATTTTTTTTCAGCGCAAATTAAACATTTTGAGTCTTTTAAATGTCTTATTAGAAAAATAATTTCAAGGGAACGTTTTCAAACTTCGATATAGAAAATCATAAAATTTGACACATTATTTCCTTTTGTCGATCGTTAATAAGACATGTTTATGTCTTCACGCAGAAAAGTCTAATTTTTATATCCAAATGTCAAATACCAGTGTCATATGAAATGTTGACAGTCAACCATTACATTTCTTAAATATACAAATTTGCTATTTTATGAAAGAGTTCTAATCTGAGATATATAAACGCGATAGTAAAAGAGTCTCAATTTAAGTCGTAATTCGGAAATCCACTACTTACTTTCGTTATAGATGTATTTATGGACTAACCTTTGTCTTGGTTCATATTAATGTATTTATTAGTATTTTTAGGTTAGGATGTCCTGACGTGTTGGAGTAAAATAGCCACCAGTCCTGGTCAAAGAAATTTTTCACCGATGTGTTATGATTTCAATTGTCACCAGTAGCTAACATAACCTATCCTGTTCATGCCTTTCAATTATTTTAGCGAGTGTAGTCTATCTTGAAATGCTAATCATAGTAACAATAAGTTAGGCGACTAACCGTTATTTCATTATTAAAATAGATGGCGATCTCATTTCAACAGTGAAATAAGTACCATTTCGAATGTAAACAGATCCAGTAGTCCTCAATTTTTCGATTTTCTTCATTATTGTCGTATAAAATGCTTCGAGAATTTTACGACCGCGTTAATTCGGAAGTTAATCGAAGCGTCGGATCCCAATTAAATTCCTCTCTTTTGCGATGAAATCGAGTGTGGGAACTCGTAACGTTTCATACATACGACACGCGTATCGCACGCGAGAAAAAAAATAATACAAGAAAAAAAAGCGAAGAAAAACAGAACCAGGCGCAAAGGCCGCAATTATCTTCACTCGCGCGAACGACATAATTTGCCCTTGTTAAAGCGCGATCCGAATCGCCGGAAGCCCGCACCGCTTCGGTTTTTTTTTCTTCGGCGTCTTTTTACGCACGGTTAAAAGTGAAAAACGATTCCCCCACCAGATTTCGATCCCCTCGTTTATCAGGTCTGATTGGAGTCCCACTTATAGGAAAATTCTCAGGGACCTAAAGAGAAAATCGCGGCTCAAAACCTGGAGGAAAATCATCGCACTTTGGATGCTGATACTTCACTAAGGATGTTGTCCGAATTCTCGTATGCTAATGTATGCTAATCGTGAGTACTCTATGACTTAATTAGGATGAACTTAATCCGATGTATTACGTTTCCATGGTTCTTTATTTAGTAATCTGCGTTAGACGTAAATTTTTTTAAAAGAGATGGGAAGAAATTTCATTAGCGGGGAACAAATGTGTTAATACGTATTTTAAGTTAATATTCGTGATTATCAAAGTTTGTACGGTAATGCTAATTTATTTACATATTGCGGGAGAGATAGTGAAGCTCTGTTTCGCGCTTCGCGCTTCAAATCTGCATCTGTTAATTGGGAAATAAATTGTCATTTCCTTTTGGCGCGTTTGAGGTTAGGTTTGTAATCATTGTTTATTCTATATTACGGAAAGCGAGAAATGGTTAAATCAACTATGAAAATAGGTGTAATGTTTAGTAATAGTAGACATCAAAAGTTAGTCCGCCCAATTTAAAAACATTTTTTAGGTTTATATTCATTTAAATAATATTTGGAATTAAAATACACACTGAAATAGAGAAAATCTTTCATTGTATTTAATGAATGGCTCTCCTAAAGTTTTACTCGACTTATAATAACAAATTTTATTTAATTGGAGTTTCTGTAATAGTTGAAATTATCTTGCAGTGTTTTTAAAATGTTTCCTGTCAATCACTAAACATGACTGAATGTACTCTCTATTTTTATAGGTATGTTCCACATATTCAAAAATTTCAATTTTCTTCATTGTGAATTTCTATAATACTTTCTGTATTTATGGGGAAAAATTCCTCAAGTGTACCAAATAAAAAAGTGTACCAAATAAAAAAGATTAATGTGCTTTTCATTAGCTTTAAAATGCTCTTTTAATAATTCCGATTCGATTTTTTTCATCGAGTTATCAAAAGTTATCAAAGACACGATTATCATTTCCATATTTTGCAGTTTTGGTTAGGATACCTCAAAATCTCGACGAACGATTCTGCGATCAGATTTGGATTCAGCACATTGTAAATCTTCGGAAAAATATGTATAATCATGTTTCTGATGAATGCACTTTAATCTGGTTTTTACCGAAGTGCGAATCAAAATTTTGTTCCGCCACAAAAACCTACTAAATATGGGTAAAAACGATGTTTTTTGAAATTTTATCTTAGGATATCTCAAAATCTTATCACGGCAGAACAATTTTTAGCAGAAGAACGGTCTCATATTGTTAATTATTTTCATACAATTAGACATTTTCTAAATCTGTGAAAATCATATTTATACCTTGACAAAAATTTAGATAACTCGATGAAAGAAAATCGTATCGGAATGACTAAAAACCGAGTTCAAAGTTAATGCAGAGCACTTAAGGAGTTCTTCCTCCTTAAGTAGTTTAACCAATATCATAAATTTTAGACAGATTTGTTTATTATCTGTAGTTAATTATGAGACAAAACGCGTCTTTAACTTCGCAGCTATAAATATTATTTATACTATATACGAAAAATTAAGATAAAATATTTAAAATGTCTGTTAAATTAAAATACTAGTGTACTTCAAATTCGTAATGATTCCCAAAAAATACCCTGACACCAAACATCATAACAGTTGCACAAAATCTTGGTCTGGCATATTAGATCCATTATTTTGAATTTATTGAAAATAATGTTCGATTCGTACGCAAAACCCTCAAAAACTTGCGAATACAGTCCTCCCTCCGTAATTGCTTGTCCGTCGTTCCCGCCTCTACCTCTCCTTCTCCAGTTAATAGAATATACGTGCGCATGCGCGAATGTGCCTTTCTTCTTACAGTTCATCTGGAAGGGGGACCTGGATACCAATTACGGAATATTTTGGGACTAACGGAGTAATTACGGAGGGAGGACTGCACTAACGTTTTATTAAGATCGAACAATTGAAGATTCAGTACTCTACGCTTATTTTTTACAAGATAAAATAACTTCAGTCGCCATTTTGGAGTCGCCATGTTTGTTTAGCAATACTTTATAACGAATTGTTATTGGCAAAGATACGATATTTTGAGGCTTTAACGCAATTAATTTTCCTATATGACACGAACACATTGATTGAAAAATGTTTTTTTTTTTTTTAAGAAAAAAATTGTCTTTTTTTTTAAATAATTGTTTCTAAGTTTTTACAAGTTTATTATAAGCAAATTTGAATAACAGGTCAAAAATGTTTATTTTTTAAATTTTTTAAATTTTTATTCAATGTCAATAAATATCTTTAATATTTTCTTAAAATTGAAGGTTTTTGAGCATTAATGGGTTAATATTAAGTTATTACAAAGTTCTGCGTTTATAAGGGAGAAATCTTCTATAAAAACCGTAAATAAAAAATGACGGAATTAATTTGTCAAAATTCGGCCTCTATAATGGTGATTTTTATTACTATAAACGATATCCTAGAAAACGAAACAAAGAAATTACAGTAGAGTCCCGGTATATTTGCCCACTCGGTTCCTCGCCTTCCTCTCCCGTTTCCTTACATTTATGAAAAGAAGGAGAGCGCCGCTTCTCCCACTCTCCTCAGTCACGTTACATTCGTGACGTCACAGCAGGCCCTTCCTGAGGCCCCAGCGCGCAAGGTGGGGGAAAAAGACAGTTCAGTAATAATGTTTTTGGTATTTTCTAGAAAACCGTTTATAGTAATTAAAATTCTCTTTGCAGACCCCAAATTTTGATTATCATCTTTAAGTTACGTTTTTTAGAGAAACTTCCTACCTAACCGGCGGACTACTTTACAACCCTCTCGATCTTAATAATATTTTTTTCATATCTTATTAATTCAGAATGATTAAATGTTTTTATCAAACTGAATATGTCTAAACACAAAAAAATATCATGAAAATTATTAAAATGTTTCTCGCAATGTTAGCAGTAATGCGAGTGCTAAAATTGTCACCATTTAATAGCACACGTAAATATCTAAAAATGCAAATAGACAAAATCGCTCATTTTTTTCCGACTACTTTTCAACGTAATAAATTATTTCTTAGTTTATATTTTTAGATATGCAATTGACATTATTGAAGTCACATTACTCAGGTATTATTTATGCGTCTTTTTGATCAGTGTGCTTATTTTCCGGTGAAAGTATATGCATGAACCTGATTAGTCACAAAATAAATGAATAATGAAAACGGGATTAAGGTTGTTGCGAGTCACGAAGATATTCGAAAGGGAATCCTGCAAGTCACGATAGTCCTACGTGAGGATGCAATAATAATTTACTGATATACACACAAGTCCATTAAGTTAATATATATTTTTGTAATTTACCTTTATTATTTCGAGAATATAATATTTTACTGTCATGGAACTGAAGTATTGCTTTGACCATAATAAATTATTAGTACGATTAAATATCTATTTATTTATTATAGTTCTAAAGTACACATAATCACGAAGTACAACGTTATGTATGAAAAGATTAAACGAAGTTCACCGACTCGTGAAAAACAGCAAAAAGCCATCAAGTCCATTTCTTACGTGCGGGAAATTTATTTTTATTTCAAACATTAGCGTTATCATTACTACAAATAATTACTGGATGTAATTAACTTCGATTACGTTTTGCATAATTCAAGCTATAGAGAGAAACTTACCAAAGACACAGATACGCACGTATTACCATAATGCGTACTAACAACGTAACTAACGTAAGTAAATACAAAAGAAGTTATCAAAGCGTAAAGCTCTCGTTTACGAAGTAAATAATAATTAGAAATTTTAGTAATTTCGTGTAGGGAATTGGTCCAAATTCAAAAATTCTGAAACTATTGTAAGCGTAATTATCATAGGTAAGAAGATAAATTAAAATTGATCTAGATACAAAGGAATAAAGTGTTGAAAGAAGGGAACGTGATATTATGATGGAAAAGGTGAAAATTAAACATCATTTATCAATGGATACTAAACTCCTTCGCTATTTCACGCTTATGATCGTTAAACACCATGCATATTATAATATTATTCTTTAAGAAGTGTTTTTTTTCTATTATTTACTTTTCGCTTCCGTGATTTTTTATGTCAAAAGATAACAAAAGATTTACATCGTACTGACTCCTTTAATGGGTATCGTTTTAACACGTGGTCCATTAATATCGAGGTTAAACACCATTCAAGGGAAAATTGTTTTTGTAATGGCGATATATGCGGTTTTGTTGAGAAAGTTTTTTTATTCATCTCTAACAATTTAATTTTAAACAGTTTCAATGCAAGATCCTACGTAAATTAAAGAAGTATCCATTCCTGAACTTAAAATTGCATCTTTTATTATAGAATGTGCAATATCTGTAAAAGTCTTTTAACATCACTCTTATAGAATGATAGTCGAGAAATACAAGGAAGAATTTTAAATTTTATGTATTTGTAATTGTTCCTATTTCCAAAATAGACATATGAGAAGCTCGACTGTGATTGGCTAAGAACTATAATATCCCAATAGTCCGAATTGGATTAAGAATTTTAATCCATTCCTATTCGTACTTTGAATCCGTTAACCCATTACATTACAAAATCAGGTGTCTCAATTTAAGACACTTTCGTGATCATTTTTAAGAAATTTCTTGGTGTTTTATTGTTGGTGCCTAAGATACGCACCAGTGTCTTATATCAAGAGAACGTATCACTTCAAATAAAAAATGAATATTTTGTCTTCAATATTTCGCAAAGGTTATGTTAGTTTAGACATTTCTTGATGTCTTGTTCACGGTCGGAGTCTTGCTTTATTATCATTATCTTTAAATCATTAAGTAAAAATTGACGAAAAGGCATATTTACTGCGTAATTTTAGGATAACTTAATTCGATGTGAAACAAAATATTTTATTTCGTTACACTGAAAATATCTAAAATTTTGAGATGCTTTGTTTTTAAGACGCCTAAATCAAGACATTTTAAACGAGGACTCTTTTAATTGTCTTAGTGTTTTTATTTAAGACACTCATAAGACACCCCATTTGCAGTATAAGTCCCAGAGAAACATTTATTTGTTGAGCTTGCAAGTGACCTATCGTGTACTATTTTTGAGTATGCTTTTTCGGTGTAGTCAAACTCGCATTTAAATGTCTTCTAAAATAAAAGTGTCGACATTTATGTAAACAAACAATGAAGATTTGAAATTTGTTTTCTTCATAGATATTTTTCGTATAAAAAATATAATGGAAATTATTTCGGGTTTCAACCAAAATTGCATAAAATTGTGTAAAAAAGTTCAAAATTTCGGTATTTTTAAATTCAATTTTAAATTGAATGAATGAAAAGCCATTTTGATTACGCCAATCGAAAATGGTAAAAAACTCAGTCAGTCTCAAGTCAATATTAATCCAATTATTTTCTGTTGAGAATGAAGCTCGACAATTAACACAAAACCGTGTGTCTATGGGCTTTATTGGGTTAAAGTGAATTAAAATGAATGCAATTCTTAAGCAATTTAATAATGTAAATTGATGCATACAAAAGCTTTAACGGAAATTAATATAATTTTAATTGAGTTTTGGTTTATATCGGTCATTCAGAATTAAAAATAAATATAAATAAGATTATATAAATAAATTAAGGTCAGTTCGAGGGCACATATTTTATCAAAATTAAAATAAAAGAAGCAAGGGTGTAATGGGAGGGCTAATAACGTTCTTGACGTTTCGATCACTAAATTCGGGTCCTCTTCAGAAGGTACAAACCGATGCAAATTCGCTCGTATTTATACTGGATCAAGAATGCCAGAAATTGCGTAGGTGTTATTATTTAGTATCACACTGTGCAAAAATCCTATGTAATTTTACAGTGAAATGGAAGAAACTAAAATACCTGTGAAAATCCTGTATTACCGACATTATTTTACATGTCACTGTAAATAAGACGTCAATCGGTTATTGGTGAGATTTACCACAATTTGCAGTTAGTTTGTAATATTACAAAGAAGACGTAAAATTACATTTTTTAATTATACAATCGATGTAAAATTACCACGATTATTACTGGTATTTTTATTTCCACCTTTGACGTTGTAAATTTACATTTTCATTGTGAATTTTACATGTTTATGGTAAATTTCCTTCTACTTTCGGGAGATTTTTACACGAAAATTGTAATTTTACTACGAAAATAATAGGTAATTTCAACAAACCTGTAAAAACTCGGAAATGCAATTTTACTTTTATTTTTCACTGTATAAGAATAAGTGAAATAACGTTGGAACAAATGCACACATTACACACAACTAAGTATGTGCTATTAAAAGGATAATAGTATATTACGATACAAGTGCGCAAATCACCTACTTCGCGCACTTGTATCGTATACTATTTTTTTTTTAACTCCGTGCGCGAAATTCAATTTCGCGCACTGAGTTAAAAAAAAATCTATTTCAGGTAACAAAAGTATGTTATGCTTCCGGTAACTTTATTTTGGTCTTTTTTTATGTAATAATTTTCATGGTGGACTGTTTTTCTCCAATTTTTTCCTCTTGTGAGAATTTTAGTGTTCTCGAAATCGAAATCGTGTCCACTATCCAGTCTGTGAACGGTTAAACCAGTGAACTGTTCAAATTTCGAAGCAAACCCTACCGGCACAGGTTGACCCGTTTTTTAAGTCGATTTAGAGTCAACTAGACCGAAATCGGTCACTATAGTCGACATATACAAAACTAATCGGTCAATTATCGGTCAATATTCGGTCTATGTTTTGCACAAATCGACCGTCGATTTTTGGTCAATTTTCTAAAATTTACCAATTAAATTTTGGGTCAACTTCCGGCCAACTTTTGCGAAATCAACCGAGTATTGACTCGGTAAAACCATTATTCGGTCAATTTTCGGTCGACGCATAGTGGAGATATCTTCCTGCGAACAGTTGTTTTTCTGAAACCAATAAATTTTTAGATTCCCATTGTCTTGAATTATGATCTTGGTGTCAAAATAATTAATTTGATTGTTTTGTTCAGATTCTATTGTAAACTTAAGCCTGTTTTGAGTATCGAAATTATTGAACTCTTGCAGGATGATCAATTCTTCGTTTTCGGGAATGCATGTAAGAATGTCATCGACATACTTGTAAAAAAGAGGTGGATTTATATTTAATTTGTTTGATTGGTGGGGCAAAAACCGTATTTAACACGCTTTTCTGTTATATTTAAGGTCATATAATATAAGTAGATAATTTTATTTTCAAACAATCGCTACAATTTTTGAAAGTACTTTTCCCCTCTCCAAATCCCGTTTTGAAACGTAAAAATTTTAATTCTCTGAGAGATCATCTGTTCAATTTAGTACTCTTAGTATACTAAGTTGCTTGTACAACTATAGTTGCTGTCTTTATCGCCTTTTATTGCGTAGGCAAAACTGAGCACAAGTGTAGTGATATATACAATGGTATTTATAATGTGTACGGACATTGAAAACGAAAATGAAGTCAGTTTAAAAAATTCAAAATGGCAGATACAATATGGCGGATGAATTTCAAGAAATGCATTGGACTGGCTTGGTAGTTCTTACACTATGGTTTTACGCGATAAATTCTTAAATTTCGGTGTTTAAAACCGATAAACTTTTTAAATTCACCAGCCATAGTGGATTCGCTATTTTTAATGTTTGAAATCTGACTTCATTTTCGTATTCAGCGACCCCACAAATAATAAAAACATTGTACTTATCGCTATATATGTTAAAGAGAGGCACTAATAGCTAAAATCACTAAATTCAACAGTTGATTTCACAGTTTTTTTTGCGTTTCAAAATGGATTTTCAAGGGGAAAAGTATGGTTTTCAGAAACCGTGGAAGCCTTTTTAAAATAAAATTATCTCCTTGTAGTATACGGTCTTAAATATGGTGAAATGTGTGTTTTATTTGCACGTTTATTTAAGACTATCTCCAAAACCTGACGTCAGATTTGTATTCAGCACGCGAAAAATCTCCGGAATAGTATTTTTCGTCCCTAGGATGGGTGAGAAGTGTTGCGTCCGAGGGGCGAACAACAAGTTTTGTCGCAGCAGGTCACAAAATGCAATGACCTCGTTGACCTCGACCATACATATCTACGGTTACAATGCGGGCGCAAAATCGCATTTTGCGGCCTACATCGACAAAAAATATTTTCTGCTTTTTGGTTGTGATGATATTCGTTTCTTTTTGAAAGAGCAAGAAACAGATAATTTATTGCATTCTGAATACTCTCGTCTATCAGATGCTCTGATACGAATCTCTTCTGGAGAAATCAGAATTTTTGCACGTTCGAAGTTCTGTTATCATGTAAAAAAGGAATAATTAATTCTAATCTAATAGAACAGCATTAAGAAATAGGTAGACGATCATTGAAGTCGAGCAAAACAGACACACACGCAATAGCGCCTTATCAAATCATTGTATCGTAAATACCTCACCGTGCCTTGTAAGTGACTATCGGTGCGGTTAATGCAGCTTTTTACGATCTGCGCAATTCAAGGTCCCGTTCAAGTTCAGAGATTTGCGCTTATCAGAGATTAAGAGGATAAACGTGGGGTTTCTCGCCGGAGATCAAAGTCAAAATTGAAATAATAAATTTTGAAAATCAGTGCGAGATTTGACTGCGTGATCCGAGATGTTTATTGCCTGTCCAACCTCAGGTAAAATACGAGGGAAAGGCATTCGTGCATACGGTCCCATTATTTCCGCACCGATGCTATACAGTGGACTGGGAATTTTGCATTTTTATTACCGTTTAATTGGATAACTGCAAAATGCCACAATAATTGAATATTTAAATCGCTAAAAAGGATGTTGGATGCGTAATGGAAGGCAATTAAAGAGGAACTCGAGAATCGGTTAAAAGTTCCTGGAGATCCCATCAGGGTGTCTGAAATTTAATATAATGGAGATAAAAGACATTGCAGATCTGCATCATGTGCCGAAAAAGGGACAATACACTAGGTGTATCAAAGATAACAAGTTTTTTGTTACATGTTAACGACTTAGATGATCAGCAACACATACGTGATAAATCACTAAAAGTGATTTATATCTTAGATACAACTATTTTGTGGTTTAATCCCCAAATTCATTCATTTTTTATCCTGATTTTTTGCCTTTCAACCAATTTTGTCTCTAATCAAGATTTCAAAATGTTATGATTTTTGTAGCGTTTTTAAGTTCGTTTCGAGAGTATTTTCGTGACAATCGAATAGATTGGTGCAAAGTTGTAATTATAGAGGATCTAGAGTTTTAACCCCACGTTTTTCAACATTTTTGGGAAATGGTTTCAAGACTATTATCTTAATGTTGGATATATTGTGCCAAGGAATGGTTTAATTGAATGAAATAAATCTTCTCTTAAACCAAGGAACATTAATTTGATTTGATTGTTTGAATCAATTTCATGTGAACATATTTCGTTGAAAAAACTTTTTTTTTTAGTGTACTAATGCCAAATAAAAATTTCCTGCGGTGTTAAAAAAATAGTATACGTGCGTGGCACAATTATTAATTAAGTAACGAGTGGAGCCTGTGTAATGTTTAATTAACACGTCCTAGCTTCGGGTCGTAAACGTGAGAAATTGCTATGAAGAGAATGCGTGTATGTAAAACAGCGGATGTCTTTTCCTTCCTGTTACACTATACTGAACAAATTATTAGAATTACATCGGGATTTTTTCTTATAAGATTGCGATTAAATATATTTAAAGGTCTTACACGCTCTGATAATAATTTATTTGAATTCCTAACCTATAAAAGCGATAATCGTTTTTTAAAGTAGTTCAAGCGGCTAATAATAAATTTATTGGTTTCGTTGTGTCTTGATGGAAAATGGTTATAGAAAGATTAATAACATGGTTCTTTCATCTAAATGCCATTATGAACTGATTTTAAATATCTAATTTTTAGCATATCCTTACTTTTCTCAACATTCTTTCAATTGTTAAGTCACTGATATTTTTTAAATCGTGGCTTTCATTGTCACTGTAAAGAAAATTAAGTATATTCAAGAATCAAATATTCATTTTTTAATTATGGACAATTATTTTTAGGTTTAGTTCCGAACAAAAAAACAGTGTATTAAATCAATTTAGGCATCAGATCTAGAGTGCAAAAATCAGATACTTATGAATGACAAATTTATAAATTTCAAAAAATTTCTGAAATTCTAGTGTAAGAAATTAGCTTGGATTTCAAATTTAACAAATATTTAACTTTTGCAACTCAAAATACTATAAAATATATCATAAAATAACTATTTTAGCTGTGACAATTTTCATTAAAAGATTATTTTCATTTAATCAGTTTTTATTACAGCTAGACAAATTTAACGTGACTATTGAGGTAATTTTTGTGGTGAATTTAAGGATATGTACTCTGTTGCATATTTAACCATCGCTAAATAGTAAATAAAACAACCTGTTCTCTTTACTACTGAAAAAATTATATTATACAGAGATGTAAATTTTAATTTAAATATTTATGAATAAGTCACAACAAAAATAATACACGTATGAGAAAAATACAATTAAACTGTTAAAGATGCACGTTAAAAATAATAAACAAGGACTCTTCGTCAACTGTTTAAAGGCCATGCCAATATTGATTTCTGAAATTTCATTACCGAGGCAAGCATATAAGCACACAAAAAGGCATAATTATATTCGTATTGAGAACAAATATTCTGCGCATTTCTGCTTTTGTCATTTCCGCGTTTGTTTCCGTTATATGTATAAACTGAATTACCTAGTAACTTTGATTTATGCGTATTTCATTTATGTCGACAAATAAAAGCATACAAAAAAGTTTTTTTTGGAAGAGATAAGACTTCACTGTACCGGTCTGTTTTAAAGGAAAATTAAAGGAGAAAATCTTCGAGAAATATGCATTTACAGAGAATATACAATCAAAATTCAACAACTTTGCCATCATTGCTCGAATTCCGATTCGAGAATCTCGAATATATCGACCTCCCAATATGGCGGCCTGCACTCAGCTGATTATTCTACGCACGCGGTCGCGAAAGCCGCTCAGAAGATCAAAGCTTAATTTCGAAACAAAAATTATTTTAATTTACAGTTTCACGTGTTTATTTTGTTTGATCAATATATTCTGTTCAAAAATGTTGTATTATATCGTCCTACTACATTTATTGCTTTACGTAATTATATAGGTTAGTGATCTGGCGGGTTGTCATCTAGAATTCGTGTACATTTCTGGGATTTTGCCCAATAAAACTATATTCAGCCGTCAGGATAATGGTTAATTCATCCTGTTAAATCTCTACCAGAGCAGTGCACCAATAGAATTTTGTAAACTATTGTTGGCGTGGTGCCTCGCTCGCTTCGCTCGCTCAGAAACTTCCACTCAGTGGAGAGTCGGCTATTCCTTAAGACTCGTTTGTTTACTAACAGCTTTCAATTATATTATAAAATTATATTGATATTTGGGGGTCCAATCATATTTAGGTCCAAGTGGCTTCGATAGGTGTGTTACAACAATATAGTGTTTCTTATATGTATGAAAATTGAAAATGAGCATTTTCAAAACTTCGACCCCGACAACAGGCCAGCCGAAGTATTAATAAATAAAAGTTGCAAAACACTTACTTCATGCACTTGTATTCTAATAGACTATTCGATGCATATTACATGTTTACTGTGTTTTACTAATTACTGTCTGTATTATTATGATATTATATATACAATATATATACCTATAATTCGTCAAAGATATCTTGAAAGTGTCGAAAAGATCTATGACGGATATCTTATAGATATCTATAAGACATCTTTTAGATATATCGAAATAGTTATTTTCGTATCAAGGGCGTAAATGAACTTTGCGCCCGTTGGTGGTCATCGCGCCCGAGGAGCTGGCAAAGACTACCCCTGGAGGGTAGGGGGTCGAAACGTCGAAATTTGATGAAAAACAATAGGGTAATTTTTTTGCCGCGATGACCAAATTAAATACTTTTTCAGACAATAGTCATAAACATTTTAAACCAGTTTTTATGGCATTATCGTTGACTTTAGGAAGAAAATGCATTCAACCTTTTTTGTAGAGAATTTCATGTTTTATCTTTTTTGTTTGAAACATTTTTAAATAAAATTTGTATTTTTCAAAATAAATGGAAAAAACCAAAAAGAAACTTAATTGGGGCTAATTTTTTTTAGTAATGGACGGGTGGATCTGCCCCAAAATCTAATCAGATCTAAGTTATGCCAAGACGCGTATTTTTTAAAAACAATTATGTCAATACGCTTATCCGTTCGCGAGTTATCGCGAGACAAAAAAACGGGACGTACGGACGTACGTACGTACAAGATCACGGACACAAATTTTTTTATTGTTGATTTGGGTTCCTTAGGGTCTGAAACGTCGACATTTGATGAAAAACTATATGGTAATTTTTTTGCCCGAAGTGACCAAATTCAATACTTCGTCCAGACTTAGTCTGGATCGAAGTAATAACTCCGCTTAGGTTTTTTGTTGTTTTTTGTTGTTAAGAATCTGTATTAGTAATAAAAAATGAGTATACGAATCGGTTGGAACGAAGGCTTGCCACATACGATACACGCTTTGTAGTTCCTGTTTCCGCCACTAGTCACAGGCGTGACTTTCGCTGTCCTACACTTTGCGTCCGTTAGACAAATGGATTTTCATTTGGAATATTAAAAAAACTTTTCGTCACATATTCGTTATACCAAATATCACATTCGTTCAAGTAAGCTTCCATTCATATACATAGCGTGTGCGTCTCTCTGAATTAACGAGTTTTTATTTTAAATTTTTGTAGAAACCCCTCAGAAAAGATAGGTTTTTAAACTCGTTTTACGTATTTCAGGGATTTTCGAAATTTTTTTCTTTCAAACGTTACAATACCGTTTCCAAATTTATGGTACATCCTGAATATAGAAATGAACTTTGTATGTAACGAAAGAACGAACAAAATGTTACTTCCATGCAATTGTAAACCCATTCGTAGAGTTGGATAACCTTGTTAACTAAGGAGGTATCTATGTTACTATGAATTAGCTATACGTATTCTATTGAAAGTAATGTTATTATAGTGAAACATTGTAAATTTTTGAAGATTAGATTGTTCACATTTGATATTGACAGTATTTTCAATATTTTTCTTAATAAAATTATTCAATTCCTTTTCTTTTTTTGTCGCGTTCTGTAGCTAAAATTTTGATATTATTATAATCAAAATCATACCCAGTTTCTATTCTGTGTATTGTTAAGCCGGTATATTTGTTTTCGATACCTTGGATGTATTTTTTGGTGCGTTTAACCGCTTTAATTCTCTTTCTGTCTGCACAATGTAAAATTTGCCACAATGAAGACAGCGTATTAAATAAACTATCTGTTTCGAGGAAAACTTTAATGGAAATTAGATCCTCATTAAAAATAATAAATTAATGCATTTCTAGAAAATCCGTAAATTCTACAAAACAAGTCTCAAAATATTACAATCCCAAAAACTTCCTCTATACCATTGTAGAGTGTCACTGAATGAATCCAAAGAAGACTTAAAAATGAAAATATAAGACTCGAAGAACTGTTTATTATTCGTAAATATGTACAATGAATAAAGAAACAATTAATTATTGACTTTGCGTAAACTTGCGAAAAGTTAATGAAGTCAAAAAGAACCAAGTTCTAAGTTAGCTAACCAAATCGAACTCACAAGCAAACCTACGCAACTGCCACTTGCCTAAAGCTTCTTAAGGGTAGAAATCACCCCTTAAATTTCAATAAAAATTCACCCTTTTTTATGACGTGTGAACAAAAAGAAAGTTATGTTGATTAATCTTACAGTTAATCTTACAATATTTACTAAAACCCGCGAGTAACGAGTTTCAAGCAAATTCCATGAATTAAAAAGAATCACTTATATTGGATCCGCCATATTTTCACCGCCATTTTGAATCTTCAGAAACTGCCCTCAGAATCGTAATCTCCAACCTCGAAAATCCCCGGCAGTAAATATTGTAAGATTAACTGTAGGATTAAATCAACATAATTTTATATTTTTTCACACGTCATAAAAAAGGGTGAAATTTTTGAAATGTAAGGGGTGATTTCTACCTTTTAAAAGCTTTATGGGGACGTATAAAAAAAACACGTATCCAATATTTTTCTATGCTTTTCAAGTCTGCCGAGTCTCATTAAGATCGGCGAGTCGCAGTTGAGTAGGTTTACTTGTCAGTTCTCAATATTATCATGAATCTATGTACTTATTTATTATATAAAGTCGAAGAATTAAATCGCATCGATTTCACACTTAAAAATTAACACAAATTTACTCCGGTCTTTGCTGTATACTCCGCATCGGTGTTAAATATGATACCGGTTCAACTCAGAACTTTTAACATAATTCCTGTATGGACATTTTTTAATATTGTTCTGAAAATTCGTTTCTAAAATTGTTTACCCAAATAACAATTGATGGTAGGTTTGATTTTTTCGAAATTGATTTAATGTTGGGAATAAACATTGAATGTGGAGTACATTTTCTGTTCATACGTCAGTAATGTATTAAATAAAAAGTATCATACATTTAGAGTATTAAATACGAAGTTCAAAATTATAAAGTGGACTTTATAATCTGTTTTTAGATACTTTCGGTACGAGTAGATTTTTTTAGTGAAGTTAATCTTGTTGATAGTAATGGTCACTACGCGTCAGGAATGTGCGGTATTAAATACAAAAATGTACCAACCTGATGTTTGGGTCCTCTTAGTTGGATTTCGTAACAAAAATGTGAAAAGTTACTATACATCGGAAGTTACCAATGAATTCTTGCATCAGTATACGACCCGAGCGGAAATTTATTCAGGCAGCCTAAATATGTACCAGGGCCTAATCAGGCTCCAGTAAGGCGTTCCTGATCAGGTACTCCTTAATGTACCCAGATCAGAACATGATCAAGTTCCAGTAAGTTATAATGATCAGGTTCGCCTGAATATGCCCTCATTACACCCTGATTATGTTAAAATAAACTATAACGTATATAGGGAAGCCTGTGAATTTCCATATCAAGACCAAACCATGAATTAATAAGGCTTGCCTTATTTTCAATTTCCGGGAATCGCTAACTGCTTTAGAAATTTAAAATCAGGGGCAGATAAGGGGCCTGCTCAAAGCCTGACAAGGACGTCTGCATTTCTTAACTTCTAAATTTTATGTAGTTCGTTCAGTCGCCACTAGGCGTGATCGCGCATCTACTTCATTCCTGTTAAGGAAATGTATTTCTATTTTGTATATTAACCTACTTGTAGGAACGTTTCCGCACAGCATATTTTACACATTGTATGTGATGGATATGTTTACGATTCTTAGGTGTAAACAATATTTTCTTATTTTGCAGCCTTTTTACTTGTCAGATAGTAATAAATCATTAAAAATTAATTTGTTGTTTCGTAATACTATTGTAAATATGTTCACCATGAAATTTGAAAAGCATGCGAAATATTGAGCATTGTAAGGTCCTGCTCAGGTCCAGTACATTTGCCTGATCAGGGCCGGATAAAGGGACATGTCAAGACCTGATTTTGTTCACAGGCTTCATGATCAGAACCTGATTCCAGCCTGAATAATTTTCCACTCGGGAGGTCCAAAAAGTTACCATTTTTGGTATCTGCCACTAAAACTTCACGATAACAGTGGAATTTTGTTGATCGTTCATACATGACCTGACATACATTTCTCCTAGGTATTTTTCACTTACATTACATTGTTATGAGCCATTACGTTTTATTTTCCGACCCACCTTATCTTGCATTTCATCGTTTCGTCGTGAGCAATTGCTTCGCCGCGGTCGTCCATAAAGATTGAATACCAATTAAAGAATCGCAATCGCGGACCTCCGTTTCTTCCCGCACGGGCCCGTTAACGAGAGAGGATGAATACCTTTTGAGCTCCAAGCAGATTATCTCTGGTGGAATAATAAAAAAATATTGTGAGACGGGGAATTCGCCCACGCTCGGACTTGCAGGCGATACACTTAGGAGGGAACGTAATTTACAATAAGGATATTATTTCTCCAGCTGCAGGCGACCACGGCGTGTGTGTAACTCGTAAGTGGCGTCATCGTAACCGCAATGAAGGTGCATGGGAGTTCCGCTACGTCCCACATAAAAGCGCATGCGGTGCACACGATTCCGGGACGCCCCGTCGCGTATCGTCGTTTCTATGTATATGTATGTTCATATGCATGTATATATATAAATGTATATATATGCATGTTCGACGTTAAGATGACGCACGACCGGTGCCGTTTGTCTGTTCCTGCACGTGTGTAGCGAATGGGCCGGTCAAACATCATGCAGGTACGTTTATATCGCGAAAGCGCATGGTGTTAGACATTTTTTAATCATCTTGGAAAAATTCAGAATTTATGGTTGCCATGTCCGACATAGTCCCATTGAAAATGGTTTTACTGGGAAATGGTCGAGGATATCCTTGAAGGGTGGAAGGATTTCAGGTCAAGCGGAAAAGGTATGTTTGGTTCTTCAGCTGAACCCGTTCGGTTGAACTTTAGTTCGGACCACACATGGAAAAGAGAGAATAGTTGATTTAACTACCCGAGAAATAGAACAACTTACAAATTAATTGTGTTTGAAGAAACTATTTTAAATTCGTTACAAATGCTGTTGACCCACCAGTAAGAGTCAATATTTCGATAGGATTTTTCCCGCAGAATCCAAATACGTACGCCAAAATATCCAATTGGACCTCATTTTTTGCCAAATCGAAGGTCAAAGAGGTCAATAATCCGATTTCAGGCATTTTGTGCATTTACTCACAAAGGCCCGGGAACGAAGTTCCGAAAATCAACACACCCAAAGGACAAAATTTCGATACAGCATGGCTCCAACGTGATTTTCTTCACTATGTTTTTGAAAATTTGGCAAAAAGAAAGCAATTGTACCAATCCAATACCTTGGACTCGTGTAATATTGAAATTTTAGCCTTTCGGGTTTTTGATTTTCGGAACTTTGTTCCCCGGCCCTCACAACAACAAAAAATACTGTTGTCTCATTAGAAAAAATCAATTCTGATAGTCTTGTTCAGAATCCAAATATATAGATCAAAATATCCAATTTTTACCTAGTTTTTGATCAAATTGAAAGTCAAAAGGGTAAAAAATCGGGTTTTTGGACATTTTTCGCATCTATACTATAGGATGAGACGCAAAAAATTAAGAAATGTAAAATGTTGGATCCAATATGTCCGATGAACTTTTTGAAATTCGAATCACTTCAAACTCGTTATCACCTTGACTACTTTTCGCGAAAAAAAAGTAAAAAATGCCCTAAAACACCATTTTTTACCCGTTTGACCTTAAATTTGGGAAAAAACTAGGTCCAATTCAATATTTTGGCATATATATTTATTTGGATTCTGCGGGAAAAATCAGTATTGACTCTTACTGGTGGGGAAACAAAAAACTGGCGGGGAAAACAAACAGAAAAGAAAAGAAAACAGAATGGGGACAAAATTCTTAAAATTAATCGATATTTCATCATTTTCATGGACAGTACTATTTTTATTTCTTATTAAAATATGCATTTTGGTTCGATTCGTTTAATATTAATAAAATTTATATGTTGCATTATATGTCGCGTTTTTGGGGAAGTGTGAATAGAAGAAAAAATGGACTTAAAAAATAAGAGGGGTCACATTTCTTTTACTACAATTATAATTACAATCTTTTTTAGTGTTTACATATTCTTTAGATTATTCACTGTTTTAATTAGTAGATTAATAGTTGAACTATTACGTAGAACTTTTATTGGAAATTAATATTTGAAATTATAAAACTTTGTTATTAGAAACGATTAATCCTGAATGTGTTTAAGAAATTAGTGTAAGTGTATTCGATCCAGTAGAAAAATATTTTATAAATATTTTACCACTTTATTTAAAAATATTTTATCACTTTACTAGTAAAAAATGATTGATAAGCGTAAATGCAACTATAGAATTAATTGAATTCACGGCATCAATTCAATTATAAATAGTGAAACTATTAATATTATTTTATTACATTTAAAGCAATTGAGAGAAGGCTAACTACCGATCGAACTCATACTTTTATCAAATTCACATTTACCGACGTTTTATTTCCAATAAAAAACGATGTTCCAAGACGAATTCACAATGAATTACTATTTTAGGGAGCTTTTACTGTGAGAAACTACAGTAAAGCTTCACTTTATTGTCCTACTCGGGTTTTTCCTTTTCACATTTGTTGTCTGACAAATGCGCATCGTTTCTTACGCACCTTCCAGCCTTAGGCCAATCACAATAGGTACGACACTGGAATTACGAAAGAGGGAAAAAGAACTAACCTTACCTGCGCTAAATACGTGAAGGGAATCTCGCTAATAATGTGAAGGTACTAACAATGTGAAGGACAACAAAGTGAAGTTCTTCTGTGCGTTATTTATATAAAGAACATGATTAAGACAATACCGTAAGAGAATTTGGAAGAATAAAATTCGTCGAAAACAACGAGAATTGTTTCAGAATTATAAAAATTTATTTTTGCGAATTACCACCCAATTATTAGACGATCTCGTTGAAATTAGGTATAAATCCATGCAAAATATGTGAAAGTGCTTTAAAATTTAAATTTCTATTTAATTTACATTTGTTAGGGTAGGAAATACCATTGTCGACGAGGCCGATTTAGTGTCCTCTTTAAGGGGGTTCTAAAATCCTCAGTTGATAAAATGGTAATTTATATGTAAAAATATAAATTATAAATGCCCAAAATAGGTCCGTTTTTCTTTCTAATTCAATACCAACTACTATAAAGGATCAACTAAATACTATCATACAACTTTATCGAGAATCCATCGAGAATTATTGGAAACAGAAAGTTATTGATTTTATCATTTGCATAAAAGTACAAAACTAGCAATTTTGGGCTGTTTTTTGAGGTTATGTGTCATCGAATCTTTTAGTTTATTCAAATAACTATCTATATCTAGTAACCTATCATAAATATGACAATTTAAAAACGCTATATCACAGCCAAAACTAGTGGTATTTAAGAATACTCAACGCCATTTTCAGGTGCAAGGCTTATAATTTAAGATGATGTTTATAGTTTTTTGAGTAAAAAGATTTCGATAACATAACCTTAAATATATGCAAGTACCGTTTACTTTTAGGTTAGGTTATCTCGGAAAACAGTTTCAATTTAGAAATGTTGATTTCGGGTTCTGTTTTAACATCAAGAAAGGTTTAATCCTCATATAACTTGTATTTTGCATTGTCTTTATTTTTTTTTTCGCACGCAATTATTTTAGGTCTATTGCTTATAACTATAATAAAAATATAATATAGTATACAATATAAGAAAACTATATTTCTTTAAAAAATATTATCCGAGTGACTTCTCTCTAATACCAGCAATCACTTCAATTGTATTTCATTTGAGACAGTTTTCTTAAAAAACAGCTAGAATACTTGATAAATTCCTTTATTAAAGATTTATTAATAAAATGTAAATATGTTTCAGCTTATTTATGTTAAATTTTGTCCACTCAGAACTTCCGTTAATAGCAAGCATGATTTTCTTCTATAGGCTAAAGTTACTTTTTAAGAATTTGGAATTAACTAGTACTGTCGAATTGTCTCCTTTAATAGTCAAATTTAGGTTGTTATAAATTCCGTGCCTTGCTGCCTTTGTAACAAGATAAATCATACCCTTCAATGAGGCATATGACTTATAATTTGTCCCAAGTAGCTTTGTGAAAGGCATTCATTAATATTCGTGTAATCAGTGTAAGTTTGGTTGCATGTGTGTAGGCGTAATCTACTTATAGTTTTAATGCAACTCTTCGTAGTTACTAAATATGCTATTAGTCAGTAATACCATTATTAAATGATTATACCTACTTAAGACTCGAATGCCGAATTGAAATTTCACCAAATTTATTTTAATATTAAGCTATTGTGTAATTTATATTTTTAGTCAGCTCTACTTAGTTCAAGCTGTAATACTACCAACTTTCATTCGAATAGAACAAATTTTATAGCAAACAATTGTAGAGTGTATTATGTTAATGATATATTTAAATAAGAACGTTAATTTTTAATATTACTGAGCTGCATCTTCCATATGAATGAAATTGTTAGAGTTCCTGAAACAAGTTGGAGTTTTTCACTTCTATGCGAATGATAAAATAAAAAACTATCTATTTCCGATAATTCTCGGTCGATTCTTGACAAAGTTCCATAGTATTTTTAGCACATTCTTTATAGAAGTTTGAATTGCAGTTACAGAACCCGAATTTTGCGTAACCTTTTTAATCATTTCTTAACTATATTTTGAGATATTGGTTACTTTCTTATCAACTAAAGACTTTGGAACCCCCTTAACTTTTCAAGGAGAGGATAGACACTTTTTAAATACCAACTTCAGCTCGGTATTGGATGATGTTATGGCCAAGAAAACGCAGAATTAGTTCAAAAGTTAAAAAAAAAAGTTACAGCTGTATTTTTCCAAACAATCGAGAGTTTTTTAAATATTTTTTCATAAATCGTCAATTTTCACTCCGAAATTGTATATGGGAGCAGATGCAAAATAACGCGTTCAAAATGTTTCAACTTCAAAATGGTAACTGCTTTTTGTTTTCTTCGCTGCTTACAAATATGAGGTCAGATTTTGAAATTTCATAATGGCGGATCCAATTTGGTGGATGACAGTTCTAAAATATCAACGGATTTTCTTTAAAATGGCCACTAAATAGAGTTTCTAATAGCTGGTTGCAGAATGTTTTTTGTTGTCAAAAAAATGGATGTTACCGGACTGTAAACATATCGTTGCAAGTTATCTTCTTTTTTTATTTTTATATTACGCATAATTTGTTGTATTTTATTTGTTGTGTACAATTTTGTTATGCTTTCCTTTTTTTATCCCATATATTCAAACCCATTTAGTTTTTAGAAACGAATCATGTGGTTAACTCTGCAATTATATCTGGTTTATAAACAAAATTCCGGCATAAAGGCAATCGTCATCGCAAATACTGTAAATTCAGGTAAAAAGACTGTGCAAAAGACTTCGCAAAGAGAATCTCCGAAAATTATTTGGGGCAGTCACAAAAAAGTAAAGACAAACATTATACAATATTGCTCTAAGAAGAAATGTGAAATCAGAACAATGATATTTAGCTATAAATATCTGCAAAAATTGTTTTGATTTCAACCATACTAGTTAGAGGTATAATTATCTGATTATATGTGTCGCATAAACAATGAACACGTTCCACAAATATAAACAGAACACAATTAAAAAAACAAAATAAAAAAATAAAAGAACTTACTGTTTAGATACAGATACCTCCTCGTGGTAAGGGTCGAGTAATGTCAAGTTTTTGACGTAAAAAACGTTTATATCTGCAACTAGCGGCCCCAGAAATCCTTTAGTGACCATTTGTAACAAAATCCGTTAATGTTTTAAAAATGTTGTCCGACATATCGGCTCCGCCATTTTGAATTTTGGAAATCTGACACCATATTTGTAATCAGTGACCCCAAAAACCTTTTGTGACTATTTTTATGAAAATCTGTTAACATTGTAGCAATGTCATCCGCCATATTGGATCCGCCATTATCAATTATGATAATCTGATTTCATATTGGTAATCAGCGACTAGAAAAAAATAAATTTGCGATTATTGAGTAATTTGGGCGCCATTTTGTAATTTTGAATATTTTGCATTCCCGGCTGATATCCGTTGCTGTTTCGGGGTGTAAATTGACATTTTATAAAAAAAATATTTTATAAATTAGATTATTACTTTTTTATTGTATTCTTTTTAAAATCTACGTATTAGATTCATATTTAGAAAACTCATAACAGTTAAATGAAACGTTTATATACTTATATTACTATACTAATCAAGATTATTACGAGACATTTTTTTAGTTCAGACAAGGATTATACAACATTTATAGATGAGCAAATTTTTAAAACTTCCGTCGTCTATATTGAATGCACCATTTTTAATAACAAAATTGCGATCCCAGAGTAGCCGAAACCAGCCCAAAAACTCCAAAGCATATTGTGTTTAAAGACTCCTTTCTGTGTAGAAAGTTTAAGATTAAAAAATAATCAGGATTTTTTTACCATATTTGTCGCATTTAAAAGTTTTGCAATATTTTATTGGACAAAAGTTGCAAACTTAACAGCTGGGGAATTTCACAGTAGGTGTCCAAAATGCGATAAAAAATAAAATTGTTAGAATTAACTGTACTTGACCTATAAGGAGTTTTTGGGTCGTTTATCATGAATTTCAAGTCACATTTTGAAAATTCAAAATGGTGGTTTCAATATGGCGAACAACATCATAATTCGAATCATTTTGCTGGTAATTAATCATTCCGGGTATCTTGGAATCGCTGACGCATCTTATGTTACCGCTGGAATGTTGAAAATGGCGCCAATTTATTTTTTGTAGGTTTACCGTATATACCGCGTGGAATAGCTTTGTGGCCTGAAAACAATGACACTCATGGTCGGCCATTTGAGGAATAAAAACTCTCGTGTTTATTTATAGAATAACTAAAGCAAAGTTGTGTATATATCTAAAATTTCGTCGATTCCTCACCTGCCAATCTTTATTTTTAGTTTTTAAAATATCAGAACATTAGCCCAACTTTTGCGATTTACCATCCGCAACATTGTTCGATTTTAAAAAAATTTGCCCGCCATATTGGACTCGCCATTTTAAATTTTAAAATCAGACATCATTTTCATAATCAGCAACCTTGAAAACCTTCGACTAACAAGTTTCAGGGAAAATAGTTCGATTTTTTAAAAGTTTGTCGGCCATAGTAAATCCGCCATTTTGAAATTTCGAAATTTATCGTGAGAAGCGATGCCAAAAACAGCTAAGTAACACGTTTCAAGCAGAATGGTTAGACTTTTCAAAAACGTATCTGCCATATTGGATCAGCCATTTTGAACTTTCAAAATCTGACGCCAGATTCGTAATCAGTACCCCCAAAAAACATCAAGTAACAAATTTCAAACGGTTTCATAAGCTTGATATGCATAAATTTATTTTGACAACGTCATAAAATACGACGAAGATTTAAAAAAAATTGTGATAACTATCACTTTTAAGGACATATATTTTTATTTGATATAGTTATTATTAAAATAGTTAGACTGTCTAGAAATGGATTAAAATTTAAAATAATACTTTCTTTTTTTGGATTCTTTTTGAAGAGGAAATAATTGGTAAGTACTAAAGAGTATATTTACTATCATTTTATATATTTCATTTCTTTTTTTGGTAATAGTAGAATTATTTTTGTATTTGTCATAATAGTTTATTTGGTTTTAATCTTTCATGATATAAATTATTCAATTTCGCTTCTGTAGGGAAGATCATAAAGGTATTGACAAATTATTTCTTATTTCTATTATATTAGTCACAAAAGAACTTATAACAAATGGTAACTTATAATAAATTCCAGGAATTGTTAATCTAATTTATATCATGACAAAGATCTTCATCATCTCCAGTCGAGGGGTTAATTGTATCATTGTTCATTTAACAGTTTAATCTTTCTGCGTATCCAGTTTGAAAATTAAAAATGAAAAAATTGAAAAATTAAAAAAAATATAAAAATTGTAAACAAGAAATCTTTCATTTATGGAAATTCTAAATTTGAAAGCATTTTCCTGCGCAAAGATTTAACAATTGTGTCAAACAGTTTATAACGTTAATTGCTAGAACAATTATTCCTTGCGAGTTATTGTTTTAGTTTAAATTTGCGTTGAGTAATACACCGACGTTCGAATTTTATGAATCTGGTACACTCGGCCTCTTGAATATTGAAGTCGAACGGAAAAGAATGTGGGAAGGTTACAAGGCGGAAAACCACGAGTGCTAAAGACGTTTGTCTTCGCTCGGATAGTAAAGAAGTCAGATAAACCCGAGGCGTTCACGGTATAAAAACGCAGTTGAAACCAGTTTGTAAAATAACCAGACATAGTTCTCAATAAAAAACATGTATCGACGTCGAACGACTTAATTGATGCGATTTTGTGGTATCTTGAAGCATAATATAAGTCACGTTTATCAAAATTACACTTTTTATGGACTTCCAACAGTGAAAAAGTTTTCTCGTAGGTTTTGTGGATTTATGAATGGTAGTTCTTCAGCAAATAAAAAGAAATATTTTTTTATAACCGAAATGAAAAATGTGGTTGGATGAAAATAATTTAAATTAGATGTACTATTAACCTAGTAATGGGAGTTGTAACCTAATATTTATGTTTTGAAGTGTTTATTGGGGAGAAAAAATATTCACAAAATATAAAACACACGAAATTTTGTTGAGTGTCGGCAGTGCGACACTGTGAGGCACAAAAGTTTGTGAAATTTATAAATTAAGAATTATGCATTTCAGGGACTTAACCCTTTTGTCCGAAATTTGGACAGAACTTTCAACGCTGTAATTTTTGTTCCAAACGTCGTTAGAAAACATTGAAATAAATCAAAATAGATAGATTTGGACCTCCTCTTTCAAATGCCGTGGTCAGAATCAGCCGGAAACTTCAAAGAAAAAAGTTATGATCATTTTTTTGAAAAAAATCCTGTTTCCTCGCAGGAATCGCGTTTTTGACATAGAAAACGGCAATGCTGACCATTTCAAAAGAACTAATCGCGTCTTTTTGCTCAGCCCTTACTTCTCCCGTGGGTTTTTTTCAAAAATAAAATGGCGGCTTCAATATGGCGTGTGCAAGTTGTCATTTTGCATTTTGTGGCACAAATATCGAGTATTTGACCATGTAACGGTTGAACTCACGGATAATTGGGATGAAAAAGTAATTATTATCGTTTGCGAATACCTAACCTCATCATGATTCATTTATAACCTCAAATTAGTTATATACAATGGACTTTTTTTTCTAATTTTCGACGTTTCCTTATTACTTACGTGTGAAATTGAAAATGTCCAGATACGATTGTGACTTCTCAATAATCGGTTTACAACCTAAAAATTGAGTATAGGAAGACAATTATATGCACATTCCTACCTGGTATATGGCGGTTGTATCATATCAGAATAAACTTCGCTGTAAGTGACACCACAAAGAAAGTATAAAAAAGCCTTTGGAGACCCACTGTATCAAAAACGAAGATTTAAAACGATATTGTTCTGGTGACAAGTGTGAAAAACGAACATATTATTGTTTAGAATGTAAAAAAATTTTAGAGAGGTACGCTTCAAATCATTTCATAAAGTTACATAGATTTACCTTACTACTATTGACTTGATTTACCCTTGTCATTTCTTTGAAAAATCCAATATAAAAAATGTTATCAAAAAAAAAGAATAAACAAAAGTTATTAAAAAACGAAAAAAATATAAACAAAATATAAAAAGTACTAAAAAATAGTAAAAAAATGACTCTCCGAATAGCGTTTACTTCTCGTGGTAAGAGTCGGACAACGGCAAAATATGTATTGACGCCTAAACAACGTGATGTAAATCGTGAATTAGTTGTGCGTGGGTAATGTATTAAATTTATCATCAGGAATAAACAACTTTGAAATTAGGCATTGGAAGATCGATGTATTTACTACGATATTCACGTTTATTAAATCTACAAACGTCATAGTATCAGGTAGCAATGCGCACATTATGTGCTGCACTCCATTTTTAGGTTATAAACCAATCAATGATAGGACAAATTCGCATGTAGCAATTTTCAATTTCTGACGTACGTAATGATACGAAAAAGTCAAAAATTGAGTGAAAATCAACCAAAAAATCGATAAAATCCCATTGTATATAACTAATTTGAGGTTATGAATGAATCGTGATGAGATTAGATATTCGCAAACGATAATAATTACTTTTTAATCCCAGTTCTCCATGAGTTCAACCGTTACACGGTCAAATACTCGATATTTGTGCCACAAAATGCAAAATGACAACTTGCAGACGCCATTTCGTTTTTTGAAAAAATTCCCACGGGAGAAGAAAGGGCTGAGCAAAAAGATGCGATTAGTATCTTTTTAAATGGTCAGCATTGTCCTTTTTCATGTTAAAAAATGCGATTCCTGTGAAGAAACGTAAAAAAAATCAGGATTTTTTTCAAAAAAATAATCATAACTTTTTTCTATGAAATTGCCGGCTGATTTTGACCACGGCATTTGAAAGATCAGGTCCAAATCTATTAATTTTGACTTATTTTAATGTTTTCTAACGACGATTGGAACAAAAATTACAGCGTTGAACGTTCTATCCAAATTCCAGACATTTCGGATGAAACGGGTTAATGCGATGACTAGTGTACTCTCGTTTTAACTTTATCTATTAAAGCTAATCCATTTCAAACTATATACAAGAACTAAAAATTAAATTTATAGAATTTGATGACCTTGCTATTACAATTAAGTTAGCCCCCCCCCCCCCATGTGTGAAAACCTTAACCGAAGTGCTTCAGTTGTACTTGCACTAATCCAAAATCTTTGACATCATTCGATTCTGTAATCTGGGTAAACCTCGAAAAAACGGACTCCTCAAAAATCTAACATTAAAAAACTCGACATTTTAACACCAGATATATAGGAACGTATCGATATCTGACCAAGATTTTGTCAAATTGCCTGGTTTTTGAATGTCTGGTATTTAACGTATCATGTTTTTAATTGTCTGGCTTTTAAAATGTCTGGTTTTTAAAGGGGCGTATTTTTAATTGCCTGTTTTTTTAATGTCTTGTTTTTAAAGTCTCGGACTTTCAATCAGTGATACCATTTTACGGAAATCGCTCAAAATGGAAAGTCTGGTATTTCGTGTCGGGTTTATAGTTGTATTTTGTCGGGTTTTTGAATGTCGTGATTTTTTAATGTCGCGGTTTTTGAGAATGTCTGATTTTTTAATGTCTCGGTTTTTGAGAATGTCTGATTTCTTAATTAGCAGTTTCAAAATATCGGATTTTTTAAATGTCGAGCATTGAACTGGCTAGTTTCTGAATGTTTGGTTAGTAATTGCATGATTCTGGAAGACATGACTCTTAAAGTGTCTAGTTTTTAATGTATAAGGATTTGAATTGTTTAGTTTTTAAATTCCTGGTTTTTAATTGTCGGGATTTTTAATGTTGAGTTTTAAAATTTCGAGTTTCTAATTTACATGTTTTTGAATATAAGTATTTTGAATGGCCGGAATTTGAGTTGTCAGGGTTTTAAATGCCTGGTATTTAACATATCGCGTTTTTAATTGTCTGTTTTCTGAATGTTTGTTTTTTATCTGGTCAGGTTTTTAATTGTCTTGTGTTTGAATGTCTGGTTCGCAATTGCATAGTTCTTGAAGGCCTGATTCTTAATGTGTCTAGTTTTTAATGTATAAGGCTTTGAATTGTCTAGTTTTTAAATTCCTGGTTTTTAATTGTCGGGGTTTTTAATGTTGAGTTTTAAAGTTTCGAGTTTCTAATTGACATGTTTTTGAATATAAGTATTTTGAATGGCCGGAATTTGAGTTGTCAGGGTTTTAAATGCCTGGAATTTAACATGTCGCGTTTTCAATTGTGTGTTTTCTGAATGTTTGTTTTTTATCTTGTCAGGTTTTTCATTGTCTGGGTTTTAAAGTATTAGGCGTTGAATTGTCTAGTTTCGACATGTCTGAGTTCTAATTGTTTTGTTTTTCGATATCTGAATTTGAAAGTATAGGTATTTTTACAAGTCGAGATTTTTAATATTAAGTTTTAAAGTATCGAGTTTGTAATTGACTGGTGTTCGAAGATTTGGGTTTTGATTTTGTTTGATTTGGGTATGAATGTTCGGATTGTCAGTTGTATGGTTTTTAATTGTCTTGTTTTTGAATGTCCGGATTTGAAAGTATAGGTACTTTTAATTGCCGGGATTTTGATTGTCTGGTATCACTGATTCAAAGCCGGTGACTTTAAATTAAAATCCCGGGGTTTTTAATTGTCTGGTATTTATAGTGAAGGGTTTATAATTGTCTGGTTTTTCAGTGTCGTGGCTTTTGAAAAGTCGGATGTTTTAGTTGTCTGTTTATAATTGACAGGTTTTTTAATATTTGAGTTCTTGAGTGTCCGGAATTTGAATTGTCGGTCTTTTGAATGTCTGGTATTTAACGTGTCGTATTTTTTAATTGTCTGGTTTCTGAATGTTTATTTTTTAGCTTGCCCGGTTTTGAATTGTTCTGTTTTTTTAAAGTATCAGGCTTCGAATTATACAGTTTTTGCTATGACTGGTTTGTTTAATTGTCTGGTATATGAATGTCTGGATTTTAGAGTGTAGGGTTTTTTAATTGTCCGTATTTTTAATGTGGTGGTATGAATGTTCATGGTTAAACTACATTCCAAAAGAGACATTTTAAGAATCGTATAAACAAAACATTCGGGGTCTTTAATTGTTTAGTTTTTGAATGTCTGGTTTTTAAAGTATCGGGTTTTGAATAAATGCATTAGGACTATTTTTGTCAAAAGTGAGACAATTATAAATACATTAGAATTAGAAAATGTTCACCGTCCGAAACCGGTCTAAACTGGCAACACTGCATTGAATTGCCTAGTTTCTATGCTTTTTTTGCTTTGTTTGGTTTTTAATTACCTGATTTTTTAGTAATTAAGGTTTAAAGTGTCTTTTTGTTTAAGTGTCGAAATTGAATTGTGTAGTTTTTAAAGTATGTTATATATTTATATATATATAATATAATAAGTTAAAGCCTGATACTTTTGTATGTCTGTTTTTTAATTTTCGGTGTTTTTTATATTCTTGTGTTTGAATGTTTGAATTTTAAAATGTAGGTATGTATCATTTTTGAGGTTTTGAATTTTGTAATCTGAGTTTCTAATTGCATGGTTATTGAAAACCTGGCTTTTAAAATGTCTGGTTTTTTAAGTATCAGGTCTTAAATTATTTAGTATTTTAATAGTCTGGTTTTTGAATCTCTGAATTTTAAAATGTAGGTATTAAATTGTCAGGGTTTTAAAAGTCTTGGTTTTTGTATGTCCGGGTTGTGAGTTGTTTGGTTTTTTAAAGTTTGGTATTTAATGTTTCGCGTTTCGAATGGCCTTTTTTTTTAATGGCGGGTCATTTGAGGTTTCGGGGTTTTGAATGTTGGATTTATATAGGTGTCAGTTTTTGAATGACGGGGTTTTTAAACTGTCGGATTTTTGAAATAACGAATATTAAATGATCGGGTTTTTGAGGATTTTGGTTTTGGGTATGTAGAGGTTTCGAGGTGCTTCCGGAATATGTAATATGGGGATTGGAGAATTATATCTGTCTCTCATTTAATATTTGCTATTAAATATTAAAAAGGCATTCCATCTTCACCCTTGAGAGTTTATGAGGCCTCCTCATAAAATGGGGCGAGCAGAGTTAACGGAAACAAAATAATGTAGAAGTGCCTCAAGGTGTAATCAAATATGATAAGACCCTACTTTTATTGTTGCTTTTGTATATAAATGGGTTGCTAATACCCTGGTGGAAGTTGATAAGGAATCAATCTCATTGTTTAAAAAACAAATGTTTCGAGTTTTACAAAAATATAGCGCAGTTTTTTTCCCATTACATTTAAACATTTTTCAAAAATGCGTGTCACCACAAAAAAATAGAAATCATTTTTGGTTCAAAAGAAGTTTAGGTCATTTAGAAATTAGCAAATGTTTTCACCGTAAAAAATAAGCTTTTGTATTACAAATAATTTTGTTAAGTGAATTCATCAAGATATTTATTGTTAACTTTAAGGAATAATTCACTATCATTTTCAAAATATTTATGAAACGTACGAAACAAACTAAACTCCTGATTTATTTAATTCTCTGCTGATATTGTTTACGATTCCATATATTTACAATAGTAAAAACAAATCATAATTAACAGAGTTTACTATTCATCAAGTTTGTCATTTGTATAGATAAGCGTAGTAAAAATTATTGCAGTTTGAGCATGGGATTATCCACATCAATTACTCATCGCTTAAACTATTCGATTCCGTTGCTCGAAACTCGTTTTCTACCAAAGTCTATAAATAACACGTAACATTTAATTCCTATCAAACCATTAGTAGAAACCGACTATTAGATTTATGCCTGTCTTCTTCTATCACCTATCTTTACACTTTTCTTTAATCTTTCATCTTTCCTTCATTTATCATTCTTCGTCCTTTCCTACTTTTTATTCGCTTATTTTTATCTACTATCTTCGATCTGCTGTTTTCTTAAGTGTAACGTAATTTACATAATGTTAAGGCAAATAATTTGATAATCAGTTTGTTTACTTTGTTATACTTATATTTTTACTTCGCTGACGGAATCTTCGATAATTGCAAAATTTTTTTCATTTTAATACCGAAATCAGGTCAGATAAATACCGAAGAATAATTGATCTGCATTAAGATAAAAAAGTGTTTCAGTGCGATGATGACTTATTAATAATACACAAATCGTAAGTTTGAAATATATTTTTTAATCTTGTGCTGCTCAGGACCTGTTGTGGACATTTTAAAGATGTTAAAATGATGATTAACATTCTGATGGTCCTGCTGTTGAAACAATATTTCTTATATCTAAGTAAAGGTCACTATGTAAACCGAAATATTTATTTTTAATAACGTAATAAAGTAAAAACACCGATATTTAAAAAAATGACTGTCCGCTTTTTGATTGTCGGTTTTTTCACTTGTCGACTTTTTTATTTTTCGTTATTCGGACCTGCACCCATTTTTTGAAGCATCGGTTTTTTGAGTGTCCATTTTCAACCCGCGCCCAGAGGGTTGATGACGTTAATGACGTTTTAGATACATTCCATTTCCATTATTTATTTCAAAAAAATGTTGGTTACAATCGATATAAACTGAAGGAAGCGATGCGTTCTTTAGGCGTTTTATGATGACTTTTCAATCAAATATACAAGTTTTTTTTTCTACCAATAACTGTTTATTGGGCAAACAACAAATTTCAAATGAATCAAGGCAAATTTTATATTTCTATATAATGTAATATATAGTATTTCAAAAATTTATTTCAATTTTTAGATGGAAAATACTAGTAGTTAATAAGAATTTTATTTTTACACGTACGCAACAGAGTGTGGAAAAAATTTCTCATTTTCTAAAGTTGTTTTTGTTTTTAATTTTTTTAATTCTATAAAACTATTTTAATATTTAATTGCAATTTCAATATCGATTGACCTTGCATTATTTACATACAAAAATTTCTAAAATAATTTGAAAGTCTATAAAAATGTTGATCGTTTCATGAATGTTAAGGAAATCAATTTTAAATTTCTGATCAATTTTATTATCTAAAAGTATGCGCATTCTGGATCCTATTCCATTTTTGTTATTGCAACATATCAAAATTGAATCAAATTCTGTTATTTTGCATTAAAATACTTTTAAAAGTAGTAACTACCGGAGCTTCTTAAAAAATTATAATTTTTTACATCGAAGCATCTCATCAAATGATTTGAACATCAATATTATGCTTTACTTTCCTGTCACTGTACTACACAGAGCGAAAAATGGATTCTTGGGACTAGAAAAACGTGGTTTTAATATATAATAATATTAAAATTAAAAACCAGAAAAGTGTTCAATTCAGGTTATTGCAAAATTTACTATTTTTACAATGTCAAGGGATTATTTTCCTTCAACCAATTTTATTACATACATTTTGCTAGTCAGGAATACTGAGAGTGACTATTTACAAATACTCCTTCCCAATATTAGCCGATAACGTCTTTTCCTATTCTAACTCCCCTATCCCTTAAAATATTAGCTAAATTTTCCCTGCCAGAACGTACATGTAGTAAGAGGATTACAAAATTGCGCATGTACAACACTGCCAATGGTGGGAGGAATCACGAACCTGTGTCGAGGGGAAAGGCTAATATAGAGAAGAAGATCGTGAGATAATGTTTGGAGGAACTACTGCAACTATAAAACTGCTGATTTGAGGTTATGTACACTGTGCATATGTTAGTAAACGGAGTGATATCATTCTCTTCTTTACCACAGAAATATAGTTAATGTAAATGTTTTGTAGTGCAAAGTTTTAGTATTATGAAATGGTTCCATTAACTATATTGTTTCTTTATGTGTAAACAACACAAAAAATACTACTCGATAGTTATCTATATAATAACTACGACAAAATGTAGCAAAGTAAGTTCTTCATTGTTAAATGAAAAATGTAGTTGAAAAGTTGCGAGTGAATAAATTATTTCAGCGACCTTAAACCTGGAGGAAATGTAAATAATAATTTTGTAATCATGTGAAGTACAGCCGGCTTATTAATACTTCTTTACTTCAAATAAATATTCTTTTAGAGTGAGAGATTCTACACTATAATATTAAGTTATCTTAAGACATTTCGAGTGGGAAATGTTGCACATTCTCTATTTGATTATTACTTTTAAATTCAACACCTTTCTATTAAATTACGGCTTCATTCGCAATGTTTACTGAACTTTGATCTACTGACAACCTTATAAAGGCATATTTTGAAAATTTATAACTGTAATCATAAGATGTAAGCGTTTTTCGCAAAAATTTAAAACAAGAGTTAATCTACTTGTAGTTAGTAAACTACTTTAAGAAATGATACGTTACTTACTTACGTTAATCATACATTTTTAGGAAATTTTGTACTGTTTTGTATTTTATGGTTCAATAACTATTGAAGTAATGGATTTATCTTTGTATTTTATTTAAATTCACTCATTTAGGAGATTTAGAGAGTGGTCCGATACCGATCGTCTATGTAAATAAGTAATAATCTTTGCCCATGGCATAAAAAATAAAATTAACTAAAAGATAACTCCTTTTCGGATTACACAAAAACCATTTTTTTGTGAGTTTAAAGCTGTTACAATATACAAGAGTATAAGTAATCATATAGATCCACGCATGTTTCAGGAATGAAATTCAGTAATCTCGATATATTTACCTACTCGGTACCTCGTCTCCCCCTCCTGTCTCGTTATATTTAATAATAACTTAGTCGTGTTACGTTTCTTGAAGTCACAGCAGGCCCTTCCTGAGGCCCCAGCCAGCAAGATGGGGAAAAAGAGTGCGGCGACAGGCAAATATAACGAGACGGGACCGGGTAAATATGCTGGGACGGAAATATAGCGAGACGTAAATATACCGTGACTCTACTGTAATCATTTAAACTTTCAGATAAGCTATTTTTATTATCTTAATCGATTGTCATGTAATATTAAACACAAATACTGGAATTTTTATGAATCTTTAACACTATGATTTTACCTAATTTAATGCAGCATACTATTGACCAATATTGTTATAGTCTAAAAATAAAATGTTTATTTTGCGATAAAAGTTTTGTTCGTTAAAAATGGTTCTGCACATTTTGTACATCGATATGGATATCTTTTGATCAGTAGTCTGCTAAAAATGTGTTGTAAGTAGATCGATAAAATTTCTGTAGAGATGGCTATCTTATACCATCATATCCTGGTGTTCATCTCGTTTCAAATGCGAGTCTCGTAGAGGTAGGAATGGCTTTACATATTTTCTGTATCAGATTGTAATTCGAAAAATGATCTGTAAAGATACATACATTACTTGTTATTATGTATATTATTTATATTTTTCAATCTAATTATACCTTACATCTGTTTCATTGCATTTCATTTATTTATTAAGACTTGGATATACAGGGTCATCGAAAAGTATCGGACCCCCCTAATATCTTCAGTTAGAATGCACTTAGGAGAAAATGTCCAATAGCAAAGTTGTATGGTTTCAAGCGGGGAGTAAGATGATGACCTTGACTTTGACCTTGACCATGTCCTTCAAGGTCATTTCAAGGTCAATCTTATTTTTTTAAATAGAGCCCCCTACATTTTATTGCATATTCTTATAGCTTATCTCGAGAGCTTTCCAAAACACTATAATAAAATATTTTTTTATTAAGTACTTTTTGAGTTATAAAGGTTTGAAGTTAACAATTTTTTGACACAAAATGTAGAATATCTTGTAAAATATTATTTAGTTTTCAGTAATCATAACCTTAATACTTTTGTGCGCGGAATAATGAGACCAATTAATTGGTTTAAAGAAAATACATTAATCGGATCCCCCTAATATTTTCAGTAAGAATGCATTTTGGAAAACTTCAAACCTTTATACTTCAAAAAGTACTTAATAAAAAAATATTTTATTATAGTGTTTTGGAAAGCTCTCAAGATAAGCTATAAGAATATGCAATAAAATGTAGGGGGTTCTATTTAAAAAAATAAGATTGACCTTGAAATGACCTTGAAGGACATGGTCAAGATCAATGTCAAGGTCATCATCTTACTCCCCGCTTGAAACCATACAACTTTGCTATTGGACATTTTCTCCTAAGTGCATTCTAACTGAAGATATTAGGGGGGTCCGATACTTTTCGATGACCCTGTATATAATTTTATTAATGTATATATATAACACTCCCGCAGTAAAACTCAATTTTGCGCCCTGCAATGAAATATTCGGGTGCAAATTATTGTTCCCCAGGACTGTCGTATTAAAAAATATCGTATGGAACACGAGCGAAATAACGATCTCCAACGAGTGTGATTGCCACCCTAGCTTCGCTCGCGCGACAAACTTGGCACTCGACGAAGTTCGGTAATTGCGCCCTTGTTAAATAATATTTATATCAAATAATAATTTATTTCTGGTAAAGTATATATATGTGGAGTTACTACATATCGCCAAAGTATGAATACAAATTTGTTTGTGACCTGATCGGAGATTAAGAAAAATAGACATAACAGAAAGGAAACAAAATATAAAACATAATAATATACAATAAATATAATATGATATGACGCGATCTAATTTATATACAAGGTTTAGTGCAATTTATATAATAATACTAAAAAATACTACGTATACGCAATTTAATAACGTGAAGCCTCAATTTTACAATTTTATAAATCGTTTTCCGTAAATAAGATATTTTTATTATTTAATTCATCTGTATATGGATTTTGTTCGATTGTATAACATTTCTGACCATGTTAGTCTGTATATAAATGAAATAAATAAATAAATAATATCCTGCGAGATCAACCGTCTAAAAATTAGTAACATAGCCGCAGAAAATTTTACAGTAGACTTGTATATCAATTTGACGGTAGTAGGTTTAATTATTTACACCCTATATTATTTTTGTTGAGCATTTAATTTTTTTTCGCAGGTATTTCTAATCGACTTTTTTTAAACATACATTTTGTTTAAAAATATGCTATCTTATTGAAGAACACTGTCGCTTCAAATTTTCGATTAGAAATGTTTTATTTTCAGTATATATGCAATAAAATCTTACCGCACTGTAAATGTTAATATAAAACTCTTTCCTTGTTATTTACCTACAATATTTACATTTCCACTAGAACCAAAACAGAGTTCAACATTTTATTATACTTTGTTTTGTTCATGTCATGTGACCATTATTTCCAAGAAATATATTTTATTATACATAAATATAATTCAAACTTACAGAGAATTAGAAAAAAAAATTCTTTGCTGCTTTACCAAAGAATTACTTCGACCCATACTGACAGTCTGGACGAAGTATTGAATTTGGTCACTTCAGGCTATAAAATTTCGATGCACATTTTCAAAACATTTTCAAACATTTTCAAAAACAAAAAAAAAATAATTGTGTTTGTGATCTTGTACGTACGTCCGTATGTGTCAAAATTTTGTGTGCGCTCTAGCTCGCCAACGGAAAGGCGTATTAAAAATGTAGACCTCTGTATTGATTACTCGTGGCCTAACTTAGATCTGATTATATTTTGGCGCAAATACATGCGTCCATTACTAAAAAACATTAGCAATTACGTTTCTTCGTTTTTCTGGTACTACCGCCGAAAATTTACAGTGTTGTGCACTATGAATTTTTCTGATGCTATACTGTCACAAATTTTACGCTTGACTTTAGAACAAATCAGCATGGCAATGCAAATGTCACTCTGCCAATAATAATGCATTTCATTTGTTGGACAGCACGGTAATTTTTAGAGGAGAATACTGTACAAATTTTATTCGAAATGTTTCTTCCTGTATGGGAGCTCCTCTAGAGATCTATTGTTTTATATACCATGTCAATGAGTACAGGTATTGCGTCTGTAGTTGATAAACTAACTCATAACGTGAACTATTTGAAATGGACAAATTCATTATAAACAGATTTTTATTTAATTGTGATTTCTTAGCAAATATTCGAGTTATATTGCCCGAAATAAAATGTAAGTGTTGTATTGTCATATAATAACCTGGTTACTGTCATTATTTTAAATAATTTTTGTATAACTATAATTCATCGATGAAATATCCCGACATAGATTTTATAATGTAAATATATCTGCTCAAGTTTAACATGTATGTTTGTATGCGTTCACAACTGTTTATATCCATACACGTAAATCAAATACCGTTTTAATGGCTTCATGACATCGATTTTAATCATTCATATCTGATTTGGCCATAATTTACTATTTTAGTCTCTAAATTCTTGTGTGCAATCGCATTCTAATACCGTTGAACGAAGTATTTAAAAAATAAATAGAAAGATTTCGCAAATTATTAATAAAAAAAATGTGTTTTTAGGTTTTCAGTAAAAAATATATTTACCACGTGACAGTTGCCTCGTTGCCTGCTATTCCTAAAGATTTTTTTAATAAAAGTTTCGTTTAATAATGAATAAAATTGGAGGGTGATTAACAGAATTAAATTTACTCTTAAAATTGAAACGTGAAAAATCGATTACCACATGGACAAATTTAAAACTTTATTTTAAACGATTATATATCATCGGAGCAAAATACTATTTTTCGAACTGATAGCGTTCGGCCGTCAAAAAAATGGCAAGTGTAAGGAAATCAGTGACCTAAAATTCGGTCAAATCCTGGACTATATCAATTAAAATAAAAAATAATGGCAACGCTGAAATATTGAGCAAGTGAAATTATATGCAAGGAAAAACACGAAAAATGTAAAAGACAATAATGAAAACTTGTCTTTATAAATCGAGTTATTTCTTAAATTAATAGAAGATCCATAAAATGTATTAGCAATTATTGTAAAACTTATGACTAAGTCAAATTGATTTAATAAATATTGTTTTCTAATAAACCTCATAGTAAGCATTATAATTTTTATGTATTCTTTTTCTTAAACATCTTCAGGAAAATTATTCACCCTTAAAATAAATTTTTAACAATTTCAATAGAAATTAAATTTTATTAGAAAGATTATGATGAGACAAAAAATTTAAATATTTGTCTGAAAGTAGTATATTGTGGAACTAGGGACCAAAATGTAGGATTATGGTACCTTGCCAATGGTTTTGCCGAAAGGTTGTTTCAACTAGTCTACAACCATTTCTAGGTTATGAAAAACGCTCTTTTGCAATACGATCTTTGGCAGAAAGCTATAAGCTCGAAAAATTAGTATTTTGCTCCCTAGGGAACGAAAGTGCTGTTTTTCTCCGACGACAAAGTAAGCAAAATAGGATTGTGTGAGTCTCTTAATGATCGTTTAAAATAAAGTTTTACATTTGTTATTTTGCTAACAGATTTTCCACGTTTCAACTTTCTTCGCTGTGTCTTCGCTACAAATGGCATCAAAAGACAACAAAATGTTGAATTTTTCATTTTAATTTTTTAATTTCAGAAATAAGGACTGACTTTACTTAGAAATCATATTTTTTTCTTTCTGCAATAATTGCATGCATTGAACTATTTAATTAACTAGACAGTAATACTTGCTAAGAATGATGAAAAGTGACATTCAATCAGAGGAACATCCATTTAACGTTCCTGATATAATGATTACTATTATTCTCCATCCATCAGCCTTCGGAATTGCTTTGTGTCAAAATGTGGTAACTATGAATTAGCCTTTGAAAGTTAATCAATTCATTTAACATTACATACGGTACCAATATCGTTAAAAGTATTTTTCGCAGAATTTATGAATATCTGAACTGACATGTGCATGAATGACGTCATTATCGTTAGGACTTGAAGTACAGTATTCACAGTAAAGGCATTTCTCCGGTCGTGTAACTGTAAAATAGAAAATGAGTAGGGCCTAACCTTGTCATTCTGACCGTACCGTTTAATCTTTCATATATCGTAGCATTAGTAATTCGAAGCTGTGCCTGAACTTCATTAAGATTAACTTCCGGTCAATTTTGTTAGTAGATGTTTTATTTTGAATTGATTCGATGAATTTTTAAGGGTAACAAATATTTATAAAATTTCATAAAAGCATTTTTTAATATTAACACATTAACCCTCTAAGGACCAAATGTACATAAATTTAACTTGAATTTTGACAGAATTTTTAGCAGTAAAAACACTGAAATAAATTTTGGAATTGGCATTTTTTATTGCCCAGACCCTGCTCTTTGTAAAAGTAAAAAAATTACAAGCATTTATTTAATAATAATCACTTATCGTCAATTTAGCAGCCATTCTTGTGACCCTATTTTGAAATTTAATTTTTGCACTAGTTCTATCTTCCAGCCCAAACATGTTTGACGCGATATTTATGAATATCTGAGGTATTTTAATGTGGGAAATGATACAAAATTAACGATAAGTGAAAAAAGTCCTACAAAAATCCTGATTTTTGCAAAATGTAATTTTTTACTTTTTAAATTTGCGATATTTTTGATACACCATTCGAAAGGGAAAGGTTGTGACAAAAAAATTACGTTTTATAGTTGTTTTACCATCTAAATAGCAGCATTGACTATCTAATTTTCAGAGGTCACTCACTATTTAGATAGTAAAATGAATTAAAAATAAGGCTGTCTTATTCTACCATCTAGTTAATAGTTCTAACTATGTTATTTTTCCTTTGCATGCACAGCATGGTATAGATGAACTTATTGGAAATAGCATTTTTTTTTTTTGTGAAATATAATTGTTTATAATAATTTATTGAAACATCATGCTGATGTTTTGATGCAAATGTTCTTATGTTTAATATTCCGGATTCAACGATTTGGGCAAAATTAACATCGCATTCGTAATCAGAGACTCTATAAACCCGACAGTAACAAATTTTGTTAAAATTATGGCATTTTAAATTTTGTTTGTCCCCCTTATTGCATCTACCATTTTGAATTTTCGAAAATTGACATCGGATTTGTACAACCATCGATATCAAAAACCCATGAGTAACAAGTTTTAAGTAAATCCTATGAATTTTTTAAATTTTGTCCGCCATATTGGATCCGCCATTTTCAATTTCGAGCATATTCATAATCAGCGACTTCCAAAACCATTAAGTAGTAATTTTCGTTATCTTAACTGTATTTAATTTTCGATTTTGTAAACAAATAATAATTCAAATTTTGTAATTTTTTTTGTAAATTTTGAATCTTGAAAAAAATTCTTTTTATTATTGTTATAATTACAAAATTGATAATTTGTTGTTTCAATATAAATTTTGTTCAATAGTAGAATACATTTGTGGGTGTTGGGTACTTGAAAATAAAAAATATTTTTATTTTTGTCAAAGTTATGAGGGCTTGAATTCAAAAGTGGATTGAGTCGAAGCCACTGGGCTTTAAAGGGTTCAAGTAGTTAACAATTAGAAGTTAATTAATATTACACACTTAATTGAATTAGATAACATGCACTAGGATAGTAGAAGGAACAAGTTTCGTAATTAGTCTACCTTATTTCTACATAAATATTCTTAATAGTCAGTACTTTAATGTACGTAAATATTTGGATTAATTGGAAACAAGTGTTAGTTGCTGAACCGCCTCTACTAAAGCAGTATTGTGAAATATATTAGTAATAAATCTAATCTACTTTTGTATAAGTAGTATAAGTAAGTATACAAGTTTTATTGCTTCTCAGTAGTCTACAGTGACTGAGATATCTAAGAAAATACTTGTTGCTACGTTACATTAAACTACGTGTTGCTCCACAAAAAGTATAATAAAGTTAAATCAATAACAATATAAATAAATCATTATATAATAAACATATTGTAAATTTAGTTGATAATAAACGGGTTTAATCACTGATTTTAACTCTAAGAACTAGTAGAAAAATTGATGCTATATATTTGAAATTGAAGATTATGTTCAATTTGTTTACATCTATTCGTTTGAAGAAATTGATATTTATTAATTTATCCTGTAAAATTTGTAATTTTAAGAAAATATTAAGTTTATTAATGTAAACTATATTTATTCACTTGATTTTAAATTTGAAGCAAATATATTTTTGTTTAACGAAGAAATTACTTGATTAAATCTTGATTTTAAGTAAATACACTTCGTTTATTTAGCTACACAGCCAGAAAATTACACGTAATTATAAAAAGTATTTAAATTAACCATTTCTGTTGTAAACAAACAATAATATTCTTTTGTTTACTATTTATCAATATTGAAATATCTCCAACTTCATGGATTTCTAAAGTGGTCAGTCGGTAAGGTAAGAAATTTCACTAGAAAACGTAAATTAAAGATGACTGAATATAATTTTCAAAATTCGGATATGTAAAGAAAATTCTAATTATTATAGATGGTTTCCTAGAAAATAACAAAGACATTAATTGAAAACTAACCGAGAATTTTGGGAAATAAATGATTTTTCTTTATATATAACTTTCACTCCTTAGATGTGAGTAGATACTAATTTACTAGAGTTAGTGGAGACACGCGAAGTAACTATGATAGTTATTAAACTAGAGATCGTGTATATTTCTTACATTGAGAGAGGAAAGTAATATTTACAATGTCGAGATAGTTAATAAGGCACATTGATATTCGCAAAATTTATTCAGTAAAATGGGATAGTTTCTGTATTACTGGATCGAAGTGACCGTTAGGATTAAAGTCATAGTCAACAGTTACTATTCATCAGTAAAATGACAGTTTATATATTTATGATTACAGATGGATTTTAATTGATAATGATTTCTGTACTTAATGTATTTGCACAAATTCAACACTAAATGAAAGTTATACGAATAAATTTAGATTCGAATCTAGAAGCAATAAACATGCAGCAGTAGGGAGGTTTCACTTAAACGTCCTCTTGCCGCAAGTAGAAATCCTCTTGTTATATTGATCAAGAGGATTATTCCACTTGCGGTAAGCAAATTTCTTCTTGCCACAAATAGATTCTGTTAGCGACAAGAGGGCACAAGAGAACTATTTTAGAAGTCTATAATCTGATTATTAATTATAATAAATAACAAACAAATTCATTTTCTTGTCATTGTTTAACAAAAAACATGCACTTGACGAGGTAATGATAAGTGTTTGGAGAACGTTTCATTTATGTTAAACAAAATATATTCGTATAATAAATTATGTTTTCATATTTACATTTGTTTCGTAATCTGTAATTTATATACAAAAAACAATAGTAGAATATTTCTAACAAGCGTAAACTAAAAACGGTAAAAATATTATTACTTATTAAACGACTAAAATATAAATTATGTTCATAATATGTAAAATAGTAGAAATGACGATATATTTAGTAATATGGACTACATTTGTGTATTATAACCTCTTACTGGAGATGATAGTTCATTTGACTACTTTCAATGGTTATCTAATTTACTAGTGTAACTAGTCGTCTTTTAGTAAATTTTACTATTTTGTTTCTCTCAATTTAAATATTATTTCAGTTAATTAAGGTTTAAAGAACGAAGAAATCAATTACAACTGATTATTTATCGATTCGGTTAATTTCGATAAATTGGACCGATAGCCATAAAAACTAGCTAAAACTAGGCGATAATGATCGTTACAGAAACCAGTGCGACAAAGATCCACAAATAATAAAAATTTATTGCCTCGCACTAAAAGTAAATACAATTACTGTGGGAACAAGAAATCATTTACAGATAGAAAACAAATACGAATAGACTTAAAAAGCTAAAGACAATGATACCGATTAATGAAAAGATAATGTTGTGCTTAAGTGCGGTTAAAACATGTTTGGTGCAGAATAATAAAAAGTAGATGTGGAACGAATAAAATCGAGAATAAGAAACAATGGTGTACGAAGACAGCGAAAGAGCAGCTCAAAGAATGTAGAACAATGACGAGGAAAATACGCCCATAGAAATATTTTTCATCTACTTGTAGCAGAAGGCAATAATGCATACGAGGAATTTGTAATTATATATAAATTATCAAAGAAAGTTAAGGTAAATGGCGTGAGAAATTTTGATTTTTAAATGTAGACGGCAGCTGTTCACCCTCAAATTATCTTCAATTTTTATGAAAACTGGGCTATCTTTTTGTAATTTCTCAACCGTATATTTTTAAGGATCTCTGTTATTTTTAGTTTGTGTGAATGGTTTTGAAAAATTATATTATGTTTCAAAGAGCTATGTCATTTTTTCCATTATGCAAAATTTTAATTATGACATACATTTCTACCTTCAAAGAGAATATAACACACGTGTCTTATTCTTATTTTGACCCATTTAGAGCTGAAGAGTACACAGACAAATTTATTTAATTAAAAAATTAGTGTTCTATTTTAAATTTTGTAATTTAATTAATGGTTTGGCTTAAAATCTAATTCCCAATACTGTAAAAACTTAAAAGACTTTTCTGGCTTCTAGGACGTAAGAGAATTACGTCAAATTTCAGTATGATCTAAAAGTTAGTTATTTAAAAACAATATTTTATGCCTAAATGATATATGTTTACATTATCTTGGTATGAAATTAAATCCTGCTAGTACCTAAATTAGAAATTTAGGTAATTTCTGGCTATTTTGGTATGCATTTTATAAATTTAATTTACTGGCTCGAATTTATTATTCAGTGGTAAAACATAATAAATATTTTGATGTTTTGAGAAAAGAAAACACGTTTGAAGTGATCTGGGACCAAATGCCATTATTAGGAATAATATTAATCTTTTTTAATGTGACGATAATTGACTAAATAAATATAAAATAGAATTTTAAATTTTATAGACAATTTGGAGTAGTAAATAAATGTTGATAGGTAAATTTATTTGATAAAATAACATAGTTCACTGTTTAAGTTTTGAAATCTACGTATCCTATAAACACATTAGATGCAGCAGAGTCCCGGTATATTTGCCCGCTCGGTTTATCGCCTTCCCCAACAGGCTCATTATATTTACCAACAGAAGGGGAACGCCACGCTGCTTCTCCCGCTCTACTGAATAGTAGAGTCCGCTAGGTGGAGAAAAAAGAGAGCGGTGACAGGCAAATATAACGGGACGGAATCAGGCAAATATAACGGGACGTAAATATAGTGAGATGCAATTATACCTGGACTTTACTGTAAGTTGAATTGAAATATATACAAAAATATTAATCCACTTTTGCTCAAAGTTATTTTCTTCATTAAGAGAACTGATTAATGAATTAGTAGATTTTACTCTTTATTAATAGAAATGCGCATTTAATTAAAATTTTTAGAGGATAGTAGTTTTCTAAAGACAGCTGGAAGTGTTTTAGTTTAATTTTATAAATACATAAAAGAGACGTGTTTTTCTTATCTTATTTTTTAAATGCTGTCAGCATCATGCTGCCACAAAAAAGTATCTAAATGCAATTTTTCATAAAATTTGAGATGTTTCGAAAATATTCGTCTGCCATGTTTGATCTTCATTTTGAATTTCGGAAATTTGAATAGATTCGTGATCATCGCTCCAAAGAATACAACAAATATATTTTAAAAAGAATGGCATCAAATTTAGGCTTTAAGCCGTCATATCGGATGTCACCACTTTCAAATGAAAGGACCCCGCACACTTTAGCTTGATTTGCGGGCCCGGTTAAATTTCCTGAAACTTCGCTAAGTTGTAGTCCAGAATAGCCCGAACAAAAGTTCTATATGGTAAAAGCCCCAAAAATCAATAGTTTTCGAGATAAAGTACTATACGATATAGTACGGGCGTACGATATAGGCCCCCGGATCCGAGACTTTCGCATTTATTTTTTATATGCAACAACAATATGCATAGGTTTTTTTGGTCGCTGATTACGAATGTGATAACAGATTTTAAAAATCTGATATCAGATACGTGATCAGCGACCCCAAAAACCCCAGAATAATGAGTTTCAAGCGATTTCCTTTAATTTTTCAAAAATTGTCCGCCATATTGGATCCGCCATTTTGAATTTTTAAAATCTGATATCACATTCGTAATCAGCGACCAAAAAAACCTATGAATATTGTTGTCGCATATAAAAAATAAATGCGAAAGTCTCGGATCCGGGGGCCTATATCGTACGCCCGGACTATATCGTATAGTACTTTATCTCGAAAACTATTGATTTTTGGGGCTTTTACCATATAGAACTTTTGTTCGGCCTGTTCTGGACTTCAACTTAGCGAAGTTTCAGGAAATTTAACCGGGCCCGCAAATCAAGCTAAAGTGTGCGGGGTCCTTTGTCTTCGATAGGTTTTAAAATTTGGAGGTCGAGGAAGCAAAATTTTCGTTATCTCCGTCTCGTCATCTGATTTTGGTACAAATGCTGATCAAACAAAACTTTTTAGTGAAAAAATCAACTTTTTGTCGATAATGAAACGATACGTCCAAATTTTTAAACATTTGTTCTGCATTTTAAAAACTGGTCTTCGAAAAATGTAAACTAAAACATTTTAAGCCAGTTTTTAATTTGTAGTTTTTTAAGTGAAAATTTGCCCTTTCAAGGACATTCCCAATCTAACATAACCACAAACTGGCAGACAGAATGGCGCTTATGAGAACATTCCCTTTGTAACTTAGGGTGGAAAGAAGGGGAGTGAAAGAGGGGGTTCCTTATATGTGTAAAAAGTCGAAAATGAGTATTTTCAAAACTTCGACCCTCACCATATGTCAGCCGAAATATTAATAATATTTAATAAATCAATATGAATTAAATGGATAAATAAATTTATATGGTTTATTAAAGAATAACATTTTTAACACTCCGGGTGCGAAGCTCGTTTTCGCGCCCTAAAGCGAAACCTTTTGGCTCGAATTATCGAGCCTCACGCCCGTCGCATTAAAAAATATCGTTTCAGTTGTTTCAGTGTCGACATAGTTATATCCCCCCCTCCCCATCAGGGCTTTTTGGATCTGAAACGTCGACATTTGATGAAAAACTAGGGTAATTTTTTTGCCGAGGTAATCAAATTCAATACTTCGTCAGACTATAGTCATACGCATTTTAAACCAGTTTTTATGACATTATCATTGACTTTGGAAAGAAAATGGATACAACATTTTTTGTAGAGAATTTAATGCTCTATCTTTTTTGTTTGAAACAATTTTCAATCAAATTTGTATTTTTACAAAATAAATACAAAAAACTACGAAGAAACGTAATTGGGGCTAACGTTTATTAATAATGGACGGATGGATCTGCGCCAAAATCTAATCAGATTTAAGTTATGCCAAGACACGTATTTTAAAAAAAATGTCGATACGCTTATCGGCACGTGACATATCGCAAGACAAAAAAACTATCATAAAAACTCATCACAATACACATTTTTTAGTAGTAACAGCATGTCAAGTCAATGTAAAACTTGTTTCTGCCCTTTCTGTTGGAATTTCTGGTTGTCAAAACATATCTCTAGGCCATGCAATTGGAAATTCGATATTGTACCTACATAACGATAAGATAATAATTTAAAAATCGATTAGAGCCAGGATAGAATCCTTTTTTGGTATGTTTTTAATGTTATTCAAGGCATATTAAATTAGTTTTCTAATGTATAGTACACTTGAACCAATTCAACTGATTGTATTAAATGCTCTCAGCCAACTAATTATAAAATTAAAGAAAAATAAATAAATATAAAACTTATGATGAACAATAAAAGGAATGAAAAATGACCCAATTTGTCCTCATTATATCTCCTCCTATTTATTTTCAAAATTACTTTATAACCTTGTCTCGAGTTATGCCACATTCTCATGAGCCTGAAAAAATTTGATTGGATCAAATGTCTTAACTTGTAATCCGAGAAAATGCTCAATAAAAAAGAGGTCCAAATTGAGGACCGACTGGACTTTTCTAATATTTCTTTAAAATTTCACTTACATTTGTTATAGACGTACAAAATTTTAACCACAATTTTACATCCATTAATAAACTTAAATACTTTTTAATATATTCCATAGCTATATATCCCTACTCGTATATATCTATAAAAAGGAATTTGAAAAAGGAACTCCACAACAGAAAAATGCAACTCAGTAATTCCTTACGCGAAGTATTCGGGTGTGCTCTAAGAGCTATGAAGAGGCCTAAATAATAAACTTTTTAATGTAAATTCATTACTGATTAATTGTTTGAGACCTAAATACATTAATGTGGTAATAATAAAACTTTCGTCGAAAGAGCTAGAACATGTCAGTCAATGACTGTAATAGATAAACATGTTTTCTACTGATATTTTCCTTCGTTTCTGCTTTTGATAAAGAGCAGAAATATTTATATTTAAAGATTCCTATTTTCATAACATATATCGTAATTTATATAATAATCTAGACAAGATAAATTATTGTTCATTCAAAAATAATGATTAAACAATAAATATATTCTTCGTTGTACCAAGTAATTATCTATTTTTACTTATACGAACACCATTACTAAAATAATACTATTGTTTTTTTTTTTTAAATTTTTTTTTTAAATGAACCAAGAAAAGTTACTAGAACAATAATTTTCCTCGTTACTGTAGTCAGTTTTTCCTTGTTACTTTAACAAGGATTGAATAGTTGAGGCCGTATTCAATAAGGTTACCTTATTGAATCCTTGCACACGGGTGTAAGGAATTTTGTTAGTGAGTAAATAATTTTGTTACTCAATATATTTTCTCCCATGATATTTTTTTATAATTTCTAAAGCTCATATTGTATTTTCGAACTATTGCATTATATTACCATAGAATCACCTATCTTACAAACAAAATAGAAAGTTTACTTTTTCACTTATTATTAGTTTTGTTTATTACCTTTTTCGTGAAGAATGTTAGTCTAATACTAAAGTTATTTTATTTGTATTAGAAATAAAATAATGCTTGCAAGATTACAGTGGGGAATAAAAGACTTCAAAACACACAAAAGATCCCAAAAAGTAGAATTTTTCGAAGAATGATCGAGACTTTCGTGTAAATGAAAAATGGCCAAAACAGGAATCAGGTAAACAAAAAAAAATAGGACACGAAGAAAGGTGATTTTAAAGGGAAGAAAACGTATCGGGAACTGTGTCAAACGTCTAAAAGGAATAACGGATGCTTCGAGAGTTGGAAAAACCCGACCACAAAATACAGATCGACATGACATTCGAAATTGAGACAGGTCAAACCCATCTACTCAAAATTGTAAACGGTAAAATTAAACAAAGAGCTAACGAAAAATAGAATGGCGTGTCTAAAGGTGTAATAAAAATAGAAGCAAGGAAGAGTGAAGAGTGCTAAAACGTCGTGAAGCACGTAATAACAAAGAGGAGTTAAAAAACCGAGGAAACTGAAACTATCTATTACAGTGATTTACCTCCAGAGAAACTCGCACGGTAAAGTGGCATTTCTGCAATGATAAACTGCATTTACACGTATATCATTTGCACGAGTATTTATCGAGCGAGTTCTAATAAAATAATTTGAAACTTATACAAAAAAAGTAAAAATTTGCGAATACTCGTGAAAAAAAGTGAATTTGTACCACTTTTATTTATGGAGATTTTCTAAATACACGAAAATTATTTTTATTGCATGTGAAATTATGTTATTAAAGAAAATGCAATTTCGTGTATAAAAATCTACCATACCGAGAAGAGAGAGTTTAGTTTTCTAATCATTTTATTTCAAAAAGTGTAAAAAATATGAAATACTTACGATGACTCGAATGGAATAAAAGAAGAATTCAAATGGAGAAAGTGAACTAAATTGACAAAATTGAACTTGTCAATGTCAGTTTATGTGTTTTCTTGTTTATTTTGGGATTTGGTTCACTTTTATTTACAGGTTCCTTGTATTGATGCATACTTTAAATCTTAATATATTTTTCGAAAAATTTCAAGCATATTTCAGTGAATGACAATTTTTAGAGTTTTTTAATTTTTTAGTATGTTTGGATAACTACTTTTGAATGTGGAGTTGCACTTAGATTTTAATATTGTTTATTGTATGCAATAGCACGTGTTTTTTACAAAAATACTGCGATATTGGTTTTTGAGTATCTTCTAACCAATCTGAAACGCTTTTTTTCGACAGTGTTACTTTAAAAAAATGCTTTTACTTATTTTGATTTTTTTCCGATTTTGATATTTGAACTTTGCAGGGATGGTGATGTCTAGACGTATTTTTTTATTATTCTGATGTATCTTTCAATTTTATACAAATAGGTCTGTATTTTTTAGACTCTTGGAAATCTTAGTTACAAAAATTGTAGAAAAAATATTTATATGATTCTGATAAGCATAAAAACGCTTATTTTTAAAGAAAACACTCATTTTCTCCGAAATGTAACTTATACTTTTAGAACATTTTTTCATGGATTCTCCAAGCAGTATTATAGTTCACCTACATTTTTTCAGAACTTTTGTTACGGTAGTTTTCTTATACAAAAATGAAAAATATCGAAAAATTAAATCCTTCGAAGCATACCTACATTTTCTTTTACGTAGAAAATAACTCACGTAATTTACTGAGGGGTTTTTAGGATTGCTAATTTTGGAAACTCAAAGTGGCGAATAAAAAATGGTCGAGATGTAAAAAATTGTTTGATTGGGATGAACCTGGGGACTCAAGGGTTTCATGATGAATCTGTCAACGGGTTCATGATCATTGACCATGAAAATACACATGCAGATTATTTTATAAATTAATCTACCAATAAGAAATTATTAGTGTCAAAAGTGACATTTTTCAATATTTTCCTATTGAAAAATGTATCAAAAAATTGTATGATATTTGATAATTATGAGTAATTTTAGATTATTTGATATGATATTAAATTGGATTTGCAAAAAAAAAACTTCCCAAAATTAAAGTAAAACTGGATTAAGATTGTTTATTATTCTTTTATTAATATTTTTGATATCTACTTTTATAAAAAAATTGTTCAGCAGGATAAAGTGCCCCAGAAAGGATTAAATTTAAAAAACTGTAAATTGTCCTACGTTCGTAGGTTTTGCCATAGTTCAAAGGCATAAAATAACTTTTGTAACAAAGAAAGTTTATTTCAGAAGCAAAATGACCACTATTAACGTTTTTTAAGATGGCGGCTTGTTCACTATATGTAAAAATTTGTCGGATTTGATATTTTTGTAGACGCAGAGAAATGTAACATATCAGTTTCTGTATGTATATATTCAGTATTTCAAAATTCAGAATTGCGAACCCAATATGGCAAATATCACATGTAAAATTATAGTTAAAATTAGAAAAAAAAATTCCAGATTATTCTGCGCAGAAAAAAATATTTCAAAGAGAGATTTACATGAATAAGGATTTACTTCAAATATAGTCGTAACAATAATAATAGTCGCAAGTGAACATTCGCTTGGCGTGAGGAAATGGTACCTTAAAATAAGTCAGCTTCACTAACAAGAAGAAACATTTATTAAGAATAAAAATATGTTTTCTTAACGCAAGTAAATATTTTTCTTGCCACTATTCAAATAAATATTTTATTGGATACACATATTTTTCGGTCTACTTCGAATTTTGTATGAAAAATATTTTTTTTATTTAACGTATTCTCAACTTAATTCATAACAAATTTTCAATATTCTATTGCCTTTCAATTTTTGTGCGTTACACATATGCAAGAAATTAATATTTTCTTTTGAGGACTATAAACATAATAACACCAAAATTAGTTTTATTCTCAAATTTCGAGTAGAATAAAGTGAAATTTGTGAAGTTTCCAGAAAACATATCGATTTCTATATTATATTTATAGAATACAAGTAGGAAATACTAGAAAATGCTATTGGAAAAAGTGTAAATACGATGGTGCAACTTGCAAATAAACCGTAAGCATTATAGAAGTAAAAAGCAGGAATGAAACTGAATATACAATGCATCTCGACGGATTAGAAAGGGACTTACAATGAAGGGACTCAAAAATAAGTAAACCTGGTTTTCTCTTCTCTATAAAATAGTCCCAGACCATTGTCAATGTTATAAAGTTCCAAAAATATGATTCAACTTCAGTGAAGGCTTTTATCATAGAAATTTATTAACATTTGTGCACACTAAAGGACTTTTTTTCATTGAAAATTTGAAAATTCTAGAAAGTAATTGGACGTTATTAGTTAATAATTAATATTTATTTAAGTAGATTTCATTATGAGTTTTTAGTTAGTATAATCATTTTTTATAAAATTTATAGTTATTTCGAATGAGACCATGAAAAAGCTCCGTATTTTTATCACCTCTTAGTTTTCATCAAGGCAAATTTCGTGCAATATTTATTATCCTTTAATTGAACGAAATGTGACAATTAAAATAATAAATTACATAAAGGTGGTGAAAAAAGAACTTCATAAATAACGAGTTTTGGTAATAATATAGTAAAAACTACTAATTGATTAGTCACATTTAATCAATTCTTGTTAATAAGACATTAAACAAATACAATTACATATTTTACATTAACAGAATTGGATTAATGAAGTTTTTTATTTAACTCGGTGTTCAAATATTTTGTAATTGAAGTATGTCAACCCGACAATTACGCTGCAATTATAGTTTTTGAGACCTCTCACTGCAGTGTCAATTAGCGAAAACTGGAGAAATGAATATAGAAATACCATTTACTACCATATTTAGTAATGAAAAACTTGAAAACTTTTTAGATTTAAGTTCAAAAAACTATTTTTTTTATACATTTTTTTTCAAATGTCATTTTTACCTTGAATCAGCGCTGCTTTTTACATGAAACCTGTTAAAAAGTGCAATTCGACCTTGAACTAAAAAGTTACGGGGTGATCAAAATTAATTTCGATATATCTAATTACGAAAAAATCTTATAGAACAACAAAAGTTTAGAATTATTCAACAAATACCTCTCAGTTTTTTAAATATTTTTTTAAATTTTTGTAAAAGCTTCCAAAAATCATGAAATAGGGAATTTTTTAATATAAAATTTTTAAGGTATGTTATTCATATATTTTTATATATTCCAACATTTTTCGTATTGACTAATGGGGCAGTAGATGCATTAACCAAATTTGAAATATAAGGAATAACGATAATAAAATGCAGATAATATGAGTAGGTGGAAAACAATTTTGAAAGCAAACGACCCATTTACTTTGCAAGTACAAATATTAATAATACGTTTTTGCCGTTTATTGCATAAAAACACCATTTTCGTATTCAGAAAAGGTCTTTTTGTAGAAATTAATAATGTATAAAAGTCGCGTTTTCGCTGACAATTCGACAGACACCAGTACAAGATGGCATTCTTCTGTTTGATTTTCAATGGTTCCATTGTAGAGTACCCAAAAGCATCCAGAGAATGTAGTATATACAAAAACTAACAGCGATTTCATTAAAATTTGAGAACCCAAAGCCGCCGTTTAATTTTGTGTTATTCAGGTGTTACAATTAATAAGAATAATATTCAATGACCTGAATAACAGGTAAAAAACATTAAAAGATGATAGGTAAAGAAAAAAAAAACTTTCAAAAATAATTTGAGAAGGTATGATTGATTTTGAACCAATTGGTTTTTTATTGAATCTGAGTCTTTAAAATTGATTTTATTGTAAAAAATGTAATTTTGAATATGATTTAAAATTAAAATATTGTTTATTTAATAAAGCAAAGGCATGTATTGGAAACTGATAACCTGTAATTGTTTCTTTACCTCATGGATCTCTTATGTTCGTAGAATAGTTTTCTCAACGGTCTTTTAGTTTGACCGAAATCATCTCCGCCACACAATTTGCACTGCTACTAAATCTACATCTAAACAATTTACTCTATTTATAACATAATTTTGTTTGTAAAGATTTTTTTTTTATTTAAAGCTTTCTTGAAGTCTGCAATTATTCAGCTTACAATTCAATTTGTTACATTTCTACATTTGTATATGCGCAGATTACATTTTTCTAAAACCTTTTAAAAAGTGACATCTTTTAAAACTGCATAAACGTATGATTATTCAACATTGATAATCGATTTATTTTTGTTACTAATAATGGTATCTGAGAAAGGATTATCTATTTAAGTAATTAAAATTTGCCTTTGCTATTATACTTTTGAGTGAATTTTAAGTATACAATTTTTACCGGTTCGAAACTTCAAAAACTTCGGATAAATCGATCATTCATGTTTTGACTACAGATTAGGTGCACAAGACGTCTGTAACTCCATCCTCATAGACTAAAGTCTCAATATAATAAGAATAAGTCTAAATATTTATGGATTCAAGCCTAACAGTGCCAGATTAAACATAAATTCTTCTTTAACTAAAATTTAAATATTTTATTTATAAAACAAATACAGCTTAATGTATATCCATAGTATAATATTCGAATTACAAATTATATCAGTGCCGTTATAAAGGACCATTACCAAAAATTTGCGAAAGGTCACCTAAAAGAGGTACCCCCATACGGGTGTGCAATGGCATGGCGTGGGGACACCCAGTTTTGTGGGAAAAACCCCATGCCGGGTAAACCGCACTTCATAAAACCGCGATCCTCTCGGCAACAACCATCGTAATGTACCTCGATTAAACAAGAAAAGTTAGTCTTAAAGTGTATTTTAGCCCTCTACAAATTGCCCAGGTACTTTAACTTTTATCTATAATCTATAAAAATTCAATGGAAACATTGATTGTTTCGAGTTTTTTTCAGAAAATTACTGCCATTTTAAAATTCGGTGTTTTTATTCAATTTTATTGATGGATATGTAACGAAAATATACACATTAACTACTATGACGGTAATACTGAGACTTTACAAACCTAGACAGCAGATACTAACAAATACCAACGTTTTATTAACATCTTTCTCTATAAAGTTGTTAATTTTTATAATCGATATAGCGTCGAAACGTAGAGCGAATAAATATTACTATCCAGTTTCTTTTACTGCCGCTAGCTGCGATCGCCGCGATTGCTGCTATATTTGGTTCTCGATAAACAAATGGGTTATGAAATACATATTAGGTTGTGCAGAGAAAATATGAAACATATTTCTAGGAGAACTTACTGAGGTGTTGCAAGATTGGTATGTGTCTTACAAAAATGTTGTTCTCACATTCTGTTACAATATAGGCTTATAAAAAACAACATATTAAATACTACTTATTAACCTGAAAAGAATATTATATAAGTAATGCAAGGATATTACGTAATAAAACATTATCATATAATTAATTCCTGTAATCGTTACAGTAGGCTGTAAGCATTTTTTTAATGTTGATTGTTCCAATTTTTGGATAACGAGGATTCGGATTCTTAAATAACTCATATATTATCCCTGCAAGGTTCGAAATGGAACTGGTTCATAATATTCTTCTGTACGTGCAGGTCAAATATTAAACCTACGGGGGAATACCCACTCTGGCGTATCGGATCCCTCGAGCTCGTTCCTCATTTCTTTTTTGGAATTCAATGGATATCTCGCAGAAACATCATTTACATTACCGGCCAGGAACCGTTACATGTAGGAAAAAATCAAAACATCCAAAAAATATAAGTAAAGAAGTTCAATATACCTGATAAAAATGTCCAATGGAAGAACAAAAAGATCTTGCAATGGACAAAAATAACAAATAAAAATATTATTGAGTTATTGCCAAACTACTGGGTACTGACCGAAAAAGAATAAGGATAAACGATTATGACAGTAAAAAAGAGCAGATTATAGCATCGAGACTAAGGCAATACAAAGGAGAGCAAAGAATTTCAGAAGCAGCTATTGCTTCAAAAACCAAGAATTCGCGAGACAAACCAAAAATAGCATATTTTTGCTGTAATATCTTTATAAAAACAAGTATCTTACTTTGAAACTTAAATTATTCTAAGAGATATAAGGCACGAAGATCACTTAAAAGACAGTATTTCATTTCAGAGGTTAAAAATGTCCTCCAATACCATCTTTTTGTTTTGAACTAACATTGTTGTCTCCATAATGTACAGTCTATTATATTCTACCACAACTAAAAAAAATATATCATAACTAGTAGTGCCTTAACAATTTCGTCCTGAAAGTCCAAAATTTAGAAGCAACTTTCTGTAATTTTCTATCCAAATATCGTCGGAAAGAATGCAAATAAGTCAATATTTAATAGTCTTGCCTCCTCTTTTGAATCGAGCGGTCAAAATTACTTGACATTTGCAGAGAAATTATTTCTGATAATTATTCGAAAAAAATGGTAATTTTGACGATTCATCGCATTTGATATCGATATTGAAAGAAATAATACTGACTAAGGGGTACTAATCGCGTTTTGAACAGTCCTTTCTCACTCACGTCGGATTTTATTTGCCAAAAGAAATGGCGGCTGCAAGATGGCATCTGCAAGTAAGTTTGCATTTTCTAGCACAAATATAAAATATTTGAATGTGTAACGATCCAAGACATGTATAGAATTGGGATGGAAAAGTTATGAATACCTAACCTCAAAATAGTGTATTGTTAACTTGAAGTTCATGTACCTCATTGTTTAACCGAAATTTTGTCTAAATGACGAAAGAATAATCAATTTAAATAATTTTGAAATGAGGCATTCTATTTTTGAGTTTGAGGTTATCAGTGTATCATCATCAGGTAAAATTATTTAAAACCGATAATCATTGCTTTTTTTTCTTAAACTCAATATATTATTTCTACAGCAATGACATGTATATGACTATAAAATAATTGATATTTCTGGGAGAAAATGCAAAAATAAAACTTTCAGACACCATCTTGGAACCACAATTTTTTTTGTGAATAAAAAACGGACTGAAGAATATAGGTCTGATGTGTTTATTAATGTCAATTTTTACAAAACAATCATTATAAATGTTTCCTTTGTAATCGACAGTTTGTTCCGATCACGAAAGAGGATGCCCAAAACTATGGTTTTGTCTTATATTAATATCTCTTTTACGACGTTTGGTTCAAAGTTACAGCATTGAAAGTTGCTTACAAAGTATGGACTTTAGGACGAAAATAGTTTAGTAGCAAAATGAATTGTTTAAGAAAACAATCCAATTATTTTGTAAACAGAGTTTATAACAACATATGATTATTAAAATAACAATCTTTGTTTAATTACAAAATTAATTTTTTTCCTTTTCCTACTATAACAAATCCAGATAGTATAGATAAAAAAATCGAGTTAAAAGAACCAGAATCTTTTGATTAAGTCAATTCTAGTTATTTTCATAAGATTTTCTGATTATATTAACCAGAACTCCCGAAGTTTTCGATCATGCAGCGAGATTCACCGTCTCGCCGCTAGGAGTGGTAACAATATTTACTGCTTTTCGCTGCACGCTCGCGTCTCCCGCGGTAGAAATTGTCAAAGCATAATGCTTAGTACCTTTATGATTCATAGATTTTGACAATTTTTGTGATTGTAAATATTACATAAAATTAAATTAATAATACAAAAATAATAAAACTAATAAAAAACACGGTTAAATTTACGATTAATCTAACCAGAATGTAATATAAATATCAGTTCTCTGCACATGAAGAAAACTTTCTGGGAAAATACACTTGTTATTGTTAATAGAAATTCGTGTAAGGCTTAACAGAAAAAACTATTGGACTTACTAGAAAAATGGTGACCAAAATTTCTAGTTATTGCAAATACTAAATTTAATCTGCTTACAATTGCGGAAAAAATGGTACCATTGGACAACAATAACTTACATTTTTATCCTATAGTTGTTGGACCTGTAATGTGGTTGTTTACGAATCTGAGGTTTACTTTTTGACACGACCAATAGATTTTTCAAATGCAAAATTTTTAGAATATCGGATTTTTCAATATTTTCTTTTTGTAAAGCAATTAAAAGTATTGATTGTATATGTAAGGGTTATTTTTGGTCATGAATGTTGCTAGAATATCAAAATTCAAAATGTCGATGCAAAAATATAGTGGGCACACCATAAAAAATATATTCGTTTGAAATAGAAATGCATGGGGTTGTGTTGAAATTGCGTTTGACTACAAATATGAGTTCACCATTTTAAAATTGTAAATGGCGGAACAAATATTTCGGGCGCACCTTGGCAGAAGTCCAAAATAAAACATTTTAAAAAGTTTGTAATATACAAGGTAAACACCAAGTAAATAAATACCAATATCTCTATTCTTTTACAGAGAAGTATCATTGATTTACATAAATAGTTTCGCACATTTTTATATAACTAGTCAACACCTTGATGTTTGAAACGCCATTTTGAATCTACGAACGAAAACCTACGATCTGAGATTCTTAATGAAAACTCCAAAACACATATAAATACTTCAGAAATAGATCAGAATCGGATATGTATATATCAAGGTGAGTCGGTCGTACATCAGCCGCCATTTTGAATTGTGATATTCTTACAACAAATTCAGGATAAAATGTAACCCTGACGTATGTAGTCATTATTTCTTGTTAATTTACAAAAAGAAAACAATGATATATTACAATATTTTTTATTAAAACCGCCATTGTCTATCCGCCATTTTGATTTTTGAAATTACGCGTCTTGGAATTTAAAGTACAATGCATTATTCCACCCGATACATAGTTTCAGTGAGATTAAACAACATTTTCGTAAGAAAACTTGAGATTTTTTAATAAAAATAAAAAGTTCCTTGTATTCTTTTGTTTTTGGGCGGCCGTATTAAACAAATCTATTGGTAGTAACAAAAATAAACGTCGGATTCGAAAGGAGCACACTAAAATACAACAGGATAAAAATTGACCTTATGTTATCTGACATAACAATTTTTTCCATCGCGATGATGTTAACCAAAAGGAAATGTTTTTTAATTCAATTTTAATTAAGTATTTGGTATAAAAAACTTAAAAAAAACTGTCAGGTACATATCCTACTATTTTCCAGGTTGCTCTTCAAGATTCCGAAGTTAAAATTGCGTTTGAATTATCAGGAATTCTAATACAGCTCCAAACATGACAAAAATTTACCAAAAAGTTGGGAAACATTTTTTTCCAATTTTTCGAGACATTACAATATTGGGATTCTATTGAAACTATGGAGATCAAAACATTTGAATTTTAAGAAAAAAATTTACTGTTATACTCTCCAACGTTGTAACGAATCCAAAATGGCGTCCTCAATAAAAAGTTCTTAGCAAAAACTAAAACACAATGAGCTTTTTTCAAAAAATGCGAAAAATGAAAAGTTCTTAGAATTCATTGAGAAATAAAGTGGGATTTTTTCAGATTTTGTTGATGATATTTTGAGAAATTTTTAAAAAATATTATATTATTTACGAACAATTCTAAAAAAAAAATGGGAGCATATTCTACGATGAACTCTAAGCATTTTCTGTATTTTTTACAATTTTCTCTGAATGTTGATAATTTTCGAGGAATTCCAAATTTTGATGTATGGATTTGGACTCAAAAACTACAACTTTTAAACAAAATTCAGCAAAAAAAAACTGCTTAAAATTAATAATGCAATATGCTAACATTATAATGGAATTTTTCGTAAATATCTTACGTTATGGAAAAAATTTGGATAAAAAATTTCTCAAAATGTTATAAAAAAATCTTTAAAAATTCCACTGTATTTCTCAATATATTTTCAGAACATTATTCATAGTTTTCAGTTGGAGCGTTCGTAAATTTGCTAAGAAATTTTTAGTTAGTTTACAAGAAAAAAAATGCTAAGCATAGTTGAATTTCAAAAATTAAGAAAAACTGTCAACTTTAGAAAAAAATTTCTCCATATGTCATGAAAAAAATCTTGATAAAATTACAGTATATTTCTCAATGAATTTTAGGAACATTACTCATAGTTTTTGAGTTAGAGCGTCTGGAATTTTCGAATCGTGGACGCCATTTTGAGGACCTTACAATGATGTGGGGGTTAAATTTTGTTTACAGAATTTTTTTATTAAAATGTTGACAACTTTGGTGCACGAGTCCAAAAGACTCGTAATATTCAATTAGCTGGACAAAAACTATAAAGAAAAATGGAAGAATATTTCCTAATTTTTTTGGCAATTTTTTTCAGTTCTGGCGCCATATTGGAATTTCTGATAACCTAAACCTTTCAAATTTTTTAGGTTCATTTTTTATACGATATATTCATTGAAATTGAAATAAAAAAAAGTGTCCTATAAGCGTTAATAGGTTAATAATACTTTCAGGTAAAAAGAATAAAATTTCTGATTATTTTTACCATACTTTATTTTATTGTACCTGAGGCTATTGAAAATTTTTGTTTTTTGGAATACTACCCTTCTATATTAACTATCTAGATTGTTGGAAATACCAAATCCTTTTTCTTCGTGTAATAACATCAGAGTACCTCGCTCTTGAGCATAATTTCTCTGACATTACCGACCACGGACCGTTACATCAAGGAAAAAAATCACCCAAAAACATCCTAAAAGTAGGTCAAGAAATTCTTGTCAAAATACCTCATAAAAATGGCTAAAATCATTAAAATAAGAAGAAATGGAGGTATTGTAATGGGGAAAAGTGGTGTTTGACCTAGGTATTGGCGGGGTATTGGTCGCAAAAGGACAAGGACAAGGACAAAGGAGATGATAATAAAGAGCATCTCGGCCAAGGTAAAGGTAAAGCCGGTAGCCATACCGGTGTACCGCTTAGCATACGTCCGAAGGTTATTCAACCCGGTGTAGAGCAGCGCCTCGGAGTAACGGGGTTTGGGTCTCGAACCTCGTGGAGGTACACGGGTATACTAAAGGTGTATACACGGCCCCGTCCACGAGTCAGTGAGCCGTGCGCTCCAAGGATCGTCCTCAGTTCTCTCTTCGCTCTCCGACATTTCGCTTCCCTATTTACACCCGTGACAAAATATTTAGTTCCCCTTAATTTAATTCGCGTCCTTTTTTTTTAGTAGTATCCCAGTGCCAAAGTAATCCCCTCGTGACCTTAGTGCGGGTTTTTTGCCGGATTTGTCGTCCGTCGTAAAGGACGAATGTTCGATTAGCAGAACATTTTTTGGTGAGTTTGTGGAATTTTGATTCGATTATATTTTTGTTTTTTGAAACGAACCCATTTCCGGGTGGAGAACGGCGCAGGAATGTTCGGATTGCGACCTGCTGAAACATACCTGTCGGGAAAACAGGTCGAGCGATCCTAATATTGATGACTTCCTTCGAATTATCTACATTTTTCTGATAACTCTAATTTTGGATTTACAACTTTTTTCTATTCCAATGAAAATTTTATTATCTGGGTCATTTTGGAGACGTTTGTCGAACATTTTTTTTTTGGAATTACTAGTTTGCGTCAGCTTTATCATTAGTATTATTTTAATTTTTTGTGAGCTTTTTTACCAGATATAATCGAAAATTTTTGTTTTCCATGTATTTTTCAAAGTTATGGAATTAATTTTGTCTTTAAAAGCTGGAGGATATTTTTCAATGACGGATGTAGTTTCTAATAGCATTTGGTTGTAAAGTATTTTCAATTGGTTTTTCATTTTTGCTATTTAGAACGAAAAATCTGTCATTTTTTATAAATTTTTAAGTCGTCGTAAACCGAATATTTATTTCAACAATATTTAATGTTCATTGTGGTATTATTTTTATAGTTATTTAAGCAACGAAAAATACATTTTTCTGGTGAATGGAAAATTCAATTTAAATTCTGAAGTATTAAAAAAACAGTTTTTCTAAAAATTAAAAATACACAGAGAACAATCAAATGTACTAATTTATTAAGAAGTAACAATATTCCTTTTTATGTGTTTGAGCGGCGAAAAATTAACAGGAATCATCGAATTTTTCTCAATTAAAAAATAGGACAATTTCATTTTTTTATGAGGTAAAATTTTCAAAGCGATTTTTTCGGAAGAACACACTGAAAATGAATGCCCTTAATTCACTTCATAGATTCCATGGCAGACAATTCTTTTATTTTTAAGCAACATTTTCAATTCTTTACGTATATCACTAAAAATAAAAGAATAGAATAACATTTTTTTATTTTGCAACGTCAAATGAAAACTTTTTTATTTTTAGTTAATATAGACAAAAAAAAAATGAAAGGTTTAATATAGTTGTATACTTAATTATAATAATAAATATACTTCATTTTGGTATGTTTATATAAAATTTATTTATGTAAATGAAATACATTTTTAGAATGACATTTTTGGAACAGATTGTCTTCTACTAGAATGATGAAATCGTTCTAACTGTACTTCATTTCGACCCAATTTTATTTCGTGCGATATATTTGCTTAACTCAATTAAAATTTATATCATAATTAACTCTGGCAATAAACGTTTGGATTATATATTACTTTTATAATTTTCGAAATATAAATCAAATCCTGTTAATATTTGACATTTAAAGATAATAAATAAATAATAAATATAATAAAATTAAAAAAAATAAAATAAAATAAATTAAAAAATTAAAATAAAATAAAATAAAATCAAACGATGAAAATAAATTAATAACTAATATGTCAATTTTTATTCTTTTTAACAAAATTATTATTTACTTTTTGTAATCACATTTTTACTTAATAAAAACTCGATGGTTTAATAAATGAATATTATACGTAAAAATAGTATAAAAGTGGTATACGTATCTGGCATATACGTTTATTGATGACGTTTTAAATACTTATGTATAATATTCTACGTTTAATAAACGTATAAATACAGTTTATGAAATATAGTATAACGTAGTATCTAAATCCTATATAAATCGTTGAGTTTTCAAGTTAAACTAACGTATTTCAAAAAAGTTTAGAATCTATGACAGTATAACCGGTTAAAAATAATAATAGTAAAGATAATAATTTATTAACCTCAAAATTCGGTCATATTATATTGTTGAATACAAGTATAGAAAAGTATTTATTTTTTTAAATAATGTATGTCACAATTTTCTCTCATCTTTTACTTTAAAGTTATCATCGATTATGTAGGATGCAGCCATTATTAGGCTTTTACGACCTCATGATAAATGTCAGAATTATTTTAACTATATTTAGTGTTTCTACTTTGTCAAATCTCATTCTCAGTTACTGAACTTTCTTTGTAGAATTTGATTAAGTCAAAAATTGTGTTTGTTACAGCTGAAAAATGCGTTTGGGCAATGTTTTAGAAAGCTTAAATCGATCCAAATTAATCGATTTTTATTAACCTTTTGACGTTCAAAGACGCACAAGTTGCACATGGATTTCAGCATCACTTTTTGTAAGCAATCAAATTTGCATAAAAATGGAGACCTCCGTATAACACTGGTTTTAGGTAGCTCTTTACAATTGCACTGAGCAAATTTTCAAAAAAAAAATGATGTATAACACATTTTTCTTTAAAAACATCGAAAAACATTTAAAAGGCCACTTTTACCGTTTTTTGATCACCTACTAACCTATTAAAAATATAAAAAAAAATCATCTTAAAAAACATTTGAAAATTGTTTGATATTCAGACGCCATTTTAAAATACAAATCAATAAGAATCAAAATATGTAAAAACAGATTTCTGAAGTAAACGTTTCCAAAAGGTTAGCCAGTGATCGGAAACAGCTATCATAGTAAAAATGGCCTATAAAAAGACAATCGTTATTTTTTATTACTAAAAAATCTGTTTTTTTAAACATTTTTAACAAAAAATGTTTATCATTTTACCGGAGTCATTCAAAAGATCAACCTAAAAACTAGTTTCATTAAGGATACGGAAGTCGTTTCATTTTTAAAAAATTCATATTGCATACAAAAAACAACGTTGTAACCCCTTTGTAAATTATGCACACTTGGGCGTTAAATAATTAAATACCAATGAACGTTAAAAATTTGTCATTATTGTTAGTTAGTTTGGATCACTTTTAAATTTCTTCGAATTTCAAATTGTTAAAAAAAGAATTTTGCAAAAGTTAAAAAAGATTTAAAAACGGATAGAAAGAACTGAAAAGAGGAGTAGGAAATTAATATTTGTTCACCACTTTTGTACTCACTCGGAGGTATAACAATTCAAAGAAAATAAAGAAGCATGTACTAAGAGCTCACTTTGTAAGTTCACAGACAAAATATCACTTAATCTTAATAGTCGAAAAAGGAGGTTTTTCTGCCCGTAGGACTTTGTTGTTATTTTTGTTCGTTTTTAGTGGTTGAATATAAACATAACTTTCCAAAGATAACCTCAAAACTTTTTTCTTAGTTAAGTTTTTAAAATGTTTTAATTAAAAAACTGCTGTTGTTTATCGTGTGCACCGTGGATCACGTAAATATAATTAAAATATATAAGTTGTAAATTTTATTTAATCATCTTTCGTAATTTTACATTTTGAAATATTCACAGTATTTTACCCTTATTTCAATTTATATAATTTATATTATTATTACTTTTTAGTAAAGATATTACTTATTTATGCATTATATTTTTATTTTAATGGTCAATACTAGAATTGAATATTGCGGAATGAATTTTTTGAATGAACAATATGTAATTTTGTTTGTATTTTATAACATGATTTTGATAGTTTAAGCTTTTTAAAGTAGAAATGTATCAATTTATTTACCATACAAAATTGATTTCTTAACCTCGCTTGACGGAAGAATTCTTTCTTGTAATGTCAGAAACTCATTCTGACTCTTTAAGAGTGAAATTTCACTCCAAGGACTTCAGAGACTAAGCTATAAGATGATCGGAAAATATATCACAGTAAAAATTTTACAAGAAATCTTACTTTAATTGTATGTTTTTCAGTATTTAAAAAAATAACATTTAATGCCATTTTTCGAAAATGTTAGTTTTACTTTTTTAAAGAACTTCCATAAAAAGTTTGATACAGATGTCTCCATTTATTTGGAATTTGTATTGAATAAATGAAATTGTTGAAATCCATATACAAATCCTCTACAATCGATAGTTAAAGGGTCAAATAACTGAATTTGTTATATTCAACAAATCTTGCATCAATACACATCGAAAACACAAAATTGTGATCGAATACCATTCCTCGGAAGACAGGTGGGTGTGGTTCACCTAGTTATCTGGTAACTTTTGCATTATGCAGTCTATTTGACTATAAAATCTGAGCACATCTTCAATTACAGCTTTGCAAACGAGAATCGTGTTTACTCTGAGGATTTATTCTCGAGAATCTTAGCTAGTTTGAATCAAGTTTGTTATTACTATGTGGCATTTGTTCCGCCTGAGATCAGCGTTCCAGAAAGGAAGGATCATCTTGATGTGCAGATCCTTATCATCGGATGAATATGGATATTCTGTCCGAGTTAATATCTGACATTTTTCCAGCTCTGAATCAATTCGATAAATGAAAGTTGCTTCCGATTTTTTAAATCCATTGAATTCGTTTTGGTAGATTTAGCTAGATATTAGTTGATGAATTAGTGGCAATCTTAGTCAATATTTAGTGAATCTTAGTAAATAATTAGAGTCCGTATTTATTGGCGTGTCTGCATCAAGAATCTGTATTCAAGAATCTTTAGAAATTATTAATAAAGAATCTGCTATCGAACCGTGCGTCTGTTTTTTGAAGAATCCAAAATTTTAGCAACGTGTACTACGAAACACTTAGTTAGATTACTGGAAACTAGTAATCAACAAGACTAAACGAATTTATAAACAGAATAAAATTTGAAAAAGAACAAAAGAACATTAAGCAAATATTAATATAAAAATTATTGGATATAGGTTATTTGGTAAGACAGTATTTTTGACTAAAACCAACGTTTGAAGATTAATTTAAAATGTTTACGTATTTTTTCAACAATAGGCATTTAGTTCTCGATATTAGACCTAGAGGGATACAAAATGACAAAAGTAAAATAAAAGGCCACAAGATATTAGTGCACCGAATTAGTTCTAACTACTAACAATAATGCAATAACTAACAATTTGCATTTTAGTAGTAGTCTTCAAGGGGAGTCTAATGGTTTCATTTACTTGTTTTTTGCATGTTTTGTAAAATTTTATCCACATTTGAAGTATCAATTTGCAATTTATTACAAGTGTTCAACTATATTATAATGCAATGAAGTACAGTAGATACTGGTATTCTTTCGATTAACTCAGTGCCACTTATTAGGTAAATTCTACTAATAATCGTCATGATAACCTTTCAGTGTACAGATTAACTATACTAAGTGTTATCAAATGGATTTAAAATCACTTTTATACAACATGAAATCGAAGATTACTAAATATTTACTTAATGTTACATTTTACTAAATCTTTTTAAAAATATAAATATTACTGGAAAAAATTTTAAAAATGTTAAAATTTAAATACACGAATTATTTTTTGTGTAAATAATAATTGTTAACATTACCAAACAATTTCACATTTTTTCTATTTTAGTTATGTTTTACAAATGTACTAAAAAAAATGTTTTATAATTGAAGTAAAGATTAAATTAATATGACAGAAATGAAAGTGACTTATGATGTCATATTTTTTATGCGAATATAATTAGAAAATCATGAAAACTGGAGCTAAATCAAATGTTTTATTTGCATTTATAACAACAACAAATGATAAATATTGACCATTTTTACTTTCTTCCATCACTTTATTTCTGTTCGATTTATTAACTTTTTGTCAAACTGAAAATTTTATTGAATGAAACATTTTATACTTATTTAACAATCTATTGAACTCCATAATTGAATTTTGTAGATCTGTGAGCTATAAATGATTTAGATGTAAACAAATATAATAAACAAAATAATACCTTTTGGCACTTAATGCCGTTTTATGGTTTTTTGAAAACATCTATATGCATTTTAAGAACATTGTAGAAAAAAATAATAATCGAGTCCAAAAGTTTTTTTTAAGAATGAGAACGTCTTTAAACTGATATCTAAACATACTATTCCATAGTAGAAATTATTATTTTAAAATACAATTGTAGAAAGTAAAGTTTTCTTAATTAAAAAATGTCTTGCTGCTAATTCCATTTTTTTATATTGGCTTTTAATACTCCGATGAAACATTGATTTAAAACAATAGATGGCATTTCGCAAGAGTCTGCAAACGCCTATTCTCCCTTATTGCACTTATTATTTTCTCCACGATATAAGGATCAAAATAGTACTTTGTTGTGTGCTCAGAATGAAAAAAAAAACTTATTTACTTCCTAGGGAGAGACTTTGCTACTTTGTTCCCTCGATATAGGGAGAAAAATAGCATTTTGTGCAACGAGTGTGAGAAAATTTATTATTCTTGTAACACATAGTTATTTCTGTTTATTACAGTCTGCTAACAATGAATAATATTTTCATCAAATTTATCTTTTGAATTCTAAATACAATTCATATTAAAAAATCTTGTCATGAAAGAACTTATAACCATTTAATGGAGTCTATTATTTGTTATACAGACAAAAATAGTAGAGTCAGACTTAAGAAATTATGCTTCACAAAAATAGTTGTTGTTTATAGTACTAAAGAAGGATGTTATCAACAAATATTGTCGTAAATAATATTTATTTTTAAATAAAAACATCGATTTTATCATTCTTTTACTATATCCTTCTGTAATATTGAATCTCGAATCGACTAATGTTTCCATATAAATGATACTTTGGTTGTTTTTGTTTGTAGAAGGTAGAAATATTCTTTTCTTTCGATATACTTTGCATTACGACCGAAATTCCGAGATTCTCGGTTTAAAGCCAAGACCGATAGCAAAGAAAACAATAGCGAGACGTGACATTGAATTTAGAGACTACATCGAGACCAATAGCGAGACCACCTGCTCTCGTTTCATCGAGACTACATCGAAACACTATTAAATGGTTTTGTGTATTGAAATAAGTGTTCATTTGAATAGCAACGAGTAAATATATACTTGAATATACAAAATAATTTCCTGGGCCATAACTTAGTACTATTCAAATAAACATTTACTCGAATACTTTTCTTTTATTTTAAAATAGTTATATCGTACGTAGTTGTTACCAACTATTTCCTCTATTGTTCGACAAGTAACCTATAACAGAATACTAATAGACCTACGGTTTCATTCCAACTTAAAAAATCTTTGACCCACTAATGAAATGTAGGATGAAAAATCAAAAACACCATAATATATATAAATACAAAGTCAATTTTCTTGGAAATATCTTATTCCCGATTCACTTTTCCATTTGCCATGCGATGACCGACATGTAGATCCCAGAAGCGCACCTTTTTACCGTTGCATTTTTTGTTCATTTACACTTAAGATGTGTCCAGTAACGGTACTATAAGCATTCAGCGAATGACTAGTTAAACATGTATCATACAGGCGCTTCATTTAGTTTGCATTTTTTAATGACATGTTTTCCTAACCCCTCGAGGATGATTAATCGTCCTGAGTATTTTACCTAAAAACTCGAAGAATCGGAATAATTTTCCATATTTTTTTTTATGTTAAAGATCAAAATTCAGGGCATAACGTAAAATGAATTACTTGAGTCAAATAGTAATTTTCTTCTCTAATGATAAATTTAAGTTATTCCAAAAGGTAATAAATGTAAATGAAACAAATATTTGCTTTATTCAAGCAATTAATTTTAAGTTAAGTAAACTAGTTGAGTTTAATAAAACGTTTTGTTAAAATTAGTAATCTGTTTGTTTAGTTTAGTAAGTAACTGACTGTATTAGTACTTAGTAAAAACTAAGTAAGTAGGTACTAAGAATGAATGTAAAAAGATGTTTCGAGTCAAATATAACGTACCCATTTCTTAAACTCTCTTAGAAAAAATTAGTAAAAATTATCTATGATCCAACAGCATAATTGATAATTTATTATTTTTTGTTTCACTGGCATATTTTTATAAACTTTTGTTTCGAAAACACCTTTATTCTTTATTACTTTCGAATTAAATGAGTATTTTCTATGTAAATTTAAATAAAAACTAGTCATCGGCGAATAATTAAAATAGTAATAATATTTACTAATTAACATTAAAAAAATACATTCTATTTTTTCGGATTACATTCTATTTTTCATAATTTTAGTGTTTTTATATATTGGGGGTCCAAAATAACCGACTATTTTTTGTTAATGGTACTTCACCGGAATTTAAAAATATATGTTTAAATAATAATATTCACATTTTTGAAGATTTTTTAATCGCGTTCCAGAGGTCGCTGACACCGCTAGAACATAAAAATAGGAATATAATGAGTTTTTGTAATCGATATTGTATTAATAGTGATGAAATATTATTTTGCAAGTCTAACAAATATACAGACAAGAAAAGTGGACATTTGTATTATAAACATTTAATTGGACAAAAAAGTTGGTACCATAGTCGAATACGAAAATCGAAATAATCATAATGCTACAGGGAAAATTATAAAACATAGGGATTTGCGTTACCAATCACAAAAATCAGTTTTTTAAACCTTTGAATATCTATTTTCGGTAAAATTATATTTAAAAAAAGGAACGGATAACTTAGCTTTACTTTTTATATGAATAAATTCCAGATTACTTGTTAAAGCCTTCAGAATAATATCACACCACTATTAAAAATAAAATATTTATGCCAAAATGGATAAAAAAACATTTATCATGTTCGAGCATCTTCAGCGACCTCTAGAACATGCTTTAAAAATCTGCAAAAATTTTAGTGCCAGTTTGTCAACATATATTTTCAAATTCCGACGAAGCTCCAAGTCAATAATCTGATATTTTGGACCACCCTAATATGTATATTTTTTGTATTTGATACTTTTTGTTGCAAAGACTTTTGCAATGAGTTCAGAAGATTAAGTTCCAAGTAAATCTGTGAAATTTTGATAAATTTATCCGCCTTATTGGTACCGTTATTTTTAATTTTCATAGATATACTCTAAATTTAAAATCAGAGAGTTCAAACCTCCAGGAGTATCAAGTTCTATAAAAAGTTATTCCAAATTATTCGCCATATTTTTGGTCCCAAAGTGGAAATCATTTTTTCGGCTCTAAAGCCACTAGAAAAAAAATTATACTTGACTCAGCTCTACTAGGGTTGGCAATTATATATGTCGGCAAATATTATTAAATGTCAATTATAAATGTTTTATTTTTCTGCAAACGATAATCATATTCTATCATGATTTTCAGTAGTTCAGTAGACATCGTTTTCAAAAGTATCGGGGGTTTAAAGTGTTCCCATACATTTCATTTAATTAGCACTAGTAAATATTAAACAGATGGTAGCAGTGGTTTTTAATAAAATCTAATCGTGTTTTTTCAATATATTGTAAAGGACCTTTTTAAGATTACAGAAAGAGAGAAAAAAATAAATAAATACAAAATAAAAACGAAGAGAGAGAGAGAGAGAGGGGGGGGGGGAGAAAGAAATAAAATATAACAAAAATAAGTAAAAAAAAGTTTGCGACATGATTTAGCAAGGTGGTGCATTTATAATTTATTTACTTTTATTATTATTATTAGTTGTGAACAAAGATCGATTACATAAATAATGGATTATATAAAGGATACAGAGTTAGTCAGATTGTTTTTATTTGGAAAAATGCACGGTTAGAAATGTTAACAAACTTCTAATACTTTCACATTGTACCGGTGTAACATAATTTTATTAAAACCTGTAACAGATAGACAAATTATGCAACAGTACCAGATAATTACGAAACTTGTAACAGAAATATGAATATAAATCATCAAGCGAATGTGACGTTACTTTGGTTTCCCGTCGGCAGGGGCGAATGCGACGTTAGCGTTAGCTTGTAATTCCTGTGATAGAAGTTGGATTTTGATTCGATCATAAGAGATGCCATAGATTCGATTCAATGCATGAAGCATTTCATATGCGAATAGCATAAAATCATTATGACCTTGACACGTCTGAGCATAATAATATAAATAATATTATATTATACACGTAGAGAACTGTCGAATGTTTATACTGTGGCTTCATATAATTTTACTAACAAATTTCGAGTGTTTATAGCGGAGATTCGGTTTATTTTTATACAACGCTGCATTGTTTGTTTACTTTAGATCCTTGCTCCTTTACAAGACATCTAACATTTTTTCCGGTGGTTTCTTGGAAAAAGTCTACGCGTATCGCAAACGAATACTACGAAATATTGTTCGTTATACAAATGTCATACCATTTATATAATTTATTTATGCAATTAACAACAAATCAAATTAAATTGCTAAGAATTTACGTACATAACTAAATCAAACATGTTGATATATTTAACGAAATTTTGTTATTCACTTTAGATATTTCTGTTCTATAAAAATCATCAAATTTTGTAAAGATATTTTTAACAGTGTGTATAGCTTTTAAATTTGGCCGGTCTTTTTCGCCAGTTATTTGGTATTTGGCAGTCATAACAAATTAAGAAGTATACAATTTAATTTTAAATAGTTATAATAACTATCGAAATTTATGTAAACTTCTTAGTTTTCGTAGTTAAGATATCTCCTTTTTGGTAGTAACAAAAGGCGGTTTATCATGTATTTAGAGTCCACGAAAACGAATCCGATAACAATTGACGATTATGCGATTTCTTTATTTTTTTAAAGTTATTTAAGTATAAATATAATACAAAATATGTATAAAAAAGACAGAGTGGCATATTAGATTAGTTTCTAAGAGGAGGGAAGTAGGGGTTGAACCATTACATAAATTAATACAATGTGTTAATTCCAGGAAATCTTTTTTCTTGTGAGTTCAATTGTTATGCATGATTTTTTTCCTTGCCTTGTGTGGAGTAATTATGTTTTAATGAACAAACAATGCAACGAACGCAGTTTGAAATAAAAATATTTTGGGGTCCAGCATGTATTTGTTGGTTATGTATGAATTGGAGTAACTAGTAATTACTGACTAGTAATGATAAAATGACATACAAATTTTGGCGTATTGATACTCGAAATACTCTGGTACTTTTACAACTCAAGGATAGGCATGATGAGCTCATTTACAATCGATTAGCGTACACGAATTGTTCTTTAAAATATCGATGCTTACCGAATTGGATAGTAAGCATCCAAGGTCGTAGAAGTACAATGAATATTTCGCGCATTGTCTCTTTTTTTCTCTTTGAATCAATGGACAATCGTTCCGAAAAAGGTCGAATGAATTTGGCATAAAATTCATACGTTTCTAGAATCGTAAACACTTGTTTATCTATGGAATAAAAAGAAACAACGACTTCGAAAACGTATAATTCTTCCTCTCCATTTTGTACTAAATTTTGAAATAAAAATTACAATCGATTGCTAAAAATTACTGAAAGAACACAAAAACGTTACTTGCACACAAATTACTTACGTAAAACGTGTTGACATTTTTGGCAAGTGTGTTAGTCCCGCCGATGCCTTTAAATTGATGCCGCAATGAAGGCGGAGAGTTTTTTACTTTTTTATAATTATGAACATAATTAAACTGTGGTCGAGAATATAATAAAATGTCAAATGGTAAAGGAGTGTTTGTGATTTGTTGTGTAATTTAAGACGATACCGCAAGATTGCAATAAGGCATAGCTCCATGATTACTTATATAAGTATAATTTGTGAGGTTAAAACAGGAATTAGCACCGCAGGTGAAAATTAGTCGAATAGTAAAAGTGCAAAATATCTTCTAAATATAATCTGTAAATATTTCTCACTTTCAATCGAGAGTGATTTGTATATCGATCAGTCTCTATAAAAGTGACAATTTTGTTTACAAATATATTTCGATCATTTCTTTCTCTTTATGCTAATTAAAAAAGTTTCAGACCAAGTATACTAAAACAAAAATTGCTTATTAAAATTGTGCGATATGAAATAGCAAATTGAGAACAAATTTTCATTGTACGATTGGTAAAAGTTACTAAATAAAATGACAATTTTTACTACTTTATTTGTTTATAAAACGTACTATTAAAGAAATATTTACACAACTGCGATGTTAAACGCTTCTTTCACACCTACTCACATTGGATTTAACAAAAAAGCGGGTGCAAAAGATGAAATTCGGAAAGGATTAAAAAAAACTTTTTTCTCTTGAAGAGATTAGACCATGAAAAAAAGGTTTTTAAAGATTTCTTACTTCTTAAAATATTCGCTACGAAAAGAGATCTTATACTTATATCATTTTGGATAATTTTCGTGAAGCTATTCATAGTTGGAGATCGAAGTTTCTTGTGTAAACACTAGATGGCGTTCTAATCCAAAAACGAAATCGATCGATGTTGACTATGTAGATGGCGATCGGTCATTTTCTGTGAAAGTGACAATTTTTGTTTACAAATATATTTTCATTTTCTCTGTGTTACGTTTAATTTTGACTAATTAATATTAGTTATTAACTTAAGTTAGTTATTCACATATAAATAGTTATAAAGGAATTATTGCGAAATTTTCATTTATTTTTTCCGACATTTTTGTCTTTTAACGTCCGAAAGTTGTCTGACTTATTTAAAATATTTGCCGATAAATCCGAAACGGAAGTAATTTTCTTGCAGAATTTATCGAAATCATGTAAAGACATTAAAGTTAATTATGTAAATTCGCTAGTCGAGATTAAATGACGCGAGAGTATATTTCAATTGGAAAAACATTCGTTCGGCTATCGAAACGTCCTGGGTTCAATTCCCGGTGCGCATCGAATTTGTTAAGTTTGGACCTCATTTTTTCAATTTATAAAATGTAATAAAAAAATCAATCTTTCAGAAATGTAAATTTGTTCAGTACATCCGTAATTGGGCTCACAAGTTTCTGAAATTATAGAAGGAAAGGATATTTGGAAAAAAATTATTGAAAGTTTGTAATAGTTTCAAATTAAATTTTGCATTAGTAATTAAATTAATAATGTTTTGGTCGAACGTATTCCTAATTAATTATTAAATTTCCTCTAACCTAACCTAACTCAATTTTTTTAACAAATAGATTATTTAAAATCTTTCTGCAAATTATTTTTAAAGAAAAACAATTAAGTTTTTCATTTGAAAATGTATTAAAATACAACTACTTTTTTGCTCAATGATTTATTTTTAATAACAAATTTGTTTTACTTTTTTCAAATCGACGAATGATTATTAAAAAAAAGTGTCTGAATGGTGATTTGAACTTGCATCTGAAGGAACAACACACAAAACTCCTACTATTTTAAAGCGTTAAAATAAAACAAAATAAAATTTGAATCTCGTATAAGATATAATTTCTATTCTAATTCTAATATATTTCTGCAGCGTTTGTCCGTCCTAAAATTTAATTAAATAATTCCTTCCTTGTTATTTATTTATAAGCTAACATATATCTAGATTAATAATCTATATTAATAATATTTAATTTTATGTTTCAGTGCAAAAATGAGGTTGAAGATTTTAACGTTGACAATCCTGTTTGTCGCGGTTATTCGGGGGAGCAATGGCAGACCTCGAGATCCTGGTAAGTTCCAACTTTTAGTTTTTTATTAAAAATTGAAATTTAAAAAAATTGACGTCAAAAGTGCATTTAATTGCAATCGAAGTTAATGTCCAAAAATATGTTTAAAAATATGTTTTGAAAACTTTTTGTGTCGTAAGCATAATTTTGTTTTCCCTTAAAAATAATTTTTTTATTTATATTTTTTACAGCATTAGTTTTGAATTTAGTGTCAAATGTAGAACATTCAAAATGGCGATTCCAAATTGGCAGACGGCACTTAAAATATTATCGTAGTGTCATCAAAATTGCCAAGGAAAAGTGTTTCTCAAAATTTTCATTAAACCGCAAATTTTGTTTATTGTCGTCATTTTGAATTTTGTAAATCTGACCATTTATTCATAATGAGCGGCGACAAAAGATCGTCCTCCTTTCAAATCATTTGGATGCATTGTGCATATCGCGACACAAAGAGTTAATGCATGGGAAAGAAAATATATCACTGCTACGATGCCTAACACAATCATAGCTGCAATGCTCTTCTTTGAACTGCCTCAGAGTCCAATAAAATGTCATTAAAGTTTATATCATTCCAGTAAAAGTTACTTATATAATGAACCCGCGTGAGGCTTCATCGCGACTTTCCCATTAAATTTCTAACATTGCTCATCGCAGCTTGACACATGCCCAATAATTTGCATCTAATAGACGCGATAGGAATGCATTGAGCGTGAAAGACGTCGATCTCGTTAGCTTCTTGATTGAATTATCCCAAGCTTTATTAAGTAATTCACCGTTATCGAGGCATCGCAGTATGGTATCATGAAGCAGATGGCATGTGCGCCCAAGTTCCGTTATGACAATAACGTTCCTTTCATTTATGGTTGCAGACCCGTTGGATGGGCCCCTTCCGGAAGTTGCTGCTGATCGACGGAATCCCGACCAGTCCGGAAGTGCCGATAGCAGGTATATGATGATGACGCAGACGAGGAACGGTAGACCGACTCGTATCCACGATTTTATTCGTACACCCGCAAAACGTAGTATTAAGCCGATTCCGATTCCGCGTATATTCAGTATTAATAACGATAATATTAACGGTAATCGAGAATACGATTTCTCCCGTAATCGATACAGCGATAGAGATGATGGCCAAAACTGGAGAGGATTCGTTTCTGCCGAGAGACGGTATTTTCCATTGAGATTGCAAACCGGCAGAACTTTCGATAACAATCCAGTCCCGTTTTCGCCATTGAGAAATCTGACCAAGTGGGTGGAGGCGGGTTTCACGCGATTAAATGGCAGAGCTTTGGTTCCGACTTCTCGATATTCCACGGATCGTTCTTTGATTCCGGTTACTTTTGTTAATGATTTTGATAACGCTGAATCTCGAGAAGAACGAAAAATTTCGTCTACTGCCAAAACGAGAAATTACGTGAGAATCAATCCTCAAAAACTTACCAATAATATTCGTCGGGTGGACAAAGTCAAGACGAAGAAACCTGATGATTATAAAAATTGGCCCAGTGAAGCGGTCCAGGACGTGCACGATTTGTTCAATTACGAAAAGTACACTACCCTCCAGGGCGAATCTTCGGGTCGACCATTACACTTCGTCGTGGCTTCTCAAAACCCGTTAAAGACTAAAAAACCCCCAAAGTTGGGAACCAATCACAAGAAACCCTCTATCAAGGGTCCATTTCTTCATCCTACTCGTTGGTCCAAATTACCGACCTTGAGCACCTCTTCGGAATTCATTACTCAAACAGAAAAATATCATCCCGATTTTCTAACCGAATCCAGCCCCAGCAAAGTTTCATTCCTTCGTCCCAGTACGGAAGTTTCTCAAAATACCATCGTTCATATCCTTAACGCTGGTTCGAGAAAGCCTAACGTAACTGTCGTCGAACCCCAATACGGTTATTCGAATTCAACTAGACTTACGATGAATTCCCCACAGAACGTACACATTATGTTCATGACAGACAAAGGTGCATTACCATATAATCAAACGCCAAGGCCGCTTCCGGCCTTGGCACTTTCGAGCGACGACAATGACTGTCCGACAATCACGATAAATACAGTGACTAGGGTGAATAACACATTCCAGAGTAAGGAAGGTTGTACTGATTTAAATATCGTAATTAATTCACAACTTTTAAATACTAACATAATGAAACATCCTTCAGGAAATCTTCCATCTAACGAAACCTACAAATATCCTTATGAAGCCGCAAGTAACCATGTTACCCAAAACCATAAGCCTTATCCTATTACTCCCACTAGCGATTACTTTGGGGTTTATCAGAACGATCCAGGTTTGTCCGCTGGTGCACCAAATGAACCGGATCCACCGGCTGACATCTCAACTTTAGAAATAGTCCAAGGAACCCACATTAACATCGGCCCCACCTCGAAACCTGAACCTGCAGTTCAAGTAGAACCTAGTGATTCCGAGGATTCGGAAGATACTTTGGACCCTGTGGATGAAGCGGTGAACGATGCATTTGGTTCATCCGATTCATCCACAGATTCCGCAGAAGCTGAAAACAATACCGCTGAAAGTGAAGCGGAGAACTCTGCTTCAACTTCCGCTAGTGAAGAAGAAAAACCAGCAGAACCAGTGGAAGCTGAAGCAGTCGGAACTGATGCCCTCGGTACCGGCACAGCATTGGAAAGCCCTGCCGCCGCAAATATACCTGGTGTACCAGGAGCTGGGGGCAGCCCAGCTGGTGGTGGATCAGGTGGTGGTACTGGCATTGCTCCCTTAGACGACGATGATGAGGATGACGAATTCCTTGGCCCATTTTCTGGAATAGTTGATTCCATCGGCTCAGTTTCCTCCTATTTCTCTGTGCTGAATCCTGTAAATTATGGAATTTTCGGAATGGCAGTTTCACCATTCGTGGCTTTCGCTGCTGGGGTTCTTGGCATTGCTGCATTTCTTTTCCCTTGGGCTTTTCCAGGGTCCATTGAGTTCTCTCGAGCATTTCAGAGGCCTATTGTCGATCCTTTACCAAATTTCGAGGAGGTGCTCAATAGGTCAATTCGAAAATATAACGAGTGGAATGAATGGAAAAGCAGGAGGAGGAAGCGGACTCGTAAGAGGTGAACATCTTGTGAAAAGGGGGGTTAGAATGTAATTTCTTGTTCTTAAAGTACAAATCCTCAGAATTAAAGAATGAAAGAAGCAAAGAATTATATATTCTTTTCTTAGATGTTTCATGGATATCGAGGTCTACTTCCGTTGAAAATATTCATGGGATTTTGCCATATAAAGCAAATTGTTCAGATTTTCTTGAGGCGAACTATATACATTTCTGATTGTATTCAAATTATTTTCATCAATTGTTTCTCTTTTATCTAGTTCCATTTCTGTTGTGTGTATAACATTCTCAAGAAAAATTGACAGCAATTAATGATTACACCATGTGGTAAAATTATTTGGATTTTTCCAATGGGGATCTCTGATGAATTCGGAAATAAAAACCGGAAATATTGCGACCCCACAAACATCGCGATGAGATTTGCGGTAAAATTAAAAAATGTCGTTAATAAGGTAAAATATTATTTATTGTTGAAGCGAAATGCCTAACGACAGAAAGAGATAATATATAAAATAGTATTATTTATTACTTTTAGTAACTACTAATAGAACGTTAATATAGTTCAGTAAGATTTCGTTTGTGCGAAAAGGCTTAGCTGAAATTGTATTAAAAGTGACTGGAGTACAAATATAGCTATTTAATTTTAGCGCCTTTAATCGTATAAGCATATTTTTAAGTTGGAGTATCTATATAATCAATAATTGATATATTTAAGATATTTATACATTTGGTATATCATATTTATTAATGCCACTAACAATTGCGTTGTTAAGCGTAATTACGTATTATTTATTTTAGAGTTTACTAACATTTATGTTATGAAAAATAAACAAAAAGAAACTGTATTGCCAATAAACAATGAAAAAAATTATTGTCTCGCAAACTGCAGTTTAATGTAAACCTTCCCGCGATTTACATAACTTTCGTTTCTAGGGCAAGTGCCCTCGTTATTGTATCCTTGTCCTTCTTCCTATACCATCGAGTATTACAATAGAACTTGAATGTAACGCGATGAAAACGAGAATGATTATTAGACTAAAGTACGCTTCCAATCACTAACACGCATGTCATATTGAGAAAATTGCTGCGTCTTTGTAGGAGCGATGTTTGGTGAGTATACTTTTATGACAAAACCAAAAAGAAATATAAAATCGTCCTACTACACGTAGCCAAAAAGTAGACTAGAAATGTCCACTAACATTCCATTATTTAGCATTTCATCTTGAATTTGTGTTCTTAACATTTTCATGATTTCTAGCTTCTATTTCTGTTTAATATACACTTCATATTTTGTATGAAAGCACTTTACTAAAATTGTTTTGTTTTCGATTGTCTTTCATCATACTTATATATTTTTTTCTATTATAGGGTACCTGATAACACTCACCGGGAGCTGAAAGATCTCCAGCACATCGACCAGTCAGTTCGGACAGTTGCCACGCAATTGCTCAATACTACTGCCAAACATGAAGACCTTGTCAGAATTCCAGAAGAAAAAGTACCTACCATCGATGCTCCTTTACCAGTCATTCGCGTCTCCACAACGACCAACGTCCAACCAGCTGATGCCCGTATCGAGGAAACTTTCAATCTACCAAGTGCCGATACGTCTAAAATGATCTATGGAATTCCTATCAATTCCAAGTTTGGAGACTTTGAAACTAGTTATCCTGGACAAGCCATGGCTATGACCGATGAAGAGATGGAACGAGAACTCTCGTTGATGACATCTTCGACGCCTGAAGTAAAATCTCGACCTACTACTTCTGGAGGAATTTCAACATGGATTCTATTAAATCCTCCGTCAACTACGTCTACCACGAAAATTTTACAAGAGAACGCAGAGGGCAAGAAGAATAAGAAAGAAGAACCAAAAGCTGAAGCTCGAATAACAACTACGACTAAGCAACCTACCACTATGTATGAAAAGAAGGTTCCTACGCAAAAAATTGAACTCGAAATCAAACCCATTGCAAAGATAGAAAGGGTTAAAGTTACAACGTCTCATGCACCAGCTACAACAGAACCCATCACAATTTCAATGAGCAATTCAACAACCACGGTCGGCTATCAAAAGATTAGCACAACTCGCCCGCCATCCACTACTGAATTGCCATCAAAAGATAATAACGAAGTATCAAATAAAAAACAGCAGACCCGGCGAACGACACCTAAGGATAAAATGACTTCTACTACAATGAAACCAGCTACTAGTAAAAAACCAGGAAACAAAAATGCTTCAACTGCTAAGCCAAAAGTAACAACGACAAAACCAGCCACAGCAAAACAACCAAAACCATCTAAGGCGACGAGGAAGCCAGCTGTTAATAAAAATGATCCGCCTATGAATACACCAAAAATTGAAAAAGTTACTTTAAAACCATCAACTCAGAATCGAACAGAAGCCGACGAGAAGCCAATCTTCGTATCGAAATTGAAAGCCTCAGTCAAAACGCAGCCACATCAATCAACCACAATTCCTCCTCCAATATCCATCGGAACGACAATTGTGAAAACCAGCACAAGCTTCTCCAAATCTAATCATTCTAACAGCGATATTATTACGCTTCCAGCATCAACCAAGGCTCCCAAAGTCAATATCATAAAAGCTCATTTGAAAAAACCAATAGATGATTCACCAAATATAGAGATTCAGCCAATTCGGGTTAATGCTCCGATTCTCAAAATTGAAAAAATTGAAACTCCTGATCGCCAGAAAATAAAGCAAAATCAAGAAGCTGTGTCCAATCCAAAAATAGATTTGAAGTTCGACTTTAATCCAGAACTGACAAAAATCGAAGTTAAAACATCCACTGAGAGTATGTCTTCCACAGAAAATACCACAACAAAGAGATCGCGACCGAACAAACGAAAGAAGAACAAGAATCGTAGACGCAAACCTTCCACCACTACCGCATCATCGATAATAGCAAATTCTGCAACTACTCGTCTAAAAGGTTTATCCGCCACGACCGAAATATCATCTGCCGAAAATTCTGTGAATGCGGAAGGTCACGAAACTGCGCAGGAATCCAAAATCGAACCCGAAACCAAAGTAACAACCACAAACTCTACAAAGAACAAAAAGAAGCAACAGTTACCGAAGCCGCTCAGCACGACGATTTACAATTATCTTAGCCGTGAAGTAATGCCTAGTTTTGGTGTAATGTCCTTAGTGGGTCTAGGACTGGGAATAGCTTCATACTTTTTATATCCATTCGGAGGTGTCATCGCCCGCAGAAACTACGAAGTTGAGCCAAATTATAAATACAATCTTAATGAATATGGAGGAAACTTTGGCCAAAGCGAAGAAGAAGTTTTGATGAAAGTATTCCAAGGAATGACCAATCACGAGTCGAAACACCCTCCCAAAAATCACGAAAAACCTGGACATTATTATCGTTACACTACTAACGATCAGCCTAATAGATATCCTGGGTATCACGGTAAGACTTCGGGGAATCCCGCAATTTCACCGTCGAATCCTATTTACCGGCCGGTCGATAGTACAGATTACGATCTGAGTTATCGCAATACGGAATTTAAGTATCCTGACGTACCGACAACTCCCAATTACTATGAAAAGCAAAGAAAAGCCGATTTCTCTGCTGGTAAAGGAGGAAACGGCAATCGGCAATTCGTCGTCGGTAATGTACCCAAGGAATACGCAGCTGGTTACGATGAAGGAATGGAAACAGCGTTACCGACAAGCGATAAGAGCCGACCGAACTTTGAAGCTATGCCCAATGCTGCTGCAGTTCCACTTACTGCATCCCTAACGACTTCGAACGATGTGCCCACGGCAAATCGAAATTCGAAAGTAAACGAGGAACCGCTTTATGACGATATCGAGATCAATCCATCGGCAGTTGCAGTGGAGCATGGACCACGAATGCTGGATCTTACTTCGTACCCTTCAACAGTCAATGTTGGAGGTCAAAGTCGTGCAAAACGTGATACGGTAATTCAAATGATTCCATCGAAGAGTGAAATCGAGAAAGAACAACGAGAGCTGGAAGAGGAACAAGATCTTAGTAACGAAATTTTTGATATCATTGACACGGCGTTGCCAGGAATTCCTGACAAGGATCTCCACCGTAAAAAATTGCAGAAAGAACAAGATGACCAAGCGTACTCTAAGAATAAAGCATCTTCTCAGAATTCGTCAAAGAAAGATATTCCCACCGAAACTAATGAAACGAAAAAATTAGATCCTTCTATATCGACAACGGGACAGAGTACGAAGGTGAATCCGTCAACTTCTTCCGCGATAGTTACGCCGAAGACAATAAAAACATCAGAAAGGACAGTAGTTCCGCCAACGTCGACTAAGTCGAGAATGGCGGAAGTCTTCAACAAGAAAGAAACCACGACCGATTGGTTCAAAGAGTTTGGCAGCCCATCGACAACACAAAAACCGAAACCTCCAGAGAAGCAAGGATTCAATATTTTCCAGATGGCCCGGAACATCGCCGAAATCAAAGTCCGATTAGGATTGACGATTTTAAAACACGCGAGTGAAGGATTTGCGAGGTATATTGGGCACATCCAAAAACGATTCAATGGAGAAGAGTGAAGACTGAAGAAAAATTATTATTATTTCGCGAATTCCGAAGTTATTAGAGTAGGATATGATTGTCAAAATTCGAGAGATTTTCGTCTTAACTTTGTAGCAACGTTTCTTCGAATCTTTCTGTAGGATTAAAAGGATGATCTGCATTTGCATGCAAAGTCAGGACGGAAAGGTATTTGATATAGACGGAATTAGGGCTGTACTAAGAAGTGCTCGATCAATAATTGGGGAATACGGGATCACGGTATATATGTTCGAGTAAGATCTTTGCACAACTCTGACTGTCGACTGCCTTCGACTTGTAAATTTTTTTCTTTTTAATATGTACGTACACCGTGATCATATACGTATACAGATTTATAGATACGTAGATCTTTTGTCAGGAGCATTATGAAATGTAAATGTAAATATACGCATGTACAATTTAACTCTAACTTGTCTCATTTATTGCGCCATCGTCGAAACCCGCGAAACTATCGGGTACAATAAATAAATGCGTGTAACAAATGTATTAAAATAGTAATGATCAAAGGATCGTAAAAAATTCTACGCTATGTCCTAAAGCGCGACTTAGGCCTCTGCTTCGATGATTTAGTGAAGTCGTATTTACAGGTGTAGCAGAGGGGATGGAAGGTCGAGGGGAAGGGCCTGACCAAAACTTCGTCGTATCACCTTCCTAGGGTTTAATAAATTACTAATTCTAAGTCGGATAACGATTAAGACTTAGATTAGACATTAATCTAAGCCAGAGACCCGGGAAAGTCGAGTGGTTCATTCACGATATAACTTTGTTCTTTGGTCGAAATGATGTTTGGGGTAACCCCGAAACTGGATGTTGTCCGCCGAACGTTTTCGACGACCGAGCATCATCGGGATCATCATCGCCATTGTTGCCGGCAACATCCCCGCTCCAACGGCTGCTAGTACTGCCGAATTCGATGGCTGAAGAAGGCCCGTGTGTCTCGTAGGTCTCTTGTTCACTAACATAGTGGTTGGTACGGAATGTGTACTTGGGGAATTCTGTTTCTTATCCATCATTTCTTTCCTGCTCTGATCGACGCTCTTGAACGATCGCTCGACCTCTAAAAGTCCACCGTGAGATGTCGTTGTATTCGTCCCGTTACCTGATGGCAGCACTGTCAGCCTTACCTATAAACAATTTCAATTATATAAAGTAAATTATATATTTCGAAACTGATCATAATTTAAAAATAGTCAGTTTATTTGTTAAAAAGTTATGTTATGTAGGAACGCTTAGGCTAACCTGCCTTTTGGATGACATGATCGGAATTTTTTCTCCGAACTTCCTTTTTGGCAACGTGCCGTTTTTCCTAATGGCATCGTTAGTCAACGATTCGAGTTTAATCGACCTCTGTCTCGTCTTGGAGTAGCCTCGATTTGTGGATAATAATACCCACTGGCCATCGCCTCCAGACGGGTGATTTATTGGCCTGTCGTTGGGTGCTGGATACTGATAGTGGGAAAAATTCGGTCTGTCATGATAAGAGTCATCTGGTCTCGAGAATTTCGACGGAAAATCATTCCTGTCATTCCAGCCATTATCGTTGATCATGCTTTCCGAATGGAAAGTGTACGTTGGCTTTGAGATCTGTGGCTGCTCCCAAGTCGCTGGGAAGTTAGATGGTCCGTCATCGGTGATTATGTCGCCATATCGGTTCCATGACGGATTTTCTGGTGGCCATTTTTGGGCTTGATTGGGATTCGTCTCCAACCTGTCGATCGTGAATGATGGACGACTTTGACTTGGTCGTGGCCGATTTCCCGCAAACGAGAATACCACGTTGTTCAATTTGTCTATGGAATATGTAGGTTTACTCGGTCTCATTTGCCTGTGGAAATAATTAGGTTGCGTTCTTAGTGAGTTCGTTAAACAATTTAATTGAGAACATTATTGCCCCGTAATCCAGATTGCGTTCAAATCTTTTCTGTGATTTTGTACGAAAAAAAGGTTGCCAGGTCAGCATTAGAAAATACTTCGCCAACAGTAATTGAAATAGATCATTTTTTTGTCTTGGTTCGTACGGAAATTAAAGAGCATTTAATGGATTTATAGGCTTGCAATAAAATTAGTCAATATAAAGCAATAAAGGTATATTTTACCATTTATTACTGTCGTAAGTGTTCGGCCGAGACGAAGCGTCGGAATTCCAGGGCTTGTAGATGCTTGGTTTGGATTCCGGCCACGGACGCTGCGTGGTCGGATTAGGTTGCCACTTGGAAATTTTGCTCTTAGACCAAGGCACCGCGTCGAGAGTCACCCAACCGATTCTTTCGTCATTAGGCTGCTGATGGTAGTCTGCGTCCCAGAACTTGTTCCTCTTTATTGTGTCGTTGAAGGTCGCCTGTTGAAAAATTATACATTCTTACAAATTTATATTACTTTCTTTGTTGTTTTTAACTATATTTTGTATTTTAATAAATTTCGTGTTTCCGCTATTATTCACATAAATGATTAAGTATTTCTTTTTAAACTAGAGCAGCATTCTAGTTACAGTCTTGCAGTATTTACAGAGAGAAGAACAAAGTTCTGACGAGTATGTTTTCTAAATGTTGGATAATTTTCGTGTATCACGTCCGCCATGTTAGATAATGTGACGTAGGATTCGTGATCAGTAGCCCAAAAAACTATAGCAATATATATTTCCTGAAAAAATTTGGATCTAAAAATCTGCCTTTTTGTAAAAACAGCTGGACTCTATTTGTTTTTTTCTAAATTTTAATGACTAGATCGAAGTGTATGATAAACTTTACGTTAGAATGTCCAGATATTTTTCAGAAATGAGAGCAGAAAAGTAACAAAAAACTAGTCCGTATGGGATTTAAAATCATCCTCATTCATCATCGAGATATCCGATTATTAGTCATAAATCAAGCTCCATATTAATTCAATGGCATCAGACATCACGACATTGACCCAAGTTAACGGCATTTCATAATTTCGAGTGAACATCATATGACCTAACATCATCATCATCACGGATAAAAGTAGCCTGTTTCATCGAAAGTCTTACCTCATCAACCCTGGAAGTTGTGTAATCAGTAAAGTTGTTATCGGACTTGATTTCTTGCTCGGTACTGGTACCAGAAAAATCGTGACTCTCATCTCCAGATCCTAGTTCCAACCTTTCTGGAACATGGGGTGCGTAATTCGACTGAGCCTTTTCCGAATTTTGCTTTAACTTGGACGCGTATTCCTGAAGAAATTTGTTGAGGATCTCAGGGTTGAAAGTTGACGCTTCCTCAGAGGCATCGCCGAGTTTTCCCATGGACGATTGCTCCAAATCGGCTTCTTCGTTGCTGGATTCCATCCCAAAGGATGTGGGATTTTGGAACTTCCGGGCATCTCCAGAATTTGGTCGGGAATTTTCCAAGGGCTTGTCGTTCTGGACGTTCAGGAAGTAGCGGGCGTTGCAGTGCGCCCCCTCGACAAGAAGAGCCGCCACGAGCAGACACACCGCTCCTCTCGGCAGCATCATCTGTTTTCAAAGTGAGTTTTGATTATTTTTAAATTTTGAAACTTTTTACCAGTATCTTTTATTAAACTAATACACATTTAGAATTCTTGTCTATATATTAATTATTATATTAAGATTAATAAATGGTGAGGTGCAGTGTTTCAAAATTAACGAAATGAAAATTTAAAGGTTCTTAACCTGCCAAATTTTTTCTTGGTAATTGTAACAACAAAATAAAAAAAAAATATAATTATTTTTTTCACGAAATTAATAAAAACGTTTATAATATATTTATTCCCTATGCAAAATTTGGTATATTAAAGAATAATTAAAAAAAAAAAAGCAATTCCTTTACTTAAGGCGGTTCTAAAGTCTGATAAAGTAGAAATAATTATTCTATAAGGATAATTCTAATTACTATATATGCGGCCAATTAACGAACGCCAAAGAAATTGATTAGAAATTGAACGAGAGCTATTGGAAAGAGGTGATTTTGATTTGTTTCCAATAACTCTCGGTCATTTCCTAATTAACTTATTGGCATTTTACAGAAAGTGGAATTACCCCTACAAAGTCCAAATTTCGGAGAATTGGTTCAAACAATGTTAATTTATGTTTTTTAAGAACCCCCTTAAATACCCTACCACAACTTTATTACACTATGCAATTTTCTTACAAATTTAATGCATGTAAACTGTTTCGAGAAGCTGTTTTTCTACTATTTTTTTTTCAGAACAGTGTACGAAAGGAACAATCCAATGTGGTATGACGATTTTACAATAAACGGGTAATGTTCCAAGATACGAGTTTTTTCGAAGATACACTAGGTGGAGCACAAATCCGAAAATGAATTTAACCATCATTTAGTTAAATGCCGAACTGACATTATCAGATGGTCACTTCAATTGAAATATACGCAACATAATTTTGGATTTGAGGACCACCTAGTGACTGAAGAAATAATTTCTCTACTGAATTTTTTTATGATACTATATAAACTATATGAACTATTAATGATATTATTATATTGTAAAATTATCCAGTATGGGTTAATTATTTCAATAAGGAAGGTGTTCTTTTCGGTTAAAAAATGATGGAGGTTCTTCCAAAATGATAACCATGGAAAAATCGAATATGGTGTTTAAAACAACATAATCATTTAAATGGCGTTCTCGGTGGGTAAATTAAAAAAAACGGCGAACATACTTAAAAAAATTGTTTGTTAAAATGAAAAATATTCATAGTACATTTTTTTTTTGTTCATTAACCAATTTTAAGACATTACTATTCTTTGGACATTTTATTTTAAGTTTACAGTTTTCAAGAAAAAAAAATTGTTAGGTGTTACAAGAAAATGTTTACTTGCGGTCGTCGTTTTAAACTATTGGTTAAGTTTCTTTGTCCCGTGAATTGAAAGTTTAAACGTCGAGAACGCCATCTGTATGCGTTTTAGATATAAACAAATTTTTTTAGATCTATAAGTCACTTTTAAAAAATAATCAACCTGGAGTTCAATTTTCTTTTGGTTAAATTTCGATTTTTCCAAATAAATTTGAAAAATTCTAACGACCATTAGAAAGAACACACTCGATACAAGAGCCAATAATTCTCTATTATTTTTTCATCATTATAATGCTGCGAGTCAAACTTGAATTGCAAAATTACGTCCATCCTGATTTAAACAAAAGGACATTTTTAAACTAACTAAAGCTTACTAAAACATTTCTTAATTTTTTCAGATCAAATCAATCTTCCACATTATAAATATTTACTTAGATATACGTTTTTTTTTTGTAGCAATAAATATTCCTATGGTATAAACAATTACAATAGTTATTTTACTATATTAAATGGTAAGATATTAAATTTAATTCTATTAAATTAGGCCCAATTTTTGTTCATAGTTTAAAGTCTTCGATGCATAATAATATTAAAAATATCAAGAGACAATTTTAATGACAAAAATGAACAAACCCATGAATAAATGAGGCGTTGAGGTGCAAAGCCTGCCAAGTCCGTTTTATACAGTTTTCAGAAAAACGCGATAAACTATTTGCCGCTAATATTGGAAAGATTCATAAGTTACAGCTCAATTTTAAAGGGTAAACATTTTTGTTTGCATATACACAATCTCTAAACATTCAAAGAATTATATGTAATGTATGTTTATATGAATATCTCAGTTTTTTATTTTTTTGGACTTGACAGGTTTTGTATCCCAACGCCTCAAATAATTGTAAAATTTAAGATAAATTTCAGTATTAAGTAGTTACTACATTTTAAGTAGTAATAGTTTGCTTGCAACTATTTTTCCCAGCTGAAAATAATTAACATCTTTAAATTAATTATTATTAAATTACAAAATATTTTCCATCCTAATTTGAAGAACTCAAATTAAGTTATAATACCGCTTTGGATATGAAATATTTATTTAGAAAAAACGTAATTAAATTTAAATTAAAATTCTATTCAAATTGATTCCTACGTTTTAAAAAATAGTAGAAAAGAAAGTGTATGTTTTTTAAAATTTCACTTTCGTAAACAAATTTTTTTTTGCGGGGTGCTCTTAATTACAAAAGTTTCATATTTGTTTTGTTAGCCAAAAGTGAATAAAATTATATATTTGTCATAGTGTAAACTTAATGGATTTTAGAAGAAACTTTCTTCGGTTAATAGGTTACCTTTTACACTAACGAATCGAAAAAAAAGAAAAAAACAAAATTAAATAAAAAGAAAACAAAAAAAGATAAAAAAAAAGTACGTTTAAAATAGTTGTGTTGTTGAAACAATTTAACTCATAAAGAAACAATTTATTATAGGTTAGACTTTGTTCAGAAATCTTTTAGAATCTTGACCATTTTTTTAAGATAAAAAACTTCTTGGTTAGATGGTTCCAATAGACAATTAAAAACAAAGAATTGTAATTCACGACTTCTTCGTTTTAGCCTAGTAAAAATAAACATTTAAATAAATAAATTGCATTTTTAGTTCTGCTGGAAGCGTTTAACTAGAAAGATTTTCCAAAATTCTGCTAAAAATTTTATAATATTATTTATTACAAACTTGAAAACATTAAAACAGAATCTTTAATTACACAAAGAAAATTTCACTTAAACCGATGGAGTATATACGAAGTTTAATCTTAGATTTTCATTTAGGACGATGAAATTACTTATTAAAATTTCGAGGCGAAATGCGGTAAATTGTTTATTCGAAATCGCAGGATTTAGACCGAGCGTTGAAAAATGTGTCACCTAAACGAAATTAAAACATAATGAGAAAATGCTCAATCTGTCCTCAGACCTGTTTCTCGGCGAAAACATTATCTAAATTGCGTACTAAGAAATGTTCCACTATTGTTCGTTTCTCGGTTTCTACTTTTTCGAGTTTCATATTTTTCTTGCAATGAAATTCTGAAATTTAAAAATTGTTAATATACATTTACAATTCTTTGATGATCTTAAATATATTGAAAGCGATATTAATGAAATAGAGATTTTAAATTTGGGCCAATTTTTTGAAAATTTTAAATGGAGATTGGGGTTTTTTGGAAAAGGTGGAAAAAGTAGTTCTCCTCCCGGTCACGTTAGAAATAAAATAAAAAATTTGATTTTTGGTTTGTCTTCGATGTATTCCATTCAAGTATTATTTTTTGAAATAAATTGCTAAAATGAAAAAAAAGAAGACATTTCAAATAAAAAATAGTCAAAACACTTTTTTAAATCGACATATCAAAAAGTTACACATGAAGCAATTGAAAATGCAAATAAAAGAATCACTATGTAGATCTCTTCCACTGATATAAAGATCACTGAATAACGACAAACAATAAAGAAAAAATTATTAAAAAGACACAAGGAAAATCCAAAAATGTCCGGAAAGGGAACACTTTCGAGCGGGTACTTACTAGAAACCGGGACTTATATTTTGGGACCACTGAAAACCGAAAAGTACGAGCACTTTTTGTTTTTGGAGGTTTCGTTTGCTCCCTTTGACTACCTTTTGGTCACTCGATGAATCGCGAACGTAAACGTTTTTTTTTCAAAATTTCACGACGGACACTGCGCGACACCAAAAAAACAAAGGCGTAGTCAAAGAGAACAGAGCAATTTTGGGCCCCATCGAAATGATCCACTGGCAGACACTGACCGTCAACTGGAGCCTGACGTGCGTGCCGACTTGAATGAATTACATAAACGGCGACACGGACCCGTTAAGCGCAGGAACAACAAACCACGACCTGAACTCTTCAAGGTTCGAGATGGCTCTGGCCCTGAGATGGTTGGCCCCGTTTACTTTTAATGTAGGTCCCCACTTCTGGGCCCGTGGTCCATTTTGCATCTCCGTCAGCTGATGACGTCTCGCTCTCTCGGATCCTTTCTTATCCACGGACCCCCTCGGAAATGAAATCCTATGGCAAGGAGATGAAATCGGTCTCGGGACCAACTCGGGCCAACCCGAGCAAGATCGGCTCCTTCCTCTTTCCCTTTTCCTGTCCACTATGATTATCGGTAAAATATCCCGATTCCACTTTTACTCGGGAAAATCAAACGTGGTTTCACTGCGCGCGGATGCATGCGTTCCTGCAGGCTGCTCGTTAAAATATGAAAATTAGAAATTAACGCAGCTTCCTTTTCACCGATTCCAACGATTACCAGCCGTGCTTCCGTCGATATAGTTTTTTTTTTCGTTCAAAAACTTTTTTCTAATCGTTAGAGTCCATGTATGAATATGTAACTTAATTTCTTGACCGCTTTTAAATAACAGTTTTACTAAACAAAAAAGATTTTTAATCCATTAGGACACTCTTTCACTACAGTTTTCAGCGATAGTATTTTGTCTGAAAAAGTCTCTAAAAAAGTAGGCATCTCTAACGTACAATTTACTGAACTTTCAAAGTCTTTTGATAGATTTTTTCCAAAAGAACGGTTTTCACCCTTTTTTATCTCATTTTTTACAGTGAAATTTTTGTAGAACTCTGATTTCTAAATAACTAATTGTTTTCTAAAAAACTGAACTTTAAAATGTACATTGTAAGATGTTGAAAGATCAAAGCATTCAAGAAGGCAGCTCATACACGAAAAAAGTTCAGGGATTTTCAGGAATACGAACGCGCAGCAATTTTTACAGAATATTTGTTAGATTTCTAAAATCTCGAAATTTCGGAAAATTAGAAAAATATTTAAAAAACATTCTATAAAAATTTCAACGTATTTTTCTAATTTTGATAATTCTAAGAACTATTTGTCAATAAAAAAATGCTGACCAATTTTCGATATATGCAAAGATTAAAAAATGGTTCTAAACCTTCTAAAAAATTTGTAGCCTATTCTTTGAACAATTCTAAGAATTTTGTTTTTAAAGTCTTTCATTGTCAAATAAAAAATTCCTAAACAAATCCCGAATTTTTCAAACATTTGAAAATGTCTTCTTTTGCGATTTCTTTGACAAATTTTTAGAACTCTTTGTTCAGCAACATTTTTAAATAAAACCTTCCTGAACAAATTCCGAAATTTTGAACAATTTTCAAAACATTCTTGAAAAATGTCAGTCTTTTCTTTGGCAAATTTCAAGGACTTTTTGTCCAAAAACATTTTTGTTTCACAAAACTATAATTTTCAAATAAAAATTTCCCGAACAATATCATAAATTTTGAAAAATTTCAAAAATGTCCAAAAGATCTTTTCTTTCGAAATTTTCAAAAATTTTATAAGTGTTCAAAACATTTTATAACATTTTCAGCATATTATTTAACTAATTCGAAGACTTTTTAGGCTGTAACATTTTTTTCAAAAGTTCTTCACTTTCAAATAAATATTCCAGACATTTTTTGCGTTTTTAAGGCGGTAATTTGTGTGTCCTCGCCTTTATTTTTTAAATGTTACAATGCATATCTTAAAGTTGAAATCTCGAGGATACGATTGCTTTACTTCAAATAATAATTCTAAAATGATGTCAATGTGGAAAAAAAATAAAAATACATTTAAAAAATTTCTTTTTTTAGACAGTCATATACGGCTTTGCAGTATTACATTTTCCAAATATGTAATCAAATATTCTGATTATTATACTTATATTGAGTATAATCGTGGCAACGGTAGTGAGTAGACGTGTTTATGTTTGCTCTTGCGGCTATTCACAATTTAATACAGGGCTTATATTTGGGTTTCCGTGAAATGCTCGCATTTTATTTTTTTGCCGGTGACGAATGGAAAATTAACGCCTCTTTTGTTAGAGGTCGTGCAGCTATTATTGCTATTCAATTAAATCGCTTGGATTATTTATAGTGCAATGGGTTGCTGAATATTCAATGTCGCACGAATACAACAACGTTGTTATCAACGATATTTGAAAATCGGAATTTTTTAGAGCATAAGTGTCCTCATTACGCAGTGTCTCTATGTGGTTTATCTGTGTCTATGTTTTTTGTGTTTTATTTCCGTTAATTCTAAAGCTCATGAATACCTTCGAAATCAAGTGCCTCTCTGTGATAATCTCGTTTGACGTCACGGAGCACAAATAAACATAAACAAAGTATTGACGCTCACAATTGTCAACACTGACACGCAAGCATTAATGTATCAACGGCGCAGTGCAAAACGCTATTACTGTGGAAAATATTTTAAGAATTAATGACAGCACTGGCATTTAATATCTTTTCACGAAGGGTTACTGCTACTCATAAGAAACATCGAGAAATCTTATTGGTGTGAATGTGTGCGGACGAGTCATCGTGCAGTTTGTTTTGTTTTCTGAATTTTATAAGAATTTTCTGTCATCGTGGGATAATTTTTGTGACATCTCATGTATAACATGTCAATTTAACAGTTGTTTGATAAGGTGAATTTGTAATCTGTCAACTGCATAATTAGTGGCAGCTGCATGTGCAGACCAGAGATTAGGTCAGACAGTTCCAAAAAAAGGGGCCGTCCACCTAAGGCTTCTACTTGGGACAGAGAGAGATCACAGTCGAACACATCAATACACTCCTTTCTCAACACTAAAAGGAGGTGTTTACCTCACGCAAATTTTAATCAATTGCGTGAGGGTGTTTCTGATGATCTTGAAGCTGACCCGTATTTTGAAGACACAACCTATACAGAATCACCTCCTTCAGACTCTCAGACTAGGAAAAAACTTTTTATCCAACCACAGTCTCCTGCAGCCAATATGAGCACCGTAACAATGACTTCCGATCAAAAGTTGGATTTGATATTAGAAAGACTCGGCACAATTTCTGCAGACGTAGCATCGACAAGAGATGAGCTGAGATTATTTAAAAGCGAAGTAGCCACTGCTAACGCCGCTCGTGATAAGATCATCGACGGCCATACCAAGCAAATAGTTGAAATAGACAAGAGAATGGAATCCATAGCCCGAGCTAGCCGTCAACTTAACATTATCGTACGTGGTATTAAGCGTGCTTCTCCTCCTGTTGATCTCCGCACTGACTTCAAGAATTTTTTTAAAGCCACCTTTAAGTTGGATGTCGCAATAAGGCAAGTCATTAGAAGATCTCCAACAGATCCATCTTACATAGTCATATTTTCAAATTGGGAAGATAGAGACAAGATCATGTCAGCCAAAGCAAACGTCTTACGTGACACAAATATTTCTATAAATCCTGACTTCACCCAAAAAGAGCAATCGATCATGATGAAGTCAAGAGCTATCGCACGAGAAGCTCGACAAAATGGAAAGCAGACAAAGACTGGTTATATGAAATATGCAATTGATGGGAAATGGTACCGATGGAATGAGGCAATAAATGATTTTGCTGCTATTGCCCCTTCGCAAAATGTAATGACATCACACGAATCGCCGATATATATGGAAACTGAAGGAAATCATCAGTCAAAAAACTGCGAACTTTACAAAAGCCCCAAGACCAAGAAGTAAAGCAAAGTAATTTGTCTGTATGTGGTCCAGTTGTTCCCGCGGCAACATCAATTCACCGCCTCCCTAAAGCCAGCTTTCTGTTCTGGAATGTACACGGCCTTGCGAATTTGAATGGCGCAGAATCTATTCCGCCTGCTATTGCTGTGTGCTGCTGCGAAACATGGTCAACAGCAACTGATGGGATTGTCTTACCTCGACCCATTAATGACTATTATACAGCAGTCGTTCCATCAGTCAGACTGCACAAAACAGGGCGTGCATCGGGAGGTTTGCTGTTTGCTGCTGACAACGAGTATTCGCCGGTCGTCTTAGAGTCGAATAAGAGTTTTATTATATGTAGATTGTCTTTCAGATTGATGTATATCGTTATAATTCATGTTTATTTTAATCCTAGCGTGGACATAACTTTAGATCTTGCGTGTCTTCAGGATGCACTGGAAACCGCGCAGGCAAAGTATCCGGATGCCCCTGTAATTATAGGGGGGGATTTTAACTCGAGAGTTGGCAATGCCGACCCCACAGATCCAGACATTCTTGAGGACACGCGACTTCTGCCCACTCGTACTTCGTACGACAACCGTGTGACGGACCGTGGTACTGCACTATTAAAGTTTATCGCCACGAACGGCCTCACTATTGTAAACGGACGTACAGCCAGCGATGCGCCAGCTCATAATACCTTTTTGGGACCTCAAGGTCAAAGCTGTATCGATCTTGTACTGATTACTTCTAGCCAAGCCCATGTCATTGACGACTTTGTCGTCAGTACAGATTTATTAGGCTCTGATCATCTTCCCGTCATCCTTTCCTTGAATTCAAATGTATGCAACCCATCGTGCACCGACATAGCTTCATCACCCTATGATTCTTTGCATTTTTCGTATAAAAAGTATTCCTGGCAACCGACCAAAGCTCAATTATTCCTTGAAAAACTAGGGTCATCACCCACGCTCCCACCTGAAGCCGGATCCTTTTCGGCTGATGAGCTTTCTGAATGGCTTGTTGAAGCAATTCAGTTGGCAGCGGATAGAGCGGATATGGCGGTAGTTGTTAGGCCTGTTCGGCCGAATATCTCATCTCAAAGATGGTTCGATAGTGAGTGCTTTACAACCCGCAGAAACCTTTTAAGCTTGCTCCGCCAACTCCGCTCCTCGGGTTACTGCCCATCTTATGCAACAACTTACAATCAAGCAAAAAAGGTCTACAGATCATTGTTAAAGCAGAAGAAGGAAACATTTCGCATTAATATTCGAGACACATTTGCAAGAGTCAATAATCCTAAGGATTTCTGGGGGGCGGTAAGGCGCTTTAGAGTGGGATACATCACCTCTGATGTAGTCTCGGCCGAGACTTGGAGTGACTTTCTTGGTGAGATTTATCCTCCGAGAAACAACTCCATGCTAAATTTTCACGGTGTAAACGATCCGGTTATGGATGCTTCGTTCACTATGGATGAGCTCCGCGAAGTTGTCCATAAATTAAAAAAAGGAAAAGCCCCAGGACAGGACGGTATCGCTAACGAATTTTATCAAGCCCTGAAAGGTGACTGGCTCCTTCTTCTCCTGGGTCTCTTCAATAGCGTTTTAAAAACTGAAGTAGTGCCTTATGACTGGTCTCAAGTTTTTCTGATAATGCTGCATAAGAAGGGCATAGTGACCGACCCATTTAACTATAGGGGTTTAGCCATGGTTAATACCATCACAAAAATTTTCACGCAACTTCTCTACAATAGACTTTCCGTGTGGGCACTGGCTTGTACGGCTCTCCCAGAAGAGCAATCTGGCTTCCGTAAAGGCCGTGGAACGAATGACAACATTTTTATATTATATGCGGCGGCTCAAATAGCTATTAGGCGCAAAGGCAGTAAATTGTACGCGTTATTCGTTGATTTCAAGAGAGCTTTTGATTCGATTCCGCATTTCTTACTTTGGCAGAAGTTGTATCATATTGGTGTCTCTAAATTTTTCAACAAATTTAAAAAGGGGAGGTAGTGAACTTTTCATAAACTAATTCCCTTCGAAGATATTTTGTTCATATGAAAGCAGGATAATGGTATTCTTTTGTATACAAACACGATCGTTATTCATTAATTTTGTTCTAAATTTTAAGTAGAATTTTTATTTATCGTTCGCATCCTAAAAACATAAAATTCTGATGAAATGTGAAAAGACTGAAGAATGGTAAATTAATATACAAAAGTGTTTACTAAACTTTTTTATTATTTAGAAACCATAATTTGATTCAACTTTATTTAACCAACAGTAATTCAAAATCAGAAAGATGGAGTTTTTGAAAAATTTGAAAATCTGTCAAATCGGAAATGAATTTAGTCAAATTTCAACCGATGCTACTCAACATAAAGAATCCTTGTTCCCCTTGTCTTCTTAACTTCTTAACGTCTTTTTTTTAGATTTTGAGATGGAAGAGGACTTTTTTATTTTTTTATTTATATTAACTATTCTATTATTTTCAGTTTTACACAGCCTGCAATGTTTATTATATCCTTTTAAAACTAATGTTTATCGACCACACCACATAATATGGAAGAAGTTTGGTAATTATATAATTTAAATATTGCTGCATGCATTTCTTTCTTAAATTGAAGTACTTATTCTGAAAAAAAACTAATTTTAAAAAATTTTCATTTTTCCAAGTAATTGAGTGGACAAATTTTTCAACTTTTTGATATTGGGTCTTTTTTTGAAGCTTTATAAGCCAAAATTGGATAAAATAGTTTTCTTTCCCATTTTTCAAAATTTGTCTTAAATTTAGGTTTAAATAGGTCTAACCACCTTTTAAAAATTTATATTATAGTCTATTTTTATCACTTTTACCTAAAAAAAGTATGAGTACATTATATATTTCCTGTAAAAAGAACTAAATGTCTATTGCTAAGAAGGCATCAAATTCTCAAAATTTAATTTTAATAAATCACCATAAAGATATTTATTTATTCATACCGACAAATTAAAAAAAAAAAAAAACTAAAAATTTTTGGAACTAACAGTTTTCCTCTAATGTATAAAATCGCTTTTTTATTATTTAAGAAATATTTCTTCTTTATAGTCAACCTAACGTACATTTAGAAATTACTTTCTTAACTTCTGAATTTCATTTTCGTAATTTATATTCGAAATATGCCGTTGGCGAGGCCTACGGTTTCAATATGTAAAGCGCTACAAGAATATTTTCAAATTAGTAATTTAAAAGTGTACAAAGAGCAAAATGTATTTATAATCGCATATGTATGGCATAATGGTCTCTAAAATGATTGAGACTAAAAATGACCTTAAATAAAAAAAAAATCGAAATATTTAAATACATATTTACTTGTTGGTCCACGAAATGAAACTGAAAATAACGAAAACAAAAAACAAAATACAAATTTTAATCAGTATTATTACTAATTTTAATCACAAAGTGCGCGTCTGACCTGTTTTTTTCATCCATGGTTTACTTCTGCGAGTGCAATGAATATAATTATTTCTGAAAAAAGAAATATTTTCCATACTGAGAAAAAAAGTAATTCCAAGTTGTAGTTAAAAGCAAGATTACTAAATTTCGAATCATTTGGTGAACAATGTCATGTTTAAAGAGTTTAAAGTAACTTTATTTGGGTCATTTTTTAATCACAATGCTTAAAATAATCTATGGATTGAATTAGCATAATAGCCATGTAAGAATAGTTTCAACAGCAATGAATAAATTTTATATATTGTATTTCTTGTCTTGTTAATTTAAAATTAAAATAATCTAAGTAATAGTGGTTTTAAATAAATAATTAATTATTTATAAATTACCCAAATTTTAAAGAAATTTACTCAAAGATTTGTTAAAATTTTTACACGATTGCACATTAGAATATTAAACTTTATAAGACATTTCAGAAGCTAAAGTTGTATCCAATATTATAACGTTATATTCCAAGCGATAGGTGGCGTAATCACGGCAATTCATTAATCGCAAGTAGTGCAACGAGTTTTATTAAACTATAGAAATATTTAATTTCTGGAATGAAATGTAAAATATACTTAGTAATTCCCACTACTTAAATCTTTTCATTTCTAGACCAATCTAATTTTATATATTCCAAACAAGTAAATATTTAATTCATTTCTTAAAATATGTAAAATTGACATAACAACCACGACACAAAGAAACTGAATGGAAATCGAGTTCCTAAAGGAAATATATCAAACCTGAGTTCAAGTAATGATATTCAAAAGTAGAATAATAAATATGCAATCGAATGCGAGCGCTCGATCTAAAATAAGAATTTCAACGTTGATAAAAGTAGACAACATTCCACTTTTACTCGTGAAAATCAAATGTGATTTCACTACCGATTTACGCTCCTGTCGTTAAAATACACATTAGAAATTCTATCGTCGTTTTCATGGGCGAATGGGAATTTGTTTCAGTCGATTTTGAATTGATATTTTACGACCTACTTACAGTGGAAAAACTGTGCAATAATTTTCTGCGACATGCCTGTCACGAGAGTTTTTATTTTATTTTATAACCAATAAACAAAAATGTAAACATTTATAAATAACAGACATAAAGACGAAAGAGTTGAATGTTAAATAGGAAAATTTGACTTTTCTCTAAAAAAAAACATGTATTATGATTCAAATACAAAAAAACTTAAGGAATTCCATGATATGGAGATTTTCCCGATATTCACAACGAAAAAAAATGTTACGTAATTTCTCATCGATGATGTACGTAAATAAAAGTTACCGTAGTACAGTTACACGACCAGTTTTTTGGAACCGTAGCGTCCTAGACAATACAGAATAGATCAAAGTAAAAAAGATTCAGCTTCGAATACGTGGTCTTGGAATTTCGAGCATTTTATTCGAATGAACCTTATATTTTTGTATTGGTGAACTTGTTATGTAATAAGAGGATGCAAGTGACACTAAGAAAGTTCGACGACCTGTTATGAAATTCGTTTCGTATATAGGCAGGACAAGCGCATCAGAGAATACATCGTAATCGGGCGTTGAACTTCCCATAAAATGAGCGCCTTGAAGCCAAAGAAGACTCTAGTATTGTTTATGTAACCATTGTTTATTTATTCTTCAATTAACAGAATACAAACAAAATGTTTATTTATTTTTTTAGTGAAAATTTGAAGAAAAATTGATTAACCAATAAGTACCTAACTTATATGACACTCCACGATTCGAGTTAATATTGAAGTTAACGAGTATATTTTTGAAACCTCAGTCAGTAAATGATCATCATGACCTACAACAATTAATCCTATTATGATATGTATTTTCCATAGTAGATTTGATTCCTTTTCCTTATTCTTCGATTTTTGTGAAATTATTATTAATAGAGATATGATAGTTGTCAGTTATTGTGTCATTTACTACACGGAAAAATGAAATAGTTGAAACTACTAAATAGATAGTATGATAAACACTCAAGGATTTTAGTTAATTTTACTAAATAATGACCTTGACATATTAGTAATTTTTAAATAGTAAAGCCCAACTTTTTTTGTTCACTTTGCTATAACTGAATATGAATAAACAACTATTCATTGTATCATCACGGGTATTCACTATGAAACTTAGAAGTTTTCTAAATAGAAACTATTAGGAACTATTTGAATTTTCTAACTGGAACCTTTAACTATTGATGCCTGCTAAGTTAATTCCGACATCAAATAACATTAGGAGTATCGGGACTAATGCTTTTCGAAATTATTAATCAATAGGTCATGTAGCTATTTGTGTACTATTCTTTTGTGGACAATTCTTCAACTATTAAACATATTAACATTTGTATAGCGTAGTTCCTTACAGCTTTCCCGTAATTTTTCTATACAAATTGTCACAGACATTAATGTTTTTTATAGTTGTTGGTTACAGTTACAGCAATATTAGTGTCAATAGTATAATAATAATAATAGTAATAGTAACTAGTAGCTACTTCTTAGTAGATACTGTTAGACACTATCATTATTAATAAAAACTTATTCTCCATAAGGGTGACATGTGTTAATAGTTACTAGTGTTATTACTATGTATAGAGTTTTGATATACTATTTCAAATTCTGAATAGTAATTAATAGATCGTAAAAATTATTAATACCCGTGATAGTAGTTTTCAGTACTTGAATCCAATAGTAGCAATGATTTTATCCTTAAAAATCAGTTACAATTGACTAAATAGTGAGTAGCCCAGTATATGTCACATTTTTAAATCGAGATTATAAAACAGTTATTTTACAACAGTTCATTTGCAAAAAATAGTCAATGTAACTATTGCGTACAAATGATAGTAAATTTGAATATTACGTAGTATATACTGTCTGCGTATTTGTTTGATTTAAATAGTAATGGATAAATGTTACTGTTAATCGCAATAGTTGAATCTAGTTGCTATTTATAGTACTATGTAATGTACTAATCGATTTATTAGTGTACTGTTGAAATTTATTATTCACGGAGTGTCTATATTTGAAACTGTAAGAGCACGGAGCAATAGTTGTTACCAAAACCTATTTTGACAATAGTTCAAAAATTATTAATGAAAAATACGATTGTGATAATTACTTATATTATTTATTTACTATTCGATTGCGCTAGTTACAATTCGAGAATAGATTTTTTCCAAACTGGTATATATTTACAAACAATGTTAGAGTTGCCCCAGCTACGTTATAGTTGTATCAACTATTTTGTAGTTTATTTGACGATTTTATAGTTCGTTTATAGCCTTGTTGCCCCGAATACTTTAAAATAGGATTCACTATTTTATAGTTATATACTCCAGTATACAGTTATCATGGCTATTTTATAATTGTTTTGACTGAAGTCTAGTTGTATCGACTATTCTGTAGTTCCATAGATGAATTTATTGATGTATCGACTATTTTGTAGTGTTACAGATCCTACTATATTATAGTTTTATCCCTTATGGAGTAGTTTTATCAATTACGGTATAATTTGTATTGACTGTTTTATAGTAGCCCCGAATATAGTCTACTTGCAGCGACCATTTGCTAGTCATATTGTCTACTATATAGTTATTCCGCTGCTTCATAGTTGTTTTGACTACAGTCTAGTTCTACTAGTCCATATCGACCACTCTGTAGTTATATAAATTAATGCATAGTTGTATTGACTATTTTATATTTTTTCGACTGTACTGTTACAGTCTCGACTATATTATAGTTTTATCAATTACGGTATAGTTTTTATCGACTGTAGATATATTGTCAACTATATAGTTATTTCGACTGTTTTATAATAGTTTTGACTATACTCTAATTGTATTGAAAAGCTCATAGATGGACCGACTACTCTGTAGTTGCATAAATTAAGGTAAAGTTGTATTGACTATTTTATAGTTTTTTCGACTGTAACGTTACAGTCTCGACTATAGTATAGTTTTTTCGACAGTACTGTTACTGTCTCGACTATATCAACTATTTAGTTCATTTGATGATGTTATAGTTCGGCTATAGTCCAGTGGTCTCGGCTACTTTATAGTTATTTCGACCATTTAGTTGTTGTTTTGTCTGTAATCTAGTTGTATCGACTACGGTTTTAGTTGTATAAATTAATTTATAGTTTTGCTAACTATGTCGTAGGTTTATCAAGCATGGTATAGTTTAATTGCATTTTCTTAAGTTACTTCCAATATGGTCAAGATGTTTCGAGTATAGTTTACAGTTGTGTCGGCTGCTTTATAGTTATTTTGATTATTTTGTAGTTTTTACTGTTGTCTAGTTGTATCGACAACTCTGTTGTTGTATAAATTAATTTATAGTTGTTTCGACTCTTCTATGTTTTTCGACAGTACTGTTACAGTCTCAACTATATTATAGTATTATTGACTATAGTAAAGTTTTATCAATTATGGTATAGTTTCATCGACTATTTTATAGTTATTACGAATATAATCTAGTTGTTTCAAATAGTTTATAGCTGTAGCGACTATTTTACAGTTGTTGCCATAATAGTCCAGTTGTACCGCCTACTTTACAGTAGTATCGACTATATTGTAGTTGTATCGATAACTATATAATTGTTTACATTATTACTTGTTTCGTCTGTTTTATACGTGTTTCGACCATAGTCGAATTATTGCAACTGTTCTACACTTGCATCGGCTATTTTATAAATTTTTCGACTATTTTATAGTTGTATGGATTATTTTCTCGTGGTTTAAACTATTTTTTAATATGTGCATATTTTCATTTTCTTTCTTTGAGTTTAAACATTGATGACATTTCCAGGTTTCTAAATATGGAAACTGGAACAAAGTAGAATCTTCTTTAAACAATAATACATTTTCAGTGTATATAAAAGTATACAAGACAGAGTGGGAATTTTTTTCCAGATTGATTGTCTGAAACAAAGCCACGAAACTTTTCAAATTTAATATAGTATACCTGTATGTTCATCAACCTGTTATTACGTACCAAGTGACACAATGAAATTAACATAAACAGAAGAAAAAACAAAATTTGCATTGATTTTGTATCTTAAATTGATATCAGACAAGAACTAACAAAAATGAAATAGTTCAAGCTAACTAGATAGTAGGATGAGATACCGATATCGTTTATAGTTAATTTTACTATGTAACTAGTGAGCTCGACAAATTAAATAGTCAATGCTACTATTTCAAAGTGAAACCCACTAAAAATGTAGTTGTACCAGATCCTACTATTTAAATAGTAGAACACCAACTATTTCTTTTTTCGTGTATTAACGAATAATTTTAAAGTGAAAAAATATAATTTTATTTTGTATATATATAATGTGTATTATACAATATGTTCTAATTTAATGCGCTTGCATAACGTTTCAGATGAAACTGAATTAAAAAATTTGAATTTAAAAATTGGAATTTTAACGTTGTGAATGTGATTTATGTGGAATCTTGAATTATGAAAAACTTCTTTTTATCCCATCTTTTAAAACGGGAACATCCAGTTTTATGATATATATTGTTAACGGTTCGGATGATATGTAGTTTCTTTTTAAAGGAATGACGGAAAACCGTTTTTATTGCGTAACACTTTTTGAATTGGAAAAGATCTATTTAAAATGAGATTATCATTATGGTAATGTCACTGTCGCATTCACATTGATCTTGAACCTTCGTTTTTATGTCATTGGAATTTTTGGAGATAATCGAGTTATTAGTTACATTAATAATCTTCAAGTGTCATATGTAATATATAAGTTTATTTATATAAATAATTATACGGTAATTTATAAATATTTATCTAATAAACATATTTTAGGATATTAAAAATAATAAACAATATAACATATACTATAATTAATTGTTTTAAATGTTTATATATATATTTTTCTGATGAGGGCTACAATCCCGAAACGTCAATTTTTAAATTTAAAAATTTTTAAATTTATGTATTTTTAAATTTTGTAATTATTTATTTATTATGGTGACCGTTTTCTATACGAAATTATCTTTAATGTTTAATGATACGGTCGAGAAACCGGAAACTTTCAAATATTTAGGATAGTGAATAAATAGTTTTTTTAATATCTGTTATTAGCCATTAGTATTTTTGTACAAACGGTTATTTCAATGAACGATTATTGAAAATATACTTCAGATGAAGATTATTTATAATTTTACCCTGAATAAAATTTATATATTCATGTAAATTAATAGAGTATTTTCTATTAATGAAATGAAACAAATTCTGTTATAAGGTTACGTTTTAATAAATGTCAGCCTTCTGCCTTTGTTTAGAAAAAAAATGTTTAAAAATAACTTAAGAACGATTATTAATACATGAATAAAATCCAGTCATGTAAACTTATATTATACTAATATTATGTCACAAGTTAATCTTAAGAAGACTAAGATCTACAGTTAAGAACGTAATTTTTTAATGTGACTTGTTTATCCCTCGAAGAATATTGTTTAAAACAACATTTGACACGATATTTTATTATGTTAAAAACTATCTATAGGCAAAATTTGAAATTTTATTACAGACAACTAATCCACTGTATTTGACATTCATTAAAATCCGAAATGATTTAAAGTGTGACGTTGATCTTTGTCGATGCCTGGAAGAATCAACATATAATAAATGACATTATTTTAATCCAAATGAGGATGTGCCAAACGTTTTATATATAATTTTATTACAGCAGATTTAAAAAACTTTTCTAACCTAGGGTTAATGAAATTGCTCTTTTGGTATCATAAAATAATAACAAATCAATTAATAATATGACTTTATATCCCATTCAAACACTTTACTCGGAGGTGAGTAATTTAAGAAATGGAAGTGTAATTTGTCAAATGACATAAGTAGGATGAAAACAAGCAAATTGTTTCGAAATGAAACGAAATAATGTACAAAAATTGTTTTTAATTGCAATATTCACAATCTGTATCACAATTAGAGGAATTAAATAAATGCATCTAATTTTCTAACAATTTTAGTAAATTTCTCCGTAGTATTCAATCCATTTAATTGAGTTGTTTATGTTTAATTTAGCATTGGGAATATTTTATTTCAACAAGATTATAAAAATTACCGAAACAAAAGTTTCAACGATATTTTCGAGAAAAGTGTCATAAACTATCAGCCAAGTACAATTTCGACAAATGTTTATATGCAGTTATCAAAACCTTTTTATATCGTGGAATTTCTATAAAAACATCAAAATTTCACCCTCAGAAAAATGTATATTCATGTATATTCAACCAGGATTTAAAATAGTGGACAAAATGTAGGAAAATTGTCAAACGTCAGCGAACTCAAGATTGCGGCTAACAATACGAACATAGTATGAAAAAACATATTTTTCCAGAAGCACTGGTCAATAAATCAGTGACTGATAATAGTAGTTGAGCAATACATTGTTAAAAATGGCGGCTAAATTATGGAATTCCATGTATAGATGAATCTAAGACAAATTTTAATTTTTTTCCAATTCGATACTCTGACCATGAAATATCTTACCGATTCAGTTGATCAATTCTTTTTGATCGTGTAATTTTTGTCTAAACTTCAAGATTTATATGATTAATATAATTTTGAATGACTAATCAATGCTAAATGTTATGGACTACGGAACATTGACATCTGAACCAATTTGTTGGGAAAAACTAAACAAAATTTTAAGTTACACAATTTTTTTATTAATACTGTTAGGAGTTTTATATTTTTTCCTGGAAATATAAAAAAAGTGTATATTCATTATCCTGGGTTTAAAATATCGTGTTGATAGCCGGAATTTTGGGGCAACGATAGGGACGTTTTCGAATTTCGGTTCAATTTTTGCTCCCGTTAGAGAAATGGTCTACCGTTGCTGCAATATCAAAACCAAAAATGTCGAAAATCTTTCACGTGTTCAGTATGTGTATAACAAAGGGAAAGAATAGCTTCCTAAAATACCATGTCAACGTCACTGAATAAAGGAAACTGAAAAAAGTTGTAAAATGCATTAGAAGCCAACAGAAAATCACAAAAATATTTAACAAAATTTTTTTTTAAATATAAAAAGAAAAAAAACTCTGCCATTTCGGCGGTGCCAAGTCCGTGTAAAAGAGGAGGGGGTGTTTCGAAAATCACTAAATGTCTAATTTTTTGTTATTTTGTCCGCCATATTGGATCCGTCATTTTGAATTTCGAAAAATTGATACAGGATTCAGCGACCTCGAAAACTATATATACCATACATTTTGAAATAATTAGTATATCCCTTGTTGGTCTCAAAGGGTTAAAAAAACAACAAAAATGGGTTAATATTTTCCTTAGTTGCTGATTGACACTTCATTAAAATTAGAGTAATCAGAAATGAGAATTTTGAGGTTAAAGGGTTAAATACACATACGAAATTAATAACAGTAATTTATTTTTTGGTGTTTTAATATTAAATAAGTTTGCTGAAGTCTAAAACTACTTCAATTTTTTAATAAACATTTGTCAAAATTGTACTTAGCTGATTGTTTATGACACTTTTCTAGAAAATATTGTTGACACTTTTGTTTCGGTCATTTTTATTATCTTGTTGAAATAAATTATTCCCAACGCTGAATTAAACACAAACTCAATTAAATGGATTGAATACAACGGAGAAATTTACTAAAATGTTTCAAAGATTAGATGCATTTATTTAATTCGCTCTAATTGTGATACAGTTTGTGAATATTGTAATTAAAAACAATTTTTGTACATTATTTGTCATTAATTGTATAATTCCGGTAATTGCTAAACAATTTGCTTGTTTTCATCCTACGTATGTCATTTGACAAATTGCACTCCCATTTGTTAAATTACGCACCTCGAAGCAAAGTGTTTGAATGGGATATAAAGTCATATTGTTAATTAATTTGTGGTTATTTTATGATACCAAAAGAGCTATTTGATTAACCTTAGGTTAGAAAGAAGGTTTAAATCTGCTGTAATAAAATTAGATATAAAACGTTTGACACAATATCCTCATTTGTCTTAAATTGAAGTAAATTATTGTGATTGAAAGATACCAACATGATATTTTTTAATAAATAATCATTTTATATTTTAACTAATTATTAACTCTTGCATTTTACACATGTTAGAAATTCCAAAGGAAGTGGTAAAAAAACTTCAAATTTTGTCTATTGATAGTTTTTGACATTATAAAATGTTGTATCAAAATTTGTTTTAAAACAAAATTCGTCCAGTTATAAACAATAAAAAATTTGAGGTCTTTTTATTTCAAAAATTGATAGTTATTTCGTATTTGAGTTTTAAGGAAAGTTTATATCTGGAAGTTGTTGAGTTACATTTAATTTTAAACTATAGATATTTACTGACAACTTCCATGTATAAACGTTCCTTAAAGCAGAAAAACAAAACAGCATTTTCAAAATTGAAAGACCGCAGAATAAATTTTCACTTGTTTATAACTCGATGAATTTTGTATTAAAAAACTATTTGGTACATTTTATTTTGTAAAAAACTACCAATAGACAACAACACTTCATGTATTTTTAAAAATTACCATGTCGCAAGAAAAATTTGGCTTGTTTCATATATTAAGTTTGATATTTTGAAGGTGATGCATGCATGATTCCTTTTTATGGTATTTTTTCTTTTTTGATTTCTTTTACATTTAAAATGAACAAAATTCGCGGAAAATTCGAAATAATTCTTAGAGTCGTTGTTTTTTTAATTACAGTTATTGGAACATTTTTAGTAGTTCTAATTTCAATTAACAATTATCACGAACAATATAATAATATTAAATTGAACATAACAATTAAACAACTTTAATGAAGACACAATATCACTGTACAAAAAGTGAAATTTCTATTTCGACTTTTGTGTCCATTATTTCATCCAGTCCTAACATGAAACGCGGTATTATCAATTCCGAATGTGCATTTATTCTATAGATAATAAATCGTATTTTACCATTTGCGAGAATTACACTTCAAACGATGCACATTTTCAGAGATCCGCCACCAAGCGGCGATGATTGGATACAACAGTTTTTCAAGTTTATTCGTTAAATGGCAATAACAACTACCAAAAATGCTAACTAATAATTCAATTTAAAATGGGCATATTTATTGAGGTATGCTTATTTCAATTTTTTAGAGAATTTCATAGTTTTTATTGTATTTGAAGTATTCAAGGCGTATTAAATAAACATTTTTAACTAGAAACACATAACAAATTGAATTTGGCAAATTAGTCTTTCTCACATATTTTTAATTCAGTATTTCGAAGTGCAACTGAATCAACCAGATTATTAATGATCACCATTTACATATAAATGCAAATGTTTTCTCACAAATTCATTTAGGAACACAGGAGCTGATACGAGTCGAGAGTAAAGTAGGGAAAAGTATGCTAAATTGTATCACGCAGGCAACCAACTTGACTAATTCGAAAGTACGCCTATAACATGTAATATATCAATATTCGTTGAGTGAATTCATTATTAGTGTAAGCACATGTCAAAATTAAACATCTCTTAAATCACGTAAAATAATGTTCATTGATTTCCGAGACTTTCGCTACGAGAGATGTCATTTTTTACGACTGTAAAAAGTGATTTATGCACTGCTTGGAACTACTACAGAACGACCAGTAAATTTCAGTAATGTATGCAAAAATCGAAACTCAATTTTCTCTCAGCATTCTACAGAATTTAAATTCATGGGAATTAATCGTTTTCTTTCATTTTTAGGTACACTAGAAACCATCGTGCAGATGTCGAATGATGCTTATAATTTTTCTAATTACTTTTATATATTTTCAAAAGGTTTTTACTTATCCTGGAATTTTTAAAGTCATTTTAACATGGTATGTTGTCGTGTAACAGCCGAGGTTTGATGAAAGTATCGATTATACATAAATGGGAAGTCATTATGATGTCAGAACCAGTATTAGAAAATATGAGAAAAGCCAGGGAGTTTCAATGTCAAGGTAGAAAACGCAATAAATGTTTTCAGATGCGAGCATAGTTTCGGTTGTTAGTTTTGAAAGTGATTTTTTTAATATAAATCTGATTTAAGGACTAAATTGAATAACGAATGTTGGATATAACGGAAAATATTCTGTGATAGCACGTGCATGGTACGTAAAGTTCTTCCGTCGACTTTGGCCTAATTTTCTGAGTTCGCGAAAGTAAAAGTAACACAAACGCTATCGACTTTTCCGTATCTAGTTTCGTTGATTGTTTACGATTAACAAAATTCAATTAAGAGCAATTTTTACAAATGTAAGATTTAAATAATTTTTTAAAATGGTCTAGAAAGTGAGTTTCTTATTTTTGAGTTCCGTCGCTAACTACGAAGTTTAGTTAGTATATTTTAGCTGAACTAATTCGATGAGCAATTTCGTTGTAAATCGCGTGTACCTAAATTATGAAATGTTCGTTTCCACGTAGCAAGAAGCGTTTCTTTTTATATCGTTTCATGTAAACCTGACCTTTCCTTTTGCTCTTTTAATGCTAATAGTAGTCCACTCTTTGCACTTTCTACTTCGTTCTTTCAGATGCAGCATTGGACACAGGTACACTGATTTTGCTTATCTATGCATGCAAACTAAATATATTAAGAGAACGTAGGTAAAAATCTAACCTCATTTCTTTCACTTTCATTTAGCTAGAGGATTCTCTCGGGAATAAGAGGTGAAGTATGAAGACAGGTGATAAGAAATCAACAATGAAACGCGCGCCCTGAAAAAGTTGCGTATTTGAGACACTGGTATTGTTGTCTTATGTCATTTCACTTTAAATTAGTTAAAATTTAATGTGCAAGGTGGTTAAAAATATAAATTAGTCATTGTATAAGACACCAACAATGGGAGATGATATTTCGTTTTGACGACTACGTTGCATCATGTTTACTTTTGCAAGTGTAAATGAAAAATAAAAGTGAGAAAAAAATCGTATTATATATTCGTCAACCTATTTCTACTTATTTTTTTTCTATACATTTTTTATTATTTTTTATAATTATAAATCTAACTCTTTTTGTTTAAAACTACAAAAAAGTCTAGAAGAAGGTCTATAAAAAACTTGGTCTTGTGAAGAAAATTGCCGAAGTAATTTTGGGCGTTGAATCCGAATCCGAAGTCAAAATCAGCTCATCACTTCAGAAGTTTGAGATATGAGAGGTTATGTACACGAACAATTTTTTTTGCGACTGTCAGATTAAGATTTTTTTAACATAGTTATGACCATTTTAAATTATGCCATTTATTCCAACAATATTTCTACTTGATAATTGCTCTTAGCAAGTTAGCTATTTCTGGGTGCGCCAAATATGAAAATGAAGTCATAAAATTGACATTGTCAATTTTTAAAATGGCTGATTAAAAATGACGGACAACGCGAATATCGTAAGGTTATTAAGATATGTTATAATGTAATATAATTGTAGCTTTGTAAAATAAAGTCTTAGGTGATCGGCTAATGGCTCATTCTAAAGGGTGAGAGAAGTAGTAAATGGTGCTACTCAAAAATTCACAAAAATTTGTCGCATTTTGTACATAACCTCGAAAGTAGCAAAAATTTCCTTTTTCGAGTACCTAAACTGAAATAAACCACGGATCCTACGCCCAAAATGACTTCGGAAATATGCCACACCTTCCCAACAACAAAATTGTTGACCTATATAATCAATACGTTTAGAGAATGCTAATTAACCCTTTAAGGACGAGATGAACGAAAATTTTATCAAAATATATACGAGAATAAATGTGGCATATATGTCACATATTGCATTTTTTGATTTTCTTTTGCGTATGGCAAAATATTTGCGCTACTAAAATATTTATATAGAAAATGTAGTTATTACAATGTATGCGTTTCATACAATATTTGTAATCAGCGGGCCCAAAAAGAAAAACGTTAGTGACCATTTTGAAGAAAATCCGTTAATGTCGTCGGCTATATTGGATTCGTCATTTTGAATTTTAAAAATGTGACCTCATATTTCTAATTAGCGACCCTGGAGTCGAAGTAATCAAACCCTGGATAATCAACATCCTAGGAATTATTCAGCAGTTGCAAATTTAGTTAGTTTAGTGTAGTTGGATAACTAAAGAAATAATCATCTCTTTAATCGCCATTTATAAGCCAGCATTTTTAAATTTTGAAATGTGGCTGGGACTATTTCATTGACACACGTTGAACGCGATATTTTGTGTTTCCGTGTACTCTGGTTGCTGTTGCGGAGTACCACTTGCAGATTTAAGAAAAGAACTATTTTAAAAATTCGGGATTTTTTGGAAAGAGATTAGGATCGATTCTTTTGGCAGAATCTGAAAGAGCAGACTTTTTCCCGTAAGAAATGTTGTGTGCAGATTTTTTACTTTCCCATTACACGTCACATCGTCTCGTCTTTAACGGGTTAATTTGCATTGGTATATCTAATACGTATTCATTACACAGGTCAGCAACAAGGTTTTTTTGAAAAATTCGTTCTCGAAAAATGATTTTTTTTTCTACTTTTGCGGTTATCTAAATGTAACATATTTTTCTGCTTTTTTAGTAGCACTATTTAGTACTTCTCACACCCTTTAGAATGAGCTATTAGTCGACTATCTAAGACTTTTTGTACAAAGTGTCATATTAAATTATGAGATATCCCAATTACCTTATCAGATTCGCGTTACCCGTAATTTTCAAATACCTAAGATATGATGCGCAATTATCATGTAGAAACGCTGTTATAATTTAAAATGGTCGCAACTTTGTGAGAAAAGTCTTAATCTCTATACAAGCTGTAAAAAAAAAAACCACAAAAATTCGTTGCATTCTGTACATAACCATGAAAGCAGCAAAAATTCCTTTTTCGCGTACATAACCTCGAAATCCCAAAATACTGACGTGATGAACTGATTCTGACTTCTACACACAAAATTACTTCTGAAATCTTCACAACATGCAAAACTTACTTTTTCGTAAACCTTTTTGTAGACTTTTTGTAGTTTATACGGACAAAAATCAGGAATGTAAGAAAATTTGAGTCACCATTTTGAATGCGTCATGTGGTTAATAAAATTATTGTTTGGTTCACACAAATTTGGACACAAAGAAAACTAGTTAAGAATTGAAAGAATTGATTTTGTTAACCAGCAGCATTAAAAAACACGAGGTTTATTAGACATTATGATATTCTGCCTGCCACATTGAATTTGTACATAATACAAATGTACGATACAATTTATAATACAATCACTGTATCATGGAACCTTTCCTTTTTACTTGTTTTGTGTTGTTGATCGACTACCGTCATAACGAAAAAACGCGAATGCTTTTAAATTTCGGGATTTTGGTTTCCATTTTGGGTCTGACGTTTAATAAAATTTCTTTCTTTATGACTGTTTAGTACCATTATCGGATTTAAAGCATTGTATGAATTAAAAGTTGGTGGATAAACTTTTTGTAAATTGACTGAGAAAAAACGTAAAACCGGTATTTAAAAAAAAAAAATAATTTAAATATTACTTTTTTACACTTTCTATTCTGAAAAATCTAAAATATGCAACCCGGAAAAAGAAACTCCTTCGTCGAATTTGTAAACGATCCTATGGCATTGAAATTTAATTTGTCCTCGTGACTGCAGAAGTAACCATACCTGTTTATAGCCAATGCCAGGTTCGACATTATATCACGAAAATAGGAAAATCTGTACAAAAGTGTTAACAATTTAAAAAAATACATTATTACTTTAGTTGTGTCGTATTGTCTTGAGTTTTAAATACAAGTTACAGAACTAAATTTTTCGCAACATGTATGTATCGACTTCATACTCTCATATTAAACTGGAGCATTAAAAATCGATTTTCTGTAAATAATATATGGGCATTGTTCTAGAATTTTTAAAGTTTATGTTGTCGCTCATTATGATACCTTAAAAATTTTAAATACAACTTTGCAACACTACAGATCAACAAATTTTTGTTCGTTTTATGTGTAATAAGTGTTTATTCCTAATTACCGATATGTAGAAAACAATGAGAGTAAATAAAAGTAGTGAATTTGCCTGTTTTTGGTGCGCGACACTCACTACATTTTTTCAGTTTTAACACTGAAACTTTTTGCACCTTTTTTTTATGGTCTGTGGTTTTTTGTGGAAGTATTTGGGGATGTAAACAAATGAAAAATCCTTAACTTAATGATGTGGCTCACTGAGGAATAAAATTATATACCTTCAAACTTGCGAGATAACTTTTTTTATAGTTGACAATTTAGCAATCAACCTTAGATAATTTTTTTCACATTGGTTTTTAAGAAACCACACAACAGGGGTACATTACATATATGATAAGAAGTAATTTGAGCCTTTGCCCGAATGTGTGCCACCTATACATAAAAAATGCGACCACGTCAAACTTTAAATTTCCAAGCGAAACTCACTTTGAAAAATCCAATTATTTAATGGCACATCTACAATTTAACTTCTAAGTACTTTGGAATCATTGTGATCTTTTCTCCTATGTTATTAAAGTATTTGTAACTTTTGTGTTTTTTTAATACAACAAAAAACACACTTTTTGCCAATATTAAAATGATTATTCTTTACAAATCGTTTTAATTTTTTGGTATCCTTAATGTTAAATCATGTATTTGGATTTCAAATTTTAATGAAAACTGACTTTGGATTTGTAATCAGTGGCCTCAAAAACCCTAACATATCAAATTTTATAAAAATCAAAGAAATTTTTTAAACATAGTCCGCCATATTTAATCCATTATTTTAAATTTGAATAACTATTAACTAGACGTTTAATTTTATATACTAGCTTTTAAAAATGAGACCATAAGCAAAAGAACTGAATTTTTTATGTATATTAAACGTTGCAAAACTAAAAACTAATTTTACAAGTAACTAATTTTACTAATAACTAATTTTAAAGTAACATGTTACATTAAAAAAAAATACATTGTGTATAAATGAGTCACGCAAGGTTTTTCCTGTCATTTGATCAATTCTAAAGCCAATAAAATTAATTTCATGAATGTTCCTAAAAAAAATGCAATTTTCTTCAACCTCAAAGTTTAAAAGTTCGAGAATAATGCCCATACATTCTTTGAAATGAAAATGAGTTAAAAATCACATTAGCATTGTCGGCAGCTTTATTAAGATAAATTTCTAGATGCCATCATTCCTGATCATATTTTCAATGAACATTATTTATTAATTGTTTTGCTCATGATCCTTTAATTGGTATACCATAATTCGAAATTTTAGTAAATTCTATAGGAGAGTTTTTAAACTTTTTTTAAATAGTATATAGTAATACGTAATACGATTTCTCGAATCATATAATATATTATTCTAGGATGCAGACGTTTCTAATTCTTCAGTTTTACAAGTCTAATTTATAAGTATGAAGAATTACCTTAACATGTAGATGCTGACTACATTGTTTACTAGAATGTATTATTAAGGCAAGAAAGAATTTTCTGATTAACTTGTTTCGTAAATGCGATTTAACGGAAATTTAAATGTGTTGGGAAATCCCGAACAAAGTCTATAACGGAGGTTGAAATTAGCTGTGTCATGGTCTACGAGCCTCTATTTCCACAGTATATCAAATTATAATGAAGGAGAAGTCAATAAGGAGCTAATAAGACGGTAAACGTGTAACATTTTGAATAAGGATTAGTATTCCATAGTTTAATTTATTAACTTCTCTCTCGCATATTCTCAAATTTGAATTTATGAACAACATTTATTATCGTCCTTATTGATATAATAGTATGATTGATGAATTGCTGATGATTCCAGTAGGTGCAGATCGGGATGAAACGCCGGAGGTGGAGTTCTTTCATTTTTTCAATGAGGGAATTTTGCTTCATTCGTCTGTTGATAAAAATATCCATTTCAATTAAAAAAACGGTCAATTTTTCATCGTAATTGAGGTAAGTCCCTCCTCGAGAATGCACACGCGTCGCCCGAGAGGGGGAAACTATAGATTTTTCATTGGTGGATTATAAACCGTATTATTTAATTTAATTAATAAAGTAAGGGTGCATTGTTAATATTGGTAGCATTCAGCGAACAAAATTATGTTTTTACCCAAATTCTAGCAACATAATCCAATCAGATAAAAGTGTTATTCAACAGTTTTGTCAGCTTAATGCGACCATTATTGCAATACGTTTCTGAGATTTCTGATGGCTTTCCAGTTTAGGTGAAACATATAAAAGAATAATAGTTTGGAATCTACAGACAAATTGTCGTACTATACTAGTTCATACTTTCATAGAGAAAATGAAAATAAACATGACCTACTTTTTTTGCTCTGCAACTTTGAAATACCTGGCAAGCTATGTAAACTAATGTAGCGTCAACTAAAAAGGAATTAGTGGTTGAAACAACAGACTTCCAATGGATACAAATTTGCTGGTACCATCATAAAAAAATCTCTTAACGCTGGTAACAGTGGAGTAGGAAGTGCTTGAGGGAGTATAGTGAAGTGCTTTACGTTAGGAAACGTACAAGGTCATTTCTCTTTTGCACATGGTTTCACCTTCAGCGTTCATAGTATTACTATATTATTAATACATCTTTGACAGTTTTATAGCACATCACTAATGCAGCCACATTTATTTGGTTTTTCTTACACCGAAGAAAGGTAAATCTTTAAAAGACACCAGAGAGGGACATTCTTGTAATATGGAATTGTTAGCAAAAGGAAGTTTAGTGTAATGTGACTGAATCCTTTTAAGATACCCAGAAGTATAATTAAGAGCTTTCTTGTATAGATGGTATCGCCATCATTATCCCTCCAGGATAGCACAGGACCACAAAAAAAAATTTTTTCGAGATAACTGCAATCAAGAACAGTGGCTCTTATAGATTCTTAGCCGCTGAAAACATATCCGTTATTCGATTTGGCCCATCACGTCAGAATTTTAAGATATGTGATCCGTAAAATACTAAAAAAATATACTTTTTGGCAATTGAAGGTTAGGATACGTGAAAACTCTGAGACGATGAGTTAACTTGGACAAAGAATTCGTTTTCAGCGACCAAAAATCTATAAGTTTCTCCACTTCTGATACAAGTTGTGCCAACAAAAAAATGTTGCGGTCTTTTGTGATTTATGTTGTGAAGCACCTTCAGTTATTAATTACACAGGATAGCAAAACAATTTTTTAGAGGAGATAACTTGAATCAGAGGTACTGGATCTTAGGTTTTTGGTGGCTGAAAATAAATGAGTTGTCCAATTTGACCCGTGACGTGAGATATTTTACATATCTTAACCTCAAATTGCCAAAAAGTATATTTTTGAGTATTTTTCGGATCACATTTCTGATTCAAGATCCACTATTCCTGATTCAAGTTATCTCGAAACAAATTTTTTTTGTGGTCCAGTGTAATTAAAGAACTTTTGACTTGGTTCCTCTCCAGATATATTGGGAGCATCAAGGTTATTAGTGATTAAACCCGTCAATGTGTATTGCTCAAAAGTATACTAGCACCCTAGTCTCCAACTATTTTCCCGGATCGGTAACCAACAACCATCAGTTCTTCTGTTTTCACATGTTCCTCTAAGTAAACATTCGCCTTGGAGGTTCGCATTCCGAATCGTATCATGCAGTCCTCTCGATTCCAAGTATGCAAAAACCGCATGGATTTGAAGTTGTCATTTCTTCCCGGTTAAAAAGCCACGAATATTTCCCGCCTCTGGATTTTCTCGTCCCACTTTCCCCATTAAGTGTCGGTCAGTTTTATTGAAATCCTCATTTACACACCACATAGACTCTCAATTCTTAGCTTAGTCGCCGGTCTGTCGGTGGACCCCCACAGACCACCACACGTCACGGAGAAGTCGTCAATTCGGTTAAACGCACTCGCGGTATTCGCGGCCGGGCCTGGCGCGATAAAAATTTTCTATTTCTTTTTAGCTTAGTCGGGCGGTTTGACGACTTGGTCACGCGCTAATTACTAGAACACGTCGCATCTCCTTCGCGCTGATGGCGCGATATAATTTTACCTTTTGTCAAAATCCGACTTTCACCGTTTAACGGCTCTCCATCGTGAAAACTCAGAGCCGCAACGTCTTGTCGTAAAATTATCTTTATCGTTCCTTTCCCTCTTTCTTTCTCCTCCTCCCTTTCCCTTTATTTATTTTAGATCTCATCTCTCCTTTAATCAATTTATTGTCATTTATTTCATTTGTTTATATCTCCAGTTTAAATGATCTTCGATTCAATCGGGGCGCTTTCGGTTGGGGATCTAATTGCCGAGAACTACATTTCATTTTTCCTTTTTTTCCGCGACCGATCATGCCACGCTCGGACGCGCTGAATCCTTGATATCCACTTTTTCCGCACTCAGCGAAAATACTCTTCATTTTTATCGTTGCTCTAGAGGAATTGTTATGAGGCAGAGATTCGTGTCACGTCGTCGGTTTGCCCGTGAATGCCAAGATTCGCGGAAGATATCAATTATTGGAGGTAATTTAACACCGGGGGACTTTGTGGGTTGGGTCAATTAATCCGAAATCGCAGAATTTCACGAGATTCGTCAGTGCGGATAATGTTCCGGAAGTGGTCGGCACAATCACAATGGCGTTAACGTTTTCCCCATTGTTATTATTCGATTTCTTTGATACCTTTCTAACCTCGAAAATTACCAGGCGTTCAGTTGAGATAGGTTCAATTTTGTAAATGTCATTAGGGTGATGATAGAAAATCAATAATGTTTTCTTTACATCGAAGTCAGGATACTGACACACATTTCTTATTTGTCCGTTAGTTTTGTAAAACGCTCTTTGACTTGTTCATCAAACTCCTTTGTCCACTACCTTTCGATGAAATAACTTTGCAGACTTCATATCAAACAATTAAGTTGACATATCAAAAGAAATATTATAATTTAAGATTTGTTGTTTGAGAAATATGGATTTTCATATCCTCATAACAAAGTTAGCATCGGTTGAACATAACTTTTTCTCCGGGTAATCGCGTCAATCTCCCTCTTCACCTCAGCTCACCTTGAGTGGCCTTGTAATTTGTCTAACAATTGGGAGACTCCCAAAATTTGCTATCGTGGGAATTATTACTCAGGTCCACGATTATGATCATAAACATCACTACCATCTATTGCGATAACCTAACTAATCTGAAACCAAAAGGCGGAAAATGAAGCTTCTAAAATTGTCCGAGTGGACAATTTATTGCACAAGTGACCCACGAGGGCGTCAATGGAGATAGAAAAATAATTTCAAACCATAGAACTCTGTTTTTGTTAGCCAACATTTTCGACCTTGGGGTCCTTGGCAGACTTTTAATTGACCTGGGTTATTTTACAGAAAAGGATGTAGGTGGTTAGTCTTCTAATAAAGATATAAATAGCAGTCAACGCCTAGTTTTGTCATCATGAGGCTCCCACAAATTATTTTTCGAGAAATGTGGACCTCATAGTCTCCATCACTAAGTTAAAACTGTTCCTTTATTAAAAATAGTACCTGGTACACTTATTTGTATCAGACTCATGCAACACTTCATCAGCTTCTCGCGTCTAGCAGAAAATTCAAGCAGAAGAAAGGAAAATGAATCTCCCTAAAGTTCATGAGTTTATATCGCAAGTGGTCCATTGTTGGGCGCCAAATGAGGTAGAGGAATTATCTCACATCTGACTTCATTGACCTTAAGATGGCTTCTGCATGACTTGTCAATTTAACACAAGATGGGATATGTGTTGTTATTATTCTACTGGGTGGGGACGTGTAGTTTTGTCATTACGATCCTTCCAAAATTTGTTTAAGTAATAAGGATCTGAAAGTCTTTATCAGCAAGCACTTTCCCTGTATTGAAATTAAAGTACGTAGCACAGAACTATCGCAAAAAAACTGAAAGTGAATCTTTCCAAATTTTCGGGGTTTATTTCGGAAGTGGTCCACGGTTGGGCGCCAAGTGAGATAGAGAAATCTTTTCACGGCGTAATTTTCTATTTTTTCGCTTTCACCCGCATTGTCCCTCTTTTCGAATGAATTATCTCAGCATCTGCATCTCTTTCTCCTCGTTAGGCGTCCCGTCCTTTCGTCCCGGGAAACGATTACGAATAATTGCGAATCTCCTGGTTGGTCAGCCGGGCGGCGTGATTTCGGATTTTACGAGGCTACTCCGATCTCCTCTCCGAGGACGTCGAGGGCGACGATGATTTAGAGTTTAATGCGACGCACGGCCCATTCTACGACGCGTAGAAGTCGGCCTACTCGAATCGAAAATCGGGTCAGCCATCGGATCACTGCAAAAAGTGTTTCGCGGTGAGCGAATGCTACTTTCATTGTCGGCTAGTTCCCGGGAGCAGCTACTCAACGGCGGCTAGTGAAGAAAACCGCGTGCACGCGCCGCTAAAAGAAGAATGGGAATCGTGACACCGATCGATGCCGATCGAACTGATGAACCGAACAAGATTTTACGACCGGCGAATAGAGAAATCAAACTTTTCTGAGATTCGATTGACCGCGGGGAAACCGCGAAATCGTATTTACGAAGCTAGCTGATCATCGGAGAACGTCGTAAAGCGTTGTGTTAGAAAAATTGGACTTTGTAAAGTGTTTCTTATATCCACGATTTATACGTGCAGCCGAACAGTGCTCTGATTTTTTTTCTTCTGTCGTGAAATTTAATTCCTGTACGAGAACGAAACCATTGCGGTTTCTATTGTCAGAAAGAACTTGGAGCTATCCAATGTTCTGCATTAGCTAAATTTTTAAATCGTATGGAATTTTTCAAATATATATGATGCATCAACGACATCTTTTTATATAGTTACATAATGACTAGTCCTATTGATTCATTGTTGCACTTTTGAAACCCTTCTACTTCGCAGTCTTGTTGATCTAAATCGTCCGCAACCACCCTGGTAGAGATGGTCATAAGAATCTGCTCAGAATTATCCTAGATTTTGATGATCTGGCGTAAATCTACCGAGACGCAAGACAGCTAATATAGTTTGACATGAGTGCAATAAGCTCCTACAACTTATCGACCTCGGCTCGATTCGAGAATCTCGAATACCTCTCGATTGAACGCCCAATATGGCGGTTTGCTCTCAGCTGATTCGCCTGCACATGCTGTCGCGATTGTTTACAAAGCCGTTGTAAAGATCAAAGCTTCATTTCGAACGAAAAATTGTTTACATTTACATCTGCTCATTTTGTCGAATCGATTGATCCTTACCTATTATATAAATTTAATATATTTTCATTATTAGTTTGTAATTATTGCTTTATGTCACTCTAAATATTGGTTAGTGGTCTATAGCGGGTTTTCATCTAGAATTCGTGTATATTTCTATCGAGATTATACCAAACATTAGGATAATGGCTAGTTCAACCAGCCAAATCTCTACCAGGGCACTGATAAACTGTTCAGCGAGTCTTTCCACATATTCCACATGTTATGAAGGACGTGACTAATCCCCTGCTAACTCTATTCTAGCCCCCTCGTCACTACCACTCATGCTGATGTATATACTTTAGACATTCAACCATTTATTGTATTATCTACGAACTAAGAACATTACTTTACAAGTGCGCAAAGTAGATGATTCCCTAACTACTACCTTCGTAGGGATCTAATATCACATACTATTTTCTCTATTGTCTTGAGAAGAGAACACAACAAATAAATAATGAAAAGTTGCTTCGCACATCAAAATTTAAAGAAAATTTATTAAGAAATACGGACATTTTAGTTTGGCTACTTGGCTCGAATACGTTTTTATGCGATTGCAGCCCAATAATAAGTTACTTCAGTTCCAAGAAAATTATAGCGACACTAAAATTTGAAAAAAAGTCAGTACTGACTGCCGCAGTCGAAGATGTCGAAATCGGTACTGCATTCCGATACTGATATACACCGATTGCCTTTAATACCGCCTAAAATTACTGGCAGGTAGCGCATATGCTGAATTCCAGAGTTATTGCCATGGGTGAATAAACTACCATCACATTATCGATCCAAGATTGGCGTAGTACTGGCATATTGATCACAAAGTACGAAAATTGTAAAAAAATGTGACGAATAGATCTATATATTGAATGTGATTGTTTTAATTATTATGATAAGTCGTTAGATATACTATACTGAATATGATACACTGAGTGAAATTATTTGCTAATAGTTAATGTAAGCTAATTTCAAGGCTCTTGCATTAATTGTAAAGTTATAACAGTAACTGTTAGCTCAAAAATGACAGGTAACGAGGTGAAAATACACTTCTTGGAATGTTCTGTATATTATCTCGTATATTTTAACATTCAATGAGCGTTCGTTAACTGTCAATAGATCTTACGTTAAATTCTGTCGTTTGAACTGCGCATGCCGACAATGTGTCGAAAAATTCGCAGAAAATCCAATGACTTTATGTATGTTTGTGTACCTCTGTTTCGGCGAAACAGTAAGCGCGTAAATAGTCCCAACATTAATATTTAAATAACGAATTTAACTGAATCTGAGAATACGATAACTTCAGGATAAAGTACCTTGCCTTAAGATCAAAATCTAAATTCAGTTAGCTTTATTGTGAAGCTGTTACATTAACTGTAAACAAACATTTCTCTCAGTATATCGGAATATAAACCTATCAGAAAATTCTTCCCTAACCGTGGATCGAACTCGGGTCTCCCGCTTACTGCTCTGACGCCTTAACAACTGCACTACGCTCACAAATAAGACTCCGGAAAGCATAACTGCTGGAGCGCTTGGTACCACTAGTGAAAATAGAAATCAACGAAGAAACAATTGAAGAACAGATGAAGATAATTTTACATTAAAAAATACAATTATTATAAACATATGAGCTTCTATAAGAGAACTGAATTTGTTACATATTCTCTCCTGTACACTTTTTTGTACAATTTATTGATATCAATTAATAATCTTTTAAATTCTGAATACCAAATAATTAGTTTTTACTACTGGATCCGATATTACTTTGTTATTAAACGATCCAAAAATTCACCACCAGAAAAAACCCAGTACAATTACTAAAAGCGATACTCGTAGTCAACATTGAATCAGTACTGACAAAATGGACGTCTCAGTACTAAATATAATCCAGTACTAACCATCAGTACAGTATCCGTACTGGCTTATTTCGGCAACCAGTAATCATTTCCCAGTGATAGACTTATACTCGACTTTTCGTTGTGTGAGTTAAACTGAAAATAGTAGAAGTAATCAATATTATGATAGTACTGATATACTCCGAGAAACAGACGTTACTGCTTACCGATGACACTACTAACAGTCCACACATGGTGGTGCTGACTTGGTCCGTCAGTCAGTACTCTACTAATACCGAATACAGTACTGGCTACATGTAATGGGTTAGTACTGATGTACTCCTGCGGTAGGATATTATTTATTATACTGATATCTGTAGTGACAATCAGTACTGTGTCAGTATTAATATGCTCCGTCAGTTAGTACTCGCTTAATAGCACTGGTTATCTGTATTGTATTAGTAATTTGGTGGTAGTATTAAAAGTACTGATTCATTATCCCCAACCCTAGAGTAGAGCGGGGTGAAAAAGCCATTTGGATTTTATATTGAAATTATAGAGTCATTTGATCAGCCATTTAAAATATTAAGTCTATTAAGTAATACGCAACTTTTGTTCCAAATTTTGCTGTTGTATCTGTAGTACCATCGGTTTTATTGTAAAATTTATTTTTGAGCTGTCATGCGCAAAATATTTATGTGAGCATTTTAAATATATTACGAGTCCTTCTACTGAACGGAAAATAAAAGTGAGCGTTTGTTCATTAAGGAAAAACTATACTTGACACGTATGTGTTACTTATTTTTTAAATTTGCACTGATTTAAATATTATTTTATCGTTTTGTAAATATATTCATGGTGGGGTGAAATAGCCACGTGCGAGGTAGGGTAAAAAAGCCATGCACTGATATGCGATTTTCATATGTTTTGTATAAAGTAACCTACTCGTTTCACAGCATGCCTCGAAATTATGCGCGGAAATTAATTAAACAAGACGAAAATAAAATTCAGCAAGCTCTGGAAGAAATATTAAATGGCGGAAAACTTAATTTGATCAAACTGCTGCTTCTGACGTTCTTAAACGTAGTCGTGGACGTCCCAAAAAAAGTCGTTAAAAATGATAATTTTATACCGAACTATGTATGATATAATGTTGCCTTTTTCTCGTACAAAAGTTATTAAAATAATTAGGAATAAGATCATTTTTCACATAAATAAAGAAAAACAACGAAAAAATAAAAATTTCTAATTTCTCCAACCTAAGTTGCCCTATGGCTTTTTTACCCCACCAAGTGGTGTAAGAAAGCCACTTGTACAACTTTCGTAGAACATCTATGGCATTGTCCTCGTGTAATCTACGAACAGTGTTCAACAGGGATTTTGTAACTTAGGGCTCGACCTTTCAGAGCCACTTTAAAATTTGAAAAAAAGTTTTAAATTATAAATTTTATAACGCAAAAAGCTCAAAAGTGGCTTTTTCACCCCGCTCTACTCTACTGTATACTACTACTGGCTATATACTGTTACCAGCAATGGATCAGCCCTTCGCCGGCTTATAGTCAACCCATGGGTGTACCACGTATGAAACTAATTTGACCTTCAAGTGACCTACAAAAGTAATACCTTCGTCAACATTTTTGATCTTGAATTGACCTTCCAGTGAGACCTCAAGGACGGCGACCCGAGATCATTTTTTTATATAGTGAACGCACCAATCGGAGCTGTCTGTATTTTTAAATGTTGGGTTTATTCTGTTCTTTTTAATGTCTGGTTTTTGAATGTCTGTCTTTTGAAATGTCTAGTTTTTAAATGTCGAATTCTTGAAAGGTCTGTTTTGTGATTTGTTGTATTTTTGACGTGCACCCCGTATTTGTTTATAAATTCGGTAAACTTAAAGTATATTTCTATTGTACGTTTCACATATGTGTATCTTTTTTCGATACTGTTTCTGCCTAGTTCTAATGTAATGTTTGTAATCAATGAAATTGAATCTAGCGAAATTAAAATATGGTCCTGTGGAATAATGTAATCTTTATTAAAGAATGTAAGTGAGCAGTATTATTTATGTGTGGTTTTGTTTCTTTTAAACAAATTAATTTAAAAAAAAATAAGAAAGACAAAATCATTCAATTCATAAACAAGACTTGTTATGAAAATATCGTTCAAATTCATACGGAATTATGTACATATAAAATTACGTAGAAATACAGGGAAACTGCTTTGAGAAAAATTGTATAATAATTTGATATATTTCATAATAAGAGGTTATCTTTTATTTCAGGAAGTTTTCAAATTAAAGATGAAATTTTTAAAATCATGATTAATAAACAATTTGTATTCAATGCCGTTATATAGACACGAGTATCAAAATTATATTTATGCAGAAATCTCTTCTGTTAACAGGGACAATGACGGCGAGAAATAGAAATCCTAGAGCCGCGATAGCACCTGGTGGTAACAAGCCTAACTAAAATTATAAAATTTCTATACAAACTCTTTACACTGTTATCACAGTGTAACTAGACATAAAAAACATAGAACATAGTTTTACTAATTAGATTCGAGATAGTAACAGTATAGTTTTAAGAATCTTGTCAAGCGTTGAAAAAACTATCTATTACAGTATTTAGCGTTACGTGATAATATTTTTCCCACGGGACACGGCTTCGATTAAAATTCAATGTTTATTGGAATGACCACTATGGTCAACTTTTACCCACAATTTAAAAGTTTATTTAAAACACGTAAAGGTTTGAAATGGTTCAAAATAAAAAATATGTGTCATAGATTGTAGATAAAAAGTAGACTTACAAATAACGCAGAACAGGAAGGTCAAGATAAGTAGAGTTTAGTTATTATTTGCAGACTAATGTAAGTAATATTTTAGTGCCTTCAGTTATATCAATACATTTTCAAAACTTCCGCAGTATATTCTACGGGGGTGTTACCCTTCTTGAAGCCTAATGAACTAAGCCACATGGCGATGCCCCTGTCAGATGGAAAATTCATCTTTCGGAATGTCTGTAAAAACTTCAATATTTTCCGATTTTTTCATTGAAACAAAAATAGCTAAGTCTATAGAGTTTAGTTAAATAAAAATTAAATTATGTTTACAACAGAAAAGGGTAATTTTTCCACAGATATTTCTGCTGATATCTCGATAACCATCTCTTAAAGAGGACAAATAAGTTTGAAGAAGTTGTACGTATGACTCTTACAATCATCATCACGAGTATTCACGATGAAAGTATGTGTTTTTACAACATTTAGTCAACGATATCACAATTTGTTAGGGGAGATTGGTGTAATTTGGCAGTGGTGTAAGTTGGCAAAGTCCAATTTTTCAGCGTTACAGTGTTGCCAGACTTACTGTTTCTATACTATAAAATAACTTTAATACACGGTAACTTTCGAAGCAATACAACATATAAACAATATTTGATAGTTCGAAAGTGTCAATCTGTGTCGTCGAATGCACGTAAAAGAATAATTTGCATTCAAATTTTAATTAAGGAAAGTGTGTGTTTTACTTTATTTTTAAACCCGTTTTTATTGGTATTTGTTATGTTACGAAAAAATATCGGGTAAATAATTAATTGCATAAAATATAAAAAATATACATGTGGTGTAAGTTGGCACATGGAAGGTGGTGTAAGATGGCATGTATTATTTATGTATATATTGTATTATTTATTTCTTTATTTACCACATGTTTACAGGCGATAACACCCTTTTTACATGAAATATTAACATTCACGTGGCGCAATTAAAATAACAAAATTTATATAAATTTATATAAGATTAGAATAAGACAACAATATAATAAGACTAGCAGTAATACCGTAGCACCAAATCACGTGGTTTACAATTTTTCTAAGGCTTATTAATAATTTTCTCCTTAATTTTTCAACATGTGGCAATTTACACCACCTTTTGAAAAAGTGACTTTTTTCACTTTTTGGTAAATCAACTGTAACTTTTTTTCTGAGACACGATAGAAAAAAAATTCTGGATTAAAAAGTTGCCGGAATTTATGATCTTTCGAATGCCGCATAGTACCTTTTAAAATTCATTACTGAAAAAATGTTGTAGCAAAATGAAAAAACCGGGCCAACTTATACCAATCTCTCCTACCATTATAGTGTATCTCGTTTCTATTCAAATTGAAATAGATATAAAGGACACACACGAGTAATGAAACAGCAATTACAAAAATATTAATTAATTTTAATGATGAACGAACAAAATTTATTAAGCTATAATAAAAAGCTGAGAGGTCCTGTGGAACTCTCAAAATCGATGCATATCCTGTTTGGAGCTCTTTCTCAATATTATTTAAAGACAATTTACAATTTGGAAAACATCTTAAAAGCTGCAAGACATCTTAAAGAGTTCTTAAAAAATCATTTTCTATTTCGAAACCATTTTTTAACATTTCTTCATGAAATGAAACCTGCATGCGTCACGTGTGAAATAAAAAAAAATCGACACGTCACATTCAGGCGACATATCTGAGTTTTGTGTTGCTACACTTCAGGCGTACCTCGAGGTGGTCCATCCGTTAGTCCTATAATCTTTGTCTGGTTTAATGACATTTGGCGATTTAATTTTATTTGATTGTATAGCTGTTAATATAAAATAGTATGCTCAGATTTTGTACATTTAATTGCATTCGAATACAGTTATAGAAATCTAAAATATTAAACCTTAGCTTTCGAATTTATTTCATAAATTACGTTTGTATAGCCTAAATTTCAAAAGATGCAAAATAATGCCCATTACTTGTTGAATTAGATTTCATTGTGAACGGTTGAAACAGATACATATATGGACGTATGCTTTCGTATGTGAGGTTTGTTGTATTTATTTATTTTGTGAATGATTTGGAGGTAACGTGGGTGAACAATGTTTCCCAATACAATAAAAATAAACAAACGCAAACTGAAAACAGTGTTTATACGTATATCAAGAAATACATCTATTTAAATGTTTATCGCCGCCTTTTTTAAAGTTAATCTATATTTCATGTACTTTTTTAGTTACAAATAGTCGCAATATGATTTCAACAGTAAGTTTAATGTGTTGACGTAATAGGTTATGTAACAGAAACGCTCTACATAATTCGTACGGCAATTGTCGATTATTTTACTCATTTAGGACTGTAAATTCGCATTTTATGCATCCAAAAGCGGGAGTAATATGCGCATTTTACGCGCAGTAATACGAAAAATAATTGTTTTCTTTGCGCGGTTGGCGGTTAGTAATGAAAAATTTCATGCGAACAATTGCAATAGAAAACTTTCGTCGGGTCAGAAAAACTCGCAAACTTCTAGGAAACAACCGAAAAGGAAAACCAGAAAATAATAATATTGTATTGTAAGTATTTAATACTATATTAAGTAGCATTTGTAAATATTGTTTTTTGTGCTGTTCTAAATAAATAATTATTAATTATAAATTTTAAACACTTTAATTTTAGAATTCCGTCCATCATAATGGAATCTTTAATTTAACATATTTAACAATTTATAATCGTCGACTAACATAATTTGTGATTTTTATATGTATATTGCCTAATTTCAAAATGTCACATATAAGCAGAAATTTGGAGTCCCAATGGGATCACCCCTTTCACCTATTATAGCTGATTTAATGATGGATTTTATTGAAAATATTTTAATTACTAAAATTCCTTTCAAACTACCATTTTATTTCAGATATGTAGATGATATTTTCACTGCTATTCCAAATGATTTTATAGATAAAATTTTACCGATTTTTAATAGTTTAAAAAAAATTAGAGGTTTTCATAATAGAATTTCTTTCACGTTAGAAGTTGAAAAAAATAACAGGCTTAATTTTTTAGACATATCAGTTATTAAAGAAAATAATTGCTTAATTACAGACTGGTATCATAAGAACTCTTTTTCAGGCAGATATTTGAATTTCTATTCAAACCACCCATTGAATTATAAAATAGGTACAGCTTATGGAATTGTAGATAGAGCTATTAGATTTTCAAACATAAAATTTAGACAAAAAAATTTAAACATTGCTAAACAAATTTTAAAAAACAATAGTTATCCTGATTATCTTATTAAAGAATGCTTCAAAAGAAGAGTATACAAATTTTATAATACAATGGAAGGTAAAAAAGAAGATAACAAATATAATAAAACTGTTAGTATACCTTATATTAAAAATATTTCAGAAAGAATTAAAAATAATTTTAGAAATCATAAAGTTAGAATTGTATATAAACCCACTAATTTGAATATTGGGGGTATAAAACCTTTCAAGGATAAATTAGATAAATTAGATCAAAAAGATGTCATCTATGAAATTAAATGTAAAAATTGTACAGGAGTTTATATAGGGGAAACTGGAAGAATATTAAAAAATAGAATTAAAGAACATAAAAAAAATATTTATGAAGATGTTCAAAAATACACGGGACTTACAATACATAGAATAGAAAAAGGACATGATTTTGATTTCAAAAACATTAAAATAATTAAGATAGAAAGAAATAGACATAAACGCAAACATTTAGAAAATTATTTTATTAAAAAAAATATAAATTCAGTTAACATTCAATTTGAAAAGTCAAATTTACCAGATACATATGTACCCCTTTTGAATGTATAAACATAAACAATAATATTGAAAGGTTATTGATATAAAACTTAATTACTATGTAATCCTTGAACTTTTCAGTCTTTTCTTTCGTTTCAAACATCGCACATATAACGGGTATTTTATAATTAAATTTTTTTGGAAGTTTATTGTCTTACTGAATACAAATGTATTCATTTTTTAAACATTTTTATTTCAGTGCTTTTTTCTACATTAAATGGATTAATTACAAACAATATGTATACTTAGAAGGGATTACTCACTTTTTTCAAGGTAAGACAATAGATACATATTTTACAAATGTTATATTATTTTTCCATAGTTGATTTTATTATAAAAAAGAAAAATGAAAAGTTCAAAGGAAAAAAAGAAAAAAAAATTCTTATGTTTTACTTAAATTGTTCATAATTTTTTCATAATATTGTAAACACATATTCATCTCATCACATCAATTAAAAAATTGTAACTTGTTTTTATATATTTTTTATTTTGTTATAATAGAATAAATCTGAACCTAAATCAATGGTCGAAACGTTAAACTTTTGAAAGTTATTTCACCCTAATTATTCTGATTAAGAAGAAATCAACAAAGGATATTTTCACTTACGAAAACATATCAGAAAAGAAACTCTTAACTTAATATATTCAATATTTTAAGTTGTCATATATTGCCTAATATTTAGCGTGCAATATAATAATATTCTTCATTTAATGCATACTCAATAATTATGATTTAAGAATGGTTATAGCATTAATAATAACAATCATGAATTTTGCGCAACGTTCAATTCTCACTTCAGAACGTACCCACAACATATTTCACACAAAAAAAAATTATTTCCATAAAAAATTTGATCGTTAAAAAATTGCGAAAACGTGTACTTTTCAGGAGAATCACCCATAGACACAGATGGAATTAAATAATAAAAATTTGAATTGAATATATAACACATCTGTTCGAATACTTATAAAAGCATATTTGATTGATTTTAGATATGTGATCATTTGTATGAAGTAGATATTATTTCAATGCAACTAAACTTCAGACATTTATCAGGGATTTAACAACTATGTTATAATGTCGCTACATTGAAAACACTATAAATGTTATCATAAACAATTTATTAAACATAAATGCACGTATAAGGTTATTAAGAGTTTTAATTATAATTCTATACTACCAGTTATTTTCTATCTCGTTTTTTGCACAAAAAATGGCATTTTGTTGATTAGTTTATCATACTATAGACTTCCAAGGGAAGTTATCTAAGGGTTAATGGCAAATATAAACAGTGTTGTAGGGTTCGAAGGGACTGATCAAATATAAGATACCTCTACGGTATTTCTAATACGCAAATTAAATTAAATTATTTCAGTCGGTTGAAGATGTCTGGGATAATTATAAGGTCATTGATTACCAATAGTCATAAAAATAAAACAAAAATGCAAAAAAAAAAACAACAATAAAAAAGGTAAAACCAATAAAATGCCAGATAATACTGAAGAAATGTTGGGTAAAATCTCTTAAAGAAGATATGGTGTACATAATTTCCTCTCGTAATTTACTCCGCGACATAAACGTATTATTATCAACGAAGTTATGAAAGAAACAGGGGAGTTTCAGTATTACACATTTGTTTATTAATCAAAGCAATGTACACACACGCTCACGTTTATTTTGAGAAGTAAACAAACCTTTGTATAGATTTTTAATTATTAGTACCGACTAGTTTCAATCGTTAGAGTTTTGGTTAATTTCTGGTCTTAATAAAAAATAATTATTTGAACCCAAATTAAAATAAAATAAAATATGGAGCTGTTGGAGGGTAGACAAAATAAAAATTAATGCTAATTTAGTAATAGACAAAATTAATAGACAAAAGAAATATCACTTAAAATTTGTTTACTAATCAGTGTACAGCTAATAATAATCCCGAGTAAACAAATTAATCTAAATTTGATCAAAAGCGAATGAATTGAAAAATGATCAAAATAATGTGAAACTAATCGAGTATAAAACGTTGCACAATTTGACTGATTTAGCTTTTTAAAAGTTCCACATTTTGGTCCATTTTGAAAGGAGTCATCTCAAATTATGTTGGCTTATCTGAAATGTTTAATTATTCCATATTATTCTAGGACAACACATCTTCGAATAAATGCATCTGGTATTTGAAATTTTCAAGCTGGGTATGCAAAATCAGGAAAGAGCAAATCACAATAGACTCGTTACAAAGTCCACCGATATAAATATTTATTTGATTCAAAGTATTTAAATTTGTTAACTATTAATAAGCCATTTATTGAGACTCTGTAAGGAAGGCTTCTTTACTTGAAATTACGGTTTATTAATATTATACACCTTATTACTTTCACTACACAAAATATTTCAACACAGCCACAATACGTTTACCAACATGCTAAGAAATTATTTATTAATTACAAAGACTTTTTATGTGAAAGAAAAATATGCTTATAGTTTATAATATAAATGAGATAGTGAGGCCTTATGACGAATAAATTTTGATAAAAATGAATGTATTTCATTTCGGTCTATCTATTCTCTCCTAATATCAGTACCATTATATCAGCAACTTACAAATGTATGAGAAAAAGTCAGTTTGTCAAAAGCAAAGAACAGGCCATAAAATGATGGCTAAATTGAGGAGATTCGATATACTAAATCATACTACATTTTTGTATTCATTCCAGTTATATTTTGCTTGTCGTTAATGTCGCATTTACTTTATATTATCATCGAGCAATATTTAAGGTAAATGCACCACTTACTATAGTCTATTTAACATATTAGTACGGACATAACCTCCAAGGAAATACCATTCATTCTCACACACCAACAATAGGTTAGATGGTCCAGCTCACCTACATATATTAATTGCAACTCATTATATTCTTTCCACCATACTAATTGTATTATTATGTTAACTTACATTCAATTTCAAAATTTACAACGACTCAGAGACGTATAAAGAGATATTTGTTTACTTCGTATGTTGGATCCTCTTAATTTATCACTGGTAACTTACCATTTCTTAACTATTAAGAAATTCATTTTTACATTTAGCATTGACATTTTAAAATCCAATAAGCATTTTAATCGCCAAAATTAATAAATCTATGTGATTGCTTAAAAATATATTCATTTCAACAAATAAACTAGCTCAAATAAACGGTATTTTTAATTGATAAATAAAAATTGGATGGGCTTTTAATCTACAATTTATTTCCTCTTTAGGAGCAACAAGGTAGTATTTTTGTCCTACGTTGTTCCCTCTTCAGAAGAGAATTCAATTAAATTTATTGATAAAGGAATGAGATTTCATTTGAATGCATTTTTGATCTAATTCCCATTAATATTGCACAAAAATGTCACATCCTAAATGTTACAAAACAATCTTATTTTAATAATTTTTCGATAAACACGATTTCAGCCACATTTGATCATTTTTCGATTAACATGCTTTCAGCCACATTTGATCAAATTCAGATTTTTATTTTCTCTGGTAACAAAAAAGTGAATTGTTTATTACAATTACTTCATGTTAAAGCGCAATATTTCAGAGACAAACAATTTTTATTAAAAATAATTTTAGTTAGAAAAGTTAGTATGATAAACCGAGATACTGGCAATGCTACCGTCTTCATAATCAGACAAAAACTACGATGGTTTTACTTTAATACAAAATTCAAAGAATCGTTTTATGTATAATTTTTAAATGAATGCACGTACCTTATTGTGAATAGAAAGTGAAATTCTAGCAGAAATAATTTTATCGTCATTAAATAAATAAGAATAAAAAAGCCTTCGTACATTGCAAAAAAAAAAGTTTTATTATTAATTATATTTTACTTTTCTACTATTATATTCAATTTCCATTAAAACATTTATTTTCATTAACAATTCGATAGCATAATTTTCAATTTTATTAGAAGATTTTATATAATTCTATATGTAATTTTTAATTTATATAATATAAACCGATACAAATTATTAACTACCGGTTACAAAAAAAATACATAATAATTTTTCGAATAATTTAAAGTTACAGTATCATACATAAACAATAATATGTAGATGATAATATGTGTTAAATATATTAAATTACGATGTGCACCTTTCTCAAGACTATTTTTTCTACGCTTGAACATTGACTGTTCTCTACCGACAGGCGCAGGCTTAAAGAAAATTTTATTTTGTGATAGATGTTTTTTATCGCTCAAACCCCGCTCTTTCATACGCTCAAAATACAAAAATTACACATGGCTAATTATTAATAATCAGTATTTTACACGGTTTCTTTTTCGCTTATTATTATTTTTATCATTTTCTTCATTACAAAACCTAGACGATTATGAATAACGCGACAAAAATGTCTGGGATTCAATATTATTAAGCGTATTTTCAAAAAATTCAATACGTCGACCAAAAAATAACTTTCGAAATGAAAATTTGTGTGACAAATTTCCAGATGTCCTGACTTTAAAACAAGCAGTTTTCTTAAATAAATGATAATAAAAGATAAGTTTGTAGATTCGAATGAGGAATACGCGGAAATTTAGGAAAATTTGTTATTTAAAACTTTTAAAAAACGTCTGAAGAATTCTAACAAAATTCTACCATATTCCTAGATAAATTTTAAGCTTTCTTGCTTCTTTGTTAATTTTAGAGGAAAACATAAAAATGTATATACACATAAACATAATTTTTCAATTTTTTTCTCGAAATGTAGTAATTTTTATAAAAAAAATTGTCAAGAACAAAAAATTCTTAAAATTCATCAAGAAATATAGTAGAATTCTTTAAGAATTTTTAAATGTTATTTTATCTTATTTATAAACGGACTCTTCTTAATACAATTGTAGGAATATAAAAATTGCATACATAAGTACAAAAAATAAAATAAAGCATAAAATCTACTACAAATAACAAAACTTACAAACTTCACTATTTTAAAATCGAACGTACATACGTAAAAACAACCCAGAAATTCTTCGAAAAATTGTAAATATTTTCAAAAATTGTAGAAATTAAATTTGTCAAAATTTCAAGAATAAAAAAACTCCGTTGTATTTTTGTTTCTTTGATGTTTCCTTGAAAAAGGCTGATTGTTTTTTAAAAACTTAGGGCATCGTATTTTTTGTAATTTCTTTCCAGAAACGAGTATTTTCTGTATCTAGGATTTATATGAACGACCAATCGTTCAGAGCTCTCCAAGGAGTAATAAAGTACAACAAATTCTTTTTTTTAGTAAAATGTCTAGCACCTACGGTAAACTACGTCCCATATAAATTGAATGGACATCATTGAAGAAAAATTCATACTCTACTTTACTACTCTAAACATTTGTTTTTTATTCTAATAGTAATATTTTCGAATTTGGTAGTTATTAAGTAAAGGTAAACAAAAATCGTATTCATTCTGTTTTGTTTTTTTATCCACGAATAAATAGAATTACGTATTTTGTTCAACTGATATTCTGCTTAACCCTTTGCTGCGCACATTTTTCTTTATACGGAAAACAGCTGAAAATTGTTAGACGGTGGTTTTCGGGGTCGCTGATTACGAATCTGAAGTCAGATTTTGTAAATTCAAAATGGCGGCTCGAAGATGGCCGACATAAGTGTAAAAAAATTTACTTGATTTTGATGAAACTTGATACTCTATGTACTCAGATTCGTAATAAGCGACACCAAAAACCCCCGAGTACACAACTTCATCAATATCGGGTGCATTTTCATATTTCGATCGGACATCTTGGATCCTCCATTTTGAATATTCAAAATCGGAGGCCAGATTCGTAATCGGCGACCCCAGAAACCCCCGAGTAACGAGTTTCAAGTAAATCAGATGAATTTTTAAAAATTCATCCGCCATATTGTTTCCGCCATTTTTGTATTTTTCAAAACCGACTTCAAATTCATAATCAGCGACCCCAAAAACCCCCGAGTACCAAATTTGGTTCTAATTTACCTTTTAGTTCGTTCAAAAACGATTTCTTTCTCAAAAATCGATGATTTTTTAAATTTATTTATTCATACTTGTTAATAATTTTGCGTAATTGCATTTATTATCCTTTTTGTTACGTACTTAAAAGGCCCCTCTACCACTGTAAAAAGATTTTTTGAATATTGCTTCGAAAGCATTGAAACTAGACAGAAAAAATGTGAATTAAAAAGGTGGTAATCTGGGTTACCACTGCGCCGCAAAGGGTTAAGGAGGTTCTAAAGTACTCGGTCAATAAGGAAGGCATTTTCACTAAAAAACGGCAATTAAAGATGACTGAATAAAATTTTCAAAATCTCGACTCTGTAAAGGCAATTATAATTGTTGTCGACGGTTTCCTAGAAAATACCAAAAAGATTAATTGAGAACTGAAAGAGAATTTTCGGAAATAAATAAAAATCACTTATTTCCGAAAATTCCCCATCAATTGTCAGTTAATATCTTTGGTATTTTCTAGGAAACTCTTTATAGTACTTAAAATTGCCCTTGGAGAGCCCGCATTTTAAAAATGTTATTCATTGTCTTTAATTTACGTTTTTTAGTGAAATTTCCTACCTTACCTTCGGACCACTTTAGAACCCCCTTAAGGTGGTTCGATCGGAACTGGAAAGCCATTAAAATCGTTTTAAATTGAAGTATGTTACACTTAAAATATTTTTCATCGTTGGAGGATGAAATGAGATATCTAGATATCCAAACTTTAACCGTGTTTTTCTCGAAACTACTTTTTAAAAGTTCTGTGTCTAAATCCACGTATAAATTTCGTATAAGCTTGGATTTTGCAGTCAAATCGAGTAAATGCTTTCCCCCAAATTGGGGGTACCTTCTGGGGGACTCCCGTACCCCAGACCCCCTGCTAAAGTTATCTTAACCTAACCAAACACATAAACTTTTATTGCGTACGTGGATGACACTCCGTTTTAAAAAATGTCCCACACCGCGATTTAGAAAGCATTTATTCGTGCGGGCTGAAATTTTGAGGGATCATACAATTAGTCTACATAATTACCGAAAGAATAAACCTAAAATATTATATATTTTGTATAAATAAAAAATTTTAAGGATGATCGAAAGTTTGAAATAAAGACGTAGAAATTCGACCTTTTGTTTAAAATGCTACAAGATTTTTAATTTTCAACTTTTTTATTTTTTATGGGTATATCCTTTTCCTGAAATCATCAGTTATGGAAAACATTTTGGTTTTTTGATTTTAGACCAAAGGCGAATCCAGTCAATGGAGAATACCGGCTCTTGTATATTTTGAATAAAAAAAAGGTTACAAAAAATTTGTTTGAAACCTTGATCCTTGATAATAAATGATGTCAAAAGAGCACAATGTTTAAATTACTTTAACACTTTAAAAAAATCCCGAAAAATGACTAATTTTTGGGCTTATAATTCGAAGTCTCGCATTAACTTTGCCGGAAAGTAAAATGTAACTTGTCAATTTAGCAGGTAGCTTATGGGGAACCTTCCTGCATTTACCACATCCTCGTTAATTTATCTCTAGTAAACCATGAGAAATTAATAAAAAACGAAATTGTAGTTGATTATATTATAACGATTCGAAATATGCATGATGTTATCGGCAATTCTGATGAGGAAATACTGGATGCCAAATTGAACAGTTATACGAATTGTCAACAAAGACATCGATATAATTGTTGTTATTTTAATGTTTCATCGGCGTCAATTGTTTTAATTTTGCTAACAGTAATATTGTGCTTCTGTATTATCCACCTTGAAATGAAAATGCATCCAATAAACTTTGAAATGCCGTTCGAATGTTCAAACTCGGATAATTTTTCGTACAGATATAAAAATTTATATTTTAGCTTTAATGAAAATGTAGACGGAAATTATACGCAGGCATTTCTGAATATTTTGTGAATGAGAATCTGTTAAAATGAACCTGATCCAATCGTATACAGACGATCTAGATGTGCCCTCTCTTATTATCCACATTTCTATTCGTGTAAAAATGATTTTAGTCAATAGTATAATGACAATAGCAAGAGTCGCTATGCATACAACTTTTAAATAATAGATATGAATAAAGGAAACATGAAAACATAGAAGATATAATTATATACATGCATCGCTGAACATACAAATGTATAAAACCGCAACTATGTGTTGATGCTGAATTTCTGGATTTCAAAGGAACATGGAATAAAATACTTATTTTATGGCATTTGGCTGTTTAAATGAATAAAATTATTAGGTATTCATCTTACTGATTGCAATTAATAAAACCGTACTCCTAACTATTTACTAATTCGGGTTTACTATTTTAATTAAAAGCCAGGGTTGAGTAGTTAAAAATTAAAAAGTTATTAAATATTAACTTAACTTAAGTATACTTTTAACTTTTGTAACTGATAACTTTTAAATTTTAACGCTTTACGTTGTACCTTTGTAACTTTTTCTAATTAATTATAATTAATCTTGTAAGTGTAAACTAGAAAAGTGTAAATTAAATCATTTCTAAACACTGTTTCAGGACTGTTACGAAATTTAGTCAAAATACAAATTTCAGAAAAATTGATTGAGAATTTGCAGGAAAAAACCTGAAACCACAAAATCTCTCCTGTAATTATATAATTTGGTAACTTGTAACTTAACTTATTTATTTTTTATATAGTTAACTTTAACTCAACTTGGTTACAAAAAAAGTTATCTTACGTAGCCCTATTTAAGCCATAACAACAAGAAAATTATAAAAGACAATTGTTAAACTCGAAACCGATTTTTTTACCGACATATGGTAAATTTCACCTGAATTTTTACGGAGTAGGTTCGAGCAATGGACACCAGATGTAAGTTATAGAACATTATGAGAGATATATTTCCCGTCTTTTCCAAAGAATTCAATATGTTTTTTTTTTAATTTATTTCATAATCATCTACAACCGGAACTCAAGTTCTATAAAAGCTGTTGTATTCTTTTCACCTCTTAGTTTTTAGCATAAAGTGAAAAGTTAATACATGACATAAACAGGATGAGTTTTTCAAAGCCGAACATAGGAGACACTGTGTTTAACCTATAAATTGAAACTGACAATAAATGTATTGAATCATCAATTACGAAAGACTTTATATTCAATCACTTTGCGGATTTATACACGGCGAAAAATTTCTTTGGAAATTTTATCATTCTAGATAGTTATTGAGAGACAGACTTGCAACATGCGGAAATTTACCATTTTTTCTGATAAAAATTACTAAGATTTTTGTAAACTTTTCTCTTGGCATTGTAAAAATTGCATGGATTTATAGTAAGGCTTACAAAATTCGTACTAATTTTTACTAAAAGAAATGGTAAGTTTTTGCATGTTGCAAGTCTATCTCTTAATAACTATTTAGAATGGTAAAATTTCCAAAGAAATTTTTCTCAGTGTAACATCCAATCTATTCCATAAAATATCAATTTCAAACGGAAATTGTTTTTGTTGAGCCGAATGTAGCTATGTTTACAACGCCACACTTGCAATAAAAATGGATTCTGCCATGTCATTTGGCAGTTTTAACCAGAAAAATTATCTTACATCCTCACAAATATTCTGTCGAACTTAGATTTAAATATTTTCAAACTATACTGTTTACTACTGCGCCAAGAAAAGTAAAAAAATGTTTTCCCTATGGCCCGCATAAAAAACTCATCCGGTGTCACCAACTCAATTATTGTAAGTGTTGTTTATTGTTTTTGTTGTATTATTTCTATTGTCTTGATGAGTTTTTCTATGACACAGTCAGTTTAAAAAAGAGTCAAAAACGTCGATTTTATTAAAGTATCAACAATGCCAATATGCGATAAAAATACTAATCAAATAGATGTAAATATCATTTAGTTTTACTAATAAATTCATCAATATTCGAGGAAATCTATTAAACTTTTTGTCACTGACAAAAATTAAAATCAATGCACTAATTGAAAGATTTTCCATGGCACTTTTTTTTATTTGACGAGCTTGAAAATCTAAAATGTTCACGAATTTTTTGATATTTGACCAATATTAACCCTTAAAGCGCCATCCTATATAAAAATAACACAAAGCGCCATATGGGGTCGTGAGAGACCCCAATCCGAAGATAATATCGTCCTGCGCAGACAGTTTTCATTATTTCGTTTCAACAAAATTACTGGATACTCTCCACGTGTCATTTTACCGCGTAGATAAGTTATCTTGATAAAAACATTATTGGTGCCCGTTATAAAAAATAAAATATAAAAGTGACGTTTTTCACAAAATAAATCATAACTCAGCCAATTTTCAATATTTTTTCCTAAAAATTTAACTTGTGCCTCTTGAAATGTAGCTCTTTAAGATAAAAAATGCTGTAAAAGTGCAGTTTTAAAAGGGAAAAAATGTAATATTTATGTGTGGGGTCTGCCAGTACCCCTAGGACGCTTTAAGGGTTAAATGGATTAAAACTGCCCACAGATTTATTAAAAAATCTTAATTATTAACTATTCAGCAAAATTATCCAAAATATGTATGAAATAAATCTGGATTGGAGAAAGGCATATATGAAATACAGCGAAATGTTTTCAATCCTTAACGTATATTGTTTACGTTTCATGTTTGTTTGTTTTCATTGTTTGTTGACACGTTGTCTTTTCATTTCCCGCGGTTCTTGGAAAATTGTACTTTGTTATTAAATTAAAACTTAATAAACAGTATCTCGCGTACATTCGCTTCATGTGGATCGTGGGGATCACCCGTTTACATTGTGCAAGTTGGGTAATAAAATCACTCTTTCTCTTCCGTTTATCATTTATTTCTGCCGCTAGTGATCATAAAATCGGATTAAATTATATTAATCATTTCAGGAAAATTATGAAGAAAACTTATGTGCCTGTGCTGAGCATATAAACTCCTATACGAAGTAATTGATGAAAATGTCAACAAAAATATTAATAGCAATGATGATGTGAAGCTGCTGAACGAACTTCAATCTTCTTTCTAATAATAGTTACTCAAAAAAACGTCTATTTGAAAACTACAAAAATGGATAAAAACGTGAACGGAAACTGCGTAAAAATCTGCGTGAAAATAGTTACCGCAAAAAAAACATCCACATAATATTACCTAAATTATCGTCTAGAAAATAGACAAAAAAAGTATTTAAGTTAAGTGTTAAATATTCTGAGTACTTTTTGCAGAAACTGAGCAAAAACTGTCTACAGTTTATCTAAAAAAGGTATCGAAAACCAATCCATGATTTTGTTACAATTTGCATGGAAAACTGGCCACATTTTATTACTCACAAATTATCCAGTACACAAATTTATTTGCCAAAGATTGGTCCATTTTTTTACATTGAATTCCTACCAGGACTACTGCACATTAATATAAATAAATTTTTACAGTGAATTTTCCATTCGGTGGCATGAATCCATTTTTTGAGGTACATACATGAAATGTATATCTCTATAGAAAATGACAATTAATGTACATACATAATAATTTTTTGGTATATTAAATTAAAAGTGGCTCAATGTCGGAGTTGAAATGTGCTTCCAGCACATGTTCATTGAATTTAATGTGTTCTTTTAACAGTGTTACGCAATAAACACTTTTGTTGTTAAATTTCAAAGAACTTGATGTTTGTCAAACATCATTAATCTCGAAAATTTATTTTTTTTCAGATCTGGGAATGACCTTTGACAGAAGACTTAACTCGTGGACATTTTTAAATGAATCTCAAATAAAGACTAGAAAACATCCTTGTACTATGGTTTCCCACCTTAAAATAAATGAAGTTATTGTGCTGGTACGTAACATTTTATATAGAGTTTATTACCTTTGGAATGAAAAATCTAGACACCATTTTCATAATTTCTATATTTTATAATAGTAATATCGCTATACCGACTCTTCGCACATAAAATCGATTATTTGAAATTTGAAACCGAATGGAAGACTTTCGCTGCGTACTTCACACCTCTTTCACTGGATGGCGACACCACAGTATCGTTGCACACTTTAATATTCCTTTAACGTATTCATATACCATATTTGAATCGCTTTCTCCGCTTATATTATTTGCATTTCCATTTTAACCACGAAGTAGACACGTTTTCATTTTTGTTAATTTTCTACTTCGCGAAATGCTTTAGTGTATATTACTGAAAGTGTTAAATGGATACTTTCGATTCAATTGATAATTTTTAAGGAATACAGTATTTTAAGTAAATTTAACAGAATTAAAGAAGTTACTTTTTGAGAAAAATAGCAAAGTATCTTTATTGTTCTGCAACGGAATTCAGATGCAAAAATCGGAAGAAATTAACGAAAGTATATAATAGAACTTAAATTGCTGGAAAGAGATATAAAGAACAGTATAACGAAAAAATCTAAATCTGATGGGAATAAAAAATGACAAATTTCGATATTTTTAGAGTTATTTAAAAACAATATAACATACGAAACTGAATCTTCCAGTAGACAAATCAAAAAGCCGACAGGTGAAAAAACCGACAATCGAAAAGCCCAGAGGTGAAAAATCCGACCGTCAAAAAACCGTCAATCGAAAAGCCGACGCATAAAAATTAGGCACATCGATAAGTAGACAGTCATTTTTTGAAGTGTCGGTTTTTTTTACTGTCCGCTTTTGGATTGTCGGTTTTTCAACCCGCACCTTGTATGAATGTTTGAAAAAATGACCTACTTAAAATTGTTGCCATTCTGTCACAATACCAAAGCGAACCGGCGTTTTTTATAATTACATGTCATTTACGAATGTTTATACATACACTTCCCGGCAATCACTTTTGCCATGCCGAAATTTATTAAACTTTAAAGAGTAATATCTTTGCGAAAAATTATCGTAGCTTAAAAAATCGAGCGGCATTTCAAAGGTTATTGCAATAGCTTTCATTTGAGCAGAGAAAAAAATCGAAAAGACGCAAAATTCAGATTTTTATCGATAAAAACCAACAAGAAAAAATACGATATTTTTTTAATTGTTTGCCAATTTGAAACGAATAATAGTAGGGTAATGAAACTAACAGGGTTTTAAAGGTATGGTTTTTACCTTTAAAATGATCGCTCGCCCATTTTTGTGCGACCTGTCTGACCGGAGTTATGACTATTTTTATAAAAAAACATGATTTTTTTTATTTTCTTATTATCTCAAAAACTAAGAGAGATAGAACAAAATGTTACATACAAAAAATACTCATTTTTAGGTAGAAAATACCAAAATAAAGTCAAAATTTTAAAAATAAAAAAATTTGTTTTTTTAATTTTTGTTTAGGTAGAAGTTTTTTTAATTTCTCATTTTATAATACAGTTATAGTTCACATAGTTCTTTATTCAAAGTTATACATATGAACAAATTGCAGCGTTACTTTTAAAAATGTACATATTATAGTGACACAACATATACGTGCAATAATTGTACTGCATGTATGTACACGTAGAAAAAGATGACAAATATTCTTTTTACATAATATCTGTGTTTATATTTATATAATATATGTGTTTATAGGTAAAAACCATACCTTTAAAACCCCGTTAGTTTCATTACCCTACTATTATTCGTTTCAAATTGGCAAACAATTAACTAAAGATAAAAAATATCGTATTTTTTCTTGTTCGTTTTTTATCGATAAAAATCTGAATTTTGCGTCTTTTCGATTTTTTTCTGTGCTCAAATGAAAGCTATTGCAATAAACTTTGAAATGCCGTTTGATTTTTTAAGCTACGATAATTTTTCGCAAAGATATTAAACTTTGAAGTTTAATAAATTTCGGCTTTGGCATGGCAAAAGTGATTGCCGGGGAGTGTATGTAAAGATTGAAGTTGGCCATTAGAGGTTGTTGATGTTTTGAGTATTCAAACTATTTGTTTTAATACCCTCAAAGGGGACAATATACGGAGTATTTACGGGGTGCGGGTAGAAAAATCGATAAATCAAAAAGCCGACAGTCAAAAAACCGACAATCGAAAAGCCGACAATAAAAAGGCGACACTTAAAAAAAATGACTGCCCGCTTGTCGATTTGTCGGTTTTTGGAATGTTGGCTTTCTGACTGACGGTTGAGCTGTCGGCTTTTTGATTTATCGGCTTTTTAACCCGCACCATATTTGTGATACTATTTATTTAAAAATGTAATGTATTTTAATTAAATGCGTTATTAAAAAATTATTCTGCAATTTATTATGTTACAAGTGCTCAATTTTAACTTAATAATATCACATAACTTCACTTCAGGGACCGTTCCGATAAGATTACGTTAAAATTATTATTTCTTCTCTAAATTAATGTATATTTCAGCACAGTTCAATGGTAGAAAAATTGTCAGATATTTATATCCTGCCGTAATTTATTTATTTGTATCTTTGTAAGTTGTTAAAAAGATCTTGTTAAGATATTTTTTTCTACGACCTCTCGACTTTTTTAGAAGAAAAACGCAAAAAGACTTGAAAAAAATCTTGAAAAGACATATTTTTCTTCGTTATGTTTTTTTCAATAAAATTTTAGAAAGACTTAAAAAAAGTAGAAAATTTTGATAAATATTACAGCCCTATTTATTTTTAAAATTTATTTTTAAAATTTGGTATTTTTTACATCAGTTGATTATTTTGCTCGGAAAAAGACGAATAATGCTCGAAAAAAATTAAGAAAAACTTGTCCCGGCAAAGGATCGAACGTGGATCTGTCGCTCAGAACGCTATCGCCTATAGAAGTAGATGAGAGAGGGACACTTGTCTTTATCAAAATACGTCTTATATTAGAGCTACATAAAAAACTCAGAATAAAATACAAACAAAAATAAACTTGAAAATCCGCATTCAAAAAGTCACAATAACAGAATCGATTTAATAACTTATACATATTACTTCAAATCATTATTAAAAATTCTATACAAATCTCTGTAACCAAAGTTACATTTAATTCTTCAGATAATGATAAGTAAATATTTCTCTTAGTACTATTAAAAAAATAATATGTGCAACAAGAGAGAATAGATGTTTACAGACTCGTACGAATTGCCAACGTCGCTTCGCTCAGGCGATAAACTCTTACTTGTCGGCAAACAGTTTATCCGGGAGCAATATTACATTGTGGAACTAGGAGACAAAATAGAATTCCTATGAGTCTGCAAACAGTTATTCCACATATTGTTTTCTCATTCTAGATCGAGCTATTTTGGACCCCCAATGTTGGGAGCAAGATAGCATTTTGGGCTTGGTGTGTTGGAAACTTATTTTGCTCTCGAATAGATTTATTTTGCTCTCAAGGAGAGAAAGTGCTCCCAGATACAGGGAGCAAAACAATATTCTCTCGTGAAAAACTTACATTGTATAACTAGAGAGCAAAATAAGTGTTTGGGGCGAGTCAGAGTGTGAGAATTCGCATAAGTTTGCTAACACTTATTCTGTCCCGTTGCATGTACAATTTTCTCATACGAGATGTAGGAGGTAGGATGTGTTATTTTACTCACATGATGTAGGGGTTGAAATTATATTTTGCTCCCTAGGGAGGGAATGTTCTATTTTGATTTTCTGACAGAGATTGCCGATGAGTGCTAATTTGGTGACCTGCAAAAACCTACAATTTACTATTAAAGTAATTAAAATTGACGATCAATTGTAATCCAATAAGGATATATCTAATAAAATGTAGGAATCTGACAATTAAGTGAATCCAAACTTTATTGCAGTCGGAAACATACATTTATTGCTGTCGAAAACAAACATTTATTGCTATTCGTGAAGAAAAGATAGAGCAGTAAATTAACCAGAATTCTATAGATAAATAATTAATCAAAATCATTAAAAACTGACCAAAAAGATCCGATCAAAATGTTCTCTGAAAAAAATTCAGAATTTCCAAAGTTTTTACAGAAATTTGTCGAATGTAAAAAATTAACAAGTCTTGATAAATTATCTGAAAAACACATAAATAGACTTCTTAAGAAATTAGTAACAATTAAATAATTAATAAATGAACCTATGCAGACACAAAACGAAAACCACGAAGAATACTTAAATTCTATGAAGTAATATGAAGTATTTTGCTGGAAAATTGTGGGCAATAGCGAAAGTGATTTATTTCATAAGTGGACAGAATTTCTTTAATAGGATGTCCAGCATCCATAAAATTGAACTATTTTGAAATTTTATATAATGAAGGCAATGATTGCGGTTTATATAAAGTTATCAAAATTATATTAAATGCCGCGCCTGAATAAGCATATTTCCAAAATTTCGTTGGGCTACTCCATTTCATGTTATAAACATCGAATTAGGACAGTTTAATGTGTTATAAAAAAAACAAAAGTGTTGATCAGTTCATTTTGTATAATTTTTTGATTACTTGAATATATTTTTTATATCTTTTCTACGCCATAATTTCTTAAAATATTTTCTGTATGCTCAAATAAATTAAAAAAAAAATTGTAAATGAATTAGATAAATCACTTGAAAAGTAACGCGTGGACGACATTCCTTCAGAAAATTGCGATCGCAGAAAGACCTTCACCGGTGAAGCACCAAGATTTTTCCAAAAGTGAAAGTGTCATGATGACCTATTTCTATTGCATCATTTCTAAAATCTCTCCGTCCAGCGCGAAGAGCAAAAACTTCGCCACGGGCCAGGAGAATCTGCAAGATCGGAAAGGCCTCGTGGCGGCACGAACGTGACCTACCTGTTTTCAAAGCCAAACATTCAGAGACTCATTTTTTTCGAGAAAGTGCTCGTTAAGTATCAAATGCTTTTGTGTCCCTGACGTAATTTTGACACGCTGGAATTGCAACGGTAAAAGAAATTTTCGCAGAGGGGCATCTTTGACAATAAACTTCGCCAGTTAGGGGAAAAAAGAAACGAAAATCGTTGGGCAGAACAATTCTTTATGTCGAGCTAGACAACTGCCGTATCTAACGAGCGTGACAGAGCCGCCACTCTGTGTCGATAAAAAGTAGAAGTATAAAAAGACCGACCCATGTTAAACATCGGACCGCGTTCTTATCGGAGTGCTAGTACCGAGATGACGTCCAGACCGGTGTTCGGATGCCCAGAGTCCAGTTATTGCGATCGATTTTAGGACTTTTTGTCTGAAGGTCTCTCCAAAGTGCTCGTGCGGATGGAAGATGAAGGTCATTCTTCTGGTGCTGATTAACATTCTGGCAACAATCGCTATCAGTCAAATACCTACGGAGAAGAGTCAACCAGGATATACAACTTCCACCAGGGTGGACTTTGTTGGTGATATGGTAGAAATAGAAAAAAATGTGACGTTCTCCAACGTCACTCGAACGGAATTCGAACCCAATCTCCGTGCTACCAAAAGTGACCAAACAGGAGCCTATGGACACCAAAAATTGAACCCTTTCGAACAGGTTCACCATGTCAATTTCGATACCGAAGATGCCAAAATCCCTGCCGAAAGTTCCACTCAAACCACAAAATTCGAGGAAACCGTTAAAGAAGAGCATGACAACACACATGGACAGTATGCCTATGGTCCACATTTATTTCCAGCACAACCACAACAAGTTGTTTTCCCAGATCAACAAAAATATTCTCCAACGGATTATTCTGGAAACGGGCAACATTACATTTATGAACATGACCCCAAGGCTCATCAGGGATATTCCACTCTATCCCATGGAGAAGCAAATCACGGATACTTCGAACCTGTGAAATTTGGAAAGTTACCGGAAGCTGGAATGATTCATCAGCCAGCTACCTACCACACGCCTGCCGATGGATCGACGAAACCAAAAACTGTTGTTTACGTTACCCATCAGATGACCAGGACCAGGAAATTCCCTTACCACTTTTATCAAGATCGGTACGTCCCCGAAACCTTCAGTTCCTCTGATGATGACTTTACTTTCCCGATGTTTACGTCAAGTTCACATAAAAGGTAATTTTTTTATTGTCTATTTACGAATTAAATCCTCTTTTTTCTTTTATCGGAAATCCTTAAAGATCCTGACAAATTCAAAACAAATTTCGGAATACTTTTTTTTTTTTAACAATTATATCCTTTTTTAATCTGTTCACTATTTTATTTTCATAACAACAAATAAGATTAGAACTTTCTCGTAAATTAATGTTTTGTAAAAAGTCATTACATAAGATATTGTTACTTTTTCTTTTGATAACTCTTTCCTCGAAAGAACTATCCGGATTTTCCTTAATTTATAAATCTTCTCTCGGTTTTTGGAGTTCTTTTTGAGGCATTTCTCTTTACGTAGCTAATTTATTCTAGAGTTTCTCCATGGGTAAAGATCATTCACTTTATCGGAGCCATGATACCTTTTTGGCTACTCATCGCTCTCTTGACACCCAGGGCCGTGAACGTCGAAAGTTCCACGTGAGTTTCAGGTCTATCTCGATAAAGAGAGATCGACAGATTTTTATCGATTATATCATCTATGATCTATTGATGTTGTGTATATTTGTTGTAAAACAATAAAAAATGACACGAGGTTGAAAAAGTGCGCAAATTTTATGTCGTAAATAACATATTTGTTGTACAAACATTTCAAGGTCTTTAAAAATTCAAATATGAAGGTGACTAATTAGTTATTGTACGATCATGTAATTTTTTGTTAAAGGTTGAATTTTTTGAAGAGGTCTTTGCTGTTAAACATTCTAGTTGGTCAGATAAAAATGACTATTTTGGCTCAATTTATTGAACGAATAGTTGGTATATTATTTAATTAGTTTAGTTGTATAGTAATGCGTTTAGTAGAGTACTTAAAAAAGGTATTAATTTTCATAACTAATTAAATAATAGGAAACAATTTAGTTCACAAAAGCTTATAAAAAATAAAAATAAAAAAGAATAAAATTGAATGTAACTATTTTTTTTTTAATCGAAACGACTAGAAAGTACAAAAAATCAAAAAAGCAAAACCATTTCAATATTTTAAGTTTGCAAATTCAATTTTGGAATTTAGTATTACTTTTTTAGAAAGGGTAAAACATGTGCGGAATTGCAATTATTTTTAATGAAAGTATAATATTAAAATATTTTCATAGTAAATAACCTACATAGTAATTTTCAGTTTTCGTAAATTGAAGATATACTATTGCAAAACTCTTCCGGGTGTATTTTATCCTGTGTTGCTTTCTAATATACTCTCGAAATTCGAATTACTTAAAAACTACTAACGAAAGAGTGAAACATCGACGTCTAATGGAATTAGTCAATATGGATTGAGTATTTAATTATCATTTTTTTAATTTAAATTCTACTAGTCTCTTATGAACAGTGCAATAGTAATAAAATAGTAAAGTAGTAAAATTTAGTAGACAAATATTTATTAATCTTACTACTAAACGTACGACTTTAATAACGAATTGGTATTTTTCTACTTTTGGTAGGTAAAATCATTTTTAATTCCATTACTAGGCTACTTTTTACTGCTTCCTTAGTAATTTACGATTAAATGAATTAATATCTTTACATACTGAAAGAAAGAAATAGTTAATTTAACTCAAATAAATAGTAAATTTGACTGAAATAGTTATAAACATGCTAAAATTTGTTTTCGTTTTTGGGACTATTTTTACTATTTGCAGCCTATTAATCGTAGCTGATAGAAGCAGATACCTATTACGGCTAATATACTAACTATTTTTAATATTTGAGACCGATTTGGATTAAAGAATTTATTGCAATTTGTTTACTGACTAGTTAATTGTGTAGAGGATTCAAAACAACTATAAAAATATGAAGATCTATTGAAAATGGTTAGGATTCAAGATTAATTCATTTAATCAACTATTTAACTTAGTTAAGATTGCATAAATTATAGTACATTCGTATTTATTGAAGTAGTCGAAGCAGTAAATAAAATTTTGATTTAATTACTTAACAACCAAAATTACTACTTATTTTAGTAATTTTGCTGTTACTTTAATGATGTTCTCGGACAAATTTCGACAACTCAATTTCTTGAATTGAGAAGTCACTGTCTATAAAGTGCTTCGATTTTCACTCCATAAAAATTACTTTTCACTCCAAAGAACTTCGATCCTTGATTTTCACCTAATATATTCATACATTTATGCTTATTAAATATGAATAAGAAGTTCTTGAGTGCAATGTTTATAACTCATAATATTTTACTGTCATAAAATCAGGCACTTACGAGAATTAATAATAACAATCTAGCCCTCTACCAGATAATAATATTTACTAAATACTGTGAAATTTCAAATTCTATATACCTGGACATTTGAAAAAATGTGATATTAATTTAACATATTAGATTAACGCAGATATAACAGTTAGAAATATAACTTTAAAATCACAAGCATATTAACCCTTTAAGGACCAATGTACATTAATTTAACGTGAGGATTGCAATTACTTTTTAGTAGCAAAACGCACTGAAGCAAAATTTAGAATGTTTTTTATTGCCGGAACACTCATCTTTTGAATGGTGCATCAAAAAATTCCGTAAATTTAAAGTCAGAGTAATTGCGAGCATTTATTTTAAAAAAATCATGAATTTCTTAGGTTTCCTCACTTACTATCATTTTCTTTAACATTTCCCACATTGTGATACCTCGGATATTTATAAATATCGCGTACAAAATGATTGGCTAGAAGATGGAACTATTGTAAACACTTAAATTTCAAAGTGTCCGCTCAAAAATTCTTTCTAAAGTCAATTTTTTTCAAAATCATAATCGCCTGTCATGCATTCAATCGATTTCCCGAATGAAATCACTTCAAACTTGGTACCCGGCGGTTGTTTGAGTCGTTGAGTCCAAATCTGATATTAATTTTAAAAATTCAAAATGTCGGATCCACAGTCAGGAATCAGCAACCCCAAAAATCACCCCAAGTATCAGTAAAGTGATTTCGTTTGATTGTAGTAAATACGTTTGCCAAGTTGGAACCAATATTTTGCAATCGAACAAAAATAAGTTTTGTAAACGAACTTCGAATTTGGAGTCAGGGACCCCATAAAACTTGGGATTCAATTTTGACGTGATTTCATTCGAACAAAAAATCGAATTTAGACGCCATTATTTTGAAATTTAGTTTTTTGCAATAGTTTTTACATTTTAGTTTCAATTCACTCTTATACATTAAAATCTCTCTCTTTGACTGGAGGGGTTCAATTTTCACTCCATAAAGTGTGACATTTCTCTCCAAGAAATTTATAGAGTAAAGGAATTCACGTTCTAGAGGTTAGTAATATGTATATTTCTTTATGTGTGATGAACTTTAAATAGAATTATATCAAAATACTAATTGTTATGGATCTTAGATACTGAAATATCAGCTGTTAATTTTAAAATGTCAGATTTAGTTATACAAAATCGTCTGAATATAATTATGCCGTCGACTGTAATGATCATTATTGATATTTTTTTATTTTAATGCCCATTCTTTTTCAAATTGGAGTTATTAAGAGGATGGACCCCGATTATATAATCCATAATTAATATGACAAAAAAGATAAATGATACATTTTGAACGTAATCAAAAGAAGTTACAAAACTATTTCAGAATGCTTTTTTGTGTTTATTGCCAGGTTTGATGTTATACAAAATTCTGAAATTACTTCACCTTTATATGTAAATTAATTTTGTAACACATCACTATCCTATTATATATTCTATTGCATAAATGGATTAAATAAGGCAGATAGTTGTGCTGATAACCCTAAATTATTCAAAAGTAGACATTCCAAATACTGTTAAAAATCGTTCTTAAAATATTAACATGGATTAATATGGAATAATAGATATTTAACAGCCAAGAATCTGTTTAACTCATGCACTGAAAACACTTTATGCCGTGCATTGAACAATTCTTTATCAAGTTCACTTTAAAATTCGACTATCTAAATTCCTTATAGCGAACATTTTGGCTCTCTTTTTTTAAGAATGAAATTTTCAGTGTATTAAGAGTGACATTTCACTCCATCAGGAGTGAAAGAAAAAACTCACTCCTAGAAGAGTGAAATATAACGTTCAATAGAGTCAAAATTTTACTTTTCGTGCAAGAGTGGCTCAATTTTCACTCCAAAGAAGGTAGGGAGTATAACTGAAGTTTTATAATAACATTTTGATACGTTTGACAATTTTCAAAGACAAATTTTATTTATTTCATCGGACCGTGACATATCTAAGTGTCAGAATTACTCATAATATTGACTCTTCATTTTTTTGTGCATCATATACGTGAACACGATAAATGAACTTTTCGAGATATACCGAAACAGCTGTTCGTACTTTGTACCGCCATTATTATACGTGCGCGCGCAACTCTCTTTACGTCTGACTGAAAATTAAGTTACGGTTTGGAAATTCTTACAAATACTTATCTACTTACAATTGTGTTTCGTTTAGGAACCGTTCACTTGCACTTGCGGAAATGTCAGTTGTTTTTAATAAATTTCAGATATGATTTCTTAAATTTCTTATAAAATAAACATAATCACCATTTCTGCAACGGTGATCTGGAAAATTGTGGGACTTTTCAAATGGGCAATAGAGAAAAATACTGATAAAATAAAAACTTGGATTACATCCCAATTTACCATTTAAAAAAAATCTCATTTTGTATTAACCTGTTCTCTAAATTTTTTAGAATGAAAACCAAGTGCAAAAATATTCACTTCATTTGATATGAATTTTGATTCTTATTGGTTTTAAAACATTTACTCTTAATTAAACAATTGCTCGTTTTTCATTGTGTCTCTGGTATTTCTCTCCAAGAAATTTTGACAGTCGTAAAATGACACATCTTTTATAAAAATAAATACAAATTTACTAAAGGTCTTAGATTTACAGCTATCATTCATTGGCACTTTTAAAATAAATGGTATTCATGTGAAAATTACAAGCGTCTTTGATCAACAATAAAGACATTCGAAAAATTCAGCTAAAAAAACATAGATCTTGAAATGCGATTACGTAGACGTGTGGATGATTGGTTGTGTGGTAGTCTCAAAAAAAGTGGAGTGCAGTAGATAAAAGAAAGTGAATCTTACAGCAGCGACCCGAACATTATCCTTTCGAAACTGAGGGTCGTCGACCTACCCATAGAGCACAAGCTAGCCGGCCACGAGGTTGACAATGACACCTGTGCCCAACGATCGATTTGTGAATGGATAGCCTCCGGCGATTCGCAAATCTCGAATTTCATCAAAACCGTCTTAAGGAACATCGTTTCCAGGTATTTCGACCTTTCATGCATAATTTCCTATCATTAACATAAATATTTCAACATATTTCAGCTTTCCGTATCATCGTTGATTTATCGCAATTTCAGATTCCCTTTTTTCATTCGTTTACCGGATAGTAAATAATGAAAGGCGATGAAATTTTTGAAGTATTTTGAAGTATCGAATAACTCGATGGAATAATTCACTTATAAATGAAGTCCGTTGAATATAAAATATATACGAATTTATGTAGAATTTGAGGGTAAAAAGTTTTGATGTTACATTTTTTTAAACTACTTTGATTAAAGAAAATTGACCTTTTAGTATGTTTTTAAATCAGTTTGTGATGTTTTTGGAGACGAATTAGTACATTATGTCACTTGTGCGTAAAATGGTTATTTATTACTTTTGAGCGTTGTTTGTTAATTTTCGGGATATCTTGCGTAAATAGTACATTTTGTAACTAGTGCGTAAATTAAGATTTTACTGAGATCGATAGAAACAAGTAACTATACAATGTTATTGTATACAATTAAAAACTATAAAATGTTCTCCTATATACGTTTTTGAAACAAAATGCGTCGATCCTAGCGCTTCACAACACTTCCCGCGCAATGTTCGGCAAATCACGAAACGCTTCGGGTTGACTCGCGACGGAGGGACCCGAACATGCGAAAGTGGTTGGAGTACTTTCGGCATTATTCGGCTACTCTCGTCTAGAAAGCCAACATAACCTACGAAGAATGTATTTCCAACAGTTTAATGAGTTCAAATGTTATAATTAAATATTGTAATGTAATGACTAATTAATTCCTGATAATAACATGTCCAAAAATTAAAAAGTGAAAAGCATGAAATATAAGATTACGTATCGAGTACATTTAAACTGTGACTAGAAATAAAGAAAAACATTCTTCGAATAATATAATATAATATAAAATATGTGTTTGTAAGATATGATATTAACAATTAATCATAATTTTAGCAGCACACATTACTAAAGTAGTTTAGTTAGTAATAGTTTACATTTAATTTTACTTTTAGATTATCATATATTCGAAGTCATTAATATATAAATTAGAAGTTACACTCATTTTGCAATAAACATTGGTTATATTAATTTCAATTTAGTATGAAATCAAAATGCAAACTTATTATCGATCTTTAGTTTAAATAATGGGATTAATTAAGTTTCATTAATTTAATATTTTGTCAATTAATATTTTGTTAACATAGTATGAATTTCTAAACCAGCCATTTTTAAAATTGGAATAAAATGACATTGAACTAAAATATAAAAACCCTGTAACGTATATTTCATGACAAACTAATTAATAATTAGTGACAAAGTAATTAATAAATAATATAATTTATTTAAGTTACTGATATATAACAAATTTTTAGTTTACCAGACAAAACTGTGGGAAAAGCAGATTTACGCATTGTCTTCGAAACAGCAAGAGAGAAAAACTGTACGCTATTCGTATGTGAAGAACGCTGAAAACGAACATGACAAGACTTTTTTCTATCAATTGCAATGTGAATAGAAATCATTGTTAAAATTACCATTTTCGTACAATAAATTTAAGTTTAAGCTTAGTTTAAGAGTAATTAGTTATAAGCGTAATACGCAACATGAATGTGAATAAATGATGTTTTTAATATAGTACTTGTGTACATAGAAACTACGTTTTAGTAACATCTTTAATAATCACGTGTTATTTCTGTATTAATAATGATGAGAAATATAATTATAGTTGTAAAAAGATAATAAAACTTTTTCATGGTTTTAAACATAAAATACTGCTTCATATTTTCCCTCTCATTGATGTACTTGTTACGCTTTATTTAGGTGAAGAACTGGAAATGACGATCTGCGAAAGTAATCCTTCAGTTATTACTAAGACAGGTAATTCAGAATGCTTATAACATTAAGATAAACAATAAAAATGTGGAAAATTCCAAGTTTTTTTACAAACTAAAAAGGTAGATATAATGCAAAAATGTTAATTTCATTACGATGAAAGTTACTGTCTCACTCCGAGCGCAAAATAACATTTTCTCTCCCTAGGCTTCAAAATAAGTAGATCTGGAAGCGCAATATGTTTCTCCCACTTGAGTATAAAATACAATATCACTTCCTATATCGCGGGAGTGAAATAGCCTCCCTTCGTTCCGGCGTTAATCTCTCACTCGTTGACAACACATATTTTGCTCCCTAATTGTGTAATATAATATTTACTATAACAGTTTGAAAATATTGTTTGCTTTTAAAGAACAAGGTTTCAGAAACTAAACAGTCCGCTTACAATTTCAAATTCTGCATTCACATAAATGATTTTCTACAACAGTTAATTAATTATAACTAAAAATATACAAAAAATAACCATTTCTTAGTCACTTGGAGGTTTTTGTGGTCGCATGAATACGAAAATAAAAAGTAATTTCGCGAATACGAAAATAAAAATGGAATTTTTGTAAACAAACATCAGATTCGTATTTACCGACTCCAAAACAAAATTAGTCATCAAAATACTGTACTAGTTTTTGAAAAAGCGGCTAAAAATATTCTTATTTTTTTCCGATATTGGAAAAATAATTGAAGGAAGAAAAAATTTAATAATTATTTGCTAAGGGCAGCAATATCCGTTTATAAATAAATAAATACTCATTTATCAAGAAAATGTCGTACAATCGAAACATTTTTCCGTTAAAAAGGTATTGTTATTGTCACGTATGTGCCACTTATTTGCTCTTTGTAAAGTTTAGGCAATGATAGAGGAGTAAAAATAGTTTTAGTTTTATCTATAATTTTTTATGTCTGAACAGGTTCGTTTCTCCGCCATTATTGCGTGACATAGATTCTCTTATTTAATCTACCCTGTCGTCACCATGTCACCAACCCGCATACATGCGTACATATTTCATTTAATTGACGCATGCTGGTTTTTATGATACGATAATGATTGTGCTGAACACTTACGACTATAGCAATATATTGGCATATTGAGTAAGATCTTAAAAACTTAAAATAAGAAAACTGTGAATAATTATAAACGTCTAAAAAAGTATGGCGGAAATATTAAGAGGAGTGAACATTAGGATTTGAATAGCACAAAAATATGAAATATAAGAACAAAATAGATTAAAACAATTAAAAATAAAGTTAAATCTAAAAAATTAGATTTTAACGTTTGCTATGGATTTAAAGATGTAAAGTCATAGCTGAAACAAAAATAAAGAGTGTACTCTCAATCCAACATTTTATAACCATATCTTGAAAATATTATTCTGGCGTAATAATTATAAAGTTATGAAGTCTGTAAAAAAAATAAAGAAAAACTGAAAAAATGAAAAGAAAAAAGAAAAAAGAAAAAAAAAGAAAAAAAGAAAAAAGAAACATGGTAAAATAAAGTGACCCGTCAAACCACTGCTAAGACAAATATTCGGACAATTAATATTAAAATAAATTTGAATAATTATTTTATAGACGTTAACAATGACAACGGTGTTTTAATTTGTCTACCACTACAACAATAATTGCTAATACAAATGCAACATGACAATAGAAAATAAAAAGGAAGAAAAGATAAAAAGTGAACTCATGCTTGTAATGTAAATCATTATCTCACACTCTGTGCGCAAAATGCTATTTTGCTCCCTGTATTGCGGAAGCAAAATAACACATCTCTCTAGAGAGCAAAATAAGTTTCTCGCATTCTGTGTGTAAATAGTACATTATTCAATAAGGGCGGTAAAATAAAGAATGTCTCAGACTGCGTGTAATATTTACCCGAGGTGAAGCCGAGGGTGAGAAACAGGCAGTCTGAGGTATTCTTTATTTTACCGCCCTCATTGAGTAATATACTATTTCTTTATGGCCGAGAGGATAAGCGGCATCTTGTCTTCCGCTTTCATCTCTGTGTGAAGAAAATACTCTTTTGCTCCCTATATCGCTGGAGCAAAATAGCACGCCCTCGTATGATAAAATATAGTATGCTCGCTTCGCTCGAGCATCAAACTCGCACTCCTCGGCAAACATCTATTTTGCTCCCTAGTTGCACAATCTACTATTTTAAGTGACCCATAAGTAATATTCCACTAGAGCATTCATTTAAATTGTACATTGCGAAAAACATTTTTTACTTCAAAAAAAGAAAAAAGCGTCACGAAATTTCCTTTTTTTTTAATTTAACGTAACAAGGAGGACCTCCTACGTAAGAATGATGGCACGCAACAGCCGACGGATGTACGGTAGGTAAAGGCGCAGGTGCGAATACCAGTCGGTATGGCATAACGACTTGGCGGCGCTGAGTCTCAGGCCGCAAAATCACCCAAAAACGCGAAAGTTATTCGAAAAGCGAGAACTAGCTCATGGGGGAACCCGTTTCAAGAATGGGCTGCAGGCATGTTGGAAGCGGCTCGGAATTTTTTCTCGCGAGACACTTGGATTCGCTCGTGTTCGTTGACACGAGTGAAAGTATAGTTGCTGGCTCGTGCGCACTCTGCTATGTGGGTCAGGCAATCAGGCGTTCGTGTTCTGTGCCGCACCGTTTATTCCAAGTCCATTAACAACGGATCCCATCGTCACTCTTCGGGATGCAGCTTCCTACTTCCGATTACCCCGATGGACCTTTCTGGGAACGTCAAATTGACCCGATCATGCAAATTTTAGAAATTTACTTTCGGTTTTGAATTTATTCGCACAGATTAGCATTCGCTGAACCGTCAGATTGGTTCAAGTTGGAGAAGGCAAATAGTTGGAAAATAGGAGTCCTATTATGCGTAGTCAGTGAGCCTGACAAGAATTACACCTTCTAAATGATCTAACCTCGAATAGTTGCTAACGATTTACGTGGCTTCATCTCTTCGGTCACTTCCAATCCATTTAACACTTTATTACGCCCGGTCGTTATACAATAATTTTTCTTCTTTAGTTTTGCTTTGTCTTCTATACCCAATGATACAACCGTTTTATTTTTTCCTCCTCCTTCTCCCAAAATTGTATTTTTCCTATTTTCCCAATTTTACAATTTGACACCTGACCAGGCTACTGATTGCAAATTTAGAAGGGGGTTTTCAGAATTATGAAGGAAGATTGTTCAATGCCAATGAATTATAAGCTTTGCTCATTATCGTAGGTAGTTGGCATTAGTCCTGATCAGTTCAGTTTATCTCCTCTGACGTTTTTCAAGATTCGTTATTCACTTTTTCATTCTCCCGAAATCTCCCATGGTTCTTTAAATCTGAAAAATGTTTACACGTCCATATTGTAATCGGTGTTCTTCTTTCCTCCTTTACATTCTTTAACCTGACCATCCTACTCCTCTGATTTCTTTTTAAATTTTCTTCGTACCGTTCTCAACATCCATCATCATTGGAAATTTATTTCACCTGCGCAGGGGAGCAACTTTACTACTAAATGTTCGACCGCCTGGAATCCAATCATTCATCCTTACGGATAATTGTGAATAAGTGGAAATAGTAAGATAATAATAATATTGTGTGTAGTAAGGGAACGATAAGAATCGCATGACCGAAACAATTTCTAAATTTCTACTTGCCTTAAATGTGCAGCCTCTTACAAAACCATGTTGGTAGCTCTTTCAAATTTCATAATTAGAAATAGTTCACGGTCTTTCTGGATTCTTTTCAACCAATAGCAATGTTTATTTCCTCCACTTTCCGAGCCTTTAATTCTTTTTTACTTGAATTTTGTTCACCGTCTTTTATCAAATTTATATTATCGGTTCATACCTTCAATTTCTTTTATGCCTGAAATATGTCCTGGCCCAGTTAAATTTGTTCGTCTTTCATGTTTTTATTGCTCACAAATGTTTTTTTCCAAAATCTTCTGTTTATGATATGTTATGTCCCATTCCTCCAGTACACACAGACTCCCTTCTTTCCTCTTATGTGTCTGCTACATATTGTAGCCATCATCACTCCCTCCAGCTAGCGTAGCTTTGAGATTATTTTCCCTTTACAAAAAAAATTGGTCCTTGATCATTGTGGCTTCATTGATTATATTTCGCTGACCTTGATCTATTCACAGGTACTTACCCTATTTAGTTATTTTTTTATCAAACTCTATTTTATTCAATAAATCTCCTTCTTTATGTATATCAAGTCTAGATCGTTCTTCTTTATTTTCAGTTGTCGTTTACCTCCTCCTATTACCAAATTCACCCACATTTATGTACTCTAAACGACCTCCTTCTGGTTTATAACGTTATTTCTCTTTCTTCTCCATCTCCCACCATCCCCCTTTACTGTAAATGAATTTCTCCGTGATACCCTGATATATATGTGATAGTAGGTGGCTGTAAGTTGGATAAAAAAACCCTGCAAACGTATCATTTGAAGTTTCATTGGAACACAAATATGACCCAACAAAGGGGATCCTTTGTTGCTGAAATCCATAGAATCATTCGCCCCCGGGTCATTTCGGACTTCCTCACTTTAACATTCCTATTTTTCTTCCTGTATCAAAAGTCAATTGCATTCTGGTAGCGCAACAGGATGGAGTTGGTACTACCCTGGTATAGCAATAAGATTTCGTGTAGTCGTATTGAGGCCAAAAAAGTCGGGATGATGCTTGTGCTCGTATCTTCTCCGTCTCTAGTCTAGTGTATCGCTCCTGAGGAATTATCTAAATACGGGAAAACGATAACTGCATTGAATAAATCGGAAGTCTTTCATCCGGGTCATAGTTTAAAGTATTGGTGGTTTCTTGACTTAACCTTTAGTTCCGACAGCTATTTTAAAGCCTTTTGCTCCCACTGGCGAACCCACCTGGATCAAATATATCCTATAATGTACAAATTGAATTTTGCCTCGTCGAAAACGACTTTGGAGTCGGGATGAAGATTTAATCTAATTCAGAATTTGAAACAATTTTGACAAATCTTATTATCCAGAAAATTTCCAAAATAATAGAAATAATGAAATGATTTCTATTTACTTGCTCATCAGTATCAGACCAGTCTTGGATGGGCAATAAACATTAGTATCGGTATGAGACAAATTACAGATTTGAAATGTTAAAGGTGTAAAGTAGCAGGTCTGGAATATATTATATGCTATTACAAAAACCAATTTGTACAATATTGGATGTTGACATAAAGCAATTGCAAACTAATCGTGATCAGGGGCTTCAGGTAAAAGATCAGAGGAACGAAAACATTGGTGACCTGAATGTTCCATCACTTTCATGGAGTCCGAGACTTGAAATTTAAAGTGAAAAGTAAACAATCCAAGCTAGGCTGGAATACAGGTCTAAACGATAGGACTGCACCTTACTACCATATCGGTGGCTATCCACAACAGTCCGCATAAACAACATTCTTAGACCCGAACCGTAGTATCGAGTGGCTAGCGATCGACTATTGGAAAAAATGTTCTCAATCGACGTCTATGGTGACTTAGGCGTCGCCCCACGACGGGATTTTTCCTTGACATGCCGACGAGAGTCTCGAACCCACGCGTGCGGCATTCTTCGCTCGAGCACGGCGCTAATTGCTAATTGTACTTTGTTCCATGAAGCGCGAACGAGAAATCGCGAATCGGAAACGACTTCGGCGTATCGGCCTATCGAGCGTTCCTTTTCCACCGCTAAGTGGAACTCGAAAACACTTCTGGCACTGCTGACTTTCCAACGTATATACGCGCGCGCCAGAATTGAAATGTAATAAGTCTCGAAGAGGATCCGACCGCCGGTTGACGAACTCCCGGCGGGGATTCCGACGGGTTAATCGCTCGTGAAATCCTTGGAAATCGAGCGACTCCATACCGGAATCTTTGAAATCGCTGGTTGCTCCAAGTCTCGATCGAGAATTCTTGGGAGATCGAGTCGCGACGGAATTGAATAATTAGCTTGTTATTTCGTTACTACTGACTTATTTGTCAAATGTGATGCGCACGGCGCAGTTACTACTTTCACTCTTACGCATGATGCCAAAGAAAACATATTTACTTTAATTACTAGAAGAGAATTGTCGTTCAGTAGGTAAATGCTTTACTTTTGTTGTTCCTTGAAGCGAATAATAAACACATGAAAGTGTACTGAGATTTCGAAATAGGTAGGCTTTAACTTGATATTTGCTGACAATTGTTATTTTACGGTATGATCAAGACTGCAATTTATTTTCAGAGTGAGTAAAGAATCCGTAAATTCCACTTGGTTTACGTCAACTAATTCTGTACCATTCAAATTTAGACCAGTCCCCTACTACAGATTCATATCCAACCGTTTTTCGGTAATAGTTCCTTTCCCCCCCCCCAATTTTTCTTCCCATATAAATCCTTAGTGTTTTTTTAAATATTATTTTACGTCGATATGGGACTAAATCGCGACGGGACCTACAGTTTATGAAGGTGGAATCCGAACCACCTGAGCTTTGGCGTTATTAGACACTTATAAACAAATACAGAGGTGTCCCGATGACAGATGGCAGAGGCCGGGATTGAACCAGGGTTTTCTGATTACGAAGCCGATACTCTACCAACTAAGCCACCGCCCTTTGATCCTTAGTATTAATGCTAAACAAATTTCATTGGTTTTTCATTTCGAATCTGCACTAATAATAGCAGGGAATCAATAATAAGGAATATAACACTTAACAAAATTACAAGGAACCTAATAACAGTTATTAAGATGACAGAAGAGGTAACAAGTAAGCAAAATCAGTGATGCTAATTTTGATGAGATTTCGCACCGATTAAAGGTTTCTATACCAATGCATGGATAACCATACCTACTATTGCCTAAAATTGCGCAAAACTGATATCACTGGATGAAATAAGTACATAATGCATTAAGTCATGAAAATACAACATGCAGAATACAGAGATAGTCCAGCTGAAGACCTAGAAAAGGATCCTAGTGAAGGAGGTGGAATAAATAACGGAAAGATCATTAAACATTCATGGCTAGTAATAAATACTGAGAAACTAGAAATAAGAATTAGAAAAATCACGAATAGTAGAAAACGCAACTCTTCCTATTTTGTTGGGAGCTTATTTTTTGTATTTCCAGTATTACTTCATGGAGAGAACTATCGTATGTTAAGCCATGAGTCACCTTTTCCGGGAAAAATGTTGGGTCCTATCAATACATGGTCTTCATATTACTGTTGTAACTAATTGTCGTGTTCATTTATTTGAGAACTAGTTCCTTTACTAAGGACCCACCGTATTTTCGGATGGATCCTCTAGAAGACGAGTACGCGTCTTGCACACAAATGCTACGGAAATTACAAGTGTAGGTTTTCTGTTATTTTAACTCTCTCTATTTAAAGTTCTTTTTTTGTCTTACATTTTTGTTATGGTTGTTTCTCTTGCACTTGTGGATGTCAGAAAGATGAGAAACCTTAAAATAAAGGAATGGGGTCGTCATATTCATTGACTAGAATACTTAAATAAGGCCTACTAATCCTTTGTGGAATATTTTACAAGCTGAAATTACTCCAAATGCAATATAATGCTGATACTTGTAAAATTAAAGTCAGGACATATTGTTCTGGTCGGTGCCGGTGACGGTACGGTATAGGTCTACATTATGTATCCTTTTTTTCATGCAGGTTTGAGATCCCTTGGATAATTCTTGTTTATACTCAAACAACGCTTTAATAAGATTACTGAAAGTTAACTACGATCGTAATTTTTGCAGCATTGTTCGACTCCCGGTATGCAAATTGGTTTCGAATTAGTATATATTATAAAAAGGATCGCCTATTAAACACTAAAATTACCACTATATTAAATGTTAATCGGAATAAAACATTGGATATTTATTAGAGGGATATTATTTAATGTAAAATTATTCTGTAATCTTCTAATATGTTCTAACGGCAGGTACAAGTTCACGGTGTAATCAACGACATAAAGCGTGCAGAAGTCGACAAGTCCGTTTGTTTGTTTACATTTCAATTGTGTTCGATAGGATTCACAGAATTCCCTAACGTCAACAAATTCGTCGAAAGCATTGTTGATTTTCCTGGACGTCCATCGATTTGATTACGACAACTGTAAATAAAAGCATAAGTCGAAATCATTTTTATAATATAATGTATTTATATATAGATATACTACTAAATTATATGTGTTTCAGAAACGGTTTAAGATAACATTGTTGCATGAATTGTAAAGTTAACATTAATTGTTATATTTTGCGACAAAAAGTAAAGAAAAGAAATATAAAAAAGAATTCTAAAAAAATTTTCCGCAACTGAACTGAAGATTACTTCGTCACTCATAGTATTTTTTCCAGAAAGAGATTCTGGACATGTCAAGAACTGCCCCTTTTTAATTCAATTTCAATTCGTTTTTATTAACAAATTATTTGTATCAATTGACATATCTTTGATAACAACAATTAATGAACCATGATGTCGTTTTCTGTTAGGGTATATAGAATAAAATAATAATTGTTTCCTCGCTTTGTGCGCAAAATTCTATTTACTACGTCTACATGTGGGACTAAAATAGCACTTTCTCTCCCTAAGGAGCAATTATTGTTATTCTCTCCCTAAGGAGCAAAATGCCACTATCACACCCTAGGGACCAAAAATGGGAACGTCGGGAAGTAAAATAAATGTCTAACACTGAGCGTAAAATTCTATTTGCTCTGTATATCGGTATCCTAATAGCACGCTCTCGTATGAGAAAATACGAGACTTCAACCTTCAACTTCCAAGATCATGTAGCTTGCGTATAACGTTTTTGCGTATGTTTGGTTGTAAAAAATTACAAAAAGAGTACCATGTACTACTTTGACATATAATCAGTATTCATGACCTACTAGTGGTAATTATTCGTATTTGTGAAATTAATAAGTCTCATATTTTTATAAGTAGTCTGATCACTCTTGTACATATGGTAGCAACAGGATGGTATGACAGATGTCACTAGAGTTTGTGCAATTTTTCGTGTATACTAGAAGTCATTTGTGTCCATTAGAGATAGCGCACATAACTACTATGTTCTACATGTGAATAAGTTCAAGGTGACACAAAAGATAGTAAAATCTGCAGATGAGGAATTCGTCCAAAGCATGATTGCTGGAAAAAATAATAAATTTTATTACTTGATAGTAAATTTCATTACAATGTGTCGGTTTTCATTGTAATCATAGTGGAAAAATTATTCCATCGTCGACTTTTTATTTCGAACGAAATGCATAAAAGAAGCAAATTGTGTTATTAAAAGCAGTCGCACGTCCTTTATTATTGGTGAGTAGATGTCGTTCCACATCGGGCGAAATTTTTCCCGTCGATATGCTTTATGATTATTTGAGCTAGCGTGCCACTACTTCTTCTTTCAGTACCATCAAATGAATTCAATTCAATTTAAGTAATTGTTTTCTATTTTATATCATGCAGAAGTTTACATAATATATAAATGTAAATAAAGCGTCTTGAAGATCCTATCGCGAAACATGATAAGGAAAACTAGGTTTATGCATAACTCGAATGACAAGTATCTTGTAGACAAACCATCGTCGGTAGATCGTAACGGATCGGGTTACATTGCATTTACCAAGAGATATTTACAACTTGACTGCTAATTAAGAAAGTTGCAAATAAAACTAGATATATTAAAAGGTTTATGAAGAAACGTAAATGAACATCTACGAATGAACCTAATAAAAAAAGCCTTAAATATTCAATTATTTTTACGACGGAAGTTACACAAAAGGCTTAAGAAATTAATAAATGAATAGATTCTTTGGCGGAAACTTAGTAGATATAAAAAGCGAAAGGCCTTCTTTAAAACTTAATAATTGAATTTTATGAGGAATTATTATGGTATATGGTACACAAAGTAAAAATCATTCTTCTGCATCAGGGATATGATAATAGAATCTACGGAATATAGAAACTAGAACAAAGAGACTTTTAAAGGCAAAGTATATTTCACGAGCAAAGAAAACCTATTTAGTCAAACTATTTAAGACCCTATTTATAATCAAGAACAAATAGAAGGTGACATAATAGTCGTAGATGAAAAGTTCACAGGTTAGATCAAATGTTCATCAGTATACAATAATCATGGTCAATAATCATGGTCAATAATGCACAATTACATGCTGTTCTGATCCATTCCCATTTGGATATTATCGTCTTTAAGAAAAGAACAGTCACGCAAAAATGAGATCGTGATAATTGACATCATTTGTTTGTACCATGAAATACCTCGACCAACGAATTATAAGGTCCTACTAGAATATCGCGAATGAATCCAGAAATTGTGTAAAGTGAATGTTCATTTTACTTCCAACAGGTTAATAAAGATCAGTCCAGATGGGCAATCCTATCACTGGTGGAGAAGTTGTATTAAAATAAAATTTTATTATTCATTTTGAATCATCATTCCATAATTACAACTCAAATGTTACTTCAGTAGCAGCATACCCACCAAACTGGAATGGCATTTTTCACTTTCCAAGATATGCAGTTTAGTTCCTCTCATTTGTGCACGAAAGGAAACTTCTCCTCGTCGGATTTAAATGACACCGAAAAAAGTACTCGGCAAATGATGAAATGTCGGTCAGTCGGGAGTTTCCTAAGCTGGTTCTAGAAAGTGTAAAAACAAAAGTCAGTATCGTAAAAGCTCAGGGAAGACGATTCGCGGGCTCGTTAACTAGTGACCGCCGTCTGAAATCTTAATTGGAAGAAAGTGCTCGTCTTGTCGCACTTATGACTCGGTATTGATCGCGTGCTGAGCATCAAACGTCTCATTTCCGCAATTGTGATTATAAGTGGATCACGAGATTTGCTAACGAATTCAGTAGTTATCTTCTGAAGTACGATGATGCTATTTGCCAAATGCTCATAATTTGTATTACAGATTTACTGATGTGCTATTAAAAAACTTCATTTGCTACTGTTTTATGATGCATTGAATATTTATTATATTAGGGCTAGAAGTAGACTTCATATGTTTATTGAATAGAAAATTATTATAAACTGAACTCTAATCAATTATACGAATAAATCTGCATCATAACGAAGACTTTGGTTGAGCTCACAACGCGCCTGCTCATTCTACAAGAAAATAACTTGTTATATCCGCCATTTTCTCGAAAGTGGACAAATTTTCCGGAGCTTTTCTGGTCGCAAAATGAGATTTTGTATCTTCTCGAACGCAAAATAATAACGTTAGAAATTAATGTTGAAAATGTATTGTTGACTTTGTTGTTCAACGATTTTACATTTTGTACCTAGAAACCAAATCTCTTCGTTGCATGTTGCCCTTTATGTGACAGCAGATTTTGTTCGTATGACGGCCGCAACATTGTGTAGCCTTGGATGATTCCGTTACCCTCAGGCTGGTTTCGCCAAGGGCACTGTGCGGGCACATTTAAATTAGCAAAACTACATTTTGCGCCCTAGGTACAAAAAATACTGTTGCCGCAAATTTTATTTTATTCTCGTAGAAGGGTGTGAATAAATTTTCCTGCTTCTTAACAGTGGCCAGATTTCAAGTTCTTTAGAGTTAAGACAATTAATTCTTCGATTTCCTTTTTTATTCCGAAGATTCGATGTATTATCAATATCACAAATAGTCCATAAAATATGTCATTCGGCAAATTTCCTACAACGAGGATTATAAAAAATAGTTAAATCAACTATTTCTGTAGTAAAGAAGAAATTCGTTTGAAATCGTTAGAAATTCCGGACAGTACATAACCTCAAATCTACCGTAGTTTTTAATAAAATTGTCTCTGTAAGCGTTGTTTAATAGTAAGATAGATGTAATAAAATTTATTACACGAAAAAGATCTGGTATATTTGTATTCGAAAATTGTATGGTATAGTCTACTATCAAAGATAACTTTACATAGTGTTAATTCTACTATGATATCTACCTTTGTGTACGTCTACAAAAGCTATTGACATGTATGTCTTGTTTCTGTTGTTGAGAATTTTAATATTTAAACAAAGTTCCTCATCAACCGTCTATAGCAAATTAAAGAGATATCGCCTTCAAACTTTTACGACTTATATGTATTGTAAAACAGAATTTCTCGTAATACAACCTTATTCCTTAAAATAAATATTATACTAACTTTCAGAATAATTTATGAGTAATGGATTAGAAATTTCAGCATGTGGTCCAGAGTTTATTATGGTCTCTGTAAAAAATTATACTAGATTTTTATCTGGTCTCATTAATAATTTTTGTTATTTGTAATGTTTTCATCACTTTTGAACACTTATAAAATTGAAATTTGACAAACGACATAAATAGGATGAAAATAAATAGCATAGGCTGGCAAAATTTGATTAACCTTCAGAACCAAGAATCAAAGAATACTTTCATGAAGAGTTTTGGCGACCTGAATTAAATATTTCCCTAAAGAATTTGTTGAAGTGTCGGTTTTTTACCGTCCGCTTTTTGATTGTCTGTTTCTTTATTGTCAATGTTTTTTATCTGTCAGCTTTTCTATTTGTCGATCTTTCGACCCGCACCCTGTCACGTCAAGTTTTAGAAATATTCTAAAGTATATGTGCAAAAACAAAACACGATTTCGCTATATTTAAGGTCATATAATATCAGGAGATGTCAAGAAACGTTTTTTAGTATCATCAATGACGGTGGAATATCACACATCTCCGCGAAAGAATTAGATTTTCAAAAATATGAATTTTTGGCCTATGTTTACATTATAATTCTTATGAATAGTTTCAAATTCAATAGTCATCATGATTATATTTAACATTTAAGCATCTCTTCAGCTGAAAATGCAACAAAAATTCACCCTTTGCCATCTTGATGTTCGAAGAGAAAGAGATCATCATGATTTCTGAAATTACTACTTTTCCGTTTACAAATCCATTTTGACACAAAATAAAATATTATTTATCTCCAAGAACAGAGCAAACAAAACTGAGAACATATATAGTAATAAGTAAAATGCGCTTTATATTTTGTAGAAACGTCAAACACGAAAATGAAGCCCGATTTTAAAAATAAAAAAATGGCGGGTTCCATATGGGGGGCCAATTATAAAAATGCATCGGGTTATAAAAATCGAAATTTAAAAATTAATCTGATATCTGACTACCGATTTAAAAGCCCTGAGCACCAACTGTTAAACCAGTGCTTCAAATTTCTTAAAATTCGATCGCCATAATGGATCCGCTGTTTTTAATTTTCTAGAGAAAAATACTAGAAAAAACGGAACATAGTTTCCCGTCAGAATTAAACAAAAAAAAATGAAGGAAAATAGTTAGTGGTGACTCATGGGTTTCTATAGTTACTTCAAGCTGTTATTTTTTATGTTTAGAGAAAATAATTGGAACTTCTCATGACAAATTGTTTAGCAGTCTAAAAAATAAAATTTAAACATTAAAAATTGCAGATATTAAAATATGACTATGTTAATGGATCATCTTTCCGGAGGAGCAGAATAAACATTCCATTTCGATAAAAGAAAAGTATAGAAAAAATAAAGAAGTCAAAAGTGAAAGTGATTCAAAGGAAGAACGGAATGAAGTTCCATTCAAGTTTCTTGATGGTTTTCGTGCCTGCTTCTTCTACAAGAATTTCATTTTTTTTTTTATTTTTTGTTTTTAAATTATCTCGACTTGTAGAATGTGCAAAATGTGTGCCTCATTGGAAATGAAAAAAAAAGATTAAAAAATTGTATCGAATTCCTATAATTATAGTTTCATTTTTTGTTTTGTGAATTATGACGAGCCTGAGAAATTTATGCACAAAAATTCTTGTCATAAAAGTTAATTGGTTTATTGATTTTATTTAAATGTAAATTGTGGGAATTAGTTATAAAATGTTTCTATTTCACTTCATTTTCGTATGAAAGGAAAAAACTGGAAAAAATTAATAATGCAATTTTTTTTTGAATTGACACATTAGCTTTATATTTTTATTTGTGAAAAATCACTGTAGTTTGATGTATACTTTTCATTTCAAGAAGATTAGAGAGTGTCGAGGAATTCGTAAGTCTTTTTTGAGGATAAAACGAAGATTCCCCTGCGGGTGGACTGACGCGAATTTCACGACCGCTAGGAACGAAATGCCGCTCCTTGTAGACGAAAATTTCACTTTTAAAAATTTAGAGTGGTCCATTAACCGAATTCCGAAATAACCGTCCCCTAAAGTCACTTCTGCACTTATCAATATTTCTTCGTTTTTGAAAGATGTCATATATTGCGTCACTAGCAAATTTTTAATAAATTACAACTTTATACGTCGTTAAAAAGAATTTAAATAAGTTAAGATCGATAGTTTTGAATTCCCTCTTTGATATCCCATAAATTAGTAGGGGAATTCATAGAAAAACATTATCATTATTTTTTCGCATAAAATGTAATTTTATCTGACGTTTCTTTTAAAAAATTGTGTATTTTTAGTTTTAATTTGTTAGCTCTTTCTTCTCCCTTCAAATTTCTTGGAAGAAAAGCACCAATTTTGTTTTTTCAATAGAGATTTTAAAAAAATATGCTTTATATGACAAAAATATTGTTTGAAATAGTCGGCCAATAATATATTAACGAGATAGGAAAAAGGAGGTAGGAAAATATCAATTCATCAGAATGGGTAAAGTTGGATTTCACGCACTGTATTTACTTGTACCGATTCTGCTTATTTTTAGATATGGTATGTAACTTTATGCATGGAAAGCAGTGCGTTAAATGCCACGTCGCATTCCAATACAAAACTGTTGGTGTTCTTTTAACAATGTTTCAAGAGATTTATCTTTCTGATGTAAAACTTTGCATTGTAAAGATTTCTCTTCAAAAAGTAATTTCTGTTTTCCACGTTTAATTTCAAGGAAAACCCATTTGTATAGAGTGAAATACAAGTCACTCTGGAGAAGAGAGAATTTGAGCTTTAGTGAAAGTTTAATCATTATTAATTTTCGCAACTTAAGAGTGAAAATTGACTCATTAAGAAGAGGAAGGGCTCATTTGTCATTATGTACACATGAACACGTAACATACAGCTGTTACTTCGTTATATGAATATTACATAACTGTTACTTTTGTGCTTTATGGGTACTGATTCGTCACTCAAGGAAATGTAGAGTTTTCGTTTTAATCATCATTTGATCTTCATAGACCTACAAAAAGAATTTGTTAAACAACGTTTATTCACGAATTAAATTTTGCCAGTTAAATTTGTTAAAAATGAATGCATTTTAAGGAGTGGCTTATTTTTTCACATTACTTCTCTCGATTTCTGATTAATTTTAGTAATAAGTTTTTATAGAGAAAAAATAAAACGTCCTTTGTTAAAGTCCATTAATTTTTAAACTGTTTTAAACTGGTGATAAGAAGAACGTTTTAATCATTAACAAAATTTGTTTAACAAATAATTTTTGCCGGTCTCCATTTTCTTTTCAGAAACAATAATACTTTCTTCAACAGTGCTATTATTAGTGAAAATTAGATTCTTGAAAACGTTATTAAATATTTTTCCTAAATATAAAATATCTTGGGGGATAACTATCTTAATTAAACTGCACGTAAAGTATCAAATAGTTGGAACTACTAACATAGTAGGATAAGACACAGCCATCGTTTTTTAGTTAATTTTACTACAAAAATAGTAACCTCTATAAATTGGGTAGCAAGCACATTACTTAGTAGTTAGCTGTACTGGCAAATAGTGGTTATAACAGATATCGGCACAGGAAACCATTATCGAGTATGTGCATCTGTAAAAAATATGTATTACACAAAATCTTTCCCTCTAAGTTATGCAATCCACTCTTTCAGGTTGTTCTAAGTTATATCCGAAGCTCCGCTTCCGTGAGAATGGGCGTAACCGAAGCTTTCCAATCTTTGCCGATTCCTGCCGAATACTGTCAGAAAGAGCAGCAAAACGATATGGTGGGGGACAAGGGAAAAGGATAGTATAACTTTGAACAAGGCAAATATATAACTAAGGACGATTTTGTAAGTTTGGGCTGTATAACTTAGGACGGGGATTACTGGAGTATTAACTAACTAGTAGCGGTATGATTTCGGAAATGAATATTAGGTACTAGAATAGTTACAGTTACCGATAATTAACTTAGTTCACACCAAATCCAATTGTCTCCAGGAGATGTTTAAAATTGTGCATACTTCAAACTACTATTACAGTATCCAATGACATAGTTTTTGACTGGACGATGATTTTTTATACAATTGTATTTTGTATACATGCAACAGAAAGGTATGTAAAAACTATGTCTATGGTAAGTATTTAGAGATTATTCAAAATAAAGTTTTCAATATTTAAATTTGCAATTTATTTTTTAAAAAGTTTGTATTTAGTATAGCTACAAAAGAAATATATGAAACGTGCATTAACTATTACACGGAAAGAAATGTGATGGCCATTTCAGCGAAATAACATTTGCTGGAAGAGACATCGTTATTCTAACCAACTGATTTGCAAACACGGCGAAATATTAGCTACGCCAGTGAAAACAGTAGAAAATACAGCAAATGATATTCCCTAAACCAGCCAAATATTTGCTGTTCATAATTTGCTGGATCAGCCAAATATTCGCTGGAATTGCGAAATATTTCGACCCGTGTAATTTATAAGTACTCTACTATTACCGTAAAAAAATAAAAATGTAAATATAAAAAAAAACTTCCAGTAAAATAAAATGTAGCCAGTTTTCCATACAAAATATAACGAAATCATGAATTATTTTTGGATACCGTTTTTAGATAAACTGTGAACAGTTTCTGCTCTGTTTTTGCAAAAAAGTATTCAGCATATTTAACACGAACAACTTAAATACTTTTATATCTAGTTTCCAGACGATAGTTTAGGTAATATTATGTAGATGTTTTTTTTTACGATAAATTAAACATTATCTAGACACTTTTTATGCAGTTTCGGTTCACTTCTTGTGCATTTTTTGTAGTTATGAAATATACTTTTTTCGACCGTATCTGTTATTGGCAAAAAGATTGAACTTCATTCAGTAGCTTTAATACGAATATAATCGTCATCGTCAGCGTCATCGTCCTCATCATCATTATTATTATTGTTATTATTTTCGTTAAAATTTTCGTCAGTTACTTCGTAGTTTATATGCTCAGTACATGCACATAGGTTTTCTTCATAATTTTCTTGAAATACGTAATATAGTTTAATTGACTCCATGGCCACTATCAGCAAAAAACATAATTATAAACGGACGGGATAGAGTGATTTTATAATCGAACTTACACAATGCAAAGGATATCCACATCAGGCGAATATTCTCGAAATACTGATTATTGACTTAAGATCACGGTACAATTTTTCCAAGAACTGCGGACAATGAAAAGAATAACAACCGCGAAATGTAAACAACATACTATTGTAAACATTTCGCTGTATTTGATATTCGCCCTTCTCCAATCCACATTTATTTCGAACATTATATTTTAAATAATTTTGCTGAACAGTTATTAGGTCGGAATTTGGACAAACCCGTGGGCAGTTTTAATGCATTTAATTGTATCCACTATCTAGAGAGTTTTGTAACAAAATACGGATTTTATGATTTGTGTCTAGTGATTTCCTAGTTTATAAAATACGAAGGGCCCTTGTACATCTGGCAAATACACTTAAAAAACACATTAAAAATGATGTACGTGCCCCCTCAAAAACACGAAATAAACTAAACAAAGAAAAATTAATTCTTCATTAAAACTGAACTTATTTTATTTATTACATTAAAATTAATCATATTTCTGTAACAATAACTTTTTATTATTTTTACAGACAATTTTATATACTTCAATTTACTGTTGTATAATATTTTCTTTAAATGTATTACAGGAGTTATTAAAAAAAAACGCGAAAAATCTGCCCTTTTTTAATTACTTTCGAAAATGCAGTTTATTTTTGTGAAAAAAGTAAAACAATAAAAATAAAACTGTAGTTTAATCATTTGAATGATATAAAGGCAAACGTAAAAAATGGTTTTTTAATCAGAAAAAATTCTTAAGATTAATTAATAAATTTTTTTCAAAATTTTTTTTTTCAAAAAAGTCTTTATTCTTTTCTTTTATTTTAATTAAAATGATTATAACAATCAACACACTGTCATAATATATGTGACTTTCAATTAATTATGTTTCTAATAATATCACAATATTATACGACTATATATATTAATTTTTTTACATAATCGATTTTATAAGTACGTAGTAGAAGAAATAACTAACGATAAATATTTACAATAGTAACGACGAAAAACCTCATGCAACCATTGCATGGTTTAAAAGGCATAAGAATTCGTGATTAAATGCATCCCATTCATTCCTGAAGAAATGTTAAACCCCGGTCAGTGACCGAAAGATCTTATCCCTGAACCAATTTGACTCTATTACTCTTTCTTTCAAAAAAAAAAAACTGGACGGATCACGTCGATAATTATATGCTGTTTACCTCACAAAAGTGACGTATTTCATGGCAACAAAACCCGTAGAGCATTTTTTATGCTTGTAACAGAAGAAAAACGATTTAAACGTCACGTGAATTTCTACGAATTTTGAAGTTATTCCAAAATTCACATGCTATTCAAGAAAAGTAGATTTTTTTATCGATTATAAAAAACTATTTCATGTTAAATTTAATTCATTGTTTTTACTATTTATGTTAAATTTGTATTTTTATTAAATAAATAATAATTTAAAAAGTAACAAAAAAAACGTCAAATTCAAATTATTTAGTAAATTTTTTTCATTATTAATTTTTGTTTAGTTAATATGGCAACTTTTGACATCAATTAATTTATTTACAGAGTTTTCAACTTTTTTTTCAACGTCATTTAAATTTTTGCAAAAATTCGTTACTTTTCAGAAAATTTTACTGAAATGTTCTGTATAATATTTTTGTATACATTTTAACAAACATTTTTGTTTTTTTGTAATATTTCTTGTATATATACAAATTGTACGATAAAAAATGACTACAAGAAGTCATGATTTTTTTTACGAAAAAGTGTTTAGAATCATAACATTTTGAAATGTCTGCGTGTTATTAACTCTACAAACATAACGTCTATGAAAATAGAGATTTCCTATAACAAGCACTTGACAAAGAAAAGTTTGTTATATAATACACTGCAGCAGGTCCCTTCGTTGCGTCAGTAAATCCATTTCTTTATAATTCGACTAAATAAATTACAAAGTAAATATTTGTGCTTTGCATCCAGCCACCCGAATCCAAAACGCTTTTAATGGGCCTGAAGGTTACGTAAACATTGTCTAAGCGTTGCGTCGGGCCCGAAATTCTTACACGCCGGCGGGTTTTCGGTTTCGGTTGTACTTCATTTTCTTTTCTATGACCCAGATAAGATCCGAAAAACGAGATTGAATCTCGGGAGATTATGAAACGGTGCGTTACAAAACGAGGTAACAGGGAAAGGTCTCGACGAGCGAATAAGAATTATTTCCCTCGAGACCATTTTGATTAAACCAAGTGTAAGTTCCGAATACGTAAGATAATCGTGGATTTATGGACCGGACGTTGGTACACGTGGACGAGTGTCCGATTAGCGGTGAGGGCCTTATCGCCCAAATATTTGGGTGAAAAGGTGAAAATGTGAGACTGGGACGTATGAATACGTTTAACGGAGAAAACCGGACACTGAACCGATAACGCTGCAATGATGAAGAACCGATTCAAGACCAAGACCAATACATCCGACGATATTGTGCATTCTCTCTTAATTTTTTTGTAGTGAAAATTGTCTATTTCTAAAAATAGACTGAGTATAAAAAGTATTTTCGTCACTGTTGGCTTCATCATTGCCGTTACAAGTATAATATTTATGTAATTCTGCATCGAAATACTGAATGTTATTCATGTCTTTAATATTATCATTTTAATACTATTTGGTGTATTCATTGTCCTCATCAGTATCGTGTCGTGATTGTCACCGTAATTATAACTAGTTTTCTTAGCCTTCGTCAGTATCATCATTTATATTTCTATGACAGGCATCATCTTCATAATCAATGTTATCATCATCCTCATCAACGTCACAATCAGCCTTGTTGCATCATTATTGTCAACGTTATGTCATATATTGTCATTATTAAGCTTTTAAGTGTCCTCATTGTTGTCTTCATCATACTAAGTTAAAGTTAACAACGTTGTCTTCGGCCTCATCATAATCATTGTTATCTGATGATGGGTTTCAAAATAATGTTCATTAGTTTTCATCATTGTCCTCATTAGAATCATAACGTAATTATCGTCATCGATATTTTTATGACAGACATCATATTCATCATAAATGTTAAAGTTGCCCTCATCAACATCATTATAGCTTTGTCGCATCATTATTGTCAACATTATCACCACAATAGAAACACGTGTTGTTAATATCATTCTCATATTGTCATTATTAAGCTTTCAAATGTTCTCATTGTTGTCTTCATCATACTAAGTTAAAGTGAACAACGTTCTCTTCGGCCACATATAAGCATTGCCATCTGATGATGGGTTTCGAAATAAGGTTCGTATAGTTTTCATCATTGTCCTCATTAGAATCATAATGTCATTATTGTCACTCATGTAATCATAAGTAGACTTTTCTTAGCCTTTGTCAGTATCGTCATACATATGTTTACGACAACCATCATCTTCATCATCAATGTTATCGATATCCTCATCAATATTATTGTCAGCCTTATCGCCTCATCATTGTCGACATTCTCACCACAGTAGATAAATAATGGCAATGTCGTTCTCATATTGCAATTATTATGCCTTAAAGTGTCATCATCATTGTCTTCATCGTAGCAAGTTAAAGTTAACAACGTTATTGTAGGCGTCATTACATCGTCATCTCATGATGGTTTAGAATCACGTTTGTTAGTTTTCGTCACAGTCCTCATCGTCTTCGTAAGTTCTCATTGCAGTAACAGTTCTTGTAAGTATCGTAACCGTCAGCTTCATATAAATACATAATAATTAATCTACATAATTTTGTCATTATTATTATCATATTTTCGTTACTTACTGCTATCATCGTTAATATAGTCCTCATCGATGTATTTATTTTCGCATTTAACGATCTCAGCAGCGTAATAAATAAAGATATAACCGTTCTCATCAATATGGTGCAAATTAAGCTTAATCAAATATAATTCATAAATTCTGATCCTATGATGTTTGTTATTATATAATTTGTCATCATTGACCTCATCAGTAACACAAACATTTTTCGATATCATCATACGTATTATTATTATTATTACTTGTTCTTATTCTCGTCATTATACTCTTTGAAGACTCGATGACGACTTACAACAGTTGTCATCATCGCCCTCATGTTAATTGTCTCGTCATAGTTTTAAAGTTAATGGACGTAATGTTTAAATTACTTTCGAGTTAGGTGATATATTTATAATTTGCACTGCCCTCATCATTGACATAATTCGAAGTTTCATCATAAGTCTCATCACTATTATACTTATTGTCATCATTATACGGTAATCATCAACATTGAGAACAACATTTTTATACTCATCTTCAATATCATCATTAAAGTAATTTTGCAATCATCAGTGACACGGTGCCTCCATCAACATATAATAATTCTATTCTTAATCATAATTTTGAATGACATAATAATAAGTGCCCTTGCCATCAACGTTATCAAAGTTGTCATCCCCATCAGTTATGATTTTATTTTAATTAATAAGTTAATAAATTCATAACCTAAAAAATGCATGCAAATATTTTGTAGAGTAATTTAATTAAATTTTTAAAACATCAAGAAGATAAAAATTTGAATGATATTTGTATATTGAGAATTTGCTGAATGAAAATGACTAAAATAAAAGTGTGAGTGCAGTATATAGAAATTTGTGACTCATGATTATATAATGAAGAGAAAGACGAGACCGTTCGGAACGTAAAAAAGACTAACCGGCGTCTTCATGAAAGAATAACCGGAAATATGAGATTGACAGATATTACCACATTGATTAGAGAGACTAAGGTAGCGTCGTAAAATGACGTATCATGCTAATAAAAAAAATAATGAAAGACTAATAAAAAAGTACTAATAAGTAAAAGAAAAAATAAACGCGTGTAATGACAATAAAATATCTAAGCATGATGAATGTTAGTTCTTCAAACGATATAAACAATTTGACATTGCGTAAAAAAAATAGGAACAATGAGTATAAAGTAATTAAACAGAGTACGAAATACCCAGAATCTAAAAAAAAACTAAACCAAATGTTAATCAACGACCATAACTTACTTACGCGATGCAGTCATCGAAGAAAAAAAAAGAAAATAGATCTAATAAATCATTTCGGTCTAATCCGGTGTACCGATAAAATTGATTAGAAAGTGAAACATTTAATCATAACTCATAAACGAGCCAGTGAATTATGTAAATGGTAAGTGAGCTAGAACAATAAAAAAGGAACAATTAATGAATAAGTGAAAGTGCATAAAAGAAAAACAGAAAAGAAACTAGAAACGATCTAGAAAGCAAGAGGAATAGGTCGAAAAATAACTAGAAAATTTATCTCGAAAAGACAAAGATAAAGAAAGGAAAAGAGAATCGCAGAAAATTAGAGAGAGCGTGAGAAAAGAAGACAATAAGAGAGTGAGAATGAGTGTAAGTAACTAAAAGAAAAAAAAGGAGAAACGAGACCTTCGGATTGATTGATTGATACTTAATATCGCCTGGAGTTATTCTCAGCAACCGACCAAGTGAGTACAATATTAATTACGCATGAAATACTATGTAACGTTTACCAGGTTAAACGCGAACGACGTGAAGATAACCTTAAAGTTCACTTTAATTAACATTGTATTTTTTACGTAACCTGATATTAATTTAAAATACTTATCTGTACCAAGTTCTCTCTAGAGCATTTGTCTTATATAAGATTTTTAAAATAACTTTTTTATTTAAAAAATTTTTGGTTTTAGTCTCCTGTTTGTTTTTTATTTTGTGTATTATTTGTATGTTAATTAAAATTGAAACGTCTTTGCGCACGTGCACTTTCTTTGTAAATTCCTCAATGACGTTTTTTACGTTTTTTTCTGAAGATGAACTGTAATATACGTTACGTGAAAGATGCAAGGAACCCGAGAAAGAAGAATAAGAAATCGGAGAAAGGAGGAGTATACGAGGAAAAAATAAGTACGCGCACGAGACAAAAAAGAAAAAAAAAGAAAGGAATAACGGTATCCTCTAAATTATAACATTCCTTAATATAATATTCGTCTTTTCTCTCATTCCATTCTTCGGATTTTTCTGCTTCCCGTCTTTTACGATAAAGTATGTGTTTTTCGGTCGTTGGTGGGTTTTTTATCACATTTTCCAATTCGTAATTTTTTTTATATACCGTTTATCGAAAATCTAAAATAGTTTTCTGCTGCTGTAAACATTTCCTGGTTATGTTATTCAATAACTAGTTGGAATCGAAATAATTATTTAATTTTTTCAGACCACTATTTAAATTACGTTTTTATTAACTTAAATAGTTATCCCGGCGATTAAAGATAGTTTAATTTATTACTAGTCATGATTAGTATTTATTGTACTGCTAAATATAATAGATCGTGGGATTATCCATTTACGGTTGAAGCGCTTGCGATTAGAGAGAATTAAACTGGTAGCCCTCTAGCGGAAAGTAATAGAAACCATCTTTAAATTTAAAAATATAAAATAAAAAATGTACATTAAACAAAAACAGGTATATTAAATTTGTGAAAATGTTATTTTAACTTTTAAGATATTTTGGATTTCTTTTAGAAACTAAAGTGACTTTTGAAATGCTACTAATCGAAGCTAATGTACTACTCGATGCATAAGTATTATAATAAATAATTATTTTGGTAATATATTTCGGGATAATTGTACTGAACGATTAATTAAACATGTAATTGAATATTATACTATCGAACCAAATTTTTAAATGTAAAGCAAATTTCACAACTAAAGCGATTCTGTCATTGAATTTGTAAGAACAATATTTTATTATTTGAGATCATTATCCTTTCTTTTTTCAAGTTCCATAAAGTTTTGTTTCGTGATTTTTGCTACGTATTTCGCGAAATGGGTTAGATGCGATAAACCGAAAAAATTGGCATTTTCCTTCCTTATTTTTGTTTTTAAAACATTAAACAAACTTATGTCCGAAAAAAACCCGGCAAATGTCGGATTCGAACCTGACACGATTGGACTACTTATTAGTAAGTCAATGAACTCGCTGCAAACAATGAAATAGTCGATGTCTATAGATACATCTTAGTTGTGGTATTTACAAGTGCCATATTATTTGAGATATTACTTAGAAATGTAACCGCAATGCAGCTGGAATGATCGCATGTTATCTAATACTTTTAGTTATTATCATCTTGAGGCATCTTAATTACGTATGGGACAAAGAAGTGATAAATTAATACCAAAATGTGACCTATTAATTCACAATTACTCGATTAAATATACTCAAAGCAGTCAATGAATTTTAACATTTTTTGTCGTCATCTTGGATCTACCGATGTGGAGTTTATGATTTTTCATCTGATTTTTCATCTTATGATTTTAGTCTGGATTCCTACTAAGCATCTTCGAAAATTAAAAGCCATATACTTTGCTTCTCCCTTTACTTTTTAAATATATAATTTAATTGGACACATCTAAATTTAAAATAAATTCTTTTCAATATGCCGGCCGTTTTATACCGACATCACAAATTTTAAAATTACAGTAGTGTAACTTCTACATCCAGTGCATTTATTTTAGCTCATCTGAAACCGAATATCGAAAAATTACACATTTTTTCCAACAAATACAGTAAAGTCCTGGTATATTTGTGTCTCGCTATATTTGCGTCCCCGCATATTTGTCCAGTTCCCTCTCGTTATATTTGTCTGTCGTCGCTTTCTTTTTTCGCTACCTTGCGCGGTGGGGCCTCAGAAAGGGCCTGCTGTGACGTCATGAATGTAACTCGAGTGAGGAGAGTGGGAGGGGAAGGCGAGGAACCGAGCCGGCAAATATACCGGGACTCGGCTGCAATGAAAAAAACGCGATGTTTAGATAGAATATATTTTTAAACTTCATTTTAACTATGATGCAGATTTATGATCAGTTTCTAATCTAGCTTCATTATTTCACTTTAAAAATACACATTCATATATTTTGATTTATTTTGATTCCCACTTCAAAATGGAGTCTGAACGTTGAACATTTTTTAAATTGATGAAATTCCTATTATTTTGGATGTGCAAATAAGATATTATGAATTTTGTATGACCTATTTTAAATGATCTCATAATTTATTCCGCAAGAAGTCAGATGCTTCAAATTATGATGGTTTTCTGAACTTGATATCATTATGAGACCTTTGCGACCTCAAGCTCAGAACAAACTCATAATATGATGCGTCTTAGCTCTTTCGGAACACATTATGAGACCATTCTGAATTTTTTTTAATCTGCTATCTGAATTTTTCTTGGTGATAAGTTAACCTTGAAGAGCAATATCCAACATTTATAAACTACAATGATCATTTATTGAAAAGCAAAAAAATTCTCTCCGACAGCTCAAGCCACCAACTTCACCCTGATAGCTTCGTCAATTGTCGAAACGGCTCGAGTGTCTTCGGCCTGCACCGACAGACTCGTATCTCCATCTAACGGATTAGTTTCGATGAGATGATGGGGGAACCAAATTTACTTGCGGAAGGACTGTTCCATTAAAATCTTTCAATAATTTGTATACAATAGAGTCCCGGTATATTTACCCACTAGTTTCCTCGCCTTCATCTTCCCCCTCGTTATATTTACCAAAAGAAGGGGAGTGCCACTTCTCCCACTCCCCTCAGTCGAGTTATGTTCATCAGGCCCATCCTGAAGCCCCAGTCGGCAAGGTGGGGGGAAAGAGAGCGGCAGCAGGTAAATGCAACGATATAAAACCCGGCAAATATGCTGGACTAAATATAACGAGACGCAATTATACCGGGACTATACTGTACTGACATTGTCAGATAAACGTACGAAATAGAAATGTTTTGTTTAATTTAATATAAAAACATTTATTTTGTCTTGAGTATCATTAGTCATTAAAAATATTTCATCGGTAGAAATGAATGCGATTTCTTTCATTTGTGACATTGTATATTTCCTATGACATTTTTTAGAGGTTATGGTTTTAAATCGCAAACAAAAATTTTCATACACTCTTATATTTTATTCACATTTGGTTGAAATCCGAAATCATTTCTAATACCTTTTTCAATTTTTTTAATTTGAAAGTCGTTATTTGTGTTAGAAGCCATTTAAGTGTTCCAATCGAAGGTTTTTTATGTTGCGCTTGAAAATCAACAATATAATGTGACATTTTGGATCCCAATAATAAAATAATTTTCAGCGAACGCTTACGAATTTTGTCCTCTCCCCCTGTATTTGTATTCTGACATTATTTTCGCCACTTTTACTTTACTTTCATCTAAAGAAAAATGAAAAGTAGAATAAGTACGGACGCTGAGACCGTTGTGAAGATTTTGATTTATTTTTGCATCATAATTTTTGTCAACCTTAATATCCCGGATTTTCAATTTATCTTGCTTATGATTTTCTGTTGCAGCGTAATTTATCGGTGATCTTCGAAAACCAGATGAAGCGAAAGGGAAGAAATAAGAAGTTCGAAGAAACGGGAATATATGAGAGAACCAGAGATGGGTAGAGAGAGAGAGAGAGAGAGAAAGAGATAAAAAGAGATAGGTGGAGTGGAAAAGGGAGACACATGCATATGCATGGGACCGCAGTGGCCCATAGGAGTTCCAGGACCGCCGGTGGTGAACTTTCACTGAAGGTCCCCGAACTCGCTTGTCGCGTATATACTCGGACGATTGGCTCGCCGGCCTTTAATGTTCCTGAACTTGAAAGATTCGCCGCCGAGTCACGAAATTTCTCCTCTGTCCCGCACGAGCGTGAGAGAGGAGCCAACCTCGTACCTTTTTTCGGCTATGTACTTATTAAAATAATATGCAATTAATGGTAATATGCAAACGTGCGCAGATTGACATGTAGATTATCGCGCGGATGATGACGGTGAACAAAAAGATTAATTGTTACGACAATTGTTCGCTGCGAGACCTCGGTTCTGAAAGTTCCCATGACAATTATCCCCAAATTTATCTGGCGTTTTGTCGCAAAAATCACTTTTCGTCCAAATTGAAATTTGATATTTTTTCAATAAATTTTGTAATGGGGTTCTAAAATCGATTGACAAATCACTTTCGGCTTTTCCTACATCACGTCGTAAATAACAAAGGAGCAGTTTAGTAACGACGATACTACTTTTTTAGAATATCTGAACTATATTTTGGTTAAAATAGTACACAAGCGAACAAAAAACCGAACACTATAGATAGAAATTCGGCGAAATTTATTTCTAATAGTTTATTGCATGAAAACGGAATACAAAATATGTTCTAATATGTATCATAGTTTGTTAGTTTCCACCATGATTTTACCAAACAATTTAAATAAGGTTTAATATGTACATTTGTGCATCACTAATGTCAATAAGTATTAGTACAATTGCGAGCGTAGCGTCTCAATTATTAATAATCATTAATCTAGTGATTAAGGCGGCATCGTGGGAAGCCAGTGACGTGGGTTCGATTCCCCCGGGGGATACAATTTTTTCTTAATTATTTCGGTCCGTTGAAAAATGTACACATGAATCAACAATTTTTGAACAATTTTAACGTGTTATTTATATTATTGCTGTTATCATACCGACAGTGGATAAAAATCTAGCCATCGACGTTGACGAACACGATGCGGGTTACCTAAGTATCGTCGATGTCATTGATATGGTCGCCATTGTCATTTATCTCGTTATCGTCATCGCATCATTAACGCTATCATTATTTGGAGTAACTTTGCAATTTTCAATATATTTAATATTCAAAGCATTTTATTGATTTAATTATAAAATAAGATCTATGAAAAAGGGGCACGAATTTTACGAATACTATACAAAAAAAGTGTTGGATACTGGGGTGTAAACATTCGAACTTTACACGCATATTTCGAAATAGTATTTTTCGATATAAGGCCGTAAAACCAGATTTTACGGACCGAATTCGATACAAGCGTATGAGGACCATCGAAGCCGGTTGCAATCACTAAAAGCTGTAAAAATTCGATTTCGTGAACGTCATTTAGTCCATATGGATTATGTTTTTGACAGCGGAGATTCCTGTTTCACGGGATCCATGAAATTTCATTTTACGGATTAAAAGTAGGCCGTAAAATCTCACTGCTTAATTTTTTTTTAATTTAACATTGGACAATAAAATGTTCACACTGAAAGTTACCATTTTTCTCAGTCATTGATGTTTTGCAATATTCGGTTAGTTTGTAATTATTTTTCGGTTTGTCAATTTTAATTTCTTTTTAATATACAACTTCATTTTATCAGTCACTTTTTTAATGCCATATTAAGAAATCCACTTTGTTGAAACCAAAATTTGAAAAAAATACCAGAACAATATAAATAGTACTTTTCAATACAAGTGCGTAATAGTATATTATGCATCTAGGGCGGTAACGAAGTAATTGCAGCGAATGCAATGAGGGGGGTCGAGGGGGTAAATACTGCAGAGCTCTTTTCCGTCTACTCGGCTCATTCGTCGCTCTCGCTGCAATGCCCCTGTTTCCGCCCGCGATGCGTACACTATTTTTTGTCACACCCGTACAAGAAAAGTTCAACTCGTTCTTAGGGCGTGTAAAGTAGTCTAAGGCTGTCAAACACATTCGACGATCTTCACGTCGTGAAAGATTGTCTTTCGATGAATGACTGTCAACAGAGTGTAAAAAGGAGAGGAAAAAAACATTTTCGCGCCCGGTGACGCTCATCTTTATCAGACTGGGCGGCAATCGGGCACTTCCCGCACGCTTTTCCGGGCGGAAAGATGGACTTTTCGTGCTGATGTCACAAAAAAGTTTTTTCGTCGAATGTGGGGATTACCTTCATATTGGTACAAACAAACGGAAAAGCATTTTTTGCACATACATCGAACGATATTTCTTGAATCAAATGTGCGTAAAGTGTGTTTAAAAAATCTAAAAAAAAATGTAAAATAGCATTTTACGAATAACGCATCAAAGTAGTATATTATGCAACAAGTGCGTGCACTTCACGCACGAATTCCAGTTCCATATCCTATCTTATGCACTTTTCCGCGCGGGATGTTTTTGGAAGTTTCTTGACAAACTGATCTACCAGAGGGCAGCAGTAGAAGCTGACGCTGTTATGCCGCTTACTGCTTGAATGGATTATATTACTGGTGTGTACATCTGTGTGTTTACAAACAACATACATAACTTCCTCACCTCATACACTCTTTTTTCGTGCTGTCGATTTTAGCTTCGATAACGATCTTATGAAGTGTAGTGTAAAAAGTCTTCTTTTTCTCCAAAATCCAGACATGGTTAAGCATTGAGTACTTTAATACAAAGGCTATTGTCACCAAAAGTTACCTAGGTATGTTTTATTATTGCACTTCATATATACCTTTTGCCGACTCTTCACTTTTACACCTCTTTCTTACAACAATTTCTTTATATCTGCAAAATGCATATTACCGTTCATTTTCCGTGTTTTAATCAAAGCACGGATTAGTTTGTCAAGAAACGTCCTAATAATAATGACATTTTACTTGTTGATACCTTTGACGATCGGAATGTCGTTTCCAAGTGGATTTTTCATGCTGAAAACGATGCCGTGAGCAGTATTTTCCTAAGTGTAATTTTCGAGAATAGTGAGGTTAAATGTTTTGCTAAAAAATAAATCGAAATACAGCCAAAAACACACATTTGTGCATATGTAACTTCGCTTTTCTCGAAAATGGGGTTTGATAGCAAAATTCTACTAGCGCCATCGTTTTCAGCATAAAACATACGTTTGGGAATGATGCTGCGATTTTCAAAGAAAAAATCCGTGTCGAACAATGTAATAGAGTATAGTTAAAAGAATACTTTGATACCATTCAAACGTAAAAGCTCATAGAGAAAACACACAAGTCTAGTGGAAAATAACTATCGTTACGACAGTTATTCCTAAAAATATTTATGGGGATGTGAGGAAATCTAAACATTTGCATGGTCCACCTACGTGTCATCTTTACCCCAAAGAAAATTCAGATGTAGTCGACAGTTTAATGCAGTTAAATAATTCTGAAAATTTTGGATGGGCATAGCCCACCTTCATGCAATTTTATTGCTGCAACGAATTTTGTTTCCAGTTGCATTAGAATCGCGTGCGGTTGGTAATTAGATCTGGAAAATGTTTTCGTAATTTCTAGTCACGACAGGAGAAATTTGAAAAATTAAGCGTTGCCGACCAGTGTGACGCACATTTTAGTGTTTTCACTTCCCAGTAACCTTAAACCCGAATTCTCAGCACTAGTTCCCATCGGTGGTTTTCCGCAAGAGTCGAAAGATCAAACAATTATCGTCTCTCTAATCGGAGCGGTAAATCACGGAACAACTAAAAGCATAGCCGAGTAGCAAAAGTGCACAAAATGCAACAAAAAAAAAATTTTTTTTGAATAAAACACCTGGAAGTCGGACCTCGTAAATTAAGGAGTGATAAGACCCAACTTGGCCTTGATCTCTTTGGTGGCCAAGTGCAATCTCGATCGGTCCACGAAGAGTCCCATTCGCGTTTGCGAATACTTTTCAAACGCTCGAGAGCACACAAGACGAGCCGAATTAGGATCGCGGTGCACTTTCCATTCTGAACCAGATTACTGCCAATCACGAGAGCTCGTAAATTTCAGAATAGTTTCCGTATTCGAGATCTCGCCTTAAGACGACGACGCTGACTCGTTTCACTCGGAGATTCTCGCGCCTCCTCTCCGATTTTCATTATTACCATTATTGTCATATATGTTTTATAACATTTTTTGTCTTTAGTTTTTGATACGTGTCTAAACGCTTAAAGTTAGGTTAGGTTACGCTTGATTATCCCGTGAAAATTGGTATAAACGAGCCTGCCGCTCTGGGCGGTAATAGGCATGACGGAATCTACACGATCTGATACTTGAAGTCATTCGATTTCTAATAAATTTACTGTATTATTAGTGATTATTAAATTTTAACAGAAAAAAAATATTTTTTAGTAGTGCATAACCAAACTTGAGTTTTGCGTAATGAGCATACGCATGCGTGATGAAGAGAATACATTCAAATGATAATCCCCGACGACATTAAATGACAAAATGTTCAAGAGCCTTGACATCCAGTTTTAGTCTCGGTTTTGGTCTTGCACCAAAACCATGGAAAAATCTTGAATTTTTTTTCAAGACCAAGACCACGACTTAAAGACCGAGAGTTGTCTTGACCATTACGAGGCATGGCATGGAATTTTGAACCGTGAGATGGAGCATCTATGAATTATGCATAATCGCATGAATCGGAGTTGTGATGATCAGAAACCATGAAATTTCTGATCATAAAAAACCAGTTACTGTGAATGAATCCATGATGTAATGTTTTTTCTTCATATTGTACGAAATCTTGAATTAAATTAGAGATTTTGTCAAATATAATTGTTTCAGTTCAAATAACAACAAACAATTTGTGGAATCAAATTCGAATTAATAAAATAATCGGTTGTGTAGTAAATGCATTGTATTTTGGTCTTGAAACAAGTATTGATGTAAAATTTCTCAATTTAATTTCCAGTTCCCGCGAAAAAAGTCGGATCAAATAGGATTTGATAAGGTCTGACTCAGACAGGACTATATCTTCAATATCTCACTAGATTTAATATTATATCTTATTGGTTCTGGATTTTGGTTAGATCTTAGATCTCGACTTGATAAGATATGGTTAGATTTCACGGTATCTGACATCTGGATCTTATAAGATTTGCCGATATTTCGTAGTTGAATATCCATAAACACACGATTCGAGATTGATGTGATGAGTTATGGCATACACGAACCTAAAAAATAACAAATTTTTTAACAAGATTTTAAAACTGAATGCTTCATTGAATTTGAAGAAAAATTTAATTCTAGGCGTTAATGGGTTGAACAACATTTTATAAGATATAAAAAAATATTGATTTGGTACCGTGTTCGGTAAAATTAATATTCTCTTTAGAGTATTATTTAATTTCAAAAGCAATACCAGACTTACTTAAATGGACTTGAGGTGCGACGAATGTATAGATCTTGCCTTGTGGCGAGAATATCGATGATGTCTTGTGGTGAAAGTATCGTGGGTATCGCTAAACCGACTTATGTTACCAGAATTTCACGTGTCATTTAAAATCATACTAGAAATATATTAACCGCAAAACAATAAGACATGTAGTCGATTCTTATATATTTTTTCAATGACATTTGACGGATAGCGTCCTTTAGATATATTGTCAGGATTTAATTTATGGCAGTAAGATTATAACAAATGTTCTGTACGATATGGTGTGCACTGGGCTAGCCCTAGGTAGGTGATTAATAATGCGAAATTCTGTTCTTATTTCTAGTAAAAATAAGTTTTCAACATTTTATTTTGAAATAATAAATTCAATCCAAATGCATGGAGTTTTCTTAGGAAATATTTGTTGAAACTAATATTAATTTATTTCGTTATTTGCCATTTTCGTCCGTTGTTAAATAAAACTAAATAATTTCTGAAATGGACGAAACTTAATGTTGACAATAATGTGGTATAATTTATTTAAATAATGTCCCTTCAAAAATATTGGTATGAAATCGCAAAAAAAAAAATACAATCAGTATAATATAATAAAGGTGTTTCTGCTTGCATTGTATAAATAGAAGTAGAAGATACGACCTTAAAACATATTTCTTCTAATGGGTATTTAAACGACGCTTCTTCGTCGATTTCTTCGTCGTAACTTAAAAAGTAATAGGCAAGTGATCTAAGCCTATAGAATCATCTGAAATATATACTTGAATTTTGACTGTTATGTCAACAGTAAACAAAATTAAATCGAGATTAGAAAAACATGCAGAATGAGAATCAAAATGAGTTAAAGCACACAGACAGAAGCAAGAAAGTAGTTAATAATAGAATCATTTTATAGCAGTAAAACGCTTTAAATAAAAAAGTAGTTAAATTAACTATTTCCATAGTAAATCGAACAACACAATTTTTGTATTTACTATTTCCTGGTACTTAAATCATTCTTGCATAACCTCAAATATCAACTATATGTTTTGATGTTAATTCTACTATTTACATATGTTAAAATCGTGTCTACTATTTCTTCATGATTTCATTAACCCTTTAATTCTCTCTGTGTATCTATGTTGTGAAGAAAAATATTAAATTCACGAATTAATTATTTAAAAAACACCAAAATAATCATCATATATACAGTTCCACATAATACTTTGGGCATTGAAATCCCCATGAAAATCTGAGGTGCATTATTATTTGCTATTAAACAAATATGATTCCAATCAGATTATTTAACACTTAATGCAATAGCAGACGTTCATTACATTTTTAAGCATACTCAAAGAATTCTTCTGGAACTCTTTTTTCATAAAAGCATTAAAGAAGTTTTCTTTCGGAATATTTCCAATTTTTTCTTTGCTTTTTGACTACTCATTGTAGAAATAAACAATTATAGCATTAACAATAAAATAATATAATACTTATAATTTATTTACATTATATATGTATAATTTACAGAATACTATTTAAATATATCTTCAATTAATAAATAGGTTATTTCTGAAAAAAAAAACATATAAGAGATCTATCATCATAAAATTTAAAAAAAAAGCGACTAACTGACAAAAAAAATTTCGACAAATATTTCAAAAATATTATTTTTTTATATTTCATCAAATAAATATTTAATTTAATCGATCTATACTATTTTAGTTAAGGCAGTGCTTTATAATATTTTCGAAAAAACCAAAGGCGATATCATCAATATCTGCTATCATAAAAAATCAAAAGACGAAAGGTTTTATTTTCGAATGTAGGTTACTCATTTATTTTATATATAAACAACATTTACATCTTTTTGTCCTTATTTCGTGAGCTGCTTTCTTCCTTTCGGAAATTCACAATCAGATTTCAGAATCTCGCCTTTTCAATTTACTTTAGCATCTTTTTTCGAATTCTGGACACATTCGGAAATATAAAAATCTTACATGCACATGTAGTTTGTTTCTGAGAAAACGTAAGGTTTAATTACAGAGCCATTTTATGCTTTTATTTTGAGTACGTACCATAAAATCTGATGGTATCGTGAATTTTCACTACGCCCGGAGCTCTTTGTGGATTTACGATATTATTGCATGTAGACATAGTGCAACGGCATCATTTCTAGATGCAATATTATTCAATTGGTTGTGCAATAGCACGTCGAACTTAAACTATTTTCACGAACGAATTTTTTCTAAATTTACGCTACTAAAAGTAAACAATTTTTATAATTACATATAAATACTATTTATTATTAATGTTTAACTTATAAGGTTAGTTCATAAATTAAAGTTGAGTTTTGTAAGTATTAATACAAACGAATTACATATTTCTACGAAAAGAAATTTTTTCTCCTACAGTTTATTAAAGGTATCACTGAAAAAATAAAAAATTAAATTAGCATCTTCTAGAAATCGTATCGAACTTAATCGAAGAGATGTTTTAAACTGACCACGAATGTATAAAAATCATTTTAATATGTTTGAGGCATTATTCACTAAAAAAATGCCGTTTTTGCTACTTTTAAGGTTATGTACCTTTTAACGTGGTATTCATTGTATAATATTGTCCAAATAAAATAAATAATATTAGTTGACAATTGACTGAATATTTCTACTAATAGAAATTATTTACTAATAGTTAATGTAAGCTAATTTCAACTTATAACAGTAACTGTAAAGTCAAAAATGAAAGATAACTTCGAGATGAAAATACCAGCACTTTCCTACAATGTTATTGTATATTAACTCGTATATTTTAACATTCAATGAGTGTTCGTTAACTGTTGATAAATCTTACATTAAATTATGTCGTTTGAATTGCGTATGTCAATAATGCCTCGAAAAATTCGCAGAAAATCAAACCACTGCGTGTGTCTGTTTGTGTACCTCTGATTCGGTGAAACTGTAAGCGCGTAGTGACATGTAATGCTCTCAACATTAATATTTAAAATCCTTATATTAAGTATTAATACAACAAATTTAACCGAATCTCAAATTACAGTAACTTCAGGATAAAGTACCTGCCTTAAGATAAAAATCTAAATTCTGTTACCTTTATTACGAAGCTATTACATGAACTGTAAACAAACATTTCTCTCAGAATAGTTAACATCAGTTTACCATAGTATTACTATAGTATTATATACGGTATTACAAAAAGTAGTTGAATTTTCGGTACTAAAGACTATGATGTTATTTCGTTTAATATGTCCCGATTGTTAGACACGTAGCAGAGTATATAACCTCAAATCTACCAGAAACATAACCTCAATAGTCAGCCTTTAAATCCCTCAGTAACAACATAGGAAAATAACCTTTCGCCATAGTAATTTATATTATACTATTACAATAGTATTGTATAATATTCTGAAAGTAACGTAATATCAATTTTTCACGTTGTTAATGCTATTATTATTAGATGTTACAAACATTTCTACCTATTTCCAATTGTTCCAATAACCATTTCTCTCTCTCTGTATCTCTTAGATATTACGTAAATCTTGTTTTAATTCTACTGGAAGTAAAATCAATACAAAGTCCAATAATATGAAATTAAGCTAATCAAAAATGCACATTTGATATGGATCATTTTCTTTTTGAATCGTATTAACTGGCATTGATTTTACGCACAGCAAACATTCGAATGCGCGAAATTTAGAGCGTCAATTAAGATTTCGTGATGTATGCTCGTATCAAATACCTTAAACTTTCTCTACGCCCGGAGCACTCTGTGCGTTTATGATATTCACAGACATAATTAATTATTGTGCCCTACAACTGAACAATTTTCATGAAAGTTTGGTTCCCAAAATCGCGAATCAGGTGAAATATTGGATGTAGCCGACTCTTGCTGCATACTTGGTATTTTCCTTTTTAATTAAAATTAATAATGATTCGGGTCCTGTAATTTGTCCACGGGTTAATCGTCGACTATTTACCAGATTCGATATTTCGAATTTCAAAATAAGAATTACGAAAATGATTTATTTGATTTAAGAATACGCATCGTTTTGTTTATTAATATCAAAAGATATTTTATGGGATTGCTGAAATGTTTACTTATAGTAAAACTGAGTGTACGTTTTTTAAATTATTTGTAATATCGATTATCGATAGGAAACATTTTTAAAAACTCTTGCTTGTATGCTGAGTGTAACTATTAACATTTCATGTCATACACAATTATAATTTTAAATAATATTCAAATATTAGAGATATTTTACTGTCTTCTTCAATTTCAATATCACTTTTATATAGATATTAAAGAATTAGATCGCATTGAGTGGAATACTAAACGACTAATTCCGAAAATAATTTTCTATTACACAACGATTAAAACAATAAACCGTAGTACACCGAAAAAAATAGTGGTTTTAATAAAAATTTACTTGATTAGTCAAAATATTATTATAAAGAATATTCAGCGTTTACTTGAACATAGTAAATAATTCCTTTATCCAAGAAAATTAATCCTTTGTTTAAGCAATGAAGTTTTTAGTTTCAGTAAATATTTACTTGAAAGGAATAAATATTTGCTTCACCGTATTAAATTTCTTCCTCGGACTTGATATTAAGTAAATATTTATTTAACTCCAGAAAATATGTCATTGCTTCAAGTAAATTACTCATTTACCAGAGAACATTTATTTCGTTTAAGTACATATTGAATTGATTAAAATAAATCGGGATCTTCCTTTAAATAAATATTTTGTTGCAACTATTTAAGTAAACTATTTACTTGAATCAAGTAAATTTCTTTTGATATCAGTAAAATGTTCGATTTTATTAAATTACGCACCCTCATCTAGACATTTCATCGTCTAAGTCACTTCATCATCTGGACATTTCAGCGTCTGAGGCACTTAATCGTTTACGATATTTCATCGTCTGGACATTTCATTGTTTAGAACACACCATCGAATGACATTTCATCGTCTAGGACACTTCGTTGTCTAGGACACTTCATCATCTACGAAATTTCATCGTCGGGTGGGGCACTTAATCGACTAGGTCACTGCATCCTCTGGACATTTCATCTTCCAGGACACACCATCGTCTGGACATTTCATCGCATTGGATTTTTCGTTTAAGATTTCAAAATTTTTCAGTCAGATTCATAATCAGCGATGTCGAAAGACTCTGATCTTCGATTTTTGTCCACTTTAGATTATATTTTTGTACTGTTGGTTGCCATATTGGGTTCACCATTTTGAATTTTAAATGTCTGAGTTTAGATTTATAGTCAGCAACCTAGAAAACTTCAAGTACAAATAATGAAATGAATTTAAAGCCCAGTGTAAATCGTATCGCAAAGATCCCTTGAAGTAAGGGGAAGTAAGTTTCACCAATTTGGAAAATCTCAAACTGACAAGTTTAAAGTATAAAAGTAGATTATGACCACAGAAAGATTTTTATCTTTTTTAAGTGTGCTAATGTAAGAACGGCAATTTATTACATAGTCACGGAAGTAAAAATGTATAGAATTATTTGTAAAAGGAGCACATGGATAAGTGAAAGCGTAATTTGTTCGTTCATATGTTAATACAAAATAGAGTTAAAACAATTAATGATACAGCATTAAATTATAATGAATAATCAAAATAAATGTTATAATTTTATAAAATATCTCACGTAGTTTTAAATGCCTGTAATGTTTTATCAAAACCAAGCACATTACTTAGTGTATTTATTTCACTGCATTTTTAACTTTCAAAAATAGAAAATCTCTTGCACAGCGGCGTAAGTGTAGCATATAGTAAAGTTTTAAATAATTTATAAGAATCAAAAATGAAATTTTTCAATTCTGGAACGTTTCAAGAAAGTGTCTGTGAAGTTGACTAATTGATTAGATATCGTCTACATATATTATATAAATATATTTGGCTCATAGACATTTCTTCCATTTCATGGTCCTAATTTCATCTTCTGAATATATCATCGTCAGGCCATTTCATCATCTGGGTATTTCATAGTCTAGGATACATCATTGTCTAGAACACTTCATTGCCTAGAACACTTCATCGTCTGGAACACTTCATCTTCTAGGATACTTCATCATCTAGAACACTTTATCATGTAGAAATTTCATCGTTTGGACACTTCATCCTCTGGACTTTTCATCGACTAGGACACCTCATCGCCTGGAATATTCATCGTCCAGGACACTTCCTTCTCCAGAACACTTCATCGTCTAGACATTTCATCGTCTAAGATACTGCATCATCTGGACTTTTCATCATCTTGGACGTCAGCGTCTGCACTTTCCATCATCTAGGACGCTTCATCGTCTGGACATTTTATCCGCTGGGACACTTGATCGTCTGAACATTTCATCGTCCACGATACTTCGTCGTCTAGAACACTTCGTTGTCTCCATATTTCATCGTCTATGACACTTCATCATCTGGAATACTTCATCTTCTGTACACTTCATTGTCAAAACATTTCATCATCTAGGACATTTCACCTACGTATCATATTTACAAATAAATAATGAAACATAACTGTTTATGATTGTCATAAATATAAAATATGATAAAGTCTGTCATCGCCCCGATGAAATGTCTGAGACGGTGAAATTTCCAGACGATGAAGTGTCCCGGATGATGAAGTGTCCTAGACAATGAAATGTCCCGGATGATGAAGTGTCCTAGACAATGAAATGTCCCGGATGATGAAGTGTCCTAGACAATGAAATGTCCCGGATGATGAAGTGTCCTAGACGATGAAGAGTCCTAGACGATGAAGTGCCCTAGACAACCAAGTGTCCTAGACGATGAAATGTCCAGTCGATGAAGTGGGCTAGACGATGAAGTGTCCTAGACGATGAAATGTCCAGACGATGAAGTCTCCAGTCGATGAAGTGCCTAGACGATGAAGTGTTCTAGACAATGATGTGTCCTAGACGATAATGTGTTCTAGACGATGAAGTCTCCTAAACTATGAAATGTGCGAATGATGCAGTGTCCTGGACTATGAAATGTCTTGTCCGATGAAACGTGTAACGATGAAGTGTATCGGTCAATGAAATGTCCTGCACGATGAAGTGCTCAGGAGATTAATTTGTGCTATTTTTAGTTTACAATGCTTTGAAATGCGTTTTTCCAAAATCATATATTTACATTGCGGTCCTTTTGCAAAAACGTTATTGGAAACTATGGGGAAGCCCATTAAAATATTGAAATAAGGTAAATAAACTATCAAGGTGATGCATTTGTATTAACGTATTAACGTGTTAACGAAGAATTTGTCTACATTTACTTGAATTCATTTGAATAACGGTCGAATATTTACCTGTTTTAGGGCTTTATGTATTGTGTTCGCCGTTTAAAAGTTTACTATAATTGAACAGAAAAAAGCGTAAAACACCGACAATAATTTGGAATAAAACAAATACATCGGTTTATAAGATAAAAAAAACAATATTATATACTAGAAAATCATTTTTTATGCGAAACGAACGTAATGATGTGCTGTCAAAAAATTTGCACTTTGCAACACTAAATATTTCTTTTAATTTATCCTCTTAAACTTTTCCACTTAGAGGCCGGGGATTACCTGCGTAAACTAATTTTTTGTAACTACTACTAACTAAATAACAATAGAAACTGAGGAAACGAGTTACTTAAGTTTAATAGCTGTTTTTTCGAAATAAAACAAAAGTTGAGTCAAATACAGTTGAACAAAGTAGATAATTTGCTTGACGGTCTTTAAAACAAAAATTGGTACACATATACAAAAGTTTAATTCGATATCAATTTTATAATTAAGTTTTCTTATTTCAACGATTTTCATTTCTCTTCGTCAACACTAATTCCATCAGTTCGTTTTTTTATGAAGCTGTCACGAGGACATACGACGGCATCGAATTGCAGCAAATTGTAAGAAATACATGTCACGCTTGAAGTAAGCATAATTGTATCCCGTTTTTATAACAGGAAAATGCATCGCATTTTCTTTTCAATTCCTTCATGGGCAGTGAGTTTTAAGTATCACTCGTTAATGATATACAACTTATTTATTCAAGTTTATTCTTTATTTGAACGTCATATACCTTTTACTATATTATTTTTATATCAATATCATTAGTCAAACATTCTAAATACTCCAATTTTCCGTTACCTTTGTTAGATTCTTTTGTCACTATGTTCTGGAGCTCTATATTCTTTGAAAAAGTTTCAAAGTAAAATTAACTAGTGATTAAATGACATTTTTTTATACACAATTCAATTTCTTCTATATACGTAATGTTGAGTTAAAAATAATTAAATTTATTTCTGTACAATAAATATTGACGAAATTATGTATAATTAAACTTTGCAAATAGAAGGCCCCTGATTATACGTATCTAAGTACATTTTAGGGGCCTTCTTTAACGACAGCGCTCTTAAAATCGACTTTTAACACATTAAACTTTTTCATTACATGTTTTCATTGTCATCCCTTGCTCCTTAAATTATCATCAATTTTAGAATTATTCAAGAATAATATTTATTAAGTATTAAACATTGATTTTACAGTGTTTTTCGTTCACTAATAAGTTATAAAATATTTATAGTTAATTAATTTATAATTATGAGAGTCGAAAATAAATGCTGTAGTTTGGTTCCATCATGATGTTTCTAGTATTTACTAATTATGTAATGGCATAATGCGTCACTGAAAAGTTCCAACTGGAATACGTAAGACCCAGTTCAATGCTTCTACACAAAGATTTTTTGATACACCACTTAAGAAAAAGGGAAATCCCACTTAAATATATGTTGAGTCAGTAGTAAGCGGACTTTTAGTTTCTATATCTTTAGTTACATTTCTCAGAGAAATATATAGCACAAGGCTTTGTCCCTCTTAACCATACAAAACCTTCGAATTTTTCCGATGCATCTGCTCCATTCAAGATGACATATCTGTTTGTATTTGAAAGAAAGCTCATGTCGACCTCAGACGTGACTTTTTTAACAACCGTAAACACGTGGGTTCTATGAATTTTGCTCAAAAATTTTTGAAAAATTTGTAAAAGATAAATAATATTTATAGCATTTTGGGCGTGGGAAAATTTGTTTTGATTCCATTCCTGCGATTCTTAAAATCATGCTTTTAATAAGAAAAAATAAGAATAAATAAATAAAACAAATTAAAAACATTTTTAGGAATAAATAAGAGAGAAAGACTGTTATTAGCGAATGCAAATATTGAAAATAAATTTTTTATTCATTTTCGAGATTTGCATGCACTTAGTCGTGTTTTATCAGGGAAATGGCTATTGACAAAACGCCTACAATCACGACTAGCGGCTGATTGTGAGACATCCGGTTGAACGTCAAAGAAGAGGTCACGATTGTCATAGATATTTTTCTGCTGCACCTCGTTTCACGTTTTGTTCGCATACTATTTTAACGTGGGAAAGTATAAATGATGTACAATTTAAATTAATTATGTAACCCAGAACTAGCAATAAAATAGATTACAAATTTCCCTTCCTATTTTTTTGTTTGCAAAAACAGTTTTGTATTCCTGGTGTTTTTCTAGAAACGTCCCTCAAAAAAAGGGAAAATTATTTAAGACATCTTGAATGGTAGCAGGACGCTTGTCTTAAAACAATATTTTTTTAAATGACTTTTCAAATTAATGTTTTCCTGACTTCTTTTTTCTCTGTATCATCGCGGTTTGGTCACGAAAGCAACTTGGTCTTGTTATTAAACATACTTTCTTTATTTTGATGGATCCCTTTCATAAACGCAGGTAAATCATTTGACATGTCAAAATTTGCTACTTTTAGATCGACTTTTCTGTGTGTAGAAAGGAATTTTCTGCATTTATTTCACGTATCGAATTCTTCAAAATTCTTAAAATTTTTAAAATTGCTAAATGAAATATATTTTTTGCATAACAAGATTACATCTAAAAAATTGCACATATCTAAAATGCATAGATGAATACACTGAGACAACTGAAAAATTCTTGACTTAAAAAATATAATTCTTTAATTCCTAGAATCGATGGCCTTCCATTAAGCATTCAGTTTCTACTATTAAATCACCCACATATTAATTATCGACTTTTTATTGCTCTATTTTGTCTTTATTTAATACCAGTTCTTCTAGACATATTAAAGGTAGTTTATGAAAGATAAAGTTAACAATTTCATTTTACCTCATAATTTTGTTCTAATATCTTTAGATGTTGTTTCATTGTTTACTAATGTTTCCACATAATTAGTTGAATATATTTTAAATAAAAAATGGAATGAAATATCACATTTTACTAACATACAGTAGAGTCTCCCGGTACTTTTACCTACCTGGTTCCTCGCCTTCCCCTCCCGTCTTATTATATTTAGCAAACGAATGGGAGCGCCGTTTCTCCCACTTCCCTGAGTCGCGTTATGTTCATGACGTCATAGCAGGCCCTTCCTGAGGCCCCAATCTGCAAGGTGGGGGGAAAAAGCGACGGGCACGTAAATATAACGAGACGGGACCTGACAATTATGCTGGGAGAAGTTTTTGGAAGGTCTCGATTAAATTCTTAATTCAACCTATTTTAAATCCTAAAATATAGTTTAAAAAGAAGTTTCTGGAATCCCTGTACGCTCACCATTATATCCCATAATTTCTTATATTACTTTAGATTTTATTCAAAATATTTTAATGAATAAATTACCATTTAAAATATCTTTTTACTATAGATATGTTGACGATATTTTTACTTGTATTCCTTTGATTTTATCGCTAAAATTTTTACCGATTTTTAATAGTTTACCTAAAATAAAAGGTTTTACTAATTGTACTTTCTTTACATTAAAAATATAAAAAAATCAAAAATTTAGTTTTTTTAGATATTTTAGTTATTAAGAACAATGGTAAATTATCAACTGATTTGTTCCATAAAATGACATTTTCATTTATATATCTACATTTTATACAAAAATTTCAATAAAAAAATAAAAAAATATTTTTTTAAATAATATTAAATACAACAACTCTTTTGTTTTAAATTACAGAATTTCTGTTTATTTTCTGATGAAGACCTAAATAACGGTTGAAAATTTGGATTTATTTGTTCAACATCGTTCGTTGTGATCCGTTGTTATACCAAGAAAAAACTTTATTCAAAAACCTTATCTCTTACCAAAAAGCAGTTACGGAGAAGAAGATTTCGATGTTATTTTTGCTGCATGAAATAGTTCATAATTTATTTTTAGGAAATTCCGAGTGTACTAAATCAAGGGGAAAAAATGTTAAATCGCGATATGCGCTCTAATTCTAAAATATTAAAACGTAGCAGCTAAACTAGGTAAAACGATTTCGAATTCAATTAACATTGTTAATAATTACTAATATATTAGTAATCTGACTTTTCAAAACTCATACGTTTTTTGCAATGAGTAAACTTTAACTAATAAGTTAGTTGTTTTGAAAACTTGATCAGTGGCAATTAATAGGTTATTATTAGTGAGTTGTGACTAATTTTGTTTTAAACGGATACTATGTACTATTAAAATACTGTGTGCGATTTGTACATTTACTTTTTAATTGTTTAGGATAGGTGACGCTTTAGTATCTACGATAATCTTTGATATAAAATTACATGATACTATTCGTTTCTAAAAAAAGGAATTTCGATTATAAAATTGTAGATTTGGAGTATTCTGGATATTTGAATTATTTCATGCAATCGTAAATGTGTTTCTGAAATTTGCAGTTAAATTATTTCACTGCAATTTTCCCTGTTTTTATTTACAGTATAAAAAAGCAGTTTTCTTGACTATTATGTGTCTATACTTACTTTCGTTATGGATATAGAGTTGCAAATGTAGAGTGATGTAGTAGATATTGTCCTTAGTATACTTATGTGTCACATTCAAGTAACTGAGAAAGTACTGTTAAGAATGTGTTAAACACTATCTTTAACTTTAATGATATAATCAAAGACACACAAATAATAGTCGTGTAATAACAATAAAATAATGTGAATTTTATTTAAAATATAATTTAATACATAATTTAAAGGATTAACCGGAGATTTTTACTACCTATTTGGAAAAATATTATAATCTGTCACGTACTAAAATTGTGCAAAACAATACTAATTGCAATTTTCGTAATAATTACGTGTCGTAAACATTTCGACTCTCGAACTACTAGACTTTTGTTGATTTAATTTAAAAAAATCTTATTAAATATAACAAATAACAAAAAAGGAATGTTTTATTATATTGTCTAAGCTAATCTAACCTAATGACGTAATACATTTTTTAAGTAATTCGCACTAAATTAAACAATGTAAGCATGTTAGTTTAATAATAAAATACTATAAATTGGTTTTTATTTCAATATAAATAACTATTACATATACTGCATATGACAATCAAATACAGACGTTATTGATGCATAATAATTTGAATAATTCTTTTAACGCAATTTTTTGTAAGGACAGAAACTTGTCTACTCGATTAGACGTATTTTAATTTTAGATTTTATTTCACCATTTTGTTATGATGGTTTAAAAGATGGAATTGAACCTGAGTTTCGATTGCCGGACGAATGATCTTTCAATTCGAATTTTCGGTTCAATTCCCGGCACATTTCCACTTTAATGGCCCCCATTTTTCGAATATCAGAAAACAATTCAATGGTTTTCTTCATTATCATCTTAAAAAAATGTTCTAACTAAAATTGCAATTAAAGGAATTTAGTAAACAATAAATTTCAAGGTAATTAATGCTAATATAATAATTAATTATTCTATATTAATTATGTACTAATTCTATAACAGAAAACATATTAGGTATTAGGTATTAGTATGTATTATTAAAATACAATGTGCGATTTGTAAATTTGCTTTTTGATTGTTTTACAATAGATGACTTTTTTTAGTATCTGTGATGATTTTTGTTATAAAACGATATTATTCTTTTCTAAAAATGGCGTCTTCGAGCATAACATTGTACGTTTCATATATTCTAGAAATTTGTAATGTTTCATACAATTCTTTACAGTATCTGAAATATGCAATTAAATTAATTCACTACAATTTCATTTACATTACAAAAAAGCGGTTTCCGGGACTATTTGTCTACACTTAGTTTAGTTAAGATTAAAGAGTTGCACACGTAGTGTGACTAGTAGATATTGTCTTTAGTATACTTATGTGCCACATTTAAGTAACTGAGAAAGTGCGGTTAACAGTGTAGTATGCTTAACACTATCTTTAACTGGTTTATTCAAAGACGTAAGTAAAGAAGATCTATTTAAGTTTAATTTAAAAAGATTAACATAAGCTTTTAAACTAAAAAAAAAATACAATCATATAATTTCTTGTGATCTACGAAAATTGTGTAAATAATCGTAATTGCAATTTTTATAATATTTTCAATAATTAAGAGTTTAGTTTTGACAAATATAATTTAAGTAGAACAAATAACAAAGAAAAGAAATGTTTTATTATATCGGGGAACCAACCAAAAAATTGTAACCAAACCTAACATAATTTAACCTAACCAAACCTAATTTAAATCGACCTAACCTTTCGAAACCTAACATAATACATTGTTTTAAATGATTCTCAGTAAATTCCATAACGTAAGCAGGTCAATGCAATGACAATTAAATAAAATACAAGAAATGAGTATTCGGATATTTTGTTCAGATTTTTTTCATCCGATTACTTTGGTTTACATTTTTGTCCTGGATATTTTGTCTCGGTATCAATTGTCGTTACACCAATTTGAAACAAACTAAAAATTAAAGAAATAAATGTGTAATGTTCTTAGAGAAAAATTCACTAAAATAATAAAACAGTTTTTCATAAACAGGGTGTCCCATAACTCACCAACCGCATTGCAAATACGTATTCTATATGAAATTTCAAGCCAAAAAAATCCTGCCCAAAAATTGGATCCAATGAATATAATTTGATTGGCGCCCCATTGAAGTTTAAGAAAAAATCACTCTTTTACAATAACTTGTCTGTTTTTGCAGTTATCTCAATAAAATTAGGCTCATTTTAAAATCATTTACAAACTCTACAATTTATCTATGAAGCTCTTTGATCTACAATGAATATTTCTCTGGCTATAGTCATAAAAAATGAAATTTTGTTGGGTTTTTGAGTTTATCTCATTAGTTTAATAGCTAATGTAATCCCACCATGAGAAGGTGAGACAAACTGAACAATTTGACCCCTAAGACGAGGCGATTCGATAAAAATTGAGCTCAAAAGGCGTCTCTGAGATTCCCAGAATTGGCAAAAAAAAAATTTTACGAATATCATGTCATTTTCCGTTAATTTTATGAGATTAAACGGCTCCTCTAGGGCTCAATTTTCATCGGATCTCATTGCATTATGAGTTAAATTGTTCGTTTTTTCAAGGAATACAACCTTCTTTTAGGGGAATTTCTAATTAGTTATTTATCAAAATGAGATAATCTCGAAAAGACGAACAAAAATTTGTATCGATTTTATGACTATAGCAAGAGAAATATTCATTTTAGGTCAAATAGAGTCAGAGATGAATTGTAGAGCTTGAAAGTGACTTTAAAATAAGCATTATTTTGTAAAGAAAACTTCAAAAAGAGACAAGCTATTGCCAACAAAAATTGTAGGAAAAAAATGTTATTTAAACGTTGAAGCAACAATGCACGGAGAAATATGTTCTTGAAAATTTTACCATTTCAGATGTTACTTTAGGATACAATTACACAATGAGAAAAATAGCCTTTTTCTGACAAAAATGACTAGGTAGATATTTTACTATTAAGACAGTAAAAATTACAATAAAATATAATAATTTTACCAGAGAAAATAGCAATTTTGTCCATTATACGAGTCTCTCCCCTAAAATTAGAATCTCAAATGATAAACTTTCCAAGAATATGCTATTTTGCTAAAATATATGACATATTTCTTAGGTAGTTGTTATATGTTTTTAAAATAACAAAATAAACAAGTTAACTATTTATATGAAACATATTCATATTAATAAAAAAATTGTGGTATTTTACGGTATATTTGATCTACTTACCCTTAAATAATCTATTTATTACATTTTATTTGACAATTGTAACGAACAAATGATGTATCCTGCAGTATATTAGACGCGATGATTGCACATTTCAACACTTAATTCATCCTTTCAGAAAGTGACACACCCTAGACTTATTTCATAAGTTCTCGTGTGCATTCTTATTGTTGCAACATGCATTGTATTGTCACGTATCAACGGCATTTCATCGGTGTCCTAAAGAATTATTGAATCGTAAACGCACTATAGTACAATAATATTATAAACGCTTGTTTAAATTTGACATCAGAAGAATACTCTTGACAACAATATTTCAATTTGACCAATGCGAAAGTATTCCTAAAGATAAATGTGTATTTTCGAAAAAAGGGTATTGTAGGCACTAACAGCAATGTAAGAATTTGAAAAAAATTGCACAGGAATGTATAAATCGCTTCAATCGATAGAAGAAATTCATTTTTAATTTGTATAGTATACTGCGTAGTTCCTATTCAGCAATCAGCATTTTTGGAATTCACGGAATTTACAAAAAATAAATGATGAGTTATTTCCTGTAGCAATTTTTAAAAAACTAAGAATTCGATATGTCAAACAAATGCAAAAAATTTGATCATACACGCAGTCATGTCATAACAAACTTTATTAATCAGGTGTTAAAATATAACATTAGAGAACTGATTTTTCTCCGAGTCCAACAAAAATGAAGAATGTGTTTAATAACAAGACCAAATGGTTTCGTGACCAAACCGAGATTATACAGGGAAAAAAGAAGTCAGGTAAACATTAATTTAAATCGCCATTTAAGAAAATATTTTTTTTTTAAGTCAAACAAATCCTGAAACGATTCAAGATGTACTTAAGTATTAGCTTTTTATTTATTTTGAGGAACCCTACACTCTATAAGTTTCTATGGAAACACCAGAAGTACGAAACTGTTTTTGCCAACTGAAAAGAGCAGGTGACATTTTTTATTTATTTTATTGCGTTTAATTCTCCTTTACATAGTTAATTTGTACATTATTTTTACTTTCCATTTTTCAATTCATTGGTTTCCAAGCAACACAAAGGCAATAGTAAAGGTTGTCAATATTATCAACGTTTGCTTTAGTAAATTATTAGACTCTGCTCATAGTAAATGCATAAATACTTTTAAGAACAGTTATTTGGGCCTAGACATTTCTGTTACTCCCATAGTGCATTGGATTTTTGTAGTTAGAGGACTAGGTATACTTATTTTAAATGTAAAACTATTTGGGTTTTCATGCCTAAATAAAAATAATGACAAAGGCCATAGCCGATTAACACTTTGATCTGATGGGCCCCGAGCCATTTTTAAAAACCAAGTATGTGACTGGTTTGTGCTGGTTTGATATACATTTTAATCAAATTTCAGTTCAAAAGGTGTACTTATCGCCAAATAAACATTAAAAGACCGAATTTTTGCACTTTTTTGCCAATCACTAGGCCACTATTTCACATTTTTTTGCGATTTTTTTTTACGATTTTTTTTGCGAAATTTTTCTAATAAATACGTCTATTGTCGATATTTGTGCTAGCAATTGCAAAGACAATTTTTTGGACGAAAAAAATGCATTTTTTTGCTTTCTTTTTTGAAAAAATCATTTCTTGGTAATTTCTCTCGACAAATCCAATGAAGCAAGTCTCCATTATACTAAAATACAGGCAAAAAGCAAAACAAAAAGCTACAACTGCATTTTTCCGTAAGAAAAAAACATCTTAGTAATCTCCAGAGACCCGTACAAATATCGGCAACAGACGACCATTTCTCATGCGTAAAACTACAAAATATTCATCAAAAAATATAAAAGAGCGGCTGTCAAAAAAAGTGAAAACAGTGCAAAAATTTTTTTTTTTAAGATTTATTTCGCTATAAGTGCACCTTTTGAACTGAAATTTATTGAAAATGTACCTAAAACCAGCTCAAACAATGTCCATTGTTGTTTTTCAAAACTAGCTTGGGGCAGATCAACGTCATAATCGTCTGTGGCCTTTGCAAAAATGCAAATAATTATTCAAAGTATAATTATTTATATGTTGTGACAAGTTAAAACCGATAAAGGAGACAATGCTTATTTTTGCGGTTTCTCTAACCGTTTTCTCAATATTAGCGAAATTGTATAAACGAGAAAGTTGTAGATCGGGAAAAGACCTATAATTTTCATGGGTCATTTGTTGTGTTTCCACAAAATTTAAGTCCAGGAGATCATCGCAAAGTTACTACTGTAGACTACAAAAAAAAAAAAGATTTTTTAAAAAAAGGACACTAATAAATATTTTCATTTTTGGTACAAAATATTCAAGAATGTTCAGAATATTGCAATAAAAAAGAAAATTCCATTTAGGTGGAGGATTCAGTTAGCCGCGGTTCAAGCCCACCGTGACTGAATAAAATATCATCATTTAAATAAACTTTAATGACTTTTTGTTTGAAAATACAAAATTAGATGAAATCCCTAGTTAATGCAATAGCACACGTTTTAACATACACATTACTATTTTAACTTGACGTAATTGTGGAGCTACAATTGATCTAAAGTATCTTACAACTTCATTGCGAGGACATTTAAAAAACAATAACAAGTAACTTAAATAATGCCAGTAAAAAAATTAATGGAATTTAGAATAAAACAATTTGATTATTAAATTACGAAACGAAATTTTACTTATTATAGTAATAATATTCATCTACATCAAGCAATAATATTCCGCAAATAGCAGGTGGTCATAGAACCACTATCGCCGCGCCGTTAACGGGATGTCGATTGATATTTTAAAGTGATAAAGTTTTCATCGTACACTAGAAAATACTTATGTGTTAATTTTGAACTTCAAAGGAACTTTTACATTGCTACAACCATTTCAAATAATATAAAAAAATTCTCTATTCAAAATACCAGTTATTTATATTATAGACAATATTTATTTCGTTGTAAATTCATATTTTATGCATCGAGTTTTTATTTCAATTTATAATAATAAACTACCATTGGTGCAGAAGAACGCGACTTAAAATACTAATTGTTTTGATTAGTAAAGAGGAAAGCTTCTAATTCAACCGTAAAATGTTGAAAATCGTTAAAAAATACCGTAGATAAAAAATATGTTAAATTTCACAATTAATCAGTCGTGCATATCCTTTGATTTAGTAAAAAAAACAATACTAGTTGTTTAATGTTTCAAAATTCAAATATCAATGTTGTCACTAATCCAGATATAAAAATTTCAAGAAACATATGTTTGGCTCTGCCGGGCGTGAAATCGCGTTTTGCGCCCTCGAATATTACATAGCTGAGATAAGAGTTCATCACCTATCCCAGTTTAAAATTCGACGTATGAATTCGAATTTTACCATTCTTGAAATATATATACATAGATCTATTTATTTTAGTTACTTATGTTATGGTTATGTAATAAAGTTCAGTTTTAAATTCATCACCAACAAATAAAAACTATTCCGAGACAGCAAACGTAAAAATTAGTTTAGAATGATCTCGCAATGTGCTCTGCAAGAGGTAAGATGCATCTGAGGTTTTTCGGAACTTGGTATCATTATGAGATCTTTATGAGCTTAAAAAAAAGCTTACGAAGTAAAGCATCTGTTTTCTTTTACAGCACATTTAGAGGTCACCCTGAACTTGTTTTTGTTTTGTCTGCTGGGATAGTTTATTTTGTAAATAAAAATGTAAATATTAATATACTTTTATGAATATATCTTAAAGTAATAATGAAAAACAATAGACATTGTATGTAAACGCTACATAACACAGAAAAAACATAAACATAATTTTTAGTTATACTTACTACTGCAAAATTAGTAGCAAACACTAGATCCTAAAATATACTACAGAAATTATGACAACTAGCAAATTGGAAGTACTGAGAACCACTAATGTTACTGTTGGAAATTGATTAGCAACCAGTTCTGAAATTCATTAGTTAGTATTATCATTGCTACTTAAGTGATAACTACCTATTGACAAATGTTACTATTACGAACCGAGGAACAGCAAGAAACTCGCTGTAATTAGTAGTACACTCTTAAGAAGTGAAATGTAGATAATCCTAAATCACTCGAAAAAGATCGTAGGAAATCTGGTACTCATAAACAATTAGTGCTATAAAAAATTAAGTACATATTATTAGAAAATGAGATGCAAGTGAAAATGAGTTTTCTATAAATACTATTAAGATTACTGTTAAAACCATGGAGTCTGTTAAAGAATTACTACTTATTATTGGAAACTCAACAGTAAACAATAGTTCCCCCTAACAAAGAATAGTAACTAGTGAAAAACAAATAGTTGCTTCTGTAAACTGAATATCAACCAATATTTTAAAATAGTTGCTGTTGTAATTAATAGTGAAACTCAGCAGCCAGTATTATGCATTTTGGAAACTATGTCTGTAATAGTCAAATAGTAATTATAAACTAATACTATTAAAAATACTATTTCCATAAAATAGTTTAAACACTAGCTAGCTACTTTTGAAAAATAAGTAGGATCCAATAGTTATCATTTATTTTCAGTTGAAATCAGAAATAGTTACCTATGATTGTTAGTCAAATAGTATTCATAATAGTAAATACTATATAATACTATTATTCAAGACTAGATGTAATTTATTTGCTAGTTTGCGCTGTTGTAGTGAACACTATTTCTAAATTTCCTATCATTAATAATAATTATGAACAGTCACTATTATTACTTACTATTCGAAAACTAGTATACTATGTGCACTACTATTATTCAAGACTAATTGAAATTTCTTTGCTAGTCTGCACTGTTACAGTAAACGCTATTACTAATTTTCCTACAATTAATATGAAATATCAACAGTCACTCTTGTTACTTACTACTCCAAAACTATTGAAGAATCGCTAGTTACTTTTGGAAACTATGGAGAATGGTTATAATGGTTGAATAGTGATTATAAACTGATACTATTGAATCTACTATTACCATAAAATAGTTTAAAAACTAACTACCTGCTATTGCAAACTACATAGGAAACAATAGTTATCAATAATTACTAGTTACAATCAGTAATACTATCGAATAGTATTCATACTAGTCAATACTATATACTACTATTATTCAGAACTTGTTGTTTTCTAGTACTCGCTGGTACAGTAAATACTATTATTAAATTTAAGTCAGTATTAATTATTATCATTAATCACTACTATTAGTTACTTTTGGAAACTATGGAGAATGGTTACAATAGTTAAATCGCGATTACAAAATAGTTGAAGAACCATCTAGCTACTATTGCAAACTAAGTAGGAACTAATAGTTTTCAGTTAAAATTAATAGTAGTTACATATAATTGGCAGTCAAACACTATCAGTAGTAGTAAATACGACATACTACTATTATTTAATACCAGATGCAATTTCTATGCTAGTCTGTACTGGTATAGAAAACACTATTACTAAATTTCTTGTAACACTAAATATCAGCAGTCACTATTATGTATTATCACTAGTCACTACTACTAATTAGTATTCTAATACCGACATGAACATTTTTTAAAGAAGATTTCCTCCACGATACGTTGTTGTAACAAAAGTTATTAAAGAAGAATGTGACCACTGAAAACTGACTACTTACTAGTAGTAGAATGTAAATAATTCTAATATCACTCTCAATAATGCTTAGGAATAATAGAACTGAAAAATAATTGTACTTATTCAAAAACAAAATGGAATATTTAAAATGCAATTAAGAAGTAATTAAAATGCATGATAAAATTTCTTAATTTTATAACTGTCTTAAAGTCATAATGGATAATAGACATACGTTACATAACAGGAAAAAAACATAACCATAATTTTTACTTATACAATTTCCAAACAAATACCTAAAAAATCGAAAGTATGTAGTGAATCATTAATTTTTGTTTTCTTATGAATTTGCTGTCATCATTGGAATGTTATTGTACATAATTTTACATACAATGCAAATAAAGAGAAAGCGAGATGTCCGTATGAAATTTCAAACGATGTTATAACAATGAGTCAACTTGGCTATTATATGAAGACTAATCTGACTCACAGATTATTAATAATATTACATGTCTTTAATTTAAAGTGTATTTTACATAAAAAAGTAATATTTAATTCTGCACGTTTAGCTACGATATACTGTTCTTTGTTACCCTGAAATTCGAGAACAAAATCGATGTTTTGCTTTTTTTATTCCACAGTTTCAAATTCAACTAGTTAATATTTGGATCAAAATAATGTGAATTTTTCTAAAAAAGAGTTCCTTGATTTTAAATACACCAAACAAAATTCTAGATTCGAGTATGTAATTGTTGAACGATTTAAAAATCCACACAAAAATTTGGTTAAAGCTTTTGACATTATGTTATTTAAGTAGCAAAAGATTAGATGGGAGAACTTTTGATTAATGAATTCAATACAAGCGTGGAAAACTAGTTGCGAAATGCAGTATTTAGTAACTAGAATAAAAAAAGATAATTACTCGATTTACGTTACATAAAATTCTGTTTGGTATTCTTTATTATTGTGTTATAAAGATTATGTAGCTTGATGTAATAGTTACACGCAAAGGACTAATTATCTCATTCAATTGCATAATATTCAAAATAATATCGATTTTTATCTCTAGTAACTGATTTTGTTTTATCTTGTACTTTATTTAGCTAAAAGTAATGAATCTTGCAATGAAATGTTACTAGAAACTGTATAGTAACTGTGAAGAAACTGGGTTGTATATATTTACAACAGAATAGTTGCATTTAGTCACAACTATTTGTTGGTAATAGTTACAATCTAGTTTCTAATAGCAATTAATTATTTTTCACAGCTACTATGCCGTTTCAAATCGTAACTAATTGTTTTATCACAGATACTATGCAGTTTCTAATAGCAACTATTTTTTGTATGTAGTATGCAGATTTTATTAGCAACTATTTATTCTTAATGGTTACTATTCATTTTTTAGTTGATTTTAGTTTGTATTCGAAACCTAGCAGTAACACATATTTCCGGTTATTTCTTGAGTAATTTCTATTAATAATCTATTATAAACTTTATAATCAGAATTCCTATAAAAAATAAATACAAACTATTCAAAATTGTGTAACCGATAAGAATTCCCAAAAAGTACAATTATAATGACAGCCGAAATCATAGTGACTATTAAGAAATTTCTAGTTACTATTGGAAACATGGAGAATCGCACCTATATAATGATTATTATATTTGAATAGTGAATATTGAAAACGAACCAGATACCGATACAGACTAGTAACTATAATTATAAACTAATACTCCCTAATAGATACTAATAAAAGTACTATGACTATAAAATAGTTTAAAAACTAGATAATTATGATTAATACTAAATATCAGCAATCACTATTATATATTCGCACTAGCCACTATTACTAGTTATTATTCGAAAATTGGCACGAACGCTTTTTTAAAACAGAAATGAAACTATTACCAGAAAATAGTTTAAAAACTAACTAGCTACTATAGCAAACTAATAGTTATCAATAATTACCAGTTAAAATCAATAGTAATTAGGTATAATTGTTCATAAAATACTATTAATACTATTAAATACTATACACTACTATTACGTTATACTAGTTGTAATTTATTTACTAGTCTGCACTTGCCTAGTACAAATTATCACTAAAATAAAAAAGATTACTTGACAACTATAACAATTGTTCCCGTGTCAATATATGTAGCTGATTAAGTTTCACTTATATTCACCAATATTTGAATTAACTGGCTTTCAGTTATGGCAACTACATCTTAAAATTTGTCATGTGAATTATTGTAGTTACCAGCCATCAACGTTGCACGAGGCTTATGTATGCAGATGTCCAAGACATTAAAATAGTTGAATATTAGTCTGATTAAATAACTGTTTAAAATAAATAGTGCCAATTGAAGTATATCATTCAAATGAGATAGTTAGTAGCTCACTCAGATAGTTAGTAGATCCTGTTCAAATAAAAACTATTCAAAATCGTCTTGTAAAGGACGATTAATAGTAATTAATGAAAAATAAATAGTTGCTATTGTAAACCGATTAGCAACAACTATTTCTTAATAACATTTTTAGTAACTACACATAATTGCCAGTCAAATGGTATTCATAATGTTAAATACTATGCTACTACTATTCAATGCCATAATTCCTTTGCTAGTCTGCACTGGTATTAACACATTATTACTAAATTTCCTATCAGAAAAGTAAGTCAATAGTAGTTACTGATCATTGTCAGTGAAATAGTATTAATTTAATACTACTATTATTCAATAAGAGGCATTATCATTTCTTTGCATTTCTTATTGATTGACATAATTCAAATTAGAATGTTAGTAGATCACTATCTTGTTCAGATTAATACTCGTGAAAATCATCGTGAAAACTAATAGCAAGTAGTGAAAAATAAATAGTTGCTATTGTAAACTGAATACCAACAAATATTTGTCAATAGTTACTATTTTAATTAATATTGAAACTCAGTAGTCACTATTATGCATTATCACTAGTCAGTATTATGTATTATCACTAGTTAGAATGACCAATTACTATTATAAAACTATTGTACTAATAGTTAAGTTTAGAAACATGGTAATTGGTTATAATAGTTAAATAATGATTATAAACTAATATTATTAAAAATAGTATTACCATAAAGTAGTTTAGACACTAACTAGCTAGAGTTGGAAACTACGTAGGAATCAATAGTTATCAATAATTATCAGTTAAAATCAATAGTAATTACCGGTAATTATCAATCAAATGCCTAGAATACTACTTACTATTACGTACTACTATTGTTCGATATTAGTTGTAATGTCTTTGCTACTCTGTACTGATATAGTACACGTTATTATTAAATTTCCTATGAGAATACTATTAATTTAATACTATGTACTATAATTATTCAATAGTAGGCATTGCCATTTCTTTGCATGTCTTACTAATGGACAGGTATAATTCCAATTAAAATGTTAGTATTTCACTATCTTGTTCAATTGAATGCTATTGAAAATCGTCGTGAAAAGAAATATCCACTATTTAAAAATAAACAGTTCTTATTGGAAACTGAATAGCAACCAATATTTCTCAATAGTTGCTATTATAATTAATATTGAAACTATAATTAATACTAAACATCAACAATCACTATTGATTATCACTATTATTAGTTAGTATTCGAAAACCATTGAAGACCTGATAGTTATTTTTGGAAGCTGTGGAGAATGCTTACAATATAAATTAAGTATTTTATTTTCTTAACCGCTTGATACTAAAATTTGTCAAAATTCATATACTTGGTGTTACGGTCCTTTTTCTGCATTAAAATAACATTAAGAAGCTTATTTAAATTATTGGGTTGTTAATGTCAACCACTAATTATGACAAAAAGTTTGATATAACCTATTTGTGTATCATTATCGCAGGCAGAACTTTTCATTTCTTCAGAACTGCATATATGAAAAATTCATGACTCGACCACTGTCGAATTCTGCATCCCTCTTGCGGTAATATCTAGAACTATCCCAAGCAGCAATCCTAGTCATTTCGACCAAGCCAAAGTAAAAATGCCCTAATGGAGTAAAATTGACCAATTTTCGACCTAATAAATGTCTTAAAAGTCAAAAAGTCTTTATAGTCGAGAATATAGGGCGAAAAGTACGTAAATATTCCCTAAAATATGCCTAGAAAGTTATGTGACTTTAAAGTTATAAAGGAGGTTAAAATTCCCAAATTGTGACCAAAAATATGTCTTCATAGTCGAATAGACTTTTAAGTCAATATTAGAGTCCACTTGGAAGGCTATATGACCGTGCAAAATTACCTTATTCTGACCATTAGGGCGAAATATCGTAATTAGTCGATATTGGGAAACTAAGACTTCATAACCTGGCTAGATTTTAACCTGAAAGTCGAATTTACCGCGGAAAATTACTTATAGGGCATTTCGACTAAGAAGGTTAGCCGACGACATATATATAATGCGCATAACTCACTTTTATACAAAATAACCTAACCTCAAACTGTACATACGCCAGTCTGAACTAAAATTCAAACCACGATGACTCGAAGAAAACCGTTCCGATTGTCATCGACATATTAAAGAAAAAAAAGGATCATCCGTCAGGGTTAATGATTGATTTGGAGGCCAATATACATTATTGTTTTTAATCCACAAATGTGGAACATAGCAGTATTCTATGCACATATTGTTGCCTCGTTTCTTCATCAATGCCACTATCGTGAAATGATCAATTTTACTCATGACCAACACTCTACCCTCTTTATAACAGCGTTGTTTATACAGTTCTTAGCACAGAAGACTTACGAAGTTCATAGGTTATGTACATCTAATGTTATGTCAACATTCGACACAGAAGATCGATTTACCTAACTATAATCGATAATCAACTAAAGTAATCGAATACATACATACATATATATACGCAAATTCCCTATAAGTCGCCAATTCGACTTCAAAGTTCACAACTTTGAAGTCAAAATTCCCTAAATAAGTAAATTTTACCTCAAGGGCAAGTAATTTATACTTTGAGGAAGGAAATTTGACTTATAGGTCTTATCTTCGACTATCAGGTCGAAATTCATAAACACGCAAGGAAATCATTATCCGCCATGTAATAACGAACATAACCTGTAATATTCACCAGATATTAAATAATATAATTCTGATATTCTGTTGAACGTATCAAGTAAAATAATACATATTTTTTATCATTTTCATTGTACAAATTCGAAAAAATCATTACCAGATGATTAAAATGCAAAATAATATTGACATACTTTTCACAACAATTACAAACATTTTCAAAATGTACTATTTCTCGAGGCGCATTTAATATTAATAGGGTAGCATAAAATTCTGATCGAGAAATTATTAATCGCACGAAAATTTGCCAATAAATAACGCGCAATTTCATTTGCAATTACTTACCATCATCCGTAATTATTTGTTTTATTGCTGGCTTGTATTTTGGTGCAAGCATTGAGGAACCATTGGGGCAAGTTTTAGAGTTTTACAGTACTGCCATATCAAGAGAATATATAATAACATAAATATACAGGCTTGTCAACTACGAACACGAAGGAAAAAAAAAATAATCTACACGGAGAACAATGTCGACTTATAGGTCGAAAAGAGGTAAGTATTACCTAAATATTACCAATTTTCGACCACGTACAGGTCCATTTGCCCAATTCGGACTTCGACCTATTGGGAAAAATGCCCTCCATTACCTAATTTCGACCGTAAATTTACTTCCATTTTTGTCCCCACTTACCGTCATTCGACTTCTAATTTAGGTAAATATTGTGTGGTCGAGAAAATATCTCGCCCTAATGGAAGGTCGAAAAGAGGTAATTTCGCCCTGTTTTGCTGCTTGGGATATGCCTATTGCTAAAGTGCACGTTTCGTCCCGGTTCCCCTATGTGGACCCATCAGTAAGACCATAGAGGACCTGTCTTAGACGTGCATATGGTTTTTATTTTATTAAGTTGAGATTTTAAATATTTCTAGCAGAGGAGGAATACTAAAAATATTGATAGAATATCTACGCATTAATTGGTAACGGGATGTCGTTACACAATGCTTACAGTAGTTAAATAGTGATTATAAACTAATACTATTAAAAATGCTATTACCATAAAATAGTTCAAAAATTAAGTCAGTCAAATAGTATCAATACTATATATTACTATTATTCACTACTATTATTCAATACTAGTTATAATTTCCTTGCTAATCTGAACTGGTATAGTTACTACAGAAAATCGGCAAGAAAAGAAATAGCCACTAGTGAAAAATAAATAGCTGCTATTGGAAACTATGCAGAATAGTTACAATAGTTGAATAGTGATTATAAACTAGTATTATTAGAAATACGATTACCATAAAATAGTTTTGAAATTAAGCAAATCAAATACTATGAATAGCAAATACTACTATTATTCAATATTAGTAGTAATTTAATTGCTAGTCTACACTGGTATAGTAAATTACTAAATTTACCATCAAGATACTAATTCTTCGAAATAGTGAAAAATGAAACGACTTCTGAAGTATCTCTTAAAATTTGTCAGGTGAATTATTACAGCTACTAGTTATCAACGATGTACGAGGCTTATATGCAAGAAATTAAATTAATGATCACCAAAGACGAAACTTTAGTAAACATGGTATTCCTCAGTAGTATCTACTAAGACCATAAATATCTTCCGGTCGTCTACGAGCGAGCAGTCAACGTAACTTGGATTCGTACATGTGTACATTGAGTCAGGGATCGACAGGCGAAGAATGCAAATTTCACGTGTTTCATCGTTCATTCACTCGTGTAAAGGGGACTTATGAGTGGGGGGTTTCGGGGGTCCTAAGGACTCTACTGATGGGCCCGAAAGAGGGGAACCCCCGGGCGGGTTCCATGGTGCGGCTGCACATACGTCGACCCAGAAGTAGGTCGGAGAGAACTCTACGGTGAGGTGCCACCCGACAGCGGACCTCCGTCAGTCTCGCCACGATATTCCGGGAGGCAACAGGTGCCAGGACCAATCGCTCCGGGACCACCGATCGTAATAACGCGAAGTCACGGTTCGACATGACTACGTAACAGTTCACCCTTAATCCGCAAAAGTTTTTTTTACCCATTTCAACGACACGAGTGACGGACACCTGGAATAACGTTCGAGCTTTTTTGCGGTTCCAATCCGAGCTTTCCGGCCTCAGGAGTAATGGCGATTGTCAAGGTTCGTAAATTTTTTTTTTAGGTAACATTAAACCCATTCTTCTTGTATTAATCTGTTAGCTGAGGAATCAATCGTAAAAAATAGTCTATGAACTTTCAGTTAAAAAGGAGCTGTCATTTGGACTTTTTTCTCTGCAAACCCTTACGTAAAACAAATTGTAAACTAAGTGGACCAAAATAATTGCAAGTGCATAAAAAGAAGTGAAATTATGTGTCAAGTTATGGAGAACAATTCTCTTATGAGAAATAAATTATAGCTCAAACGCCATCTATTATTAATTGTTCGTATTAACGTTCGTTGCTAACATTTTGATATAAATTTGTCTTGTATTTTCAACTCGTTGTATAATTATTGTTCTGTAGAAAAGTACAAATGATTAGTGTTAACATCAGAGCTTTATGCATATTACATTCTTTAGTGATGTTATATTTTTTAAAGCTGCACTAATATCCACGTGGTTTAAGAGCTTTTTATAAAGTTCAATCAAGTAGATTATTTGAAAATAAATTTCTGAGTTTGTAAAAAATAAAAAAATGTACGAGTAAACATGAATCGTATTAAGAATTGTTTTCATGGTGGTCCTTGCTGACATCAATGATTTGTACTTAGTTAATACGTAAACTTTCAACAACTTCATTAGAGTATTAAAAAAATAAGACAACCATTATTTGTGAATACTTTCGCTAAGAAATCAAGCCATTAAAAGTAATCAGTCGAACAAATTTATCGTCTGTCACCTCAGAGTAGATGCCATTAGATAAAACGATTACTTTTAGTAGGAAAGTAAATAGCTTCTTTAATATAAATTGTACAAGATTTGCAACGTATCGGAATTTAATTATGACATACAGACATTTATTATATAAATTAGTTGTAAATGATCATTTCTTTAATAGTGATTAGAGTTATCGGTTAAAATGTGTGCAATTAAATCAAGGTTTTTGGATCATGACATTCGATTTTTTAAATAAAAAATTACTTCAATATTATCGGTTCACTTTTTCTTTTTTCTTAGTTAGGAATATTAATCAATTAATCATTAGTCAAAATTTTATTAATCAAAACTGTAATTGACCGTAGGAAATAATAAAAAAAGGGTTTGATCGCATGAAAAAAAAATTCTGGAAAAGTTTAAAGATTTTTAGTTGTAGTTATTTATTTTCGAAAAAAAACGCTTTAGTACATTTTTCATTTTTAGCACGATTCTGCAAAATTTGTGAGAAATTTCTGCAAATTTTTTACGTCAAAATAATGATTTTTTTTTAGTAGGTATTGTTCTTTATTAAGTACGAAATTTTGCATTTAGGAGAAGTGAAAAACTCTCTGTTTGACTTATTGTTACACATAACATAAATTTGACAAAAAAGTCCATAGAATAAAAAGTATATTAAATAAAGCAATAAATAAGGAGATACAGATAGTCTAGTACGAGTCATGATTTTGATAATTAGTAGCATTCTCTGATGCAAAAAATGAGTTTGGTTTTAACGAACCATAAATTATACGAATTTTTTTATTTAACACATTTTTTATATTTTTTTTTTTCCATTTATTTTGCCAATCCACTTAATGGATGTATTTTTTTTAACAATCTAGAATGTATTTTAATATTTGGACCTAAATTATATTTGCCCAAAGTTACTTTTATTATTTGCATTTTTATTGATACACAAATACATGTCACATAATACTTGTGTTATAAATTTTTGTATTATCCACATGAAAAAAAAAAATCAAACTTATTTACGTACTATATTACAATTCAAACATTCAAATGTTATTTATTACTTAATATCTTTATAAATATAAATTAAAAGTCGAATATTTGTGTAATTAGTGTATTTTTTAAGCGACATTTTGTAACAATTTTGCAAACTTTTTTTTTAATAATTTTAGAGGTTTATTTTTAGTGCTGTCTATTAAAAATAAATAAACTGGTTTTATAGTTAAGTCCTAGTATTATATATAGTATATTATATAGTAATACTAGGACTTAACTATATAAAAAATGAACTTTTTTAACATTGTCATTAATAAAAATAAAAATTGATATTAGTCCCCTGCGTGAAATTGGCATTTTTTACTAATTAATTGACATGACGAGTTTATCAAAACTGTATATTAAAAACTTTATACCAAAAACTAAATGAATCATATTTCCAAAGTTTAATTAAATAAAAAAGGTTTTTAAAAATTCTCTGGTTATTGTAATTAAATTTGAAAATGAATCGCCAGAAAAAAAATGTTTATCAAAAAACAGCTTAATAAAAACAAAAAATGGCAAAATGTGTGATCAAAAAGTTATCAATAAATGTATGTGTCAACTATAATAATAATGTCAATTGTTTTAAATAAGTTATTGTGCCAAATCATTTTAAAGGCAATAAAAATTAAATTTAAAAAAAAAACATTTTTTTCTGGTATCAAAATTTCTCAATAAACTAAAAGTAAAAACACTAGATAGTAAAAAATAGAATTGAAATGGATTGAAGCAAATAAAAATTAATTAAAACGGATTAAAACGACCGCAATTTATCTACTGTGAATTCTTTTAAATTATTTTCGTATTTTTAATATTTTTAATTCGTCTTTAAACTTTTTTAACATTTTTTTTTCGTTCATTGGAATGACATTTACTATGTAAAATATAATGAAAATTCCACGTCGTAAATTAAATTCTAGTAAGACTTTAAAAATCATCGATAATAAAAGTACCAGTTCAATAAATTAAAATCATTTAAACAACCGTAATATCCAAATTCAAATTCACAAATAATCCAGCCATAACTTGTATATATTTTAAACATTAATTAATTAAACGAATTGTCTTAATTTTCCAAAAAGTTTTATAAATATATTTCAAAAATTAAATGAATATGCAGGTAATGTAATGTTGTTGAAATCAAATTAAATCGTAATTTTCATTTAGTTTAATTTTACAAAGTTATAATAAAAAAGTGTATATTTTATTCGAATCTGCAATGATTCAAAAGGTCAAACTGAAAATTTATTAATGTACAAGAAGTTTTATTTAACTCCGTGTTGAAATATTGAGATAAGCATAACATACAAATTGTCTAAATGTAATAAAAAAAGATAATAAAAATCATTTTTATTTGAATTTTTAATTTTAGTAATTAGTACATTTTGTTGTATTTAAATTGAAACATCAAAAACTACGGCAATGCCAAAAAATACTTGAGTTAAAAAATAGTTTTTATTGTTTTTTAAAATGATTATAAAAGAACATTAATAAAATGCGTACTTGCATCCAATTCTTAATTTTTGAATTTTTAAGTAATTTCTGACAAAAATTATACATAATTAATTAAATAGAAAATATTTAAAATGAAATTAAACATAAAAATTAAATAAATTTGTCAACAGTGACGATTTAACTAATTTTAATTACACCTTTTTATAATCATTTAGTAAAGTAATTCACAAGATTTAATTTTTAAAAAATGTTTAATTCTCCAAAAAAATCATTATTATTGAATGTTACACATTTATTTTTAATTATTTTTTAAAAAACTATTTCAGTATCGTAAATTTTTTAAATATTTAATTAAAAGACAATAAATATCATAAATAATTGAAAGTTAATTTCAACGTTTAAAAAAGTTTTCTTAGCAGTTTCTTAAAAGATCGATTAAATGTACCGAATGGCAATTCTATTTAATGCACTAAATACGTTCATCATTAGAGAGAGTTATTTTTATTGCTTATATTTTAGGTCATTGTAACGATCTAAATCGCTCGTTTAGAAAATTATTGATAACATAGATTCGTCGACAAATCAATCACATTTTATTCATAAAGCTAACAATAATTTTTTATTTAGGAACTTTATTTTTACACTAATAAATCAAAATTATTTTTTCAAAATATGACTATGAAATTTGTTTATAATATTTTTAAATATTTCTCATTTTTATTACTGAAAACATTAGTTAGCTGGAAATAAGCTATTTTTTATTAATATTAACTGATAGAAATTGAATAATTTTAATGCCGGGCAATTTTGCTAATTAATTACTTTCTTTTTTAATTTAGCAGGAATCTGTTACCACAAATAAAAAAAATTGTTTCATCAACTTATCAGTGGTAATGATAATTATTAAAGTTGACAATAAAATTAATAAAAATTAGTGCAAAAATTCCTTCAAAAACTTATGTAATCATTAGTCAGTTACTAAGTTAGACTTGCAGATTATTATTACGTACTATTTTAAGCTTTTTCGTGCTTTTGGACCGAATGTCGATGATGACATTACTTACCGGTTCACGTAATGCCGTATACTTTTAAGGAATTGTTGACTTAGTGGTTTTCGAGTGAAAGTGAAACCGAAAGTGTTTCTAATTTTTTTCGTTTATTAGGTAAACTGTCTCAAGGAATAGTTCGTTCGGAAGGGATTAAGTATATAAACCTACAATTTTCTTCTGTCGTAAATATGGAAAGTTTGTATTAAGTAAGAAAACAATTTTTTTTACCTTCGTTATTTGACATTTCAATATAATTTTAGGGTTATAATTGCATATACAAACACTGATTATACTTACGTCAAGTCAATAACCGATTTTAGTTATGAAATTACTTATACCATTTTATTATATAAGCATGTTTTTTCAAAACAGAAAAAACTATAAATAAAAAAAAAATTCTTTCCCTTAAAAAGAAATTTCTTAAAAATATTCCTTCTAATTGGAAAGACAATTTTTCGACATTGAGAAAGAAATTGTTAAAAAAAAAATTTAAAAACACGATTTGATCGTTAAACGAATTAGGTCAATAAAAAGCAATTAAAGTTAGCAAAAAGGTTATTTTTTTTACTTTTATTTCTCTCTAATTTTCAGAAAATGATTACGATATTTTAAAACTTTAGAGGTGTTTAAAAGATTACTTTACGTAACTTTAGTACTCCTAGGGTTTTTAACAATTATTGCGTTATTTTTTATTATTTGATTTTTTTTATTTTTTAAAAAATGCTGAAATTTCTAGTAATAGTACTAAATTTATTGAAATGCATTTAGATAGACTTTCATTCAGTATTTTTTCTGTCGCAATCCTTTCGTTTAAAATTTTCTTAAGAGTCAATTGACAACAACGGTAATGGCCTGCTGAGTCTTGTTAGGATTCAGTAGAGAATAATGATTAATTCCTCTGGTATTGACTAACTGACGTGTAGGCAGTAATGACATTACACGCCAAAGGCAGTAACTTCCGTAGGTAGTTTTGACGGAGGTGATATTTAATACTGATCGGTGTTTTCAGATATTTCTGAGTCACTCCTTACAGATTGAGCCGAAAGATTTACACATATCAAATATTACAATGGGAATTTAATACGAATTAATGATGCGAGATGCAACTTAACACTTCTAGCTGTTAAATTAATTAAAAAATATTTAAGCACCATAATTACATTTCTGTACAATCTTAACATTATGACACCTAAATTAAAATCATAATAATTTTTCAAAAATTTAGTGAATGAAGACATTTTTAAAAGCTTCAATTAAAACCGGGTCAATAAGAAAAATGATTTCTGATGGTGTCAAAAATTGAGGATTTCCAATTAAAGAAATATTTTTTAAATCTTGTCACGTGGTTCAAGTTTGATTTTCGTTATGAAAATAAACGTTTGTTGTACGACCTATTTCTCACGTGAAAATTATGTAGATTGGAAATTGCTTGTGCTATATATATGGTGATAAATGATTTTCTTTAGCAATTTCTGAAGGTTAACACGTCACTAGCATTTCTCTACATAACGAGGGGAAAACAAATCGTGCGTATATGGAAACGCAATAAATTCAAATCATTATAATGTGACAAATCAGTAATCGTACGATCGTATAACTTCCGGATGATGAAAATTTAATTTTCTTACACTTTAGTCGTCATATTTCTAAACAATATCGTTTTTAAGAACTCAAAATCTAATTACAATTAATCAGGACGTCGCAGTATTATTATCAATGGCCTTGTTTAATTTATTTTTAACATGAAAAACTACAAATTAATCAAATAAATAACAAATATTAAAAAAAAAATTTCCAATAAATATTAAAAAATGTATTTTGAGTTTTGATGGTGCAATTTAATAAACGATCTAAATAATATAAAAATAAAATACGGAGTAATTTATTAAGATAGAAATCAAATAAGGATATTTGTATATTTTTAACAGAAAAATTTAATGCGTGTGAAAATATTAGAAATGACAACTACAATATTGGATTTCGACTTATCTGATAAGCGCACGTTTTTCGAACATGATACACAGGAACGGTATTTATTGCATTTGACATCTGTGTGGAATTTATTTCTCTTGACTTTGCTTCAGTATTTATGGTAGTTGACTTTTAATTTAATAATCTTAAGATAATCAAGATCGTTGCACAGTTTCTAAAGATATTTTGAACATGTTCATTTTCTTTTTCAGTAATTAAACAAAAAATTAAACAAAAAATTAAACAAAAAAATTAAAATTCATGTAATTAATTATTCTAAAGAAGTACAATTTTAAAGAATTGTTTAATGACATTGAATAAATAGTATTAATGCTAACAAATGTTTGAAAATTGTTTGTTAAAAACGACTAATAATAATGATGCTAAAATTATAAAAATACTTCAGTTTACGAGAAAGTCTAGTACCACACTATAAAAAAACCGACAATTATCTATTAAAATAAATAATATTAATAATTTTTATGTGTGTATTTTGCGAACAGCATCTAAATTCAGTTTTTCTTTTCCATTAAAAAAAAAAAACATTTTTTTTTACACTCGGATATTGCATGGATGTCATTTACAACTTATTTCAGAATAATTGGCTTTTTTCACGAAGGTATTGAGACTTTTTTGTCGTTTTTTTCCATTTTTATTTCGAAAAAAAATAGGACCGTACTTGAAAGATTAGATGCGCCGGGACTTGAACGTGCGACCTTTTGATTGTCGATCGAATGCAATTACATTTACTGCAATATTACATAGTTACGTGATCGTAAGAAACCAGTGATTTGGATTTAAATTAATGCTAATTTTATTACCATTTTTGTAACCAAGTTGAAACAAAATATGTTTTAAATGCTCGAAAAGATGTGCGATCGCAAATATTATACAACTATTTTAAGTAAATTTTTTTTTCACTCGTGTTTACTTGTCCTCTTTCATTATTTTATCCTGTTTAGCGCTTTTAGTTTTATTATACTGTTAGTTTTATTAAGTACTGCGTTTTGCTTATTTTATATAATACATTTACTATTTTTTGTTATTAATTTTAATTTATTTTTACTTTTAAAACTAAATATTGTTTTTAATTTATTCGTATGTTGGTCAGTCTGCAAAGCAGCATTTTTCGTACCCCTAGTTATCCAATAAAGACGTTATTATTATGATTATTATTATTAAATGAAAAAGGAAATCATTATCTATATAAAAAATAACATATAAGGAAGACTGTTACAGAAAGATTATGCTTTTACTTAAAAATTAAACAACAATACCCATAACTATTCGTCTTTTTATTGTAATTTACTTGATTCTACAGTACTGTAAACCTTTTTTTTTACAACGGGTATAAATAGACAAAAATGGTCTGACACGTAATGTATACTATAGTATATATGACTCATAACAAAGAAATCTTCCGGAAATGTGTATAACTCGTTTTTTAGACCAAATAATCCGATGCCTAATTTTAACATCTGTTGACAAATATTAGACAATCGTATATTCGTAAGTGCGTAAATGTCGATAAATGAAATTAATCATCCTTGTTCTTAAGACACGAATGTTTTTATTACGTAATTTTTATTGATTTTGGTATTTTATTTTGAACTTTTATTTTTGTTTAGTTTTCTGTTTGTAGAATTTTTTATTTATTTGCGTTGCAATAAAATGTTATTCGCATCATTTGTTTCGAAATCTCGATTTGGTCCAATCATCATCGGATTTGTTAAACGGTGAGTTGGTAGAGGTGTCGACCTATAATCAAAGGTCCTGAGTTCAAGTCAGGGAGCATCAAATCTCTCGAGATCGGATTTTTTTAAAATATCAAAATATTGTTTAAAAAATCGTTAAAAAAATGTCCAACGTTTCATATAAAGATATATTCCAATTATCAATTACAAAAAACATTTTATTCTGTTATAAAGTTTTGTGCTATAATTGATTCCTTTCTATCAAATAATTTTGTTTTAACTACAATATAAAGAATTTTCTAACTGCTATTTTATCGAATAGTAGCCATTCATTAATCTTTAATTTATTCAAATTTAATTTTCATTTTTCAACTTCATTAGGGCAAATTGTTGGCAACATGTCATGAAACAAGTCATATTTCTTCAGTTTTTTCTGTTATAACATTTAAAATTAACAAATTTTTAAAGTTATACCTTCGATACTTAAAGAAACAATTGGAGAAATGTTTAGTGTTCATAATGTTTCTATTTACAAATTTGACTGATTATTTAATAACAAATATACTAAAATTTTCTCCAAATCAAGTAGAGTTTTAATTGTGTGATTTATAAATGTTATTAGAGTACAGATACACTAAAGAATTAAATAATCAATTCATTTATGAAAAAGTACTTTACTATAGTTATTAGTAATATTCAGTTAGTCATATGTAAAATGTATATTTTGACTGTTGTACTTGAAATTGAACTACATTAGATAGTGCTTTGAACAGACATGCATTTATTTAGTGCTTGAGTCTCGTCTTGTCGATCTCTATCTTGGTCTCGATGTAGTCTCGAAATTGTATGACTCATCTTGGAATCCTTTAAACCTTTAAAATCTAAAGAGACTAAGTAAAATAATTGGAATTTACAAAAAGAACAACTTTTGGCGTGTAAACCGGTATTTTTCTCCAGCTAAATTATGCAATTACATAATTAACAATGTTATATATTTTTGAAAAGTTTGTAATACTAACTTATTATAAAAATGTGTTAAAAGTCTGGTTGTATACTCAGGATGTTATTAAGTTTTGAGTGAGAAATTTGCCATATAATAAGGTTAAATTTTTACGATAATTTCTCTGCGTATTTAGATCATCTTAAAGGACATAAATATTTGATCAGCTTTAAACTAATATAAAAATGTCATACAAAAATACTAAACAACATCACAAAAACTCCGAGGAAGGATACGTAGATTATTTTTGGTAAACCACGGTTAAAATGCGATAACGTGTTGATAAAATTAAATAATCAAAATAGAAATAAATTAAAACGGATTTTTTAACTGCCAAATTATGCATTCGGTTTGTTCCAAAAGTAGTTAACCCTTTTTTCGATAAAACCGAATTTTTTAACATAATTTTTCTACGAATACAAAAAATACCACACCTGTGCTAACATTTTTCAGTTAATGGTGATCAAAAAGTGGTTGACCCATTGAAACAATTGCTTAAATAAAACCCAAGGAAATATAGAAACCAGGAATTTTCTTTAGGAAGTGGTAGATGGCGTCCTTATCCAAAAACTGAAGTTGCTCAAGATTTAGTTGGAGTATGCATAGAAAGAAAAAACGTGGTTAATCCATTTTACAAAAATAAATCAGGGAATAAAAAAAAATAGTCAAGTTACTATTTACGTATGAAAAAAACAATATTGTGCCGTTTATTATTTCTGGGTAGTTGAATGGGCAGTAGAATACATAACCTCAAATCGAGTACAATTTAAATAGTAATTTTAAACATTCGTCAATATTCGCATAGACCTAATAAAATTGGTTAAACAACAATAACCACTTGTCACACAAAAGTAGTTATCTATGGTATATTTTACAATAAGCTACATTGTAATATTAATATACAGTCAACAAAAATTTTTCACGTCGTTAAATCTACTATTATTATACGTTACTATCATTTCTACCTTTTTATAGTTCCATTAACCTTTTTTCTCTCTGTGCTGTCCTACCATTGTTTTCTTGTTAATTAAATTGTTAACCCTTACATGGTTATTTGAATAAAACCTTACGCTACTTTATTTTTAGATTTCAGCGCCACCTAGCGTTCCAAAGAAGTAGATTATATTTATTTTATTTTTACGTGGATTTTTTTGATCTAATATCTTCACATAAGACATTAAACATACCGGAGTTTTAGCAGTGTTATACAGCAAAACTAAATATAACACTTAAATAATTTTCGTGCGAAACCTAAATTTGAAATGTTGATTATCCTTGGGCAAACTAACAAAAGAAAAGGAAAGAAACCTCGTGACCTACGTTCTCTGTCATAGAATTTCATGAACTACATTTCGTGATCCTAACATTTTTGCACCTTCAGTGAAACCATCATTTTTAATTCTCACGGGAACCTTTCTCAGATAATCTGCAGATAAGTAAATAATATTGAAATATAAAACGGTGTTTGCGCTAATGGCAAATAATTTGTGAAAGGTCCCAGTGACGAACTCAGACGATCTATATTCGTTCGCGTAAGCTAAAGAAACGGTAGTAATTGTCGAAAGTTGAATTGTTGGGTAGGAACTACTATATTCACTTTCTATAAACTTCTAGTTACTTTCGTATCTCATTATTGAAATCGTACCTAGTTGTTAGATCAACAATTACCGTTACGCACGATACTGACCAAACGTGAATGATTTAACAAAGTAAATATGCTGATGGCTATTATTAAAATATATAAAAACATTCCAACGAGTCTTTTTTATTTAGTAATTTACTTAATAATGCCTTTCGATTACCCACGGATTAGTTATCATCAATTAGCGAAGAGTAGACCAATAATTTTCACTTTCGACTTTCATATCGAGAATATTTGTTTATTATGATAATCGACAGTTTCTACTAGAAGAATGCAGCTGATCATTGAATTTGCTTTTGCGAATGTCATCAATTCGCAATTGCTGACTTACCAACGGATATCACTTACATTATGTGGATAATATACATTTTTTGCCTGGTAAAAACTTATGTGATATCTTCATTTCGCGCTACCTACTTTATATGATATTTTAGCAATAATATATGGACGATTGCAACGTCTCATTCGCGAGGAGATGACTGTATAACCAGCAAATTATCGGGATACAACTTTCGAGCCGCGAGTGTACAAATTACTCGAATTACGGAATAATTCGCAACCTCATAAAACGCGTATCAACGTCGCGAAGTACCGCGTTCTACCGAAAAGGATTTGAAAGTGTAATTACGAGTGTCGATCGGTCTTTTTTGTAAAGGAAAGCGAAAATGCGCCGGCTTCTTCGTATATAAAAAGGAACGGCGATTACCTGGACAGCCCGCGGCCATTGGCCGCCGCCGACGCCACGGCGTCTCGGACGAGCAATCGTAAAATTATCGAACAGAAAAACTAGATCGACTTAATTATCGCATGCGCAATTAACGTCGGACTTTCTGGAGCGGAAAGTCCGCGAGGGACGCTCGCCTCTGCGTGACGTTTTGTGCGTGCATCCCGGAAGTGCAAAAACAATGCGAGATTTTTTTTCCTTCCTTTTCGATGCTGCATGGCAATAACTGTAATATCGCGCAATATGTCGGATGAGAAAGGACTTGATTCGATGATGGACGAAGTCGCGGCATCCGACAAACGACGAGTTCGCATTTTTATGCCGGTAACATACGATCAGGCGATTCGCCGTGAATTTTTAGTTTTCTTCGTCAGACTTTCCGTTCTCACAATCCATTTGGTGACCGGTATTCTTTTTTTTTCAAAATTTTAAACCAATCGCTTGAGCAACAATACTGGAGGATGTTAAAACGGAAAGCGTTTGAAGCGACCTCATCCAGGGTTTCCCTATTACGAAAGTTTCCGAGTGTGGTTATGCAAATACGCGGGAACCTTATTTCCTAGCGACCTTGGGTCAATTAACGAAAGGCGTGATGTACGAAGTGAAAACAGCAGCTTACTTCACACGTTCCTCGTTTAATAACACCGGAGGCAAGAAATTTCTTCGGGAAATTTATTGCCGCATCGCGTTTTATTTTACTGTAAAGTGATGAGACATCAATCAAACTAGATATCGGTAGATCCGCTTTATATGTTGCATGACAAATAAAGCGTCCATTTTCGTCGTGGTGAAAAAATCATTCGCCAACGTTACTTCGCTTCTTTTAAAGTAGAACTATCCTGGAAAGTAGGATAATATATCAAGCAATTATCCTAAAATGTATCGTTAAAATGTCACTTTCTATCGCGGCACTAACATCAGAAGTAATACGTGCGATAATGGCTGATGTCTTAGTTGCACATTTTGCAGACACATTCCGATGAGATATCGTTGCCATTAGATTACATTTAATATCTCTTGTATTTCTTCAGATTTCTAAAATATAGTCATGCCGATAATTAATCGTTTGTAGCTAATAATCAATGTCTGATTGGAAAAAATGATAAAGGAATAAATTTATTTTCAGATTCTTCTCGCAATCGCTATTCTGGCGACCAGCGCCAGGTGCGACAACGATGCATTACCGAAACCTAGTTATACGCGCACTCTCTTGAAAGTGGCCCGCAGTTACCCGGGCGAGACCGAGGAGTTGAAAGTTCGCACGAGCCAGGGAAATCTAGCGACATTGATTGTTAAAAGGCGAAACAAATCGTCTCCTTTCGCGGACGCTTCACCAAGCAACTATAATTACAGTCCATCTACAACAGTTCCGGTAAGAGAAGACAATGGTCCGGATACGATACCAGCGATCAGTTTCAAAAATGTTGAAGTCGATCCATGGAAACGACGAAAAATACCAAACTCCGCAGATTCCCGAAATTCCGCGGAAAAATATTCATTCCATCAGGACACCAAAAGTTGGATCCCGATAAATAATAATCAGGATGCGTCTACTACCGAACGATATTTCAATTGGAAACCGGTACAGACCTACGAAAATGTTCCGGCGAGTTCGGACGTGGCTTATCGAACTTTCGGTGAGGTAGGCACCACGACTGATGAAAGTCCAGTTAGGTGGTCGTTTACGCCAAATCAACGATTGAGAACCAACATCGGAGCTAATACAATGAAAAACAGAGGTAGCAAGAATGTTCCGCCGGAAGTGTCAGTCAGGTCCGAGATCAACGTTAAAGGATCATCGCAGTCCACGCAAAGAACGCCCATGCTGTTGACGGCAAATAGGTCAGTGGAGATCCAAGGAAAACGGGTACCTGATGATCCGATCGACAAATATCAAGTATGGAGGAACGCGAAAGTGATCAATAACCAATTAGTCATGGATAATGGTCCAACTACTCAGGAATCCAGGGTGCCAGAAGGGAGTCCTGAGCAGAAACGTAGCTTCGAACGATTCATCGAGGATGTCAACCGAAGGTAAATTCTTTAAACTGTAGTCAATAATAAATTAAAACCAGTACTTAAAAAATTCCTTTATTCCTTAGATACGGTCAGAATCAAGGCGACGAGAGCCGCAAATTCAGCGCTCATGATGTTTTGAGATCCGAGGTATACGACACAGCCAGAGACACTTATCGTCCGAACATCCGCAAGCGGATGCTTCAACCGGAAATTGCAGCAATTTATCCAAACTCTCGCCTGTATACGCCAGAGTCCCATAAAACGGTGCCAATGACCTTGAAATCAGGAGTTCGCGCGCCAGTTCTCCAGTACGCTCATCCGGAACTTGGAGTCCAGCCTGCCAAAGTGGTAAAAAACGAAAAACGTCGTCCGGTCGATTATCCTGAAACTTTCAGTTTTCCGGAACAACGTCATAAGAAGAAGTACGTTCTTAACGACAAGAATCTGGTAGATTCTTACACTGTAAAAAATTATTATCCAAATCAGCACTTTTATGGTTTGAAACGTCCGATTGAAACGCCGTTTTGGATCAAGATCTCAGAGAACTTGAAAAACCAATTCACGGAAGGTGTAGCCAAAGTCTCGGAGATGACAAAGCCGGTGATCGATCCATTGGTAGAAGCTACCAGAAAAATTTCGCAAAATCTGGGATTATCCAGGCGTGAAGATGTTGCTCAAGATAAAATTAGTTCGGTAGCTACCGGATCCTCGGCTCTGATTCCAGCATTGGGTTTGGTCGCATCCGGTGCTGCATTAGGGATTGGAGCTATCGCAGTTGGACGATATCTGGATGTAGACGTTTTAAAACGTTCCAATGATGGAGATGATGCAGAGATCGAAAACACCCGGGCTTTGCATTCATTGTCCAGTTATCCAGGTGTGCAACAGCGCCCAGGGGAAATTTCCGTATCGCAGAATCCTTCAAACGATATTTACGTTCTTGTTGATGACCAACGAAGAAACGCACAAAACGTCAAAAGGAGGCGAAGAAGTCTAGACTTTGTCGATGATTTAGAAAGTGTCGATACAGTGCCAAGTACATCCACACAGAGGAAAGGAGCGGATTTGATTGCGGAAATAGTCGAAATCGACGTGCCGTCTAGTTTGCAACAAGCGAAACACGTAAAGGGTCAAGAGATCAACGATATCGACGTTGAAAATACAGCGCGAAGAATCGTCGATGAAGTAATTAGTGCTCTGGGAAGGAGGCCTTCAGATATCGAAAAAAGTGATGAAGAGTACGTGAGAAGGAGACGAAATCTTCAAGACAGTGACGAGGAAGTGTATAACGAGTTTCAAAATCTGGAAAACGCGAATGTGGCCGAGTTGGAACACATACCTGGAGACTGGACTAATACACCATGTGCCAAGCGGATATTCTGCGAAGCAATGGTCAAGAAAGGTTCTGAAGCTGCGATTTTCATGGAAAAGAAAATGGATAACATTTTACCACTGTGAGTACATTTTTAAAAATTGAATTAAATATTTAGGCTAGAATCCAATATATTAGCAAAAAAAAGAAACAATACATTACGGAAGAAATAAAAACCTCAAAACCTAAATAACAACTGACAATACTGAATTTAAATACTGAAATTAAACGTGGAATTAATAATACTCTAGATAAATGTAATTCCCACGTGTTCCTGCACTTATTAAACGACTCGTTCTAGTCTCATTAAACTAATAATTTCCCCACTTACTTTTTTCACTTTAATTCTGACGTGTGGTACGGTATGGCATTGTTTGAAATTTCATTCGGAAGTGAATTCGTGTTCCCTATTTAATTTGGAGTCCGTTTACTTTAATGAAGTCGCCTCGTTACCAGAGGACTACTACTTACGACCTATGGGTACATCGGTGTAACTAGGCGCGATAATGCTGTGAGGTGAGAACGTAATTATCTAGTAAAGAGGAACATAACTAATTATAAGTACAAGTTAAAAGCACGATATCTTAAACGCATACTTATTAATTACCATGTGAGTCTGCTACGTCATTGGAGGAGGAGTCGACTATTCTTTCCAAGCTGGTATTCGAATCGTGTGCGTTATTGAGATGTTAATTATTGCAAAATGTTGCAAGACGGTTACTAGGAGAAAACTGGTAGTTAGGGCACGTCCGATTGTATCTTTTATTGCGAAATATGCTCATGAATATGTGATTGAATGGAGCAATTAAGTGGGTAGTTAGAGTTCAGTGAAACTTGTGATAGTTTACTGAATAAGAATGAAAGTGTAACTTGAGAATCTTAGAAAATAATTGACGAAAAGGATTAGTGCAGTTGGGTTAAGTTAGATCCTGTTAGGTGAGGTTAGGAATGGTTTTATGATCCCTTGATTACTTAGATAATAAGTATCGAAAATGGGTAAACTAGGTATTGATTATTTAGTAAAAGAAACAAATATTTAAATATAAAGTAATGAATGAACAAAACAAAAATGTCTATCTTACTAATTTTCGTGCATTCTGTCGATCGTCATTTAAATTTTGCATACATAATGTGACGTGCGTACATACATAAATGAAAATTTCACTTCGTTAAATGAGAAAATATGAAAGTATATAGAATGTTCGTGTCACATTTATGATCCTTTTACGGGTTAATTATATCCCCATGCTTACATGAATAATAATGTATTGCACATATGCGTAATTAACGATAATACAAATAAATGGGTTTATAAATAAACTTTAACTTTCGATTAAAACTTCATTCAAGTCAAATAACCGACAGGCGGCGGAAGATGAACATTATTGCTACATACTTTGAGAGAAAATGTTTCAAGTACAATACCTGCTGGATTTATAAGTTTTATGAAGGAATAAAATCTGTCTATCAATTCTCAGAAAATATTTCATTAGTTTATTTAAATATTTGTTATTTGAATGGGTATAGATGATTTGTCTTTCATATTAACTCCTGTAGCTGAAGTTCTTACTAAAGATAATCATCAGACTTATCCCCAAAGGCTAAAGTTTAATAACATTCTGAAGTCATGTTGAAAAGGTGTCTCATAGTCAGATGAGCACCGTGTTCTTAATATTGTATTTAAAGTATGATGGATTTTAATAGAAGATGCTAATCGTTTTGGCGTTTCACACAATCCTCAAATTCTGATTGAAAAATTGCCACATTATAATGCTTTCTCTTCATTATTTTCGATCAATACCCAATCTCATTGTTTAGTTCGATTTCAAAAATGAAGTACATGATAAAGCTTAACTTCCATCTAGTTTTATTACATTACTGTTCAATATAATATATAGCTAACCTGGTCTAGATTAGTCTAATCCTGCCTGGATTTTAATCGATCAGGTCTATATAGTTATAATGACTGTCATCCTGTATAGTTAGGTTAGTTACAAAACAGTTCCAGGTAATCTATGTTCACTTTAATTAATTGTGAAGTTCTTGTAATATTTCTTGTTTTTTTCGGTCCTTTATGAGACAATGCGTAAACATAATAAACACAATAAATAAATAAGTAAACAGACTTAGTAAAAATTTCAGTTAATGTCTATCACAATAAAGTTGTATTTATAACTATTGTGAATATGCGTTTCGTACCTAAATGTCATTTTGGGCTTTTCAGCAAGGCTAAAACTAAGGTTAGGTTTGCGTAAATTAGGTTGTTCTTATCCATAGCGCTTTATCAGTGTTCATATGTCAGTACTAACCATTTAGGAATCCAAACTTCAGTTGGACTCTAACGCCATTTCCATTACTGTTAGTCTAGTTAATTCAGGCCTAAGATAACTTTAATTTATTCCTAATTATCTTTGCCTGACTTAACCGTATTCTAGTCTAAACTAATTTACAAATCCAGTTTTTTAATATATAATCCGCAGACTAGGTTAGCCTAGGTACAGATAAGTTATAATAGGTTAGACTAGGATATTCTCCTCTATCACGACCATACACTTACTTATTTATTTATTTGTTTACACTTTGTATCATATAAGATTAACAAATACCAAGAAATCTCATTACTAATTTATGTAGACCTAAGTTTATTTGGATATTTCGCGTAACACTTCAAGGACACATTTTTAACAAAATTTTCAACGTCATATTTCTTTACGAATAGATAAGCGAAAATTTGGTAGGACCATTTCTTATGGCATGAAACTCGCCCTTTCAAATTCTGATATCAAATTTGCAAAAAAAATAAAAATCCAAAAAGATATTGCCATTTCTTTGTCAAGAAATAAGGATTTTTAAACTTCTTTTTTTTTAAGAATACATTGTTTCGAATGAATAATGATAAATATCTGAAACTTTAAAATGTCGCATCCACAAGGTCTAAGCTTTGAATTTCCGATATTTTTTAAAATTTCAAGATGGCGGACTTAGAATGGTGTAAAAGAATTTTTTTACAAAATCATAACGTAATCTCTAAATTCTTTATAAAATTTTGAATTTTCATGACACATGTTAATTAGTGGTTTTTGAGGTCGTTGATTACAAATCTGACGTCAGATTTTAAAAATTCAAAATATCGAATCCAAAATGGCAGGGTTTTTGGAGGTCGCGGCGTACACGACACTTTATATTTTTAGCAAATCTGATTTAACTGCGATTGTTCTAACCTACGGATCATGTAAATAGTTTTTACATACTTTTCTTTATGTTATAAAGTACAGAAATCAATTCAACTATTTTTAATGCGTTTTATTGCTCATAATATCCATTAAAGATGGCAGATTGAAATTGAGACAGGTGGTTGGCGTTGGTGATTGCTCTCCTCGAAGTCATCTGAAACAAAAAATGTAATTTTTTGGTCTGTACTATATTATTCTATTTATATTATTCTCAAATATTTTCAATAATAAATAATAAAATTACGGACTTAAGCATTTAAAAAATGGTGTGTTTTAATGAACCAAAAGTTGAATAAAATAAATTATTATTAAAATTGAATAATTTTAGTATGGACCAGAGTCAGGTTGTGCAGAATAACTTTAAAAAATGAAAGCAATCGACTAAATAGTTTTTCTTAAATCGTCTATCAAATCACTCGTAAATTTAATATGGCGACAAGAAATTTTAAAAATAATTACGTTTGTTTGAAACTTATTACTTGGAAGCTTGTGGGGTTGAATTTAAAGTTAGATTTCAAGAATTTAAAATGGCGGAGCCCATATAACGGACAAAAAACTTAAAATCGATGGAATTAAGTTGAAGCAGATTACTTTGGGATTTGTGGATTCGCTGATTACGAATCTAAACTTATTTTTCAAAAATTCCATATATAACGAGCAAATGCAGATTTTGCAATATTATTTTGAATTTTTGTAACTAAATTTCCTCTAAGAACAGCTCATATCTTCTCGAATTAGAAGAATTGCTCATTTTTGTTAGAAACAGTCACATATTTTTTTTCTTTTGAGATGGTATAAATGGATATTTGGTATTCCTATTAGATTAAACAAAAAAATGAGTACCATTAATGTGGGAAAATTTGATGCGTTGGGAGTTGAACCCGAGACCTTTTGATTGGGGTCAAATGCTCTTCCAAATTCTACGATAGATCAACAAAATAATTTAGGAATACACTCCAGTCTACTTACGTTAGGTTAGGTCAGGTTATATCAGATTAGGTTATATTAGGTTAGTCTAAATCAGGTTATGACTATTTTTCGCGCTATTGTGGTCTTCTTGTTGCAGTATTAACTACCTAGGCTTAGGTGAGATTAGGTTATACTAGGCTAGGTTGGATTAGGATACTTTAGGTTGGATCGGCTTATTTATATCTGTTGCGGGATTGCGATTTTTATGTTATAGTGCTAATCAGGTTAGGAATCCATACTCCAGTGTAATTGCATTAGGTTAAGATTGATCAGCTTCTGTTGGGTTAGGTTGAGTTAGATTAAGTTATGCCAGGTAACGTTATATTAGGTCAGGTTTACCAAAATCAAGTGATGACTATCTATTACGCTACTGTAGTCTTCTTGTTCCAGTATTAACCATTTAGGGAAACCCATTCCAATTCAATTCCGTTAGGCTATGGAAGGTTCGGTTAAACCAGGTTAGGTTGTGTTAGGTTTCATTAAGTTAAATCAGGTTATTTATATTTATTGGTCGATCACCATATTAACGGTACAGTTCTAAGAAGCTTAGGAATCCACACTTCAGTCTAATTCCGTTAGGTTAGGATTGGTCAGATTGTGTTGGTTTAGGTTAAGATAGATTAGGTTATCCCAGGTCAGAATATATTATGTTTGCCCTAAATCGGGTTAGATTTATCTACTACGCTATTGTAGTCTTCACTTTTCAGTACTAACCATTTAGGGATCCCCACTCTAATTCAATTCCGTTAGGGCAGGATAAGTCAGATTTGGTCAGATTTACCTGAATCAGATGATGACTATCTATAGCGCTATTGTAGTGTTCATGTTCTAGTACTAACTATTTAGGGATCTCAATTCCATTTCAATTTCGTTAGGTTCTTATGGGTCGTTTCATTCGATACCGAGAGTACTGCATTGAATATTATTATATCCAGACTTTATATTCCAAATCGATCCTAGACGAATCCTGGACTCTATTTTTCTAAGAATTGTCCAAAGCAGTCCTGCCTTAGGTTATGTTAGTTTAAACCAGGTTATTTACATCTTTTGAGCTGTTGCAATTCCTATGTTACAGTGCCATCTAATTAGCTATCCACGTATTAATTCCGCACTCCACTTTAACTGATTTGGTTTTTATTGACACAACTCCAACGCTATTTCCAATATAGTCAGTCGATTTCCATTAGGTTGTTTCTTTCCATACCAAGAATATTGGATTGAATATTATTACACCCAGTCCTTGTATTCCAAGTCGATCCTAGACGAATCCTGGACTCCACTTACATGACAATTGTCTGAAGCTATCCCACTTCTCCCGACTAAAGAACCCAACTGTTTTCTCCGTTATTTTAGTGGGATTGGTCATTATAGCAGAACACATTAAACAATTTCTACTTTCGCCTAAGACAAAGAATCCAAAATATACAGTTAAAATTTGATTTGGTTTCCATTGACACCCAACATAGAGTCCAGCAACGAGTGTATGCTAATTTATTACGAAACATAAACGGCTGACATTGCATCTCGGATCATATCCAACTAGTTTCGAAACGGTGAAAAGCACGTAACTAGTTCGGAATCGCTTTTGGGCGTCATTACTCGAGTTCGCTGCCGTTTTTTTATTGGAAACGGTACCGTGCGGAGCAGCATCGCGTTTAGCGAAAGAATCGACGTATATGTAAACTGATAACTTTCCTTCGGCTTTCGCTCGCGCGCATGCACCGCGCGTCCTACTGACTGAGCGGCGACTTTTACCTCTCAGAATTAGCACAGTTTCACTAGATGGCTATTGCCTATACTTATACTTGCCGGTACATGCCGCCGCCAAAGAACAAATACGGGGGGAAGGGGTGATGGAAAAGCGTACGGAGCCGCTCTGCTGACCGCGTGATTCATTCACGATTCGACCGGCTCGAGACCGGGAGTGCCCGGTTTCTGTGAAAACGAAACCAAGCTTTATTCGGACCTGTAAAATTTCTAATCCGATACCAGTGTCGCAAGGCGCGAAACGTTTCTCGCCGGCGACAACGTCTCCGCCTAAGTATACGATTTCGAATCTGAAATGACGTCGATTTTTCACTTTACTCTAAGGTGTGCGATAATTGCCTTTTGGCGGAGGTACGTGCGGATGGCTTGTCAGATAAACGTTTCCAGACGCTTTAACGATCGAGATGAAACATTTTGTGCATTTCTAACCGCACGGCTACGTAGCAATCGATTCTTACATGGTGGTCACATGTCGGCAATGAAAGTAGTCACTTTTCCTTCTGATTACTTCGTCCAATGAACGAAATTATATCCTTCAAATGTATTTTGAAATTCGTCTATTACGATCTGTTTCTTTTATCTCCGAAATCGTTTAGTGGAAACCAATTACTCATTCACGTAGAGAAATAGTAAGCAACAACCAATTCTAGAAACATGCGCCCAAACAATTGTCCCTAAACGCTTAATAAGAGAAAATAATAATCGTTCTCTTCCTAAAAATAGATGGGATCAAAACCCGCCAGTGAAGTCGCACAATGTTGTACATAAGATCGGCCTGCAATAATTACACAGGCCAACAAAATTTGAAAAAATTGCAGAACCAAGAACCAGAACATATTTTCCAAAGGTATTTGCCGCGCTGAATTCGAATCCGACCTCAGAATAGCCGCTATACGTCAGGTTTTTGAGATACGTTTTTTTGGTACATTTGAGATGCTGTAACTTCAAGACAGATTTTTTTTCAAAACGATCGTCAAGGTATCTGAAAGTACTGTTTTTGCCCTTCAAAATCAGTTTTCAAACGAAAAATCGTTATTGGTTACTGAGATATTGACTGTTGAAGTTTCTTCAAACTTTGAAGCGAATTAAGTCGATTTTTACAAAAGCTGTCAGCCATATTAAATCCGACATTTTGTTATTCTGACTTCAAATTCCTACTCAGCAACATCGAACATCTTAAGGGCCATACGAAATTTAGGACTTTGTGGTTAATTTCGTTCTATTTTTGAAGCTTTATCTAACTCTGCTCAGTTTCTGAATATCGCCGAATTTTCCAAACTCAAAAACTTCAACAGACTATATCTCACTGACCAATAAAGATTTCTAAGTTTAAAAACAGATTTTGAAGGGCAAAAACAGTATTTTGAGATACCGTGACGATCGTTTTGAAAAAAAAAATCTGTCTGAAGTTACAGCACCTCAAATGTACTCTAAAAACGTACTTTTTGCACTTTTAGGTTAAAATATCTCAAAAACCTGACGTATCGAAGCTCTGCTGCTTAACTTTCCTATTTCAACACTGAGTATTCTCATCAAACCGAAAAAAAGATAAGTTTCCATTCTAATATCGACGCACATTCCAAAACTGTAACATGAATTCTTCCTCCTTTGTTACTAAATTGTGATACCCGAAACAACACAATCCCTCCCGGGCTGTCCTAAGGAACTCCTGAGAACGTACACATATCTGCTTTTGGTCCTCGGGAGCCCCTTAGAAACTCTTGAGGACATCCTTGAGACGGGATTGTGTTTGGAACATAACCTATATTCCGGGATCAATTATGTTCAGACTCAAGGTTACATTCCACGTCGTTAAAAAATCTTCCACTTTATTCAATGATGTATAGGATATGGCTAGGGCATACATAGATTTCGCTTAATCGTTTTCTGAGGCAAGAATAAAAATAATGAACCCATGGAGATTTTAAATAAAACAGTAAAAACTGTTATAATTGACTATCTGAATATTCGCTAGTAATGTGTTAATGTTACGTATACATAGGACGCAGTCGGAAGCATTCGGTGGTATTCGGAACATTCTAACTCCTCCACTTTTCTTATATTTCTTCCTACAGAGGATTCATAATGTATCGTCTTTTTTGGACTTATGCCATAATAAAATCATATATCAGTGATTACTATATTCTAGGTATACTGTAAAAACAGAACCTGGCGACGAAAACATGAACTTATACGCCAGAGAGTAGTATATGTAACCCTGCATCCCATTATTAAAAAATTTAGTTGTTTTAAAAACATTATATGAAAGTTTAATAGTTTTAGGGAAAGGTTAAATCACTTCTTATTCTGTAACGCTATTTCCGTGGTAGAAATTTAGCTGGTTGAACTAGCCGCTGGGAATATCTGTTCGGTAGAATCTCGGTAGAAATATGCACGAATTGTATTCGCCATGTTAAGTTCTGTGGGTGGCGACCCCACCGGCGATAAAATTAACTACTGAGATGGGGGTATGTGACACTAATCATATGGGAAAACGGGCTTATTTTGAGAATAGCTTTACAAACAGACATTTTTCGGTTGATATTACTGTTTCATCGTACGGCATTTCAAAGACTAAAAGTAATTTGGAAATATCAGTTTGCTGAAAAAGGCACTTGGAAAAGCTATTCTCAAAATAAGCCCGTTTTCCCATATGATTAGTGTCACATACCCCCATCTCAGTAGTTAATTTTATCGCCGGTGGGGTCGCCACCCACAGAACTTAACATGGCGAATAGATTAAAACCCGCTAGACCAGTAACATATATATTTAAAGTGACATAAAGAAATAATTGCAAACTGAAAATATCATATCAAATTTGTATAACAGATAATAATCAACCGATTCGACAAAACGAGCAGATGTAAATGTAAACGATTTTTCCTTCGAAATGAAGATTTGATCTTTACAGTAGCTTTGTAAACAATCGCGACAGCATGTGCGCGCGAAACAGCTGAGAGCCAGCCGCTATATTGGGAATTCGATCGAGAGGGTTTCGAGATTCTCGAATCGAACCGAGGTCGATATGTTGTAGGAGCTTGTCGCACTCATGTTAAAATATATTAGGGGTCTCAATGTCTTGAGTCTCGGGAGATTTACGCCAGAATTCATGTCATTTTTAGTAGGATTTCTAGTATATTACATAGCTGGTTTCTAGCCAGACCATCAAAATTTAGGATAATTTTGGGCAGATTCTCGTGACCATTTCTACCAGGGTTTGTAAAATTTCGTTACATTCGTAACATCTGAACAGTATACAAGAATATAAACGTATAATAACCACATCAAATTTAATATATCAGAAAGTTTTCGGGAAATAAACCATAAACCTCCAGTAATCACGGACTTCACTTTTCGAACTCTAGAATCGTGAAAATTCCATCTAATTTCGTTGGTGTTTCTCTAACACCACTTATTCAATGACCAGCCTCCAAGCGCTTATCCGGTTTATTTAGTACTGCCATATGATGCCGGCTTTAAGTGGTGGTTATGTGTAATACTTAAGCATTAAAACAATGCGTTAGAAAATAAAACTAGAACAATGACTCTGCTGCAGAACTATATTTAAAAAACGTCTCGGAACAATGAAACGGGAACACACTCGGTAAACTGACGTTTTCGTAAAAGATACTTGTGTGGTCACCTTTAAGGCGTTTCTTGGTGTCTATTGTATGTGCATAAGGTACCATGAATATCTTATGACATGGTTCTCTGATAATGAAGTATGAAATTAGCAAAGAAAAAGCAATGAGATATATTTTGAATTATTTTATAAAACTTTTGAATTATATTTCTGTATTCACAAAAAAAAGCTGCTAAATATACAAACTTTTCAGGAAGTATTTAGAAGCATTAAAAAATTAGTAAAAAAAATAGCTTCAAGTAATCGCCCACATTTGAGTAATGAAAAAAATCCCCATTTTCCTTTATACATGTATGTTTTTACACTTTCATTCGACAACGTTGTTGATATGTATTGTCGGTATTTTTTTCCGTCCGGAAAACGAGAGTTTTCGAGAAAAGCGGAAAAATTCGTATTTTCTGAACTGGTTTTTAGTTTACGCATTCGTGTGCAGGTTATACCGTTACCCAAACTAAAAGTATTACGCGAAATAGGAATTTCTCGCATACTATTAGGGAATAGTATACTTCCTTACAAGTGAGGGAAATTCAATTCCTTGCACGAGTATTAATTTGATCAATGGAATGCTGGAAACGTCCGCACAGATAACAAACGATATTTCCCTCGATATAATAAGGGAAATGTGTATTTCCTGCAAGGTTTTATTAGTCAACATAAAGTCGAATGCCGACAGTCGAAAATCTTGCAGTGAAAAAAACGATACATAAAAAGGAGACACCTCGAAAAGCGAACAGTCATTTTTTGAAGTATCGGTTTTTCGATTGTCATTTTTTTACTGCCGGTTTTTGGACCAATCAAATTTTTGATTAGTCAATTTTTACATTCACATGTTTTTTTAAAAGGTTCCATTAACCCTTTTTTTCTGCGTGTACTCGGGATGTATTTGAAAATCATTAAAAAGAGCATCCATCTTTAAATATTGCAAAGAATAGGCATATAAATTCTAGAAGATTTTTTGTAAAAACGCAAAAGTACTAAAGTATCAAATAATACAGGTTATCGAAAATATAGATCTTGGATGTTTTTGGGAAGATGAATCATTCCCGAAGCAATTTTCTGCTTACAATCCGAATCCAAGGTTAGAATTGTCCCATCGCGTCAGAATCTTAAAAAATTTAAAGTTACGTATTTGAAAATAATTCCTAACGTTCATCAAGTGATTTCATTGGATACCGTCGTAAACATGGCAGTTTGTAAGAGGAAATAAAATATTAATAACATAAAAAGGTCTAGAATAAAAGTCTAAATTGAGAGACGGGAAATTCGATAGATTCCAATAAATTTTGACCCACTTTCAGTTACTATACCCCTGATAGAAATCTATCCATATTTTCTTACACTATCCATTTGTGTCCACATGTAAGCTGCCTAATATTTACCCAATAAATGGTTTGATTTCGACTAAAGGAGGATCGATGTTGCGAGTGACATCGACTGCGTGAGATTCATAACCTTAACGGTCATCTTTGTTTTGTTATTGTTTACACTTATTAAGTTACTCGACGGAAGTCGTTCATTCTAAGCAGAGTTCTAAAATAAAACTTATCACAATTTCTTAAGAGATTTTATTATTCATTGCATAAATAAATTCTCCACTTTAACAAAAACGTTTGAAATTTGCACCATCAAAATTATTCCAAACCTACACAAAATTTGAAACAGACATTCAGAAGATTCTTGGTTACTAAAATCAGTATCTCTCGCATTAGTTTTAAGAATTAAATGAATAATTTTGTTTTTAAATTTGAATTTATAACGGCTTCTTGATTTAGATCTTAAACAAAGAAACTTTCTATCATGTTTCTAATTATAACAATTAACTTTTTTATTCTAAAGATCATGTCCCATGTACTCTCCTCCTTTCTATTGTAATTTACTTGATGCGAAGTACACAGACCACTTGTACATGTGTAATACGCGTACAAATCATTAAATATTCAAGGAAACGTTACTTACAAATTAAAATATAAATTGTATCTAAGTATTCTTGAGTTAATATATTGAAATTCTAATTTTTATTTTAAATTTCCATACTATGACCGTTGCAAAGAAACTGCTAATATTACAAAAGTCAACACAAAATTAAATATCTCTGGAATTTACATCAGGCCTTAATCGTTAGTTTTTTTTAATTATAAATTTCATATACATTTAATATTCTTTCAACCAAATTACGTGTATTCATCAGGCGAGACCAAACCGCGACTAGAATTTAATTCGACCTTTTAAATTTCTATTCTACTCTTTCGTCGCAATAATCATCTTGAAGCGTTCTCCATTGCTGAGTTTTCTTAAAGGAATTACTTAGAAATTAGGGCACATTTTAATTACTGTTTCGTTCGACATTTTATGTAGCGCAAAAGCTTTTACTGAAATTCTAATTTTGAAAAGTAGTTTTTCGCTTTTTCCTCTTCCCATTATGAATTATCATTCTTAACTGAGGAAACCAACGAAACGAACAAAATATAGAAAGTTATTTTTAAACGTTTTTAATATTTGCATAGACAAAAATAAAAACTACCTTTCTACGTCTCTTGAATGTTCAATATTTAGTTAAATCCGTTCTATAAATATATTCCAGTAACTAAAGATATTATTTAATCTATTAATCAATGTCTAAAAACACTACTTCAAATTATTCATGGCATACATCGTTAATAGAAAAATAAAATCCGTAAATTATTTCGTTCCATATATTTCTATTTTTCTGATCTTATCACATACTCATAATTAATTTTACTTATTAAAATCTTGATTTCTAATCGAACAACTACGTATAAACTACAAAATTAGTTACTATAAAAAATTAAAAGACTACGTATATTATAAAGAGTTCTGAAATAATTGTTAAAGGTGTAGAAAAATGTTGATTAAAAATTTTAAAAAAGTATTGTTTCTTTTTTAAAGAATAAACATTAAAAAAAGATGTTTTTATTTTATGATTTTCTTAATAAAATAATCACATTTCTATTTTATCTTGCAGTATTCAGAGAGCAGCGGTTGATCAAGTGGCCATCCATTTGGACCAGGTCATGGATGCCGTAAGGAGGCACGATTGTTCAGTTTTCTCGTGTTCTCAACAAAGGTCAACGCAAGTTTTCTATTAAATCGGCCGACCAATGACTGGAAGACCTCGAAACACTCAAGTAAGAATCCTCTGGAAAAATAAAAAATTATTATTTAAATCCAATCACGTAATATTAAAAATCGTTAAGAATACTCTAGTCAATTTTCAGTATTAGTAAAATTAACATTTAATATATTAATAATAGTTAGCGAAATTGAATACAAAAATAATTGACACCATTTCTCAAATTTCTTTGTTTTTTCAATTAATTAGAATGTCAATTTGTTTTTATTTTGTTTTTTTAAACAGTAATGCTGAAAAAGACTGTTTTTGACACTGCACATTACAAATCAAATGTCAAGGTACAAAATGTCGGATTAAAGACCGGGAGACAAATTTTAAAAAGCTTCTTATTCCTCACGAAATATCTTTTGGTCTATAAAAAATCTTCATATTCTCAGATTACCAACAGAAGGATTTATTTTTGTTATGTTTTCTATACTCAACGTTAAGAAAGTCGGCCATTTTCGTCGGACATTTTAATTGGCCACTTTCAGGTCTACATTTTTTCGTTCTTTTCCCTTACGAATCTAATACTAAAATTTTCAAAATTCAAAATGGCGGACGTAAAAGTAATTTTTTGGGTTTTATTTAGTGAACTTGTATTTAATATAGAAAGTAGGCAGTTGTATATTAATTTGGATATTTTTATGTTGCAGGGTTCGTCGTTCGTTCCTAAAAGGACTGCAGGGAAACGGGCCGCAGTTCTCTGCCAAATCTGTACATACATCGACGCGATATATTAAATAAGTTCTAAAAGATTATATATCGAATCATATAAACGCGAAGATGACTGAATCCGCAATACGTCAACACGTAAATTTCATCTCCTTTCCTAGCGTTTTAAGTGTTATCCCCTGTAAATATTGATTAACGATTTATTATATAAACACTTTTATTGTTATGCAAAATGTATATGTGTACAAATTAAAAATTATTTTACAATTCTAATATTAGGTGTATATTATACAATATACTAGCCTTAACGTTTCGTAAACGACTGAAGTCACTTTTTCTCTTAAGGCTAATCAAATAGATACATACATAATGCCATTAATTAAATGAATGATTAATTAATCGCAGCTTTCATCACTTTATATTATATAAATTGTTCACGTTTGTAATTTATTATTGACCCTTGTTGAGGCTAATGTAGTACTCGAATATCTCAACGCATTACCACTGCATAAAACAAATGTTAATTGCGCGAATTTACTGACGATATATTTTATTACAAATATAGACAAATAATTAAATATTACTGTTTTCTTACTTTTACCTTTACCTATGTTTTATAAAATGTTACGAAGCATAGTATATACTTATTTCTCAATTACACCACAAAGAAATGTTTATTTAAGTCATTGTTTGAATAAACGAAAATACAAAATTTACTTGAATTGAGAAATTAGTTTGCCATATTTATTTTAAGTATTTACTGCCATGAAGGAAAAATATGAAGTTGGATAACATAACGATGATGTTGGTTATAATTTGTTTTGCTACGTTTACAGGCGGGAATCGAGATTGCATCATACAACTGAGATGATGAAATCATTGTTATTCAACGTCACGATAAAATTTACTTTCTATTTTATACCGATATTTATCATTGTTGGTAATCTTATCTAGAGTAGTTTTATGAACAACGGGGTTGACACTGTCACACAAACTTGTCGCTCTTTTTGAAGCCGAATGAATAGTACATGAATTAATCCGCACGGCGGAGTGCCAGGCAAAATTATCTCGAAACTCGATTGTCCCATTCATTATTAGAGTATCATTACGGTACCATTAATTGTAATTTTTATATTAAATTATAAGTTGACATGTAAAGACAGCAATGTTTTGTTAGTTATTCACTAATTATTTCAATAATATTCATTGAAATTCGTTAAAAATTAAGCGACGATTTAAATCAAGGCCATGTAATTTCGAAACCTTTACACAAAGACAATTAATTTTTTTTATCTTGTTTCATTAATATCTGGTTTATTATTAGTTTTTTTCATCATTGAAATACGTTACAAGCACAAAAACAAAATATCAAATTAGAAAACTGTCGTTACTGAGTTATTTGCAATTAAAAACGTACTTAAAAAATTTCAGATTTATTTTTGCACAAAATTGAAAGTCTGTAAATTTGTCAACGTTTGGTTTCACGATTATTTGTAGGCTGACAGTGGCGCCGCCATGCGGATAAGTTCCTACGCGGAATTCAGGCTTCAATAAGGGCGACAGTCTAAGCCGTATGAAATCAAACGAGTGTCACACCCGTGGTTTTATGTATAATTATAATCTACACTGAGAGAAAACGAAAATGTGTGCATGCGCAAATATTACACAAGCCTGCAAGTAATGGGGTCATTTCCAAAGCAACTTTTGGCGTAAAACCGAATCCAGGGCATAATTGATCCACCACGTCTGTATTTTGAGATATTTGATGTTACGTACCAAAAACAATCAGTTGTGTCTAGGTGTCTACTTTTGAGGTTATGGACAGAAGACCCAAACTTTTGATGGGGGTTTCCAATGGTTGGATCATATTGTTCCACTCTTTCAATTTAATTCGGGAGTATCACAGAGAAATTGCATTTTTTCTTTCATTGAGGCAGGTTTTTTTTTACTGGGTATTTTCTTTTGAAAATTTCTACTCGGTGGTATTTGGCGTTGCCAAACACGAATTTGAAGTCGAGGTATTTTTTAATTGAAGAAGGCTGATTCAAAATGGCGTATAAAAATGTTTAGAACAAACCATCACAATATTGAAACATCATTTTAGTATTAAATATCCAAATTTGATACAGTTGTTTTTATTAATACAGGTTTTGTGACATTGAATATTATGTCACCTTGGAACGATGGTCTTCAGTACCATTATCTCTTGTTACAGAAAGTAATAGATTCCACCAGTATTATAATTCTGTTATAAGTAGTATATTTATTTTTATCATTTAATTTTATCGTTTATTTTTACTATTAATTTCTCTCCGTGTACTAAATTGAAATATCGCCATCTGCAATGCTGCTTATTTAAACTGGAATCCAGAGCTGTTGCTATAAGGTGTTAGACGCTAGATGGTGCATACGCCGACATCATATGGTAAAAATATTAGATATACATTCATTCCGTCCATTCCTTTTTGTGCAAAAAGTGTTTACATACATATGTACACACGTAAACCCACATAGAATTGCATTATACAAGAGGCTGTCGATTCTTAATTCATAAATTTATTATTGTATTCTGTGTATGCATGTACGTTTTCTGCGGATAACGTATCCGATTATATATAAATATATATATATACATGCAAATTTAACATTATGCCAACTGAAAATCAAGACCCAAATGCTATTGAGTGTGAAAACGTTAACAATTTTATATGTTATAACTCGATGTGTTTATAACTCTCATAGTTAGATTTTCAGAGAGAAACGGAAAAACGAAAAAGTATAACTTTTTCAAACAAGGTAGAGGTCATTCGTCTGTTAGATGATGGACGTAAACAACAAGACCTCGCCAATGCGGTTGGAGTAGGAATGTCGACAATCAACAATATTTGGAAGAAGAAAAAAATGTGATTCTTGAAAGGAAACAACTTTTGTTCGAAAAACACCCAAAAAGAGATTTCAAACGATTCTCGAGTGCAGAGAATACCTTAATAGAAATAATTTTGTACAGTTGGTTTGATGGCAGCCGGACAGCAGAGATTCCAACTACTGGAAGAAAATGCATTGAATATTCATGAAAATTTATTTGGAAAGACAGGCTACCTTTACAGGTAGCTGTGGATGGCTCCAAAAGTTCAAAAACCGTTTCAATATTCGGCGAGTTGGGATATATGACAAGAAATTAACTGCCGATTCTGATGGTGTTGCAGAATTTAGAATCCCAGACTTTTCTTAAAGAAGAAAATATAGATTCGAGCCACGTTTACATCACCGACGAAATTGGTTTAAATTGGAAACAACATCCTAGTAAAATGTTCACAAAACGTGGAAAAACCTTCTTGACCTTAACTCCAACTATACTGAATAAAATTCAATAGTTGACATTTAATTGTGCAGTTGTCATCTAATGAGATTTCCGCCATAGTTCAGTCGATAGAGGAAGTGACAGCTGAAATGACAAGTGATCCAATGGGAAATGAAGATGAAGAGATGGTGGAAGATGAACCGGTGTCTGAAATTAATCAAAATTGTTAGCAAGCAGATTATGTCGAAGAGCGGCAAGTCTCAGCGGTCGAAGCACACGAAGGAGCTGAAAAATTATACAAGTGGCTGATGACATGGTGAGATGTTACATCGAACGATCTGATGGAAGTAGGTAATCTAGCAGAATACTCTGCTTCAATATTATCACAGAGGACAAATTGACGAAATCAAGGTCCAATCAATTTTAGAACGTTTCTTCTTTTAAAGGTTTCGACCTGACAATATAACTACAGCTGTGAATAACTTCTTATCTTTATGTTTAAAGTTATGTATTTCCACGTTCATAGAACAGTTCTATGATTGTTTAAATATGTACATATATGCATAATACATAGTGTACAAATACATCTAAGAACAGAAGAAGATATATTTTGATTACATAAAATATTTAATTGTCCTAAAAAAGCTGTTTACATATTTTAATGTGATAATTTAAACCTTTTACAGTCTGGTAGACCTATAATGTGCTGTACAACAGCTTTCCAACGCTGAAGGAGAGGGTACATCTCGACCGTTTGTAGTCACTGTAACGGTAAAAAAGTGTTCTTATATCGATAGGTTCTTATAATGGTGGTTTCTTATATCGAGAGTCTACTGTATTGTTAAATACTCTTCGTTTTAATGTAAACAGTTTGGGGGGCTACAGCAGCAACACGTCTTATTTCCTAAACTTGTATACATGCATCGTAAAGTACTATTTCCTACCCGGTAAAAATTTGGCTTATTGAGCTAACCATTGTCTTAGAAAATGCATGGTGGGAAGTATCGTATGTTTATAGAACAGGTCACCTTCATCGGAAAGGACACCGGGCTCTTCTGTTGTGAAAAATAAGAAACAAACTAAACACACTCAAAAGAGTAGAAATGTATATTTAATTGCGAAAATACTTTTCTCTGTCCAATACACGTTTCCTTTTGTTTACGCGGTTAACATAGAACTAACATCCGATTCTGCTCAGTTTCGGAATACCGCCGAATTTGCCAAACTCAGAAACTTCAACAGGCGATATTTCAGTGACCAATAACGATTTTTCTGAGTTTAAAACCGGATTTTGAAGGGAAAGAACAGTACTTTGAGATACCTCGACGATCGTTTTGAAACAAAAAATCTGTCTTAAAGTTGCAGCACCTCAAATGTACCAATAAAGGTACTTTTTGCACTTTTAGGTTAAAATATCTCACAAACCTGACGTATAGGGGCTATTCTGAGGTCGGATTCGAATTCAGCGCGTCAAGTACTTTAGGAAACGTATGTTCTGGTTCTTGGTTCTAAAATTTGTGGGCCTATGTTATTCTCACAAATTTCGATCGATTATCACACATTCGTATCATAATATACTTCTACAACGCCGCATTGTTTTTGTACTTGAGATCCTTTTTGTACTTGAATTCCCGTTTTTTCGGTAGATTTCTTGAAAAAAGTCTGCGGGTATCACAAGCGAATACTCCGAGATGTACTCATGGTATGTTCTCTAGAAATTTCTGTTCGTGCATGTTGGACAGAATTCCGGTAAAAATGACACGCATTCTAGTTTAAAACCGCTAGACATAGTATATTTAAAATTAAATGATTGTGGACTGAGAATCATATTAAATATCTACAATCGCATAAAATCAGCACATATGACTCTAAATATAAGCAATTTCTCTTTCGAAATTAAACTTTCATTGGTAGAGCGGCATTGTAAACCTTGTAAACACTCACGACATCGTGGGCAGATGAATCAGCTGAATATAGGCCGCCATATTGGGAAATCGATCTATTGGAGATTCTCGAATCGAAATTTGTCGAACTTCTGTTAAACGTTATTATCTGCCGCTGCTAGAATTCATTTCATTGCGGTGAAGGATGGAGACAAGGAATTATTACGTTTTTAGTTTAAAATAGGTAACGCACTGTACTACTAAGTCGTAGGTCGTGAGTTCGATCCTCATCCAGGGAACAATATTTCGAAAACGACTCACGCTGTACTTGGTTTAGGTTTCTGAAGTTCCTACATATCCTCCACAAACCCCATCTCTTTCAGACGATATACGGTTCTCGCAAAAAGCGTTAAGTATAGTCAAGTATACGAAAATATAATGAAAAAATAAAGCGAAGAAGACTATTAGAAAGGGGCTGTAATTTAATATTGTGACAGGCTAATGAATCAGAATTGTATACTAAAGAGGAATTTCGGAATGATAAGCTAATTCACTAACGTAGTATTTTATTGCAGCAAGGAATAACCATATCGAAGACCGTAAAAAGCATAGAGAACTTTAGGTCCGATAAAATGATGCATCTCAATAATAGAATAGTCTACGAAAACGCAAATTTATGACCACAAGTAAAGATGGTGAGCCTTAAGCTAGAGAAGCTTGCATTCTCAATTTTGGCCAATTACCAAATGAATTCATTCTGACAATAATAAAAAGACCCATTCAGTGGTGTGTTGCTGGTTTTCATAAGATAACTGATAATTCCAGTAAAGCACATGCAGAGTGATAAAACGATAATTGGGAGTTATTTTGAAATAATTTAAACAAACTTTGTCTTGTAAATATCAAGTAATATATAACATTAATGGCCACCTTTAATTATATGGAAATTGATCATTTTTGTATAAATTAATGACTTGAAAATATGCAGAAAATACTTACGTTCGAGAATGCAAAATTTCGGTCAGCACATTACAGATTATCGTTAGTACATCTTTATAATCTATGAATTTGTAACCCCGAATATGAAACAGTTCATAGCAATATAGGAAATGTAATCTTAATTAAAGGCTTTTCACTTTTTTATTTTGGATTATATACATATTTCAATCTCTGGTTGGTCCTATTTTCCACTTCATTCGTTAGTCAACTGGATAGTTGTTTTAGTCACTTTTTAATCAAATCTTTTCGTTGTTAACGTTCTTAATCATCTTGATCATATCAAATTGCATAAGATTTTTATCTTTCTCTTAAACAAGAATCCACTTTGATGTTTAGTCACACAGATAACAGTTCATTATTCCCTGTAAATATGAAATAAATATTAATTATCTCATTGGTGATCACATCTTGCTTATACACGGTTAGTATTTTATGAATAATATATTAAAATCTAAAATACAAATTAAATTATTCTCCTCATATTATTCAACAAGTTTTCTACATCATGTAGAAAACAACAAGCCGCAAGATTCCAGCTCTTCTAAGCAACATAATAAACATTCGAGCTTATCTATTTATATATAATAAACTCAAATGCATAAAACTGCATTTTTAAGTATAAGCAAATATTTGAACGCCCAGGGAATCTTGCGAACCTTTTTAAGGCAGGAATTTCGGGATCGACAAGAAATTCGCCTCAAGTTATAGCGGTGATAATACCTGCAAGATATATCCTCTTCGTTTTTTTATAACTGGAATTTTGAGGTTAAAATCTCACGCCAGTGTCCGAAAGAGTCGAACGGCTCGCAAATTACGCAAGCGCATCCTTTTATCCTGTTTCTGCATCAAGTACCCTCAGGATAAAAAGAATAAAACACAAGGACCCCGAACCGGTATGGGACCTGTCGTTTTTAATTGTGAATTTTGAAAACGCATCAAATAGAAAATTTAATTATCATTAATGGTAGAATGAACACATAATTTGGTTTAAAAAATATTTCATTTTGCATAACTTTTACGTGGTGAAATTGCTTCATTTTTTTTCTCGTACTTCTAAATATTTAAATTTATTTTTAAAATTTGTTAGTCACGAATCGTATGTACATGTTTATGAAATTAATTTATGTAAGTTCCGCGACTCGTCATTCTCTATATCGTCCATATTAAATCATGTGACTTTAAACATCATTAACAAATAAATGACGTGGTCAATCATTCTCACATTTTGCCGATACTTTCCTTTACACTTTAAATTTCATTGTATAAAATTTTAAATTTTTATCTTATATTTTATGTGATGTTATAACGACGATTGGAACAAAAGTTACAGCGTTCAAAAGTTATGTCCAAACTTCAGACTTTGCCCTGCAAACACGGAAAGTAACAGTTATGTAATATTTACGTAATGGTTACATTGCTATACATAAATGTTACGTAGTTGTTACATAACTGTTACTTTTGTGTTTGCAGGGTGGGGACGAAAACAGTTTATAAGAATTTGGTACGATTTATTTTCTCGACCATGTATAATAAATAATAAATACATAGATTCTTGGTAATGTCGTTCACCGTTCAATTTGTAAACAATGTAAGGCGTTAAAATATTCTGTTGACCACTATTTTCTATTTCTTCATTTGTTTACAGCTCAAGGTTGATCGCGATTTCCGAGAAATAAATAATTCCGCAATAAATATTTCACAGTTTGTGGATATCTTTTAAAGTTTCGTCAGGGTTAAAATCAATACCGAAAATTCTGCTAAATTCTGAAATGTATATCTTTCAAAACCTATTAACAATAAAGAACAAACAATAATTTTTTTCCAGGAACAATCGTCAATCTTTAATAAACAAAGCCGTAGCATAATTGTGCTCAAGCGCCATATTACTCTTGTTTTCACCATCGTTAAAGTTCGGATGTTCTCGGCAACTTTCGATTAAGTTTCATGATATTGAACATGGAAAATTATGGAGCCGTACCATACCTATTTTTCAATCCGTTCCAATTTGTTTATTCAATCTGAATGAAAGCCCACTAATTAAAAAAAAAAGATGCAATCCGTACCATTCCGCGGAAAATTGTTTTTTTTTTCATAAAAACGGCGATCACTCGGCTTTCTGTGAAGCTGCAAGGTCCATCAGTGGACCAAAGTCCTCGTCTTAAGGGTTTTTTATTCTCTACAACTTCCATCCAAAGATATTTAGTATAGGATAGATAGTTCTCGAGATCTTAGTTGTTAAAGGAAAATAAGGCGCAATTATGTATGAAATGGAATGATTAATGAGGAAAACGTTTATTTTCTTGTCCTCTATAACTTTCTCTTGAAGAATTTTTTAGATTTCTTCGATAACAATTAGTAAAATGTAAAAAAGTAAAATTTTTACTGAATTTTTTCTTTTATCGTTCGAGGTCCCGAAAACTATCAATCCTGCACCAATTGAGCATAAGTTGAGGAGCATGCAAAAGCTTTCAAATACGTACCTGATGGACCTTGTAGCTTCACAGGACGCCGAGATATCGTCGTTTTTATGAAAATAAAAACTAAATTTTGTAGGCCAAAATAGCCTCAAGATTAAATAGGTCGCAAACTTTGGACTTTTTGTGACCTCTTCGACCCCCGAAAAAACCCGTCTTTAATGGTTTTCTTTTTTCAATGTAAAATTTGAATGGACCACTTAAATCTGAACGAATCCTACGTCATTCCCAAGGAATATTGTTCGGAATAGTACATATATAAACTTTAACGTTGACAGCAATTGTAATATAAGTTGTTACCAATGCGACAGCAAGCGTGGCGAGAGACTGCTGCGTATCGAGGTTCGATTCTCGGCCGGGGCATGTTTTTTTTTTTTTTTTTTAATGAAAAATATATAGACAAATCGAATTCCGCGTCAATGCATTCGCCAGGGTATTCTTCAAAAATAATGATCAAGAATTGAAACTTAATATTACAAAAGATGAAATAACGGATGCATACATCTTAATCAGTAATAGTATAAGAATAATCTAGAACTAATTTTTATTTGGAATCGGCATTTTGGATTCATAATCAGAAACTTCGCTGATGATGAAGCTGCTTTTCTAACAGTGTGCCTAAGATTTAAAAATAAATACGATACTATTTAATGAAAAATATTGCAGAATAAACGGATGTCTAAATTATGAAGACATTTCACGTCAAGTAAATTATGAAGACATTTCACCGTCTAATTTATGAAGACATTTCACGTTAAGTAAGTTCCAAAATATGTTTTATATCATTTGGTAAAAATCGACGATAATTGGAAATTTAAAAAATGTACTGATGTCCCAAATGATGGAGTCGATTACTCTGGGCATATATAAAATTAAGCTATATACAATGATATAATACTGATTCATATCAGCTAAAATTTTCGGCTGGAATTGCCGAAAATATATGCAATTTTAGCTGTTTTGATTCCGCTAAAGTACCCTTAACCCTACTCAATTTGCGCTTAGCTCTAAATTTCCACTACATTAGCAGATTTGTTCCGTTAAATTTGCGGACTTTTTCAGTAAATTTAGCTGAAATTATCGGCTATCCCTAACGGAATTCCAACAGCTGTCCCTATAGGATAAAATTGGTAGAATCTGCGGATTTTTCGGTTGATTTGGCTGATTATTTTTCTCCGTGTAAAGAATAACGATGTTTGTTCCAACAATTTATTTTTGCGTTCAATTTTATGAATTAACATTAAATAAAAATTGAGAAAATATATAATTCTTAAAAATCAAAATAACTACTCATCAAACTACAGATATTAAATTTCTGTTTTCCCTACCTGATCATTGTTCTTTCGAGATCGACATGAATCGTTTCTGTTTGCAATGACTTTCCTTACTGACTTCAGTACTCAATTGGAAAAATATGATAAACGGTGTTTTGTAAAACGAACAGAATGCGGTCGAATGTTGCAAGGCGACTAAGAAAAGAAGTAAGAAAAAGGAGCGATTCGCATTCGGTAATTGCTGAAACGATTTCCATTGAATCCCGACTCGGTTGTTCGAAAGAATTATACACATGACGACTATATGTATTCTTAGTTGAATTCTAAATGCTCGTGTAATATGCGACTGCGAGTTGTTCTTAGGAATTAATTACGCATCGGCGGCATAGTTTTCATCGACGTCAAATGATCAGTCTTCGTAGCTATTTTAGCAGATCCGATGGAAACGAATCCAGGTATTTTTACAATAAATATATTTCGGTTCCAATATGTCGAAATAAAAGTCAAACAGCATTACACATTTACTCTAACTTTTATCATCTCTATAAATGAAAGTGTGCTTGACTTTAGCAGACAAAAAAATCAAAATTGATAAGTTTTCATTCGATCCAGTAAAATTTAAAAGTTTCCAGCTTACAAAGGTTACAATGCTGCAGTAGCCACATGTCGTTTCTTTTTACGATACATCGGAGTCTGGCCTGGGCCAGAAGTAGAAAGAAAAGGAATATGGAAATACTATTTTCTTCTTCCTAGTACTTTAATAATATTTTCCGTTCTTATTCCACAATTCACCATGCTGGTAAAAGTGTCTGGAGATTTTAATGCTACTCTCAAGGTGCTAACAATGGCAACCGTTCCATGTGGAATTGCTTTGATCAAGTTACTGAGCATTCGCTATAATGATAAAGGTATTGATTAACAATCTTGTTATAGCCGAAATTAATTATATTGTAATATTTTGGGTGCACAACATTGTTTTGGTTATTTTATTTAAATGTGATTGCAATTCAAAGTCATATTTATGCCCTACGGGGTTCAGGTCCTCATCTGAGTAAACAATATCAGGAGTAAATTGAAGGATGAACATCCATAGATGAATTCCACAGTTGTTTTTACGGGTTTGAGACAATGGTCAAACCTGTGCAAAATTATTTTATCTTCACCGTCTTTCAATGGCGGCTATTTTAAATATACATTCACAATTGGTTCACTTATTTTAGTAGTTGAACATACTCGACTAAGCTGAACCTATCAAGAAAATATCATAACCTATGATTCCTGAATACTACGTTTGACAAGGAATATGGAAGCATTAGGATACAAACTTTCCTTGCACTCAATTAATCCCGCAAACATTTTTTGTTTTTACGGAGTCAATTTGGGTACTAAATCCACTTTTGTTAGTTCCCACATTCTTTGACATTAGTTTTCATCAAGTAATACATTCTACCTATTGAAAAACATTTTTTTATGCAATTCCATACTCTAACAATCTTAAAATCATCGTATTGAAACCACATAGCACATTTACAAACCTTGCGAAACGACAAAAGCAAAGTTATACACCCAATCTTGAGATAAAAGTCTATAAAAGTTAAATCAGTCTTAAGGGAACTGACTCTCATCATGGCGGAAGACTGGAAGAGTGAAAAGTCTACCGAGGATTCAAAAATGATGTGGGATGCTCTAAAAATTGGAAAAGTAACAGCGCTAACAGTTATATCTTTAACTGCATGTGCTTATGTCGCTGAAGTGGGACTAGCTTTGATTTGGTTAGTTTTTGGTGATCCATTAAATCAAACCAACGAGGATGGTTCTCCAATTAGAGCAATGTTCGTTCCATCATTTTTTTGGTTCAATGCTCAAAGTAGTCCAGTTTATGAGATCATTTGGACCTGCCAGTGTTTCGCTGTATTTTATGCAGCTTCATCATTCGGTTCAGTCGATGGATTTTTTGCCGTTTTGGTTTTACATCTTTGTGGACAACTTTCCCGCCTGCAACAAACCATTGCCAAAATTACGTATTTGAGGACTCTGCCAGAAAATCAACCATTTAGGAAATTAATTCGTAAGGTTGTGGAGAAACACAATTCACTTTGCAGGTTAGTTTCTTAATAGATAAGGATTTGTGTTTTCCGATACGGGTTGTTTATTTTTAAAATAATTTACATTAATTCAGTGCTTTACCATTTTTCTATTTTTAAGATTGTGATATATTTGCATTTCAGTTTCATGGAAACTTATAAAAGAAATTTATTTATTTTTCGCCCATAATTTCCTGGAATTTTTATTTGATTCTACTAATCCTGTCAACATAACTTTATTGTGAAGTTATATTATATGCTTCTTGTCTTTTAATCTTTTTGACCTTGACTCTCACATACCTTTCGTTCTAAAGTTTTACTTACGCATGAGGCTTTACTCAACAGACGAAATATGTCTAGAATTAAACTCTTGATCTTCATTCTAAAAACTATTAATGCAAAGATGCAGAAATATTATATTTTTTTTCATAATGAAAATTGTATAAATGAATAATACACTTGTACTGGATTATAAAAATTACATTCCAAAGTATTTTCTAAATAAATAATTCAGTTATTACTTTTAATCAAAAGAAGAATATTATAGATTAAAAGTCTCTACAAGTACTACAATTTTACTGCTTTGTTATGAAGTTATTTTTATCACTTCAATTGTGAAACTGGAAACAGTCTGTATTTAAATTAATTGAAGACGCCCTGTCATGCATCATGCGTGTCAGATAATGTAGTTACCCGAGCTGTCGCTAGAACCATCTCTAGTTATCGCTGCCTTGTGTTTTCGTAATCGGCAAAAAAATGTTAATTTATACTTAGATATAAAACAACATTTTTCTAAATCAATTACTTTTTCAGGTATATCAGTAAAAGTAGTGGTTTTCAATAAATTATTAGTTAACCAGCTCGTTCTTAAATAGAGCTAATTATTTGTAAAATAATATAATTTCACATTAAAACAGATCCTGGCTTATGAAATGTATAAATCAAAATATAAATATCGACATAAAATAGTTTGAATATTAACAGGTAGCAATATGATTACCATTTTAATGATGATAACCTATTTTTATTATCTAAAATTGCTTATATCCGCTAATTCTTTTAATAACGTTGTGTTACAAAATAAATAATATTACTTTTAAACAAATTCTTTACTTTTCTTATCAAAATTTACGAACAGATTTGCAAAGAGTCTTGAGGGTGCCTTCAATAAGACGTTTCTGGTTCACGTGATGATTTCTTCGATTGCACTATGTCTCCAAGGATACCAACTGGTATTAGTAAGTATTCCATTTAAAACATAAATTATTTATTTTTATTAACATTGATCGCCGAAAGTAACATTCATGTAAAATCAATGTTTTGGTATTTTGTTGTAATAAATCAACCAAACATATCCTAACAATAGTTCAAAAAGAAAAAATTCACTTCAAAATAAGTTGGATGTAAATGTCCGACGATTGCAAAATTCAAACCATGAAAAATAAGTTATCCAATTCGTTCAAAAGTGTTGTTGTTATTAATAAAAGTCTAAACCCCAAGTATTAATACATTTAATACAATATTTTTCAATATCTATTTTTATATGTAGAGTGTACAAAACTTGAGAAACGTGTAGTGACTTTTAAAGTATTTTGTACGGTCATGAAGCTAGTGATGAAATTTTGATTGAAATAAAAAAAGTTGACCACAGCTATAACCTTCAAACCCTCAACATCATGTTAACTCTAATCGGCCACAAGTGTACCGATTTTTGGCGTTGATTTTGATCGTTCACTGTATTCACAAAATTAAATATTCATTTATGGCAATGCTCATATTTTATGTTTTCGAGGTTGCTTTACCGATTGCTGATCAAAAAACCTCCCAGCCTCTATTTTCTTAATTATATTCTCGATACGGTCGGGCAGCAAACCCCCACTCGAAATCGCGCGCTTTCTTCCCTTGAAGCGTAATATTCTATTATATTTTATATTCCCATTTAAAAGGTAAAATTGACCTCCAAATAACCTTAAAGAACAGCGTGTGACGTACGATAGCCCGTTGTTTAAATAAACCTCAAAGCAACTTTTTCGGTACTAAGCCGTAAAATCGGATTTTACGGCTTATTTTTAGATCACGTGTAACATGCATCTGCGCTGTCGGAAATATAACCCATATGGACTAAATGCAGTCCGCGAAATCGAATTTTTATAGCTTTCAGTACCGAAATAGTATATTACGATACAAGTGCGCGAAGTACTTTGCGCACTCATTTCAGTGCGCGAAGTGCAGTGCGCAAATGGGTTACTTTGCGCACTGAACATAATGCGCGAGATTCAATTTCGCGCACAGAGTTAAAATAGTTATTTTAGTATCATGGGCGTAAAATAGAGTTTTACGCCTCGACAATAGAACCCGAGAGACGGCAAAGTCGGCTCGAGGTTCATGAGGGTGAAAATTCTACGCCTGAGATTCAAACGTTGTTTTTTGATGCAGTAGGCGTAAAATGACTATTTTATTCGTGCGATCAAGCATTACTCGGACCTGCTTCGCTGGTCCTCGGACGCTGGTATCGCATTCGAGCCATAAAATCTGGTTATATGGTATCGAAAATAAAAATAAAAAAATCTGAAAAAAATTGAGGATAAGTTTTTTGTTAGTGCAAACTTATATCACCAGTGCCCGGTTAAAAAATGAACAAAAAAAAATCGTGCGCCACCTTATTAAACATCCTTAAGTATACAAATTATTCAATCGCCTTATCACCATTTTAAAAGTGCAAATCGAAATTGAAAACAAAATTTAGAAAAATTATAAAAATGTGTAATAGGTCATCTTTGAATCTGTAAAAATTATTACAACTGATCAAATACATGACTCATAATTATTTTACAGGCGACGACGAGTGGAAACATGGATTTTTTCGAACTGATTTTTTTGATATATTTTACTGGATGTTTTGGCTGCAGTTTGTTCGTATACTGCTTTTTATCAGAAGTGCTTCGAAGTAAGGTAAACATTATATATATTGCTGTATTTAGTTGGCTCCGTTCAGTTATAAATTTGATATATATTTACCATTATTAAGTCTGTTGTAAACTAGAATAGTGTGTAGTGTAGAATATCGATTAATCTCTACAATATCACAATCTTATTGTATAACAAATAGTACAAATTCCAGTCCAATCAGTATATAATTAGTTTATTAAAATAATGTGGGACGTACAGTACCCATGAATGTATGTGTATAATAAATACGAATAATATTTTAATAAATACATAATTTCAATAGAGCACAGGTTTGGTTGATGCCATTTACATGAGTACGTGGTATGAATTGCCCGCCGCTGAAGCAAAACAACTGCTTTTCATCATGAAGCAAAGTGACAAACCGCTAGAAATCACAGCTGGAAAATTTGCTAGTTTCTCTCTTCAATTTTTTTGCAGGGTATGTTTAAATTGTGTTACGAGATTTTTAAGAAATATACTCATTTCTTTTAAGAGCATATGAAAATAAGGATTCGTTATCCTCAATACTAGGGTAGTTTTTTAATTGTGGACGCGGGATGATGATGATGCCTGACGATGATGTCGGATGTTAGAAACATGATTCAAATGATTGATAACAATAATTTTTTCATTTTATGAAATTCATATAATGATGATGATGTCCCACGTTTATGCATGATAATCAGAGTCACAACAACCTGCATCATTATCAAGTGTGCCATTAGTCGTCTTGTGCACACTGAAACCTGAAATCAAAATCTCTCATTTTAAGAAACACAAATATTAAAACCAATGTTTTATAAGAATAAAAACATATTTTGTACGTTTTTTCAAGAAAAGTATACGATAAAATAATCTGAAATGTAATATGAAAAACCAAAATGATAATTGGCAAAAGAAAATAGTATTCAAGAGTTCAAAAACTTCGTTATAAATCCAAAAAAAAAAGAAACAATTAAAAAAAAGTAGAAAATTATTGACCAAAATATACACGAAGATAAAATAGACCAAATTTTATTGCAGATAATGAAAACTTCCGGAGGCTATTTATCTATGTTGTTGGCCGTGAAAGACAGACTAATCCAGAATTCCGACGTATAACGCATTTATTCACATCAATCAATTTTTATGATTAAATTATATAATTGAAACATGTTGAAAATAAACATTTTATCATTTTAAATATTTTGTGGTAGTACTTATTGTAAAATAGGTAAAAAAGTAACCCCCAAAATCCATTTCATTGCTATTTTTATTATCCACCATAAAACTTAATATACAGTTTTGATTTAGTAAAAGAATAGCATTAATTTTATGATTTACTTCCCTGATGGATTCTCTGGACGAGGCTGGACGAGATTTCTGGACGTCCAGGGGTAACTTTTGGACGGAGCGTGACGTCCAACGGTCGTGAAGAGCCGGTCCCCAGGACGTCCAGAGCGCGTCAGGAGGACGTCCAGACCAGTCCAGAGTTCGTTCAGAGTCCAGAGCGCGTCAGGAGGACGTTCAGACCAGTCCAGATTTCGTCCAGGCCAGTTTAGAGCGCGTCAGGAGGACGTCCAGACCAGTAAAGAGTTCGTTCAGGCCAGTCCAGAGTTCGTCCAGGCCGGTCCAGAGCGCGTCAGGAGGACGTCCAGACCAGTCCAGAGTTCCAACTTTGGACCGGCTTGGACGAGCTCTGGACCGGCCTTGACGTCATCCTGACGAACTCTGGACCAACCTGGACGTCCTCCTGACGAGCTCTGAACCGGCCTGGACGAACTCTGGACTGGTCTAGACGTCCTCCTGACGCGCTGTGGACAGGCCTAGACGAACTCTGGACTGTCCTGGACGTCCTCCTGATGAGCTGTGGACCGGCGTGGACGAACTGTGGACTGGTCTGGACGTCCTCCTTACGCGCTCTGGACTGGCCTGGACGAAATCTGGACTGGTCTGGACGTCCTCCTGATGCGCTCTAGACCGGCCTGGACGAACTCTGTACCGGCCTGGACGAACTCTGGACTGGTCTGGACGTCATCCTGACGAACTCTGGACCAACCTGGACGTCCTCCTGACGCGCTCTGGATCGGCCTGGACGAGCTCTGGACCGGCCTGGATGTCTTCCGGATGAACTCTGGACGATACTGGACGAGTCGTGGACCAGGCTGGACGGGCTCTGGATGCGATTATGCGTGACGTCCAGGTGACCGATTCCGGACGGCGCGCATATTTCCTGAACGTCCAGTGGACGTGCTGCGGACGGCCCGTAGCCTGGAAATCTTGGACGTCCTCCCGACGTCAATTGGGGTAATTTTTGGACCACCGGTGACATCCACCGGACGTCCTATTATGGTCACGGATTTTTGGACGTACACACGACGTCTGGGACGTCGTGTGGACGAATTCCGGACGTCCAGCCTCGTCCAGAGAATCCATCAGGGTTATATTTATTATATGCCGTATTTAATTGAATTTCTTTCATTCATAAAAACTGTTACACAAAAAATGGTAGTCATACTTTTGCAATTAAAATGTCTCTAAAACGACTAAGCGGATTCCCATGTTTTTATACGCATACATACACTATCGAAAGACATTTCTCCTCACCGTCATCAGAATTGCGCTGACGTAACGGTTTTTATTTCCAAGCGTACATCTCATTCAGTCCATGATAAATGCAAGCATGAGTGACTTCAATGAATGGGATATGCTGAAAATGCAGTTATGAAAAAAATTCCTGAAATTACGATGTAATTGTATCTGCTATTATCGTTCTATAGTGCCTTATCAAAATAATAGTTTATAAATGCTCACTAGACCCTTTTACTTAATTTTATTTTTATGTACCATGATATTTCAACAAATTATTAATCTAACGAATTTTTTTTTCAAATTTATTTATAGGTTTCATAAAAGTCGCGGTTATGAGCGTACACTGCGTGGATTACATATCGTTATGGTTTATTTAGATGAAATCTAGATATATAGTGTTGAAAATTATTCTAAAAATGTGCCTCCCCTGTCTTTAAAGGACTAACAAAGACGATTCTGCCGTAAAATAGGGATTTCTCCAGTTGGTTCTGAATAACCTCAAAAACCTCAAAAACTATTTTTATTAGCTGAAGGCTTAAAAACGGGGGAAAAAACATTATTTCTATGTGTTTTGACTCGCAAATGAATCTGCAATAAAAACTAGGAATTTCTCGTTTCAGGCTAACTTAAAAAAAACCATAGAACCTCCCATATACAAAGACAAAGTCGTAAGAAATGACTTTTCTCACGTTGAGACCATATGCATTTCAATGCATTTTAATTTGTTGAATACGAATCTATAATTAAAGACGGATACTGCCTAGGGGAAAGAAGACACAAGAATCTCCAGAATCCGAAGAATACGTCTTTATAGCGATAAAAGGTTTTATCAAAATTAAAATACGATTTCTTTCAGGTTAAGTTCAAAAAGAATTTATTTTCTAAACATACTTCCCACAGTTTCTGTTAAGTTTAATCAGTGTTGAAGCAGAATTAAGTCGCTTCAGAAAGTTAATAGCAACGTGCGTCTCCGCAATAGCAATCGCGTGGATGTGACTCATATGAGAGTAAAACGAATTTTAAGATTATCTGCGAGTGCGAAGAGTTCAGAAATATGCGCATATAGTTCAGTCATAAACGCGCGCAGTGCATAGCCTATTGGCTAAGCACAAAAACGATCTGTCAATTTAGTTCCCAGTTTAAGTATAATTTGAACTCACCTCAGCTATCATAAATAAGATCACAAATGTGAGTACAATGTGAGTCACGCATTATCACTTGGGTAGTTTCACATCTGATATAGATATAGTATATAAATTAATAATATAGTTCATCAGAGAATTTGTTGGGATATTTTCAGGCACGTGTCTTTACAGGAATTCATTCTGCATTCCCCATAAAAAATCATCGTAACTCATACAGCACATCTATTAAGAATTCGTATTTAGTATATAGCTGATACATAATTTTGGTTGCCATTACCAATATATGTATCTTGTATCCAACGAGTACATACCTGTTTCTGTCAACTTTGTTACAATATCTACGTTTATAACATTTTATATATTTCATTACAGATACATAAGATTCATATGACACGCTGATAGCAAAAACGGGTTAAACATACGCCGCGAGAAAAAATGGGTTATTATTCTGTTCGCGAGCAAAAACGAAACAAATTACAGGCTGTGGGCAAAAGTGAGTTATACTATTGTGAGAGCAAAAATGACTTAAAATATTCTTCAGGACAAAAACGAATTAGAGATTTAAGTCATTCTTGCCAGCTCGGAAATTATAAGTCACTTTTACCCGCAAAGCAATTTTAACTTATTTTTGCTCGTGTTATAATTTTGTATAGAAACTTGTTCGCTTTGATATCGCAATTTTTAAACTTTTAGGATTCTTTTAAAATATACAAATGATTTAAAATTTTAATCATTATCTGCGTTAATTCCCTGATTACACTATTATACTTCTTATGTTAATTCTGTAATAAAAGTATTCAATTTGGTATGCTTCTACACTGAGGAAAGGATTGTTTACTAAAAAGAAGGCTTCTTAATAGTTAAGAAATCATATATTTAAATACAGCGAATCCAATAATTTTTTAATTATAAAATAATTATTCATTTCATATAAAGCTGACATTTCTTTAGTGCAAACAATGCATTTTATATCTTAAGAAATATCTATTAAATGCAACCAAACATTTCTTAATAGTTAAGAAACCGCTTGTTTACTACGAGTTTGTATCTATAAAGTAATGATTTTTTAATAGCTACAAAATGTAAGGTTGGAGTCGATACGCATCGTAACATAACCTCAAATGACAACCCGGCTGCTTTGTTTGGTTTGTTAAGAACGATTGAGCGCCATTGCAATTCGGTGGTTATTGTTATTGTGAAAAGAAATAAATTAAAGATATTGTTTATAATATTAAATATGCTTATTTTATAAACAAATACATCGTATAAGATAATGTATAATGTTCCATGTCTTATTTGTGAATTTGCGCAGTGCCCGTATTCTGTAAGTCGGTATTACGAATAACGTCGACGTTACTGTCGATAACGACAATATCCTGGACCGTGGTTGGTTGGAATTGTCATAACGTCGACGTTATTTGTAATAACGAGTTACAGAATACGGGCACAGCTGTCGAGTTCAAAGTATACGTTTCTTAACTATTAAGAAATGGTCAATTCTGATATAAGAAATAAAATGCTAATATTATATGAATCGCATTTAACATTACAATACCATCTTTACATTAAAAGAACAATTTCAACTTTGCAATGCTATTTTTTTACAACAAACGATCCTTTCTCTCAGTGTACATTGCTTAATTCTCGGAATTTTTGAAAGAGATGTGTACAATTGATATTCATTGTCATTGACTTATTGTTTTCACCAATTTTTTATTGCAGGGGCACAATTAAGTATTGACAGGCATATTATTTGCAGAATATACGCTCCCTTATCACTGTTCGACACTGATTTTGCCTTTGACAAGCAGAATATCATATCCGAACTGTTTTTTGGTGCTGAAAACGATGATACTCGCATTTTTTAGAGATTTTTCACAAGCGACGTATCGTATCCGACGGGTTTTTTGTTATGATGCTGGCAGAATTTTCTGTTACGTCACATTTTCGAGATTAGACGCTATGAGCAAAAATGTGTAAAAATATTATGAAGATAAAAATTACATTTATAAAATATTCTTTTGGGCAAAACCGAATTAAAAATGTATATTATTTTTGCTGGCGCTGAAATTATAATTCGTTTTTGCTCGCGCTATTATTTTATATTATTGAACTTGAACGGTCGCGCTTAATAATCGTTTTAATATATCACCTTATATTGTCAATTGTCATCAACTTTGCAATTACTTTGAGTTAAGGTCATCCTTATAATATGGCCTTTCTCATTGCTAAGCTTCGCAAGCTAGTCTCAAAAGATTCAAACTTTCTAAGTTTACGAGTTTAAGTTAATCGGTAATAATTGAATAAATCACAACACCTGTTTAATTATATAGATATATTTTATAAAGTACATAAAATGCGTTCTTAAACAAAAAATGATGAAGTACAAAAATAATATGCTACATTATTCGTTATCGCTATCTCCACAGAGCCTTCATTCTGTAACTCGTTATTACGAATAACGTCGACGTTATGACAATTCCAACCAACCACGGTCCAGGATATTGTCGTTATCGACAGAAACGTTAACGTTATTGTTAATACCGACTTATAGAATACGGGCACAATCATAGTAAGAAATAAATAAAACTTTATTATTTTCATAATTAAGTTGTTTTTCGATTTCAATTATAACAATGTCATATTTTAACAACATTCCTAAATAAATAGAACCATGTTTACACGTGATTATTCTCGTAAGTCACGTTTCCGATAAACAAAATAATAAGAGTCACTTTGTGTATATATTATTCGAATTAATACAAAAACGGGTTAACTTTTGGAAATTGGCAAAAGTGAGTTAATTTCAGCTAACGGGTAAAAATGGTTTACTTTTTATGATGCGAGCAAAGGTGGGTTAAATATTCCATAAGAGCAAAAGTGAATTATAATTTTAATCCATTTTTGCTCGCGGAGATTATTTAATTCATTTTTCCGCGTTAAAAAAGTTAATTCACTTTTGCCCGCGTTATATTTTTGACCCATTTTTATTCTCAGCGTGTCATATAACCAAAATACATAATTAATACGTTCCAAATAAATAACAAATATGTATAATGTGCAGAATATTTATTTTGATTACTTGGAATTTATTTGTTCGACGGGTACCAAGAATGTTGTGGAGCTGAGAATGAACAATGCATGTTTTTCGCGAGTTCGCGGAATGGCTTGAACGATAGTAAACATCACACTCAATACTGTCTTGTAGAACAGGCACACAAACGGCAGTTTAAGGGGTCGCAGGTCTTTTTTTTTTACTAGTATTACAAAAATTAATTAAAACATCATGGTCAAACATCCATCAATATAAAGAGAAGTAAAATAATATTTAAGAGGTTTAATAAAATGGAGTATACTTCGAATTGAGAGTTCTGTACAAAAATGCATGCAAATACTATAAGAAGATCTCTCCACACGGAAAAAATGAAATAATTAGAAGCACTAGCTAGATAGTAGGATAAAAAGCAACCATCGTTTTTAGTTAATTCTTCTATCTAAATAATGGAATCGACAAATTATATACCCAAGCTTATTATTTAAATAGTAAAAACAACTATTTTTTTCCTTGCGGTATATTAAAGTAGAAAATCACAGTTGATCAGATAATGATAGATGTCTAGAAGAACATTGCCTCTAATTTGAGGCCTTGAAAAATATTGTCCTGTGATCAGATAATCATAAAAACATTATATTTTCAAAGATATACCTGAAGAACATGACATCCTAACAATTCATGCAAATATCGCACTTGTGCATGGAAATGCATTCTTTTCTCAAGCCTGAAAGAACATCTTTTGTTTTGATCGATTTGTTGATGTAGACATTTTGGTTCTATCCTCAAATTCGTTTGAAATGATTCAAATACAATAATGAAATACGTAAATCGAAGGACGTCAGAAAAATACATTCTTTCGTCTTATTTTTAAAGCAAGTTATCGGGGTTCATAGTATTTTTGAAGTTATTCATCATCGAAAAATTATTTTAATTAATTTCAGTACTGCCGTCAGCGTCGAGCGTTCCAATAAATTCGGAATTTAAATATCGAGCAAGTATCAATGTCGTCCGTATTTGCAGTATAAATAAAGATATAAGAAGTGAACGAAACATCGAATAGCAGACGTTAACCATGTTTTAGTAGTAATTTAATAAGAACCGTACCCGAAATATTCAAAAATATCTTGCAAATAAGTTCTTTTGTTTAAAAAAAAAATATATGTGTGATCACTATTAACATCAAACCTGAAGTGTACTTCAGGAGACTTTTTTTCTATGGTTTTCAGGTGATATTACAATAAATTGTATCGTAGAAGAGGGTCTATTGATCTCGAATGCAATGATTGAACATGGACTTCTCTTCCTATTGCCATACGTGTCCGTTGCTAACTTTAGAAAACTGAGCTTGCTCATCACTCTATTTCTACGGATTTGCATTGAAATAGTTTTGCTGAAGGGTATTACAAAGTAGTTCAAACATCAAAAAACATGAGCATACATGATACTTGAAACAGGCTGTAGTCAATAAATGCCAGTGATAATAGAATATGCACCCCGTTTTCTGCAATGTGCAACTCCCAGAGTTTCGTTTTTACCTTCAACTATCGCATTGCAACAGTTTCTTTCACTTTGTTCATTCGTTTAAATAAAATACCCTGTTTTATGTTCAACATCAAAATATCAAACTATAGTACATTGGAAAATGTTGTCAAAGGCTTACCTTGTTCAACCATTTATTTCACATAAGACTACTTTGATTAGCACTTGTCATTGTATTTATCGTCGCAAGTATTTCATATCCACGTATACCAATCAGTATTTTCTATCATCGTAAAGTTACTACCATTTAGAAAACTCAGACATAGAAAGTTATTAGAGTAAGACTTCTGATGCATTCAACTGTCTAGAAGTGACTGCGACTGTGAAGCTCTGCCTCAAACGCATCAACCGTTGTATACTAGTAATTTACATGCAAACGTACCTCCATAAAAACTTCAGAACAATTCGCAATTGCACTTTTATAAACTTTCCATACTTTTTTCTTTATTTCCCCCACTTTTGGACATGCGCCGACCAACAGATCTTAGCTTCCAGGCATTACTCCTGGTCAGTACTGATCAAGTAGCAATGTCTGCGAGTTTATTAGACGGGAAGCCAGGTACAACAAATGAAAGAAATATATTTTGTAGAATACTATATAAACGTTTAATTTAAATTCAGGATTTGACTATGTTGTCGATCTTTGTCGCTTGAATTTGCAAGTAATCGGAATGTGGCCTGATCCACTAGTGCCTAAAACGACATTTACTAGAATTCGTTCAATATTAGCGCTATTTTTCATTCTGTCATTCAATGGTATTCCACAAACAACATTATTAATCCAGATTTGGGGTAACCTCGAAATGATGACGGAAATCATCGCTACGGCTAATGTGCCGTTCATTATCGCAACAATAAGGCTACTTACGATACATTTCAACAATGATGGTATGAATTATTATATTCTCAAATAGGTTATTATTCTTAATATTTTACGGTACATTATTTCATGAATATCCCAGATTCGTCCAGTTTATTACGTATTTTACTGACCATTATTAGTATTGAATTAAGCACAATTTGTTCCTTTCTCTACATATTCGATCAAAACGATATAAAAAAAGAAATATATTAAAATTTTTAACTTGTGATTTGAAGTGGTGATATCACTAATGCGTCACATCTACAATTCCTGGATGATTACAAAGAGCAAGCAAGAATTGGAGACCATGAACATCAAAGCTGAATCTACTCGAAGGTTATGTTCAGTAACATTCGCATTAGGCCATTTTTCTTACTTATTTCACATAATACTTCGATTTTACTACGCCTGCAAAAGACATACCGGTACCGACAATGGGATGCACTTCAAAGCTTATTTCCCTTTCGATGTCTCCCAAAGCCCAGTGTTTGAGATTATATGGCTATGCCAGTGTTGGGGTGGTATTTGTACAGTCCTTACCTTTGTAGGCATCGATTCTATGTTCATCCTGCTGATAATGCATTTGTCTACCCAATTTATCCATCTACGGCACGACTTGCAAGGAATCGTGATTTGTAATACAAGGTCTAATTCTAATGAGTTTAGAAAGAAGCTTGCAGTCTTCGCGCAGAAACAAAATGAGCTATTCAGGTATGAAATTAATAATAGTAGAATTCATGAACAGAAGTGGTTAGTTATATTTACTAGAAACATGCTTGGTTTTACTATTTTGGATAGAATCAGTTAAGTTCGTCTGACTAGCTAAGTACTTAAGGCAACCATTTATAATATGATATGTAACAAATCCTCATTCGTTGGTTCAACTAATTAGTTGGAAAAAGTACCCAATTAGCGACAAACGCATAGTGGCTAAACAATAACAAGTTGATAAAGTTATCAGTTTGAAAAAAGCAGATAACACATTTGAGAATATCAGAATATTTAATAATATACTATGAAATTTTCAACAGATTAGCAAAGACTATTGACAATACATTTAACATGATGTTTCTGGCCCAAATAGCTTCCGCTGTTGTCAGTTTTTGTATGCAAGGGTTTCAAGCTATTGTGGTAAGTATTGAAATAATTTTCCAATTGCGCCCAATATTACATGTAATTTTATTCTAGCTAATTTCAAATGGAAAAGAAAACTTGATTCCTGCATTGTTTTTAACCGCTTTTTTGGTGTTCATATTAGGAAACATATTCTTGTATTGTTACGTAGCCGAGAAACTTATTGTAGAGGTATGTTTTAGTTTAATTTACGAAACTAGTACTTTTAAGCGATTTCGACGTCAATAGTATATTAGATATTATTAATAATAATTTTGTCTATTCAAGAATTGCATTGTGATTTTAAAATATCCTGGACAATTTTGGTTGCACAGGCCCATAAAAAAAGGTGATATGAGGATGATACTACATTAGTCCTATGTATTTTTACCCGCTAAACACGAAACTGTAATAAAAAATATGAATGTTTAGACTCGTTCTGAAATAATCTCAAAAACTCGAAAAAGCGATGAAAGCTGAAAAAAGAAAGAAAACCACTTTTCTCTGGTTAAGGCCATATTATTCCTATGTATATTAATCGACTGAACAAGAATCTACAATCAAAGATACCTGTACCCGCTCAGTTCAGAGGTATCCTTAAAAACACGTTAGAAAATCGTTTGTTTTAGTGATATAGGCCTAAAAATGGAGAATATGACTTTCATCAGATTCGGACATTATTTCTATACATTTAAACCGACTGAAGCTATGAACGAATCTGCAATAGAAAAATAGAAGCCGCTTGGTGAAAGTCATTCATAACCTCAAAAAAAAAACGTCCAAAAATACGTTTTAATTGCAATAAAGGCTTAGAAAAGTAGAAGATGATTTCACTCAGGCCATGCATGGAAATAAAAAAGATGAAAGCTATGATATCATCGTAGAAAAATTGAAGCTGCATTTTCTTAATTCACTTCTCGATGAAATTCTGAATCATATTATACTTTGTTAAGCCAACGAAAACGTATTTTTTACTTGTTTTTTGAGATTATATCTGATTTTCTCCATGCAGCTTCAATTTTTGTATTGCAGGTTCATGTTCAGTAGACCAAATGCACAGACATAATATGGACTAAAACTGACGAAAGTCATGTACATTCTTTTGTAAGCTATTATCGACATCAACAACGTTTTTTTTTTTGTCTTTTAAGGTTATCTCGCATCCGAGTGGAAAATTTCCTTTTTTGGTTGCAGAATCGTGTTCAGCTAATTCAGCAGGTCTAAATATACAGAAATAAGGTGATAAATTTTCTTTGTTGTGTCTGCGTTATTATTCTTCGATTGGTAATATTGTAAATTATGTTGGTCACATTAAGTAAAATGCTTTATTTAGAATATTATATGTCAAGGATAATCAGGCAATGAAAAATTATTGGTTCAACGATCAGAACCGGCACATTAGTTAGAGTCAGTTTTTCACTAATGGAATCGACCGAATTAAAATTCTTTGCACTCGATGAAAGTATACAGATAGTCAGATAAGTTATATGGAATTAGGTGATTATTAGATATAGTTTAATAATATAAATAGGAGCGGGTTGAAAAACCGACAAATCAAAAAGTCGCAGGTCGAAAACCGACGGTCATTTAACCGATAGTTGAAGCTGACACAACATAAAAATAGACACATCGTCGAGCGTACAGTCATTTTTTCATCAGATGTCATCATTTAGATTGTTGGTTTTTCGACACACACTCAAATTAATAAAAACAACAGATGCTTTGTGTATTTCGGATATTTGTATATATGTTAATTAAAATGACGCTGAAGCTAGCAGCAGTGGTTCTCATTGATCCAAAGTATATCGTAATTATATGAGGATCGGTGATAACTATCGGTCCACAATTTTTACCATATCGTCTATACAACACTAACAATCGAATAATAATAAAAAAGTTAGGAAAAATTCATATAAACCAGGGAATTGTTTAAACAATTTTTAAACAAGATGTGCTGCTGGCAAAACGGGGACATGTCCACCTCTGTAATTCTATTTACATGATCCCTACAACATTAGTAGTCGATTACACAAAGTGAAAAAAATTAACAAAAATGCGTACGGCCTGTAGAATTGTTTAAATAATCTATAAACAATATCTGCTGCTGGGAAAACGGAGATATGTCCACGTCTGTAATTCTTATTATATGTCCTATACGACATTAGAAATCGATTACACAAAGTGAAAAAAATTAACAAAAATGCGTACGGCCTGTGGAATTGTTTAAATAATCTTTAAACAATATCTGCTGCTGGCAAAACGGGGACATGTCCACGTCTGTAATTCTTTTTATACGTCCTATACGACATTAGAAATCGATTACACAAAGTGAAAAAAATTAACAAAAATGCGTGCGGCCTGTGGAATTGTTTAAATAATCTATAAACAATATCTGCTGCTGGGAAAACGGGGACATGTCCACCTCTGTAATTCTATTTACATGATCCCTACAACATTAGTAGTCGATTACACAAAGTGAAAAAAATTAACAAAAATGCGTACGGCCTGTAGAATTGTTTAAATAATCTATAAACAATATCTGCTGCTGCTGGGAAAACGGAGATATGTCCACGTCTGTAATTCTTTTTATACGTCCTATACGACATTCGAAATCGATTACACAAAGTGAAAAAAATTAACAAAAATGCGTACGGCCTGTAGAATTGTTTAAATAATCTATAAACAATATCTGCTGCTGGGAAAACAGAGATATGTCCACGTCTGTAATTCTTTTTATACGTCCTATACGACATTAGAAATCGATTACACAAAGTGAAAAAAATTAACAAAAAAGGGGAACGGCCTGTAGAATTGTTTAAATAATCTATAAACAATATCTGCTGCTGGGAAAACGGAGACAGGTCCACGTCTGTAATTCTTTTTACACTAACCGATTCAATCAAGTGAAATAATGTAACAAAAATGCATACAGCCTACCGAATTGTTTGAATAATCCTCAAACAATGGCCTATTGCATATCGACACGTGTACGTACGTATGTGTGTGTATGAGTAACTAATGTCGTATAGGACGTATAAAAATATTTACATACGTGGACATATCTCCGTTTTCCCAGCAGCAGATATTGTTTATAGATTATTTAAACAATTCTACAAGGCCGTACGCATTTTTGTTAATTTTTTTCACTTTGTGTAATCGACTACTAATGTTGTAGGGATCATGTAAATAGAATTACAGAGGTGGACATGTCCCCGTTTTCCCAGCAGCAGATATTGTTTATAGATTATTTAAACAATTCCACAGGCCGCACGCATTTTTGTTAATTTTTTTCACTTTGTGTAATCGATTTCTAATGTCGTATAGGACGTATAAAAAGAATTACAGACTTGGACATATCTCCGTTTTCCTAGCAGCAGATATTGTTTATAGATTATTTAAACAATTCTACAGGCCGTACGCATTTTTGTCAATTTTGTTCACTTTGTGTAATCGATTTCTAATGTCGTATAGGACGTATAAAAAGAATTACAGACTTGGACATATCTCCGTTTTCCCAGCAGCAGATATTGTTTATAGATTATTTAAACAATTCCACAGGCCGCACGCATTTTTGTTAATTTTTTTCACTTTGTGTAATCGATTTCTAATGTCGTATAGGACGTATAAAAAGAATTACAGACGTGGACATATCTCTGTTTTCCAAGCAGCAGATATTGTTTATAGATTATTTAAACAATTCTACAGGCCGTACGCATTTTTGTTAATTTTTTTCACTTTGTGTAATCGATTTCTAATGTCGTATAGGACGTATAAAAAGAATTACAGACGTGGACATATCTCCGTTTTCCCAGCAGCAGCAGATATTGTTTATAGATTATTTAAACAATTCTACAGGCCGTACGCATTTTTGTTAAATTTTTTCCCTTTGTGTAATCGACTACTAATGTTGTAGGGATCATGTAAATAGAATTACAGAGGTGGACATGTCCCCGTTTTCCCAGCAGCAGATATTGTTTATAGATTATTTAAACAATTCCACAGGCCGCATGCATTTTTGTTAATTTTTTTCACTTTGTGTAATCGATTTCTAATGTCGTATAGGACGTATAAAAAGAATTACAGTCTTGGACATATCTCCGATTTCGTAGCAGCAGATATTGTTTATAGATTATTTAAACAATTCTACAGGCCGTACGCATTTTTGTTAATTTTTTTCACATTGTGTAATCGACTACTAATGTTGTAGGGATCATGTAAATAGAATTACAGAGGTGGACATGTCCCCGTTTTCCTAGCAGCAGATATTGTTTATAGATTATTTAAACAATTCCACAGGCCGTACGCATTTTTGTTAATTTTTTTCACTTTGTGTAATCGATTTCTAATGTCGTATAGGACGTATAAAAAGAATTACAGACTTGGACATATCTCCGTTTTCCTAGCAGCAGATATTGTTTATAGATTATTTAAACAATTCCACAGGCCGTACGCATTTTTGTTAATTTTTTTCACTTTGTGTAATCGACTACTAATGTTGTAGGGATCATGTAAATAGAATTACAGAGGTGGACATGTCCCCGTTTTCCCAGCAGCAGATATTGTTTATAGATTATTTAAACAATTCCACAGGCCGTACGCATTTTTGTTAATTTTTTTCACTTTGTGTAATCGATTTCTAATGTCGTATAGGACGTATAAAAAGAATTACAGTCTTGGACATATCTCCGATTTCGTAGCAGCAGATATTCTTTATAGATTATTTAAACAATTCTACAGGCCGTACGCATTTTTGTCAATTTTGTTCACTTTGTGTAATCGATTTCTAATGTCGTATAGGACGTATAAAAAGAATTACAGACTTGGACATATCTCCGTTTTCCCAGCAGCAGATATTGTTTATAGATTATTTAAACAATTCCACAGGCCGCACGCATTTTTGTTAATTTTTTTCACTTTGTGTAATCGATTTCTAATGTCGTATAGGACGTATAAAAAGAATTACAGACGTGGACATATCTCTGTTTTCCAAGCAGCAGATATTGTTTATAGATTATTTAAACAATTCTACAGGCCGTACGCATTTTTGTTAATTTTTTTCACTTTGTGTAATCGATTTCTAATGTCGTATAGGACGTATAAAAAGAATTACAGACGTGGACATATCTCCGTTTTCCCAGCAGCAGCAGATATTGTTTATAGATTATTTAAACAATTCTACAGGCCGTACGCATTTTTGTTAAATTTTTTCACTTTGTGTAATCGACTACTAATGTTGTAGGGATCATGTAAATAGAATTACAGAGGTGGACATGTCCCCGTTTTCCCAGCAGCAGATATTGTTTATAGATTATTTAATCAATTCCACAGGCCGCACGCATTTTTGTTAATTTTTTTCACTTTGTGTAATCGATTTCTAATGTCGTATAGGACATATAATAAGAATTACAGACGTGGACATATCTCCGTTTTCCTAGCAGCAGATATTGTTTATAGATTATTTAAACAATTCCACAGGCCGTACGCATTTTTGTTAATTTTTTTCACATTGTGTAATCGACTACTAATGTTGTAGGGATCATGTAAATAGAATTACAGAGGTGGACATGTCCTCGTTTTCCCAGCAGCAGATATTGTTTATAGATTATTTAAACAATTCCACAGGCCGTACGCATTTTTGTTAATTTTTTTCACTTTGTGTAATCGATTTCTAATGTCGTATAGGACGTATAAAAAGAATTACAGACTTGGACATATCTCCGTTTTCCTAGCAGCAGATATTGTTTATAGATTATTTAAACAATTCCACAGGCCGTACGCATTTTTGTTAATTTTTTTCACTTTGTGTAATCGACTACTAATGTTGTAGGGATCATGTAAATAGAATTACAGAGGTGGACATGTCCCCGTTTTCCCAGCAGCAGATATTGTTTATAGATTATTTAAACAATTCCACAGGCCGTACGCATTTTTGTTAATTTTTTTCACTTTGTGTAATCGATTTCTAATGTCTTATAGGTCGTATAAAAAGAATTACAGACTTGGACATATCTCCGTTTTCCTAGCAGCAGATATTGTTTATAGATTATTTAAACAATTCCACAGGCCGTACGCATTTTTGTTAATTTTTTTCACTTTGTGTAATCGACTACTAATGTTGTAGGGATCATGTAAATAGAATTACAGAGGTGGACATGTCCCCGTTTTCCCAGCAGCAGATATTGTTTATAGATTATTTAAACAATTCCACAGGCCGTACGCATTTTTGTTAATTTTTTTCACTTTTTGTAGTCACTTCCTAATGCGGTATATACCGTCTTAACCTACTTACAGATTTGGCGATATCTCCGTTTTCCCAGCAGCAGATATTGTTTATAGATTATTTAAACAATTCCACAGGCCGTACGCATTTTTGTTAATTTTTTTCACTTTGTGTAATCGACTACTAATGTTGTAGGGATCATGTAAATAGAATTACAGAGGTGGACATGTTCCCGTTTTCCAAGCAGCAGATATTGTTTATAGATTATTTAAACAATACCACAGGCCGCACGCATTTTTGTTAATTTTTTTTACTTTGTGTAATCGATTTCTAATGTCGTATAGGACGTATAAAAAGAATTACAGACTTGGACATATCTCCGTTTTCCTAGCAGCAGATATTGTTTATAGATTATTTAAACAATTCCACAGGCCGTACGCATTTTTGTTAATTTTTTTCACTTTGTGTAATCGATTTCTAATGTCGTATAGGACGTATAAAAAGAATTACAGACTTGGACATATCTCCGTTTTCCTAGCAGCAGATATTGTTTATAGATTATTTAAACAATTCCACAGGCCGTACGCATTTTTGTTAATTTTTTTCACTTCGTGTAATCGATTTCTAATGTCGTATAGGACGTATAAAAAGAATTACAGACTTGGACATATCTCCGTTTTCCTAGCAGCAGATATTGTTTATAGATTATTTAAACAATTCCACAGGCCGTACGCATTTTTGTTAATTTTTTTCACTTTGTGTAATCGATTTCTAATGTCGTATAGGACGTATAAAAAGAATTACAGACTTGGACATATCTCCGTTTTCCTAGCAGCAGATATTGTTTATAGATTATTTAAACAATTCCACAGGCCGTACGCATTTTTGTTAATTTTTTTCACTTTGTGTAATCGATTTCTAATGTCGTATAGGACGTATAAAAAGAATTACAGACTTGGACATATCTCCGTTTTCCTAGCAGCAGATATTGTTTATAGATTATGTAAACAATTCCACAGGCCGTACGCCTTTTTGTTAATTTTTGTCACTTTGTGTAATCGATTTCTAATGTCGTATAGGACATATAATAAGAATTACAGACGTGGACATATCTCCGTTTTCCCAGCAGCAGATATTGTTTATAGATTATTTAAACAATTCTACAGGCCGTACGCATTTTTGTTAATTTTTTTCACTTTGTGTAATCGACTACTAATGTTGTAGGGATCATGTAAATAGAATTACAGAGGTGGACATGTCCCCGTTTTGCCAGCAGCACATCTTGTTTAAAAATTGTTTAAACAATTCCCTGGTTTATATGAATTTTTCCTAACTTTTTTATTATTATTCGATTGTTAGTGTTGTATAGACGATATGGTAAAAATTGTGGACCGATAGTTATCACCGATCCTCATATAATTACGATATACTTTGGATCAATGAGAACCACTGCTCCGCCGAATCTGCTGCTGGGAATCTGCTGCTAGCTTCAGCGTCATTTAATTAAATAAACTATTTAAACTTCGGTACTCAATTTTCTAATGTATTGTCTACGAAATGATTCTCAAGAATAAAAAAAATGGTTATTAAATAAATTGTAAAATCGAAAAACAAATTGTAAAATCGAAATTGTTTGTTCAATAGAGTAAATTGTGCACCTGTTTCTAAATTTACTAATGATATCCCTGCGGAATTCTTGTCATCTTATAAATACAGACGACGAACAATTAAATCCCTTCCTTTAAATATCAATACTGGGTGAATGCGCATTGTTACCAATGCCGATCATTCCTCTGATTGACCCGTGGCTAATAAATTTAAGATTAATTTTGTCGCAGGACTAAGCTGATGTTAACGGAAAGCCACTATTACATCTGGAATTATACAATCCGCTAAAAATGTTGATGATCATTGATTGTTATCTTTGCTGGACCGAGCACACTTCGCATATTTCTCGGTTACAAGTTACAAGGACTGATTGTATATATGTTTAGCTATATGTACTAACTGTGCTTTTCAACTAAATGTCTCAACAGCCTGTCCAAACTTTTGGGATTGCTGATTGTTGACTCCTAGCATCAGACAGTTTAGGACAGAATAGATATAGAACCTACTCTAATCATGATGACCGTAGAATACTCCACGTTTATATTTATTTTTGCGCGGAATCTTTTCACTGCCATAGGATTGAAATCCACCTGCTTTTCTAACGACAGGAATTTTAAGATGTACGAGGAAAGTTTTATCATACAATCTCACTAGTATTGGTGTAGGTGTGAGCATTGAGTGTTGCACTATTGAAAACTATTCGGTAAACTACTTGATGTCGAACTATGAACATCTAGTCGACGGTTTGTTATGATGATGCTGCTCGTTTTCGAAGTACACTGACGTATTGTTTTTCCTTCACGATTAACTATATAGCAGCCTTGGAGTGTTTTTAGATTTTCTTTTCCCTTTTTATATTATTTTTTTTGTTTCTTGATATTTCCTTTTTAAGATTCTTTGATTGATTTCTTCTCTTTGCTTATAACTTTTTGGTTTTGAATTCTACTATTACTATATTTCCTCTTCATTAATATTCCTTTTCAGTGGTCGTTGAAATATATTCAATATTATTCTTTGTAATATTTTTTCGTAGTATTTCTTAGTAATATATCATTCTATTGTACGTTTTACTGTATGAAATGATTAACTTTTCGAAACGCGGTAGACTCACACCTATACATCTCATACAGCACTAACGCTGCTCCGTGAGTGAAGATATATTTGGTAGCCGTGTTTATAAGATGTAGTATCGATATTTTGGTAGATGATGATTTACCTAACTATTGATTGGTCGATGATGTCGTTATTGACCGATGAATGATCGATGAGACCAAGAGAGGATCATTGAACAATTCCTTACACAAGAAAATCCTATACACTTTTATCGTTATATACAACGAGTAATATAAGTTAGTAGTGGGATCCCAGTGTGTAACGCGATGACATCATGTAGGCAATTTGTTGTCCTACTGTTAGCGAGCAGTTTGAATGTGTTTGAGCAGTTCTTACGCATGCAATATTGAAATTTGTTCGGATTTTTCAATTCAAGTAGGTATTCTTCAATGTTTTAGGCATTAGGTTCCTTCGGTTATTAGGCATATGATGATATGAGGTCGTTGTTCTTGATTTGACAGAATGCAAGTCCGGTAACAGAATTTAGGATATAAATAGGAATATATTTATGCATGTGTTTCTAGAATTATATTGATATAATGTAATTTTGTGAAAAATCACTTTAAATTTCTTGACCGCTTTCTTGAAATTAATAAATTATTATTTTAAATTTATTCTTGGATAATTACCGTCCTTCGACTTAATAGCAGAATGGAATGGTAATTAAAATACGTTGATTTACGTTTGGGCCACTAATATGGGCCCTCTTCAGAACAAAATATATTCTAAAAAAATTTTTTACAAATATTAAGAATTGTACAAACTTGTGAGAAATATATTAACTAGAGATATCATGAAACTCTCACCATAATTAAAAGTGTAAAATCATAATTTCATTAGTTTGGATTAAAATTTCTGTTTATACAATAATCCATCAGAACATGGATGAAGTAGCCGAGTCATCTGTAAAAAAATCTTTTTCAATAATAAGGAATATAATTTGAGGTTATACAATGTTTCAATTTATAGGTTAGAATCTCGGTTTATGAAAAAGTTATTTTTGACCAGGAATTATTAGATGAAAAACAAGAAATTAAAATTTTTTAAGAAGAAACCAAATTCATTGTAAATAAAATAATATAAAAAATTTCAAAATTACTGTTGAAATCTATAATGAGCTCGAACCACTTATTACTACCATGTGCTTCTGATGTTGACTGTTGAATTCGAAAATTGCAATACCCCTAATCAGTGTTTAATTGTAACCATTAACGTTAAGCACTTTTTTAACCAAGTTTAGATTCTTTTTCCTGAACCTAATCTCCGCTAATTTGGTTGCCCTATCAATTAATCCATAAATTACGCTGACTTTGTAATTTAACGGATGATTAGAGGAATAATGAAGGTATATTTCTGACCATGTTTTCTTGTGGTACCAATCTGTATCTAATGAGCAATCATCATTTCTTATTATTAATAAATCCAAAAAAGCGATCTTATTATCCATTTCTTGTTCTATGGTAAACGTGATCTTATTCTCTATCCCATGAATCTTCTTTTGATTGTTGAATTTATCAATGATGTATTCTATTTCGTCTTCTGGAACTGCTGTTAATATGTCATCAATAAATCTTATGAAAAATGGAGGTTTGAAGTCCAGTTTTCTAATTAAAACCTTCTCTAGATATTCCATTACTAAATTAGCTATGATTGGTGATAATGGGGATCCCATGGGAACACCGTAAACTTGTTTATAAAGTTTACCTTGAAATTTGAAGTAAGTAGAGTTCAGTATTAATTTTAAACCTTTTGCAAATTCTTCTTTTGTTAATGATGTGTAGTTACAAATCTTGTGCAATTCTTTGTTTACTATGTATTCGACACATGGTATCCAAATATTAGTGAATAACGATACCACATCTACAGAAATTAATCTGTAGAAAGGTGAAATTATATTGATAATTTACATTGAAGTAGTTTTGTAATAAATTTCTTAACCTAGGTTTCTACAATCGGTTTTGAAGATCATTGATGATATCGTTTTGAAAAGTAGCATAGTGGTTTAGCACGATATGTACATAAGATTGAGGATATACATTTCGAAAGTTTTGCGGCGAAGAACTGGACTTTTGACAATCTTGCCGCGAAGAACCAGTCATTTCAAGATTTTATATAGCGATTTATTATATCGTAGAAATTACAAGCAAGTGATTTGTACTGTTTTAATTTAAAACCAAAAAAGTATATAATTTTCTATTAATATACTTTGAGTCGCATCACTTACAAGTAGTTATCGACAATGTCGAAATGTTGATCTTTTCTTACGGACATCTAGTGAAAGATGATGTTCGTCAGAACAACAACTTACTTTGAAATTGACACATTTTACATGTCTTATTGTCCTATAGAGCGCAGCTGTAGGACAGGCAGCTTATGAAATCAACTGGTTTGATTTGACTCCATCTGCTGCGAAATCTCTGATTATCGTAATGGTCAGATCCAAAATTCCGCTGGAAATATCAGTTGGAAAATTTATCAGTTTTTCTTTAGTACTTTTCGCTAAAGTAAGTATTAAATATTTGTTTCCGCATATGAATAGCATAAAATTACCCTTTTTAAAGTGTATTAAAAAAAGAGAGATCAAATTTTATATTAGATTTATTGTATAGTTATTTAATAAACCATATCCAGTTAAATATTATTAAATTGTGAATTTACATTAAATAAAAAATCGCTGTATCTTGTGAGACCATAAAAATTTAGTACGAAAAAACAATTTTATCGACGACGTAGAATCGATGTCATTAACAATATTTATAAAAATGTATATAACAACAACATAATTATCTTACAGGTACTGAAGACATCTATGGGATATATATCAGTTTTAATAGCAACGAAGAATAAAATATGATGATTCGAAGACTATGGCAATTAAAGACTGTGAATATTGTGAATCTTTAGTCGCAAAATTTTTGTTACAGTTTGATTAAATGATTCTGTGGTACATAAGAAGATCTTATTAATATCTATTTACCAATAATAAATGTTGTTTTAGAGAAATACAAATAACTTTTTTGTAACGACTTCAGGCGGATTTATCAAGAGCAACTCCAATTGAATCAGGCACTAAATGTTATATTTAGGCTCAATATTATAGACCTTAATTTTCTTAATTTAGTCAAATTTCCATCAATTTACGCAAATATGTAGTTACATTGCAACAACTGTTGAGCGATTTAGCAAAAGTACAAGTTACTAGTCGGGTATGATGTATTCAGATACGCAATTTTTTATATACGCATTTTACCACTTGCGAGAACGACACTGCACAAAATTCGACGAAACCCGTATGCGCCACCAAACGGTGAGCGTTCGATTTATCGGCTTTTCCAATGTCTGCTACATCCTCACTAGGACATTATACAAATATTGCAAAATTCAAAATTCTCATACTTGCTGTATCATTTAATAAGTTCCAAAAGGGTTCCAATCTCACTTTTAGAATAATAGGGAAAAATCTTGCATTCAAAAATCATGCACTGTTGCCCAATTACGTAAAAAATAAGAAAATAAACATGAAAAATAGTTCTACAAGGATTCAGATGCGTCGCATTATGAGGATTTTCGGAATTTTATATCATTATAATCTCTTTATGAACTAAAGCTTAGAAAATGCTCTGAAAGTGAAGCGATTTCCTTTAGAGACTTGAATATTTCATTTTACGACCTTACAAGAAGAAAAAGATTACTGTAAATTTTATCGTATAAGAGACTTTTTTAGATTTATAGTAACTTTTAGTAAACTTGACTAAAACCCTTTTAATTTCTTACCACCAATATTAATATAAATATTTTACAAAATAGTATAACAAATCGCATTTTCACGTGACGATTTAGTAAAAAAACTGCTTGATTTTGTAGAAAAAATACATAACAATAAAAATACATAAGAATGAAGAGATATGAAAAAACTGTCATTGGTATTAGTATTAACAAATTAAGTAGTACATTTTCTCTAGAGAATATTGATTTGCATATATTCAAATACAAAATTTTCGCACGGTCGGCACGAAAAAGACTATTTTGCTCCCTGCATTGCGGTAAAACTCGCAATCGTCAGCAACCATTTATTTCTCAGTTGCACAATGTGCTATTCTTGAACTAAGAAAATCTCATCTTACTGTTAACAAACTTTTCTTTTTTGTAAAATATCTCTTGGTAAAAAATTAACTTTATAAGAATGAGTTTTAACTATCTGTAGAGTGCAATAATTCAGCTTTTAAAAGCATCTGAAGACATTTTCGACTTTCGCTTATGTATGGACACAGCACAGTACTTACTATAGTCAGAATTTACGAATCATTTCTACTTACTGATAGTCATATTTATTGTTGTAATTTTTGTTACATATGCTCAACGTTATTATTTAATATTATTACACGCCAGGTACATTTTGTTTTAAAACCAAAATACTATATGCATAAAGATAACGTAAGCATTAAAACTACAAAAATAGTAAGACTATTTTTCGTGAACATCCATCAGATATCAATAAAAATATATTCAATACACAATTTAGAATATTTGGCTCAAGATATAAATCACCTGTTTCGACTAAAATGATTTCTGAAAACACATTTACATTTTAATATTGGCAACATATTTTACGGCTTGCTGAACAGGTTCTTGAAAACATGGCATAGGAGTTTCTGAACCGTTTTTGATATCGCGAAAATTCGCAAACAACAATTTTTTTAACTGAACATATTTTCACAAAACATTTATGAATACCTCACTTCAAGGAACTAAAATATTATTCCTGAACAGCAGCTAAAACTAAGTTCAAAGTACCCTCTGGTATCGTGAAACTCAACTATTCCGTAATGGACATTCGTTATAAAGTTTCTTACACGATACTGCCTGCTAATCAATTTTGCACAATTTCCCACGTTTTTATAATCGACGAGTATGCGCAATATGCAGAGGATCTGAATAATCGTTTAGTTTTAGTTACATTGTCGAGACATCAGCATCAATCTAAAAGTATGGGCTCTAAAGGTATACGGTGTCCTCGTCCTAATTTTGTCTTTGAATTTTGAAAACAGTTATTTAATTGTCGTTTCTGTTATCTTCATCGGAAAATATTCTACACTTTCTTACATTAAGAATAGAGTTTTTGTGGTATTGAAAGTCTATTATATAATATCGTAAATTATTATACTAAATATTTTTGCAATATGTTTTTGTATTTTACTTCTTACATCTCATAGAGTGACGTACTTTCTACATATATGATAAAAGTTTCAATTCAAAATCGGAGAAATAACTTAGCCTGAAAAAGAACTTGACAGTCGCGCCTAATACTTTGATTTTCATTTATTTCCAATTTGCGTATATTCCATTTATTTCTTTAAAAATAAATTTGATGTTTTGAAATAAATTTTACTTCAGTATATAATAGTGCATTACACTACGAATGAAGGAAGTAAGACGATTTCGGCACGAGTGTAACAACAGACATTTTTCGCGCTCTGATTCCAGTGTACGAAATTGAATTTCGGATAAGTAGTTAAAAAAAAATATTTTTCTCTCGCTTCACTCGTACCCAAATCATCTAGTTTTATCGCTATTATTAATAAAATATCCATTTGATTAAAGATTCACCGTGTACTTTAAAAAGAAGCAAATAATAATAGATTAAAAAGTTATTTTTATTGAATTTCACGAATTATTTTCTTCTTTTCTTGTTTCCAGAAAATCACTTTTATATTTATTTATAATATTACCTTTTTGGCACAATACTGCATAAAATTAATTATTTATTGTAGCATATTAAATAAGTGAAAAACGATCGGTTGAAGTCGACAAATTTGACGTTTTACTTGAGTATATAATATCACATTAAAATACAAGTGCGTGAAGTAGACGATTTCCGCACGAGTCTAACAAGAGACTTTTTCGCGTTGTGATGCGAGTGAGCGAAATAGAATTTCACGCGCAGTTACAAAAAAATTCTCCACGGAATTTAAAGTATACAAAGTAATGTACTCCAAGGGATTAAAATATCTAAAAAAGATTAAACTACTCCTTATTAGACTGAACAAGTTCCTCCAAACATTTTAGAGCGAGAGAATATAAAATTATAATCGCGTTTATTGCGTTACTAGTTATTTCAGATAATCGATGTCTTCGATTGTGAGAATGCCGGAATAACTGAATATGTCGGAGACACTCGAGATTATTCTGAACTTTTTTCCTTTTTACTTTATGAAATGCCTTGATCTCTAAAATGTAAGAAATGTTAAATTCGCAGAGTAAACAAATGAACCACTGCAGTGAATTTAGTGAATGTTTACTGTTAAAAAGAAATAAGAATTTTCGAAACTAATTTAAGCGCCACTACATGAAGAATAAATATAAAAAATAAAGAATCGGTTTAATAAATTAAGAAGTACAGTTGTAGAATTAAATGAATGCCGAGATATCGGATGAAAGAAATGCTATTAAGAAATATTTCTTTTTTGTTTAAATTTATATAATGTAAAAAATTGGTGTCTATTAACCTTGGAGACTTTTACTAAAACGCAAATTTTCCATTATGAGACAAGTGCGCAAATCACCTACTTCGCACACTTGTATCGTAATATAGTGTTTTTTCACTTCGCGAGAGAAACTTTTCGCTGAATGACATGAGTGTGCGAAGTACAGTGCCCAAATAGAGCACTTTGTGCAATAAAAACAGTATGCGAAATTAAATTTCACCTACGAAGTTGCAAAATAGTACATTACGATACAAGTGCACGAAGTAAACGGTTTTTCGCTGATTGAAGTGTGCAAAATTTTCTTTTAAACAATTACGTTGTGTCTATTAATATAAACTCAAGATTAATCAAGATAATTTTTCTGATTATTTTTATTTAAAATTTGTAAAATTACACTTGACACGAATTATGTTTACTCTTTTCATCTGCGTGTTAGGCATCGTGTATTTCGAGAATGTGATAGCTGTTCCTAGAATTGGCCTTGGAATTGTTGGTATCTGGCCAAATCCCGACTCTACCACCAACAGCAAAGAATGGTTGGAATTTCTTAAATTTTCGATATCAGTAGTTCTGAGCCTCCTTTTTATCAACGCTGCTCAAACGGTGCAACTGGGCTTGGTCTGGGGAGATTTCGATCGTATGTTGAATATTATCTCAATGGGTGATTTCCCCATAGGAATGTCAGTATTAAAGATGATCGTGTTACGACTCAATAAAAATGGTGCATACTTTTCTCACAAATGTCCACGCTTCAGTCATTAATCATGTCAATGTCATCAGAAAGTTCATAAGTAATCATGCTTACACTATCCCCCTTAATGTATTTTTGTAGCTGAAACGTGATACTTTGATTTAAAAGCTTTGAGGTCTCTCGTAAGGACAATGCGTGCCGACTGGCAAATGCCAAACAGCAAACACGAGATGGATAACATGGTCAGAAATGCAGATATTACTAGGAAATTGTCTATAGTTTCAATAACACTGGGAACCTGCACAGGGTCGTGCTTAGTTGCAATTCAGTTGTATCAAGAGTTGATGAGACCATCAGGACAGCCAGTTGAATGCAGGATTGATGCGTTGGATGCATATTTACCGTACGATCATAAAATAACACCGAATTATCAGTTGACTTGGATTATTACGAGTACAGCAGGCATAGTATCCTCGATGGCATATTCAGCAATTGATAGTTTCTTCTTTACACTTATGCTGCACTTATGCACGCAACTTGAAAATCTTAGATATCGATTGAGACATATCACGGAAGAAGATACAGAATCTGTTTATGCCAAGACATTTAAAGGGAGAATCGTTGATATTGTTGTAAAACACGAAGCTTTATACAGGTTAGTCGTTATTTAATTGTATTTAAATACTACGTTTAGCTGCCGTTTTGAAATGGAAGAATGGATTACTTATGATTATAGATGGTGAAAAAAACATAATTTTTTTATCAAACTGGTTGGGTTGGCCCTAGCATAATTCGCACGATTAAACGATTAGTTATGCGCACTTGAATTAGGTTTGACGATTGGGTTGAGACAATCCTTGTATCAGGCACTTTTGATATTCCATCAGGCACCGTATATAACTGAATACTAAATAAAAATGCACAACTAAGTCTGTCATTTCGGTTGTCATGCGTTACCTGCCGATCAACTACAAAAAATCGCTATAACAAGTGATTGCACCAACGATATGTACGGTTCATGTTTTGCTAGTAGCTTTCAACAAGAATGCTTTCAAAGTATAGTCTAATCTTTGATTACTTTCGTCTGGGAGGTAACTATCTGAATTCAGTACTTTCTTAAGACTTCTTTGTTCTTTGTTTTGGTATTAGAATATATGTATGTTGTATTGGCGTTATTTTTACATTTGTAACTCTGGATGCACCTGCAGTTTTATGCGGCCCCAACCCTCATGAAGACTTCCCAGGGTGGATCCACTTATGCTAGTCGTAGTTATATTTCAACAAGCAGAATCATGGTTTGCTCAGCCGTTGTTTCCTATTAGTGTCTGTTGCTATTGCATGTATGTTTCTATTGTTAAGAGTGTTGCTCTTGATTTGATTTGAAGTACGTTGCACTTGCTGAGCAACTACTAAGAACTTGCTGAGCAACTGCTAAGCACCTGCTGAACAACTACTAAGCACTTGCTAAGAAACTGCTAAGCACCTGCTGAACAAAAGTTATGCACCATTCGTCGGGCCATCTTGGCGAGCCGATATGACAGCATTCTAGAAGTACATTTTCAACCAACCTTTCTTTCGTATAGTAACCAACCAGTGTGTCGATTGATCTATTCTACAATCCAGAATTGGTGCGGTCAAGAGATCAACAAATATAAAAACCTATATGTCAAATAACCGACAAGTCAGAATATGAGCCGTCACAAAGTCGAGAATGTTTTATCATTGTTTTCTCCATTATATCTTCATATTAAAAACAAAAACAAAACAAGGCTTCAAGTTTCAAAATTAAGGAGGCTTTTAAACATATCGGGGTTTTGACTGTCGGTTTCATTATTTGTCTGCTTTTCGACCAATACCCACCAGAATTCTGATTCCAATAAACAAACTTTTTGTACAGTACATATTCCACAGCGATAACAATAAAGGTTTGGGTTGAAAAATAGATAAACCCAAAAACTGCAAGACAGAACAGCGACTCCTCTTTGTGTCTTTATTTCTAATGTGAAGATACAATACTAGGGAAAACGATGAATGGCTATCGACTCTTTTACGGATTTGTGTACTCTTTTGACTGTCAATTTTACTAACGTGACGTCTTTTTGACTATCGGTTTTTTGACAGTCGGTTTTACTAACGTGACTTCATTTTGACCTACCGATTTTATTATTTGTTGACTTTTCCACCAAGAAAAGTTTTTCTCCTCATCAGTAAACTGTTCTTCTACTTCAGCGTTTAGTACAGACGTAGTCAAGTTGAATCACGAGACAATGATTTAAAAATTCAGAATAACATATTCATTAGCATTCTATTTTATATTATAGAATATTAATCACGTCAAGATGCAGATACTTGACGTCATAAGATATATAAAATACCTTTTATAATACGTTAGATTTATATAATATGCCTTCATATTCTTTTTTCATTCAGATTTGGTGATACTATTGAAAAAACATTTAATTTGATGTTTCTCTCGCTAATTATGTTTGCCATGATACAAACCTGTTTTCAAGGTTATTTGTTTATCACTGTGAGTTTTCTAAACTTATTCAAGTGTATATCGATGGCACTTTATACATTTTATTAGTTAAATGTGCACATTCCTTATAAGCAAAAGTAGAGAAAAATAATTAGTTTTCTTGAACAAATTATAATTTGTTGAGTATATTGGTGATTTTTTATATAGGAACTGATATATGGATGTTCAACTTTGTTCACTCCGGTTTCTATTCGGGGCTATAAATATAAGTAGTGGTAAAAATAAATATTTAATAAAATTCCTTTAATGTCTAAGTATTTATAAATTGAGCGCCATTTCAATATTGGTTGATGCGTGGCTTCATCATAGGGTTATTACAAAAAAGAGATTTTAGCATTATACTTTAACTGATAAACAGAAATACTGGCTAGCAATATGCAGTAGCCTGAATAATATTTCGAGAATCAGGATTCGAAAAAACTGACGTAGACCAAGTTGTACATCCAATATACACTCTTCTAAAATCCCTACGTTTTCCATTATTATTTTCTACTTGAATAATATTACGCCAACCAAATTATATTAAAATGTATTTGAAATTACCTTCCTTTTGGTTATCTTTCAGATGTTTTCGAATAAAAAAGCAGTAAGTAAAACTTTAGATATATGCTTTCTGATTATCTATGCGATTCTGGTGTCGAGCCTCCTGTACTTGTACTGCTTTGTAGCTGACAAAGTCCGTGAAGAGGTAAATTGATTTTTATGATAAAGTATATTTTAGTATTAAGAAATCAATTCTCCAGGTGTTGAATGCATCTTGAAAGTCAACATCAGCTTCTTAGAGTTAATCAATTAATTGTTAATCTGTTTCATTATAGAAAATCCTGTGTAATTGAGATCTGGGTGGTTTTTCATTTTCACTTTCAATCAGTAATGTGATGATCAGTTTAAATGTTTGAATATTTTACTCATTTACAGAGTATTTTAGTCATTCACGCAGCATATGACAGCCAATGGTATACTATCTCAGCCAAAAATGCAAGGTTTCTTATACCAATTATGTGCCGAGCCCAGAGTCCAATTGAAATTACAGCTGGAAAATTCGCGGCTTTATCCATAAATCTATTTGCTCAAGTAAGTATGCTTATTTTTAGTATAATAACTACTTCCGGTTTGCCGCCCATCAAAACCAAACACATCGTATAGAAAATTCTCGCACACTTCTAGTGTTAACGAATGGTGGAAGGGCTTTGAAATAAAACGCGCAATTTGATCGACCGAATAAAAAACGTATCAATTTATTGCGATCAACCGGTGACGATCCGATCGCGACGCGAACGTTCTCCCCGACGACGTCCCGAAACGTTCTAAAAAAACCCGATCGTCATTTTTTCACATCTTAGTTCGATGTTTCAAACTCTCGAACATTTAAATAGACTGCAACATCGTTTTATATGTCGATATTATACTATTCGAATTACAAATAATCGTATCGAGATCGTCACCATTTCGAAGGGCCTTTTACATAATTACCTAACAGGCCAGCTTCATTTTGAGAGGTACCCCATTCGGGTGTGCAATGGCGTAGGGAAAACCACCTTAGTGGGAAAAAACCTACGCCGGGTACCGCAGTTGATAAAACATCGATTCTGTCCGTAACATCTAGAGAATAATATACAACATCATTAACGGCTTTAATAATTGATTGCTAATATCTTTCCCAGCAAAGATTGTGTTCACGAACGAAATATCACCAATTTTTCCGAATTCAGGATCACATTTCGGATTCGCCAACTGACAACACCAAAGTCATTGTACGTGAACTACTCGTAGATATCTGCATAATTGTGGATACAATACATTTTCAGATTATTTTGTTTCCCCTGTCGACAGCACACGCGCCTGTCATTAACTGGTACCTGGTCCATAATTGGGACAATTAGTTCTGCTTATTATTATCATTATTATTATTATTATTATTATTATTTCGACTTTATTGACATCAAAGAGAGGTACAATACTTTCCCTTCAGTACAAATGACGAGCCGCAACGATAATGCTATTTTTCAGACTGACCAAACATTTGATTTTTATCGCAAAGACAACGTCTTCCTACATAATCTCCTTAGGAGTTTTGTACAACTCTATAGGTTTTTGACACTTGTCAGTAGTTGGTATGCGGTCAGAAATAGGTGCAATGTTATTTACTCCAATTTTTTCTTGGAGCAACAAATGAGCCACAAATTCTTATGCGTTTAGTTTTTTGTTTTGTCACGTCTATACTTGTTTTTATCTATGGGTTGGGTAGTTTCCACTTAAGTTAGCAAACTCTAGGGATTTTTCTTTTTAAATATTGCAAAAACAAAATCGCCACTAGTAGACCAAATCGGTAACAAAAAATTGGTCAGCAATTCGTACATGGTCGAAAATATGTCCAATGTTACTTATTCAAATTTTTTTTGGAGCAACTAATTCAATGCATTTAGTTTTTTTGTATTGCCTCGACGATACCTATTTTACATATCTATAACTATGCGTTGAGTAGTTCTTTCTTGAGCCAGCTAACCTTGGGGTTTTAAAAAATATTGGAGCATCAAAATCACGACTAGGGCAACAAATTTGCCACCGGTTTAGTTTGTTTTTGATGACTTTGCAGCTGATACTAATCCACTAATTCTTCCACGAAAGTATCAGTACGGTAACTCACCACTTGTTAGCATCACTGTATATTTAAATTATTGGGTTAGGTTAAGTTGGAACTTTCAAATCGTTATCAATAGCATTCACGTATATCAATGACTAAAAATACAACTCTTTTATTTTCAAACTCTCGTTAATGTTTGGTCCAAAGTTATAGCATTTATTATGAACGTAGTTAGGTTCGATCATAGACTTAGATCATGCCTGACATATATGTCTTATCGATGTGTCTTCATTTTCTGTATGCCTCAAGGGTGTTCTCCCGGAACTCTACAACGGCGCTATGACAATTTTTGAAATCCATATCTTTTACACTAATACTTTTGCGCACTGATTGTTCTAAGCATCGTAAAAAATATTTAAACACTTTTTTTCACATCACACCTACTTAAAGTTTATATTTGTCTGTAAAAAGGGCAAAAATGGTTAATTACTTATTTTCGGCAACAATTACGCAGACAGGCGAATCACGAGACCATTCCTGATATAATGTCGATATCGTATCGTGTTTACAGAAACAGGCAAATGTTGTGTAAGTGTAACATTTGTATAATATATATTTATGTCACTTAGAAAAATACCTTTTGTGCGATGGCCATGTACGAGGCCATTTATGATGAAATTTTGTATCCGAAAACATCCTAATTAGTAAAATTAATAAAAAAATGAAGCTATAGTTTGAATTCTACGATTACTTCCGGTTTGATAGTTCAGAAACGAACAACGCAACGTTGTAGAGCTCCAGGAGAACGCCCTTAAGAGTTTCATCCTCTTTGAGGCTATATGCCTGGAATCCAATAACTTGCCTTAGAATAGGACGCAGTTCGCGTCTATCTTAAGTGTTTTATTTTCAAAGCAGACAAATATCTTCTTTATTTTCAGTATATGTAATAATGTCTGCGATTATTAAACATTTACCTTTTGAAAAGTCTAAATCAAGACACTTTCTAAAATAAGACACTTCTGACGATCTCAGCGTCCTCCATTAAGATTATTCTTAAAGTATAAATATATCAAAATCTTCCAAATAATATACATAATTTATGTGGCAATCCTCTAATATATTACACATCTACTTAAAGAAAACTTAAATAATAATTTTACGTTATGATTTTAGGTTCTGAAGGCATCTGGGGGTTATCTTTCCATGTTGTTGGCAATTAAAGACAGGATTATAGATGAATAATTTACAACGTAACCCCAACTTCATCCATGACAGATTGTTAATAATATAATTCAATATTTTACTACGTATATTATTGTCGAAGCAAATAACGATTAGCAATAAGTCACTGTTGGAAAACGGTGTAAAGCACTTACAACACTTTACTTCCTTAATAAATGCATTATGACCTAACAAAAAATCTGACATCATAAGCTGTTTTATACCCTTTCGAACCTTGCCATTATTCCTGAATTAAAGTGATTATGTAACTCTCTTTAATGCTTGGCATATAAAATGTTCTCTTCCATTGTTACTTAACTTCTTAAATCACCGAAATGGTCTAGGTGAGTTTAATTTTTTTTTCCAGTTTAGGTAGAGTAAAACGTTATCATAAGTGGTACATGTCGCTCAAAAAACAAATTGTCTACTTTAGACCAACTATTGGACCGCACACAAAATTATATGAGGCGTTGGGGTATAGTATCTGCTAAGTCCAAGTAATATCGTTTCGAGAAAAACACGAAAAACTGTCACAAGAATAATAAAAATGATTATATTGTAATAATGAGGATTATTTGTTTGGAAAAAAAAGAAAACATTTTAATGATTTGTGCAAATCAAGGTGCTGTATTATTATAGATATTGAAGTTTAAGAAATGGGCTTGGAAGGTTTTTATATAAAATTTTGGAGATGCCACTTTCTAAAGTACATTTCTCTGGAAACAAATCTACATAAAAAAAAGACGTGTAGAAAACACAGAGTCAACATTAAGCCACCCAAGTGAAAGAGCGAATTCTCATTTTTGACGATTTATTTAATAATAATAATAATAATAATAATAATAATAATAATAATAATAACGTCTTTATTGGCGAACGAGGGGTACAAAATAGGCCACCAACGAGCCAAAGGGCGAGCCACAGCTAACGCTGTTTTGCAGACTGACCAACACACAAATAAATAAGAAATCAGTAAATAGTACAGATTATATAAAATAAGCAGAATAAGCAGAACGCAGTATTTAATAAAACTAACAGTATACATTTTTTTAAAAAGCAAGACAATAACACATGAAATGACTTAGGATAAGAACAATTAAAAGCGCTAAACAGGGTATAATCATGATAGAGGACAAGTAAACACGAAGATCAGTAAAAAATACAAGGATAAATAAATAAGTACAAAAATAAATAAATAAATAATACAAAAATAAATAAATTAATACAAAAATAAATAAATAAAAAAATAAACCTACAGGCTATTATATTTTTGCCGGTAAACTTCATTAATTTTACATATAAAATTGGAAGTCAAAAGGACACTTTTCCGTACTTCCAGTGGTAACTTATTGAAACATTTTGGAGCAAAATACGAAAAAGCGCCATTAAATTTATTCATTGAGTGCGTTGGATAGCATAAAGTGTTTGTAATAGCACTTCGGCGGAAATTTGTATTGCTACCAAGCATATGCAAAGAAGAATAAAGATAATCAGATTTATTTAATTAGTCAACAATCGTACAATAATTTTTAGATGTTATTATACTTTCTAAAATTTTGGAGGGGTTTAAAATTGGAGTAACTTAAAATAATGATTGTTGAGTGTTATTGAGCGAAATCTTAGTCTTATTATGGAGGGAATAACTAATCTGTTTGTAGTGAAAATATACTCTCAAAGAGTGAAAATTCTCTTCCTCACTAGAAGGGCATAAGTTTTCACTCTATATTTAGAGAATACAAAAATTCATTTTTCTAATTGTGGATTAAAGATAGATGTCACTAATATCTTGGTCTGTATTTTTCATAACTAAATAATTACTTAAATTTAGGGACTTGACAGGTTTAGAATGGTAAGTGTTTAGAAGTTTTTAAATTTGGCACCATTGTTATTCGCAGAGCAAATCAACCGCTTCGTAAAAAGAAGTTAAACATTTTTCAAGCTTCTTTTAACACTTAGAACATTTAAAAAGGGTAGTAAATATTGCAAATTTGTGTTTAATGTTTTTGACACTTGGCAGGAATTGCACGGTAATGCCTTAATGTCGTCTTAAAAAAACGTCAATACAGTCATTTTTCTATCTACAGTAGAGCATTATTATTTAAGATAAAAGATTTACCTTATGGGACAACCACTGGTTTAAAAGACTCCTATGGTAGTTTTTTTTATTTCAATTTCCGTAAAATATCCACGACTTAGTACGATGAAAGACGTAGTTTATTTCTCAAACGCAAGCGCCATTTTACTCCTGGGTTTCAAATCCACATCTGGATTAATTTCCAAGCAATTTCAGCTAGATGTGCTAAAATATACAATCAAATACTTTAGTAAATGTTATTTTTATACACAAGTTTAACATTTAAATAAAGATAAAAATTATGAAAAGCAATTGTTATGTTTCTTGTAGGGAAGCTAATGAAGTAATTGTATAAGGCTCGTTATAAACAATTAAGGGACATTTGAGGAACATAATTATGGGTTAGTACTCCTTAAATCGAATATAATTAAAAGAGAAGTTGAATGAAAGAATTGTAAGAAATAAAAGAACAATGCACACGAATTATTTTCTAGGAAACCGTCTACATGATCATTAAAATTGCCTTTACTGAGCCCGAATTTTGAAAATTGTATTCAGTCATCTTTATTTTATGTTTTCTAGTGAAATTTCCTATCTTACCGGCGGGCCACTTTAGAATCCCTTAATTCATAAACTGAAGAATGGAGTTATTTTTAGTAAATGAATGCAAAATCAAATCAAATTTGGATCTAATTTCACAGAATCATAGGATCGTAGGCAACGAAAATGATCCATGAATATAAAGAAAGAGACGATTATATTTTCCCATCTCTGTTTCTTATTTAGCCCTGCGACGAACACTGCAGCCTTGATCGATTAAAAAATGATTTCCTCGTCTCAAATATAATTTTGAGAAATTAAATATAAATAATATCGAGTATGTGGAGTCAATTTCGTTGACAATCCATCAAATTCTACACGAAGTGTTGCATAACTCATGAATCGACAAGTTTTCTGATATCTGGTGTCGCTCTGTACAATTATTTTTCAAAAGTTACATTGGCGTGACTTTTTAAATAATCATTAACTATTTATAATCCTTAGGTACACCTTCAGATGATGCACTTGTATCAATTCCAAAAATTGACAAGGTAGCAGCGAAGATACAGTGGAGCACCAATTTCTGCTTTCATATACCTTTAGATTTTGTGCTTAGTTTTTTTACTTAGATTTCTTCATTTCGAACATGTGCATAATCTGAATTTTAACCGATAATCAAGAAAAAAATCGAATTCAAATGTATCTCATAATTCGAACCGTATATTTGAGATGAAATGTTGAAAATTTGATTGAATAAAATTCGGAGATTTTTGAAAATTGAATAAATTTGAAGTTTGTTTTATTTTTTATTTAATTTCCCTCGCATTCTTATTTTAGTAGTGCTACACCTACATCGTTACATCTGTTTATACATATTAACTAGTGAACCTAAAGTTGGCACGTATGCAATTATATAGTTTCATATATGAGCATATCCGTGAAATTTGTTACTTTCAAGAAAAAAATTCTTTTTTTTTCATTTGTATTGATTTAAGTATGCAATATGCGGTTGAAGTTGTGCATGAGAGAAAGTGAATTCTGGGTGTTAAAGTTTTAATAGACACTGAATGTCTTTCCGGAGGTTAAATTCTTATCTAACATGTATGGGATTCACATTTAGTCTACCTATGCATTCTGTGTTTCTCTTTTCTTGAAGATATGTACGTCTATTAGGTTAGTATTGCTGATACCGACTTATGTTTGAAGATTTGTAACGTTACTTTGAAAAAGATCTGGTATCCTTCCGACCGTCATTTTAGTACAGAATCAACGAATGGATGATCCAATGTAGTATGTATCTGTTGTCTATGTTTTGGAAGATATTAAATAAATGAATAGAAATTATGTTTATACTTTACAGTGTGTCAAAATGTATTCCTATAAGTGTATAAATCTATAACCAGTTAGTATGAGTATATTTATTGTATGATAAGAAAATCTTGAAACGCTTACTTTATGTTGAGACAAAAAGAATCCTTACAACAAGAATTCTATTCTCTAAGAATAAAAATATTATTATGCACCCGAAGAACTATTATTCCATCTAATCATCTTTTTATGAAAAGATTCACATTTAATTGGATATAGCAATTCCATTTGAGACGTAAACAAGTATCCTTTTGAAGTCAGTCAACTACCGGTAATACAGTCAGGACATAACGATAGGGCCACCTCATTTTTTGTATTATTATCTTTATTATTTTATCAAACTAATTGATACTGTTTAATAGAGACTAGAGGGACTCTACTGTTTAAGTGCAGTATGCCCAACATGATTAATTCGTATATTTTTATAGCTTTAATGAAAAAAGCTGCGTATATCATATTAAATATGAATGTCGGGTGGACTGTAGTCCACGTACATGTACGTAAACGAATCTAAATGATAGATAGCAAAAAACTTTACAAAGAAATAAAAATACTTTACAATAAACAAAAATAGACACCTCCGTCACTGGAACTGACATTGGGTATAATACATTCCAAATTATTATTGTTAGACCCTATGAAAATAAAGATTTATTAAAGTACACTGAATTCATACACATCCTCAATGAACATAACCTTGGAATTTGTTAGGTGTGATATCAGGTAGCATAGTTCTGTTGGAAACTTTTACCCGTTTTACATTTATGCTTTTATTAATATAAATAGTCATTAACGATTAGTGATATTTTACAGAACGCATGTAAAAAACATCGCCAAGTGTTATATTGCAAAAATTATGACTTAGAATTCGTTTTCCAGTGTTATTGTATGTTTCTATTTAAAGATTCACTTTTATATACATATATGCAACAGCTGGATCTGGCTAGCAAATCTAGAGTAAAATTTATTTCGGCCTATTTTGGTCAAGGCACTCACGTGACTAAATGCATATTTTCCCTACTGTTTGGGTTACGTCATAAAATGATAGGTGAGTCTTTCATGGCTTACAGGATGTACATTTCTTTTCGACAAGCACATTCTTATAATTGTTAACTTTTCAAATAAAACTAAAAATGAAATTTAATTATCGAAAATTTGTTGCTTGAAATCTCATCGTCAAAATGATAACAAACAATGGATCGTTTTACTAAAAATCAATTTGTTTAATATATGTGGAAAGTTGTAATTTTAATTAGAATGATCGAATTTCGTTTTTATTGTTATTTGTAACTTAATCTAATCGTTAAGTCTAAATTGTTTTTTGTTTCTTCTTTTATTAAATGTCTTTCAAACATATATTCCGCTTGTTCTTCTTTCTTGTATTTCCTATTTTCTTCCCGATGCGATATCTAAATATTTAAAGTATTCCAAAAGAAGCCTCAAAGTTATCGGCTGAAAGTAACGAGTTTCACAGTTGTGATAAAAGTTGTTCTAAAATATTCTTTGTGAACAAATTTATGATACATGGAATGCACGGTAACCTTGAATTATCAGTCGATATTGAACGTTTCGAACGCCCACCGCATGGTGGTGCATCAAATGTTACGTACCCTGTGTTCACAAGTGATATTCTCACAAATGATGAAAGCGCGATTAGTTCCAGAGAAAAACGTTTTTTGCGTGATGTGCATGTAATAGGTCTTCAATCCTGTCATGTGCTTAACGTCGAGTAAGCGACGTACTAATTTTATTTAGTACTAATTTTATTTACAAAATAGTATCCCCAAATAATTCTTATGGAACTCTGAAATATAGTAAAGCTTATCCGGTACGCACGCTATTTAGTAAAAGAATTCTTAATGAACACTTTTTACGGTTTTTCTAGAACATTTTGTTAAATCCGTTAAAAAAAATAGTTTTCGTCAAATTCTCAACTGAATAACTATATCAGGTATTTATTATATTTTTCAGTATAGAAAAAGAACTTTTCTTTCATAAAAGTATTAGCAAAGTATTCTTTTGGAATAATTCAAAATTTCTGTTTGCTTCGTGGGAATTCATCAGTAACCAATATATAAAAACGTTGGGAATGGGACAAACAGAAAATACACGAAGGTATTCGTATCATTCTGGACATCTGAAAATAGCTTTGCAAAAATTAAACAATTATTATCAAGTATTTCAAACTACTTTTAGGCTACTTATCAGTCTGATATAGCTGAAATATTTCAATCGCAATATCAACATTTTAAAATATTCTGCAAATTTTTTAATGTTACGCACTTTGTTTATAAATTGATTAAGAAGATAATTATTGTAAAACAAAAGTCAGACCATTCTCCTTCTTTCAGCTCAATTAAATGCGTAACTACTATAGTGCAATTTTATTCGTTAAAAAGTCGCAGAGTTTAATAACCTCAATTGTTCACAAGAGAAGAATTTAAAAAGTCGTTTTCTTAAAATATACCGTAACTAGACTTTCATTGCCCATCGCAAAGTTCAATTGTAACGAGTAGCATACAACGTCTCTGGTTAATTACTTATGCACCCTCGGGTTTTAATAACTGATGGATTCTCGTAACTTTAAAACTTCAATTGTCGCTATACATCAATGTTACGATCAATTTTCTTGTTAAACGTTTTAAATTGATCTCTGGTGAAAGGTCAACGAATTCTTGACAACTTGTAGAAGCACTAGAAGCATTTATTTTATCAATAAATTTTTGCTGAAATACGTAGTTTGCAAGATGTTATTAACCTTCAATACGACTCGAATGCCTTGGTTATAATTAGGTGCCGTTGATCTAATAAATAAATAAATAAACAAAGTTGACGGAACTACTTGAGATACTTATTACGATCACGGAAGGTTAAGACAAGAAAGAAGCTTTCTCCTCCTCGTCTCTCATCTTTACTCCGTGATAATTAAGTTTTCATTAAATTAAAAAAAAAACAGATTTTGAAAATGTTATTCCGCTAAAAATGATACAATATCCTAGAATATCATCGGATATACTTGTGTATCACATAACCCAGCCAATTTGTTTTGTAAAAAAAGACGACGTTTCTTTCATTACTTCATAAATGAGATCAATAAATGACAAAAACTGACGTTCATGCGATTTAAAAATCGGTTGTTTTCGAATTTCAACTTAGCTCTCCCTTTTTTACTGGCCAATCCTTTGTCCGGTTCCCGGACTTTAATCCCCCTGGAAATTTCCCCGGGGAAAAATTACCCCGTAAAAAATGTCTGGGGAAAAATGACAGTAGTTGCAGAACTGCACTATGCGCCTATATCTAAGACAGTGGCAAACTCCCCCCCCCCCCCCCCCCCCCCCAGGAAAGCTGTCGTAACGCAACCACTGCAGAACTTGCCTAGATCCTCCGTCTGCCTTTTTGTCTCCGACCTGGGAGGGGTAGCGGGTGCACCCCCGATTTACTAGAAATATTCTTATTGTTATGAAACAAAAATGGTGAAAGAAGGGGCCAAATTCGTTGAGCCTGACGGGGCGCTGACCCCCCCCCCCCCACCCCCACCCCTCTCGGACCCCCTCCCCCAGGAAAACTGTCTTAACCCAACCTGTCTTTTTTCTCTGACATGATGGGGAGGGTAATTTTTTTCTGGGGAAATTCTGACGGAGAAGTTATTTCCGGGAAAATAAAATCTGGTCATCCTTTGTCCTAAAATATAATACGTATTAGGGCCCTATATACTAGTCTTTATTCTGTCTTATTTAACCACCTGATTAGTAATCGTTTCGCTATACTATTGCCGTGAGACGACCAGGATTAAGGCGGATGATGCCCATTTCAATCTGTCAACAGCTGAGAATGAACTAAATGACACCACAAAACGTCTTATTAGTGACATACGAGTCATTCTTTGTGAAATCGATCGTGAAAGATTTGACATAACATTTCCGATTTTGTTGAAAATGTGGAAAAAGTTAGTAATTATACTAACATATGATACATATGAATGTGGTAAAATGAGTTTCCGATATTCTGTAAATTTTCAAAATGGCGGTCACATGAAATTTGAACATGATTAAACAAATTTTTTTTTGAAAAAATGTAGCTCTTCGGAATTTTTTCGGAATTGGATGAAATTCGGTACACTATATCACATATATATATATATATATATATAGTGTACCGATGTATAATAGTAAAAAAGTCTGAACTTTTTGAAAAAAATATTTACAATAATAATTTATAATAATAAATATATAAAAAAAAAATTTTATTTTTCTAAGTGATTTCTAACCACGATGCAAACTTTCTAATTTCTTAAATGCACTTTTACTTGATAGATAATTCTATAAAAAATCTTTTGCGCTTTGTAAAATCGTGGTGTCTTTGATAGTTTACTGGCTATGAATTTTGAAAGTGATGATCCCACCGTGCAACTCGGGAGCGCGCGCCCTGCCGTATGCTCACGTAAGTGCTACCGACGCTTTTCACCGCGATCAACCTTTTTTCTTGTTTCATTGTTTTTTATTTATGATTGTGAAATACTTTTTTCAAAAATTTGAAGCATAAAATTTCATGAAATTATGGTTTTATCACGTTGAACGTCAAAAAGTGCAGTTTCCACTCAGATATTTGGAAAACAATTGAGTCTCTACAATTTTTTTCCTAATTATGCTATTTTCAAGTTACTAGTGACACAATGTTGTTAACTTTTCTGCCGGAAGAGGTATACGTATCTGTTGCGGTTCTATTCGGTTCCCGATATGAAAGCGGCTTTCTATTTACGTTATATGTCGCCTGCCGCTGTGAATCGTAATCCCATATTACCTGCAGTATATATTGCTAAATGCATATCAATTTAATAGTTTGATCTGTATATTTTGTTCACAATTTGTTGTAAGTGTTACTTATTATTTTTAAAAAATATTCATTTCAAAAAATATTCTTTTCTAAAAAGAAATAAGGAAATGAGCCCTGGCATGAAGGTATTGCATCGAAAGTGTTGCATCAATTCTTTCAAAAAGAGAAACAATAAAATCTACGGTTCTTTCGCATGTAAAATCAATAATATATTTTTATGCACTACTTGTAGATTGAAATCAAACGAAAAAATAATGCTAGTAGCAACATTGTAGAAAATAACGACGAGATAATGGAAACTGCTCCAAGTGAATCAGTTTCAGGTGATGATGATGTTGAAAAAGAATTTGGTCCAGACATATTATCTACCATGAACGAATGTATTGAATTTCTAGGTATAACACCAATAACCTCACATGATCAATAAAAAACAAATTAACGGAAATTCAAGAAATTCGAAACGCTATGAACATAAATTTACAAAAAATACTGCAGAAGTGACGAACCACGGGGTCCCTAAGCTATAATTTAAAGAGCTATAATTTTTCAAACAAAAAAAATTTGTTTCATCATGTTCAAATTTCATGTGACCGCCATTTTGAAAATTTACAGATCATTTTAAGAGAAAATCATTTTACCACGTTTATATGTATCCTCAGTACTAACTTTTCCAACATTTTCAACAAAAAAAAATTGAAAAGACGGAGGCAGTTCTTCTGGGATTGACAATCCATCCAATATTAATTACCCTCCAGTTCCCCTAATTATTATAGACATGGGAGCTTACCTGCTTGACCGACTGACCTGTTCTAATCTTTTATGGAATTGTCATGTCAACCCCATCTCTTCGCGAATTCATTGCCCATAATAACATTAATTATTCCTTTTTTGACTTTGGGACCAATCCTGAATACCTAAATACTAAACTTCAACGATTATCAACATGTGTTCTAAAGGACATTTATTACTTCGACCCAGACTAAGTCTGGACGAAGTATTGAATTTGGTCACTTCGGGCAAAAAAATTACCATATAGTTTTTCATCAAATGTCGACGTTTCAGACCCTAAGGAACCCAAAGCAACAATAAAAAAATTTGTGTCCGTGATCTTGTACGTACGACGTACGTCCCGTTTTTTTGTCTCGCGATAACTCGCGAACGGATAATCGTATTGACATAAATTTTTTTTTAAAATACGCGTCTTAGCATAACTTAGATCTGATTAGATTTTGGGGCAGATCCACCCGTCCATTACTAAAAAAGATTAGCCCCAATTAAGTTTCTTTGTAGTTTTTTGCATTTATTTTGAAAAATACAAATTTTATTAAAAAATGTTTCAAACAAAAAAGATAGAGCATGAAATTCTCTACAAAAAAGGTTCTATGAATTTTCTTCCTAAAGTCAACGATAATGCCATAAAAACTGGTTTAAAATGTTTATGACTATTGTCTGAAAAAGTATTGAATTTGGTCATCGCGGCAAAAAAATTACCCTATCGTTTTTCATCAAATTTCGACGTTTCGACCCCCTACCCCCCAGGGGTAGTCTTTGCCAGCCCCTTGGGCGCGGTGACCACCTACGGGCGCAAAGTTCTTTTACGCCCGTGATACGAAAATAAATATTTCGATATATCTAAAAGATGTCCTATAGATATCTATAAGATATTCGTCATACATCTTTTCGACACTTTCAAGATATCTTTGACGAATTATATGTATATATATTGTAAATATAATATCATAATAATGCAGACAGTAATTAATAAAACACAGTAAACATGTAATATGCATCGAATAGTCTATTAGAATACAAGTGCATGAAGTAAGTGTTTTGCAACTTTTATTTATTAATACTTCGGGTGGCCTGTTGTCGGGGTCGAAGTTTTGAAAATGCGCATTTTCAATTTTCATACATATAAGAAACACTATATTGTTGTAACATATCTATCGAAGCCACTTGGACCTAAATATGATTGGACCCCCAAATATCAATATAATTTTATAATATAATTGAAAGCTGTTAGTAAACAAACGAGTCTTAAGGAATAGCCGATTCTCCACTGGGTCGAAGTTTCTGAGCGAGCGAAGCGAGCGAGGCACCACGCCAACACTAGTTTTTTATATAGATTTGGTCAGTTACTGATACCATTTGGCGATCCTCAACAATATCAGACTCTCATATTGGGCTCCCCCACCACAGAAATAAAGAATCTACATTTATTTTGGTTTACAACAATACATTTTTTAAACACCCTACATATCCTTACACAACGTCCATGCACAACTTCATGTATGACCTTTCCTCTAGATGGAATGCGACAAGCATATCTGGAGAATGTTTTAATTAAGATTGTCATCTGAGGATTTTGTCGAATTTAACACATTTTATAGTGTGCTGGAAGTCATCATAAGATTAAAGGTTTATCGCATTCCATCTCCAAGAGAAGTGTCGATACTGTGGGCAGATGTAAACAAAATGACGAACTCTTAAAAGTCAGTTTCTGTACGAATTGAAATGCAATGATTCTCGCGCCAAAATCCAATATAACCCTAAACTGGTGCCAACACGACCAGCGCCAAAACAGCGGAGGCAACACGTCCAGCGCCAAAACGGCGGGCCAAAATGTCCTAGCAATACAGATTATAATATTCAAACAGCCTTGCTTAAAATTAAAACTACTAATGATGTGATAAAATACTGAACAGCAATTTTCGAAGTTTTGATTACATTACGATTCGATTACAATTGCTTAAATCTATTTTCTAATTTCTGAATGGTTGATCTCGATCGATAGTCGTCCATGAGGGCGTTCCATCTAAACCTTTATCTGTAACCGTGATTCAAAAAAACTTCTTACGTGAACCAAGTTTATAACAGTACATAAAAGTTGCAGCAACAATGAAAGTTTACTTACGATATTACTATGTCTCGAAACTACTATTTCGTTCATTATCATTGAAATAAAAACCTAAAATGATGAATTTATGTTAACAATTCGGAAGTAAGACCTTTAAGCGCCGCTCTTTTGGCGCAGGCCGTTTTCGTGCTTCTGTTTTTTTTTAACTGGCTTGGATAAATTAGTTTTTCTGTCGATGTAGGGTCTTCTGGGTCGGAGAGAACCATGTTGGGGCCAAAACCTTCCGGCAGTAGACCGGCCGCGGTAAAACATTCTGTACCCAACATTTCAGATCGTTAGGAGAATAAATGTTTAGTAACCATCACAAATCCTTGTACCACATGTGGTTTAATTTTTCACCCGATAATTCGGAAATCAAACTGAAATTAATGCATAATTATAAACATAAAAATAACCTCTCTTGTAGCAATAATAATGATTGATCTTGGGAAGATGAAGAATTGGACCATTTATACGATTTGTTTCTTCAATGGCTCGCCACTACAATTATAAACTTCCGAGCCAATTTTTGGTATTGAAATATTGAATGTAATTTTGTGAGCGCTATCTTGTGGAGAACGGAGTTTTGCACTGAACAAATATGTCCATCTATAACAATTGTTCGTGGCGCTGGGATCTTCGAATGCGAAGGACCGATCGTCGGTAGGTCATTTCCGGTATGGTTTTCGCTTTTCGCAGAAGGCTCGCTCATTCTCCGTTCTAAGTTTTCCACAGAAATTTGAAGATAGAAGGTGCTGCATAGTAATGAGTTCAGCCGCCGCGTGGCAGCAAACGATCATGGAATAACCCAAAAATGGAAATCATAACAGACAGACATGCTCCATTTATTTTGTTTGAAATATTCCTTTGCCCGAATTGATATTTTTACAATAAATGCAATACAAATTGCGGAATGAACCGTCTTAAAGGTGATCTTTGGCTGTGATTTTCAAGTAAATATTTGCAATTAGTACCTGAACAACATTAAAAATAATTCAGGTATATGCGAAATCAGATTATTTAATTTATAATCCTCACTTATAACGGTTCCTAAGTTTAACCAATTTCACATTTTAATTGTAGTTATCAAAGGAAATGTAAATATAAATATAAATGGTTAAATACAATTCGCAATTATTTTACTTACTGATAATAATATTTATTAAAATATAAATTAAAGTTATTTATGTCCAACATTTGTAATCTTCATATAAATTATGAAACTACAATAGAAAAATCGACATCATATTAACAATGCTTCTGAACCAGAACTATTGCATATTACAGAAAAAATGCAAACATCTTAGACGACAAAAATCGTATCATCACTTCCTGTAAAAAGAAGAAGTATTCAAGTCGTATACAATTATTTTAGCATTGAATAAAATAATGGAGATTTACTTTACGTTGTGTCGACGTGTTACGGTTTTGTTACATGTTTAATAATAACAAAATCGATTTTATCCTGCCGATTTATGACCAAGTTTTTCGTTTAACTAAAATAAAAAATTGCTGGCTTTTGAATAAGCGTAATTGTGATGTACCATCAACGTGAAAGAAAACATTACATATCGCGGAACAAAAGGACGATTTCAACACTAAACTAAATGGGGATACTCCATCAGCCATCTTTGAAAATGTCTTTAGTTTCGTTAAACCAAACTACAACGTCTATTTCCGAACTGCAGCCGATTGTCCAGAAACGGAATGGGGATAACGACATGCTACTTAGGCATCGTCCAAAGTACCCCTGGTATCACGAAACTCCACTAATCTATAATGGATGTTCCTTCCAATGTTTCTTAAACGAAACGACCTGCTAATCAATTTTGCACATTCTCCCACGTTTTTACGAATACGAGTGTGCGCTATATGGCCATGGTCTGGCGAATCGTTTAGTTCTAGAAACACTATCGACACATTTGCATCAATGGGTTCTAAAGGTATACAATAACAAAATTTTATTTTCCTTGACATCCCGTGTGGAAAAGTAAATGGGATTCTAGTCGGGTTCTAGATAGTTTGCCACATTTTTATTAGGGCTCCAGTTAGCCGTTCTATCTCGAGCCCGAATAGATGTAACGCTTGGCTAGCGAGAACCCTAATAGCACCAAATCAGGATCCCTACATTTGGCCCTATTTACGCCCGATTTTATACATGTACATTATCGGGGATCTATTAGGGTTCCATATCAGGCTCCTCAAGTTTGGTTATTCTATATATTCAGAATAATGTATAGTACAGTGGGGGCGTCTCCAGTTAAGCGGATTTTGACAAGTAAACATTGATAAAAACAAATGCTGCTAGTAGTAGAAACCGTTTAATTGGGATCATGTTTAAACAACAGTCTTTTATTTTTATCAATATTTACCTGTCAGAATCCGCCTAATGGACATACCCCGACTGTGTTTTTTTATACAATATAATATAAAATATATAAAATCTCTTAATTTGAAATTTTATTTGAAAGCTCTTATTTAATTAAGCTCGAAATTCGATGGTTTTATCCAACATTTGGCTATTTAATGGAGTTGTTAATATTCTGAACATATTGCGAATTAATCTTGGGATCAAAGTTTATATACATGTAACTCAAGTCAAAAATAAAGATACGTATACGACAATGCAATGAGATATAAATTACAATTTCATCAATGGTCTTATGAAAAATTGCCTATATTTCGCCATAACAAAATAATTAACACTTACACTGCATTATATATTATATATTATATTTTTTTTTGTTTAGACACACTAATCAGTAATATGAACATTTACATCTAATTACATGAAATCATTTTTCTGAAGATTTCGTCGTTCTTCTCGCCGAACGATGGCCATCCCAGTCCTTGGCATTGGCGAGGGTCCCTCCCAAACATTTATAAAATTTCTTTTCGGTTATAGGTGCGCCAGCATTGTCTGAGTGATTGTTAATCACAACATCTATAAAACAGCATAAATTTTATAAAGCTAACTCGTATTGTTAGTACACAAACCGCGTTTTTTATGATGGGGGCGATACAAAAAATATATAAATATGCAATAAAATGAACTGAAATTATTAGTAATATTTCATGCAAATTTTGCAAATATATTTCAACAGATAGTGCTTCAAAAAATAAAACATGCATTTATAATTAAAACGAAGGCTATCGTAGAATGGTATTTAGAAAATTTAATAAATTAGTGGTTCCTGGCCTGTAAAGTACTGCAAATATTAAATATATGAATTGCAAAATATTGGAATTGCCAGAAATTTCAGAATTACATTTACTATCACTTGCAATATTTTGTAGATCATATGAGCTACTAATTTATTAAATTTTCTAAAAGCGTGCATATTATAAGTAGGTTTTTATTTTATTAAACTTCCTTACGCTTCAGTGCTTCACAAAACTTTGTCTCCTTGAAAATTTTCTTTTGTCCAGATACTCGCGTAGCCGTATATTTCATCGCCAAATCTCGGCTACAATATTATTTAACAATGGCAGTTATTGACTTTAGTACTATATTATCATGATCAATAAAAAAATATAGTGAACCAATCTGCAAAAGATAAGTATAATATAAGTAGTGTAATATTTGAATAATGAAAATTAATAATAAGTAAAAGCTTAACTGACATTATCCTATATAGTTGTCATCAAGAGTCCGATCTATTTTTTAACAGTATTATTACCTTAATACCTTATATCGATGGAAGATGTAACAATACGAGGATTTAAATTTTGTCAAGTCTCCAAATGTACAATTGGAGAATTTAAATTTTCTAAAAATACCACGAAAATATCCGACCTTTTGCGAAACGGCGACTAATTTACTTCTTATATGAATATGTTTATTTTGAAAATCATAGAAAACTTAGTACATATATACGAAAGAAGAATTGGGCATTTCAATCACAGCCTCATAATTGAAGAAATTACCGATTTGAAAAAATAAATAATCGGCTCTAATTTTTAGTATTATTTAGGCTCTAGTTTTTATTAAATGCGTAAATCGAGACTTACCAATTCATTGTAAAAATCAGAATCTTTCCTCAATTTTTCATTAAATTCTGAAAATTCTAAAAATTCTGAAAACGGAAGCTCTAACTCGTACTTTGCTACAAAGCCTTTCGTGTTAGCTCCAATCACTTCCTTAATTACTGGAGACATTTTTAGGCATTCCATAAATTTTTGCTGACCATCAATAAACTTGTCAAGTTTATCGCTTAACTTAGCAATAGTTTTCAATATCGCAATTGTATCTGCAAATATATAAATAATTGAAATCAAATTTCCGATATTTTCATTGATATTTTTGTAGAGAGTAAAGTAGTAGAGAAGAATGCTCTAATTATTTTTATTATAAATATCACATGTACATGATATCCGTCATGAGTTTATGAAAAAATTCAAACATACATTTTTTTTCGCACTCAGTGCGGAAATGCGTTTTCGCGCACGAAAACTAATAATCAATTGCATTTCATGCACTCGTTGCGAAAAAATATCGTATATTTGGCACATGTGCGAAATTGTTTTTTATGCGAATGTGATTACGACCCTCGCTTTCGGCTCAGGCCGCAACCCTCACATTCGCAGACAAACCATTCGCGCACTTATATCGAAAAATACTATTTTAGTTTAATTTTTAGAAATTGTTCTTATCTCTATCATTAAAAATGTGTTTCAATTTGCATGTTATTTTTACTGAAACTAAGCATAGCATATATTCCCTTTTGCATTCAAAAAGAAGAAAAGAAAATGAATATGAAGTTTTGCAATATTATTTTAATAAAATATGAATACCATTTGAATAGCTGGCCTTTTGAAAATTGATAAACGCATTAGTTGTAGTTTCATTCACTATTCTTTGCTGTTTGAAAGGACTAGCAGCAGCAGCAGCACCTAAAATTGAAATTGCATAATTATCAACAAATAAAGTAAGAATGTATCGTGCAAGTAACCTTCGTTTACTTAATAAATTTATAGAGGAACATACCATAAGAAATATCTTCACACAATGTCACGTCTTTCTCTTCATAAGATTTATGAATTCCATTTAGAATGTTGTCTATAGTTTCTAGAAATAAATTTTAAAACATTTGCTTATCATAATGTTATTAACATTTAAGATTATTTATACAATAACTATCAACTAAACGAATTCTTACGCATAAAGCTAAAAATAATAGTAAAATTCATACATCCTGAATGAATATTATATCACGATACATGTATTCAATACATTATAATTTTTAATTTTATGAGTCTAATATATTGCAATATTTGTGAGTGAACTAATGTATTTTGCAGATTTGTATTATAAGCAAACCAATTCCAATGATAGGTTTAAACTAACCAAATTGTTGGAATTTCGATTTCATTCAAATGTTAAATAACTACTTTTAATTATTCATTTCATGATATATTGATATAAAATTATTTCTACGTTTATGTCTGTGGTACATATGTATGATAAAACATGATAAAAATAATACAGTTTTATCTTGTTTTTTCCCATTTTTCTTAGAATTATGGACAACATGAACATGGAAACCCTACTTTCTATCACGTTTTATTTAGAGATATATATGTTCAGTTTTAAAAAAAACAATCAATACTAATAATATTAAATGAGATGCGTTTGTAATACCTTCTGGTTTGTTCTTCGGATAACTAGTTTCGCTAACAGAATATCCGAATTTTTCGTAAATATTTCCTTCATTCCTTTCCACATTTTGTAATTTTATTGCGACTGCTTGTTTACTGTTCGTTTTACCTCCTTGCCATGAAAAAAATAAATATATTAAATTCTATCCGCATGTAATATGACCTGATTTGGTTGTGAAAATCTAGTACAATAAAAAATAAACGTACCTATCATTCGAAAGTCATCTGTTTCTGGTGTACCATTCTTTTGGGAAATTTTGGAAGCCTTGCATTTTGCATTTTTACCTTCTTGAAATAAATAACAAATATAAGCGATGATAAGGTACAAGTAAACAATTCTGGCAGAACACTTGAGGAGCTGCTAAACCTTACAAAATCTGAATTAAATATGACTGAATCGATTTTTCAAAATTCGGGTTATATTAGGTCAATTTTGACTGCTGTATATGAACTAAAAAAAGTACCAAAGATTTCTGTCTAGAATTGACTGAGAATTTACAGGAATAGAGGATTTTTCTTTATTCATATAAATTCTCGGTCAAATTTTTGACAAATTTGTTTGATACTTTTTAACATTATACATAGTAATTAGAGTTGTCCCAGTATAGTCCGAATTTTGAAAGTTCGATTCAGCCATTTCTGATTTAGATATTTTTACGTGAATTATCGTCTCTATATTCTAGCTCCTCTCTAAAATTACGACGTATTTTTGTACGATAAAAGTATATTTCATTCTTAAGAGAGCGTGTCAGCAAGCAAATATTTGCAAACTTAGTAAAGAAAGAAAATATATCAGAACTCGTTTAAAAACGTAAATTTTATATTAGTTTCATACTAACCTTCTCTTAGAGTAGAACTTTTTTTTTCAGAAACCCTACGTTTTACTGACTGCTTTTTAGTTTTCTTTTTCACTTTCCCAGTAGAGTTGCTACTTTGAGAGTCAGAGTTTATCAAATGGCTTCCATCATTGCTACCTGTAAAAGTTGTACATAAAGATATGTAATCGATAATTAAATATCTAAATATTGATAAAAACAGAATAATTTTAGAACATAATTTTCAGGAATTAATAATTTGGGAATAGAATAGAATAGAATAGATTGACTTTTGTTTCTCAATTCATTTTTTCTTCAAAGTCTACATTTGATTATTTTGAAATTAATTAATTATATTGTTGATTTAATACATACTTACATTCTGAATCATGACTTAAAGCAGGTACTTTCAACAATTCATCAATACTCAATTTTTTATATTTTTCTACGTTTTGTACTGATTTCTCTTTTCCATTTCCATCTATATCAGTTGTATAGACATATTCTTTACTTTTTAGCTGTTGCACTTTTTCCATTGCTTCTTCGTAAGTTTCTGTTGAAATTCAATTACATTGTAATAGTTGATGTAAAATTATATTTTATTTCAATTATGTTATCAATGTTTTATTTATCTTAATAATTTTACCTGCTTTGCCTCTTAGCTCCACGATATATTCTGGCCAATTCATTATTGGTTCACTTAAATTTTCAACAAGGCTATTAAATAATCGTGTTTTCTTGGCAGTATATGGAGGAGGTGGAAATTTGGCTACAACAGCTCCCTTCTCAAGATCATATCGTATCCACGTACATGGTACAAAATCGATATCAAGTAATGACCCGTTGGTATTTTCAGTCTCTTTAAAGAATGATACCAATTGGTACTGATAACACACTTCAGTTTCCATTGTATGCTGCAAACAATGATCTTATTTTATTATAATTCTATGTACAAGGTCGAAAATCATTTGCTAGTTTTCTGTAAACTAAGAGCAAGGTGCTATTCGATCTTAAAAATATGATTTGATTTTAATTCATTATAATATTACAGTGCTTTAAAAACAATAAAGTTCCTTTTTACATTTTTCATAGACTAATAAGTAAACAAATTTCATCATTTTCTAAACATTATGACAACAGTTTATATTGCCCATAAGGTGTTGAATATCTTATTTCTAAGAGCAAATAGCTCATTCACATTAATTTCATTGTTATTTCATATATTTTTACATGCAATTTCATATACTTCACGAAAATAGATATCTTTAATATTAAAAAATATAATATTTACAAGATTTTTTACATTTCTGTCCGCCATATTGGATCCTACATTTTGAATTTTAAAAACTGACATCGTATTCGTATTCAGCGACCCCAATAACCTTTCAAATACATAGGTTTCAGTTTATATTGCGGTACTATTGTTCACAATCAAATTCTTTTTATTTTTTTTCAATTTTTTAAGTTTTATTTGTTATAAAAAATAAATTGTTGTTCATATTGCAGTAAGTTGACGTGCAATTATGTTTACTAATATATTAGGATGATATAAAGAAAGAATTGTGTCCCTATTGGTTGTTTTTGGAGTAAAAAGCTTAAATATATATATATATATATATATATATATATATATATATATATATATATATATATATATATATATATATATATATATATATTTATATGGCCACTGGTGGGACACTGGTATCCCGCTATGCTTCAAAGGGTTAAACAACTCAATATTAACTTGTTACTCCCTAAGTAAACCATGTAGTAGGTTTTATGAAATTGGTTTTGTCAATTCAACTACATACTATTCAGTCCAACTACATTTAGTTGATTTAACTAAATCCAATTTCAACTAAATGCATTTAGTCAGTTTAACGAAATTTTTTTAAAATTAAGTATAAATTTATTATAAAAAATTATAACTTTATATAATACATGCACAAAAAAGGCGTTTTTCACCCCTTGCTTAGGACTTAGAAGAACTCGAGCAATATTATTGCCCCAAATCTTCAACTAGAGGCCCTAAAATTGCTCTCGTAATTCAAAAGTCCCTCCTTTGTTCCCTTGGTGCATAATATACTATTAAAATTATAATGTTTAAGAAAATGCAGAAGAAATATGTTTGGTTATATTTGTAAAATTTTGTTTACAATCTTTAGGTAACAAGAGTATCTAATTGTAATACAAAACAGTTTATTTTTGTTGACAGGCTAAAATACTTGATTTTGTGGAATCCTTTTTTATTCTCCTCAAGTCCTTATTATTATCTAATAAAAATGTATATTTGTAAATTATGTATATCAAAATTTATAAATGTAATGCAGTACAATCGACATCAGAAATTTGTTTGAAACCGATTATTTGAAGTTATATTGTTCAAATAGTCGAAATAAAATAATAAGAAATTTAAGTACGATATAGATTTTTGCACATTTGGGCAAAACGTAGCAACCTAATTTAAAAGTGATATTGTAACACAAATTTAGTATTAAAATATTTGACTACACAAAAATTGAGTAAATGATCACAGTAGATTCAGAATGCCACGCTCTGTCCAAATGTGAAAAAAGTCGAGTCGGGCTTATATTTCTTATTATTTTGTTTTGACCTTTCGAACATGACAACTTGAAGTAATCGGTTTAAAACAAATTCACCCAAGTTTCTTAGAACAAAAGATATCCAGAAATATGGTTATAGATTAATTTGAGACAAGAATTACATTTCGCCATAGTATAGAATCAAACAATTTGAACCAAAATCAATAACTCAACCCTTTGTTATCGGTTAAAATTATTTTATTCTGTACTAAGACAAATTTTGTAATTTTCTACTTAAATTAATCTATATCCATATTTCTCGATATATTTTGCTCTTGCAAATGTGGGAAAATTTGTTTTAAACCGACTACTTGAAGTTATCATGTTCAAACAGTCGAAACAAAATAATAAAAAATTTAAGTACGATACAGATTTTTGTACATTTGGACAAAAGATAGCAATCTAATTCATGAGTGATATTATACCACAAATTTGGTATTAAAGTATGTGACTAGACACAAATTGAGTAAATTATCACAGTAGACTCAGAATCAGAATGCAAGCGATGCAATGCGAAGTAGAAATACATGTATTACAGAAAAAGCATAAGCTTTACAAAGACAACTTCAAGTATGTAATAGATGAAAGCCAAGTATTAATTTAAAGTCTTACTACAATTTATAATGTTAAAGTACTCATCATAGAATTACTATTGTACTGTAATTAATAATGATTATTAGAGTTAATATAATGTTTGAAATAAATTATGTATTGTTTAATCTGATGTACAAATTTCATGACTTAGCCTTACCAGTTTTTATTATTAACACTTAATTTCCTGAAAACATTAAAATACTTTATTTCACTTAGCATCATTTAAAAATTGAAATATACCTGTAAATTTCTACTAGTAATTAGTAAAAGCGTCTATATTCGTTGGTAAAATTATTAAGGAGGTTGTAATTCTACTACAGCGACTGTAAAATTCAACTTAAAAATTGAAAACATAACCAAAATTCACGTCTTGTGTTTGAAAAACAATGTTGGGATACATACTCAGAAAAATTAAGATTATTATCTGGTAACCGGTACTTACCGCTTAAATATTTGCAAATTATATTCCAGATTCGGGAGAAAAAATCAAAATTTCCAAGTCCATGTACAGCTTTCTTATAATTTCTTTCATCATATGATCATATGTACATGGGACATCTGCCTCTAGCGGCAAAATCACTGAACACATTCCTCGTTTCTCCTGCACAGCATTTCGCGCAATACGCTGTGATTGGTCTTTGACAAAGAGCGCGACCAATCACAGCATCCTACACGTAACTGTCTCACCTCCCATCACTGACTTTACGTAACCGGCCGATGTTGGCAGTTGGCCACCCTACTTCAGTACAAACATGGCGACGACGGGTCACGGCATGTCCCGTTGGACTTTCCTGTTTGTTATCCGGGTTTCATTTTATTGATAGTGATTACAATGTCTAATTACTCAATGCGATCAATTTATTACGGATCAATGTACATTCGCGGACCGAGTGGATGTTTGAATCTCAAATAATGGTGAGGAAGAGGCGGAAGAATTCACAAGTTGCGGCAACGACTCGGCGGCCGGTAATACAGAGTTCGACAAGATCAAATGAAAAGGAAGATTTTACGGTAAATAAAACATAAAAGTGATAAGGGAAAAAGATCATAATGCTTTGTGGTTAAATAGAGTTTATTTTGGGTATTGCAGTTTTACGGGGCAAAGAAAACACCAAATCAGCTGACTAAGCAGCAGCTGGAACAAGTGCGGACAAATCGGAGACACAGGCGACGTTCCAATTTGATTTACATATTTGTTTTATTACACATAATTGTTGTTAGTACATGTATTTGGGTATATTGCTTAATATTATAATATTAAGATTATCGCTTATTAAATGAAAATTAACTTGCTTTCATAAAAATGTATTAAATATTATACCATTACAAATCAATATTAATGAATATAATATAATAAATAATTGTTCATTCCAATCCAGAAGATGATCCATTTATCAAGAGACTTGCTCAAGTGTGAACTTTAAACTTGCGACTTATCACTCCGAACTGACACCTTCCGTGAAATTCAATATCGCACCATTAATTGTGAAGTAAAGAAAGCGCATATATCTTTTCTTCCACATTAGTAGACATATTCATACGAAGCAACATCATTTTATTGCAAATTAAATCGACCGGTTTATTCACAATAATACCTCTCGGCTCTGAATAAAGTTCATACATTTTAAAAGTCTTTGACGAGCTTGGGTATGAATAAATAGATCCTTTTATAATCCATTCTTCACCTTGCAACATAATTTGATTCATATTTTCAATTTTAAACATTTTCTTTATTTGTAGAATAGAATTATCAGATAAATGAACGACATTATTAGGCACTGAGTCAGTTAGAATATGCGAACCATATCGTAGTTTTTTAATACATCCATTTGTAGGATGTTCTTTTACAATTTCTATTCGCAATAGGATAACTGCTTTTTTCCTTTTTAACAATTCTACTTCATGTATCCTTCTGCAAATTTGCGAAAGTGGGCGATAAGGGCTACGAACAAGCTTTTTTATCTTACCCAACAAATTTTCAAATGGAAATGCATCAATAAAACTTAACGCACATCCCATATTTTCCACATCGTCTGTTAAGTGGATTAAATTATGTGCATTTAAGGATTGTACTTGGGCGGAGTAAATACTCGTCAAAAGCATGAAAAATCTTTGCAAATACAATTTTGCAGCATTTCGATATGCTTCATTTGAACACAAGGCCTTGCAATATAATATTCGACAAGCTGCGTGTAATAATAAAAAATGTTTATATTGATCCGGTTTCAAGATATTTTTCAGAACAATAGGACCTAAGTAAAGAAGAAAAAGTCTTAACTCGGTGCATTTCCATTTCGGTAGGAACTTCAAACTTCGTGGCTTGCGTTGAAAATTAGATGGAATTTGAGCCTTTAAATATTCTAATCTTCTATTTAATTCCCCTTTTGATTGAGATCCTAATTTTGATTTGAGTTGACGTCCTTTCAATGACTTTTGGTAACCACCAGTCCACAATTCCAATAGTTTCAACATGATCCCAGCAAACAACAAATGCATGGCATCGAGGACAAATGCCTTGATCATATCAATAGGAGGATCTATTTCGATCAATGGTGATGTTCCTATATGATGATCTGGATGTTGCAAATTTCGAAATGTAAAATCATTGCGTTTTTCCGCATCGATTTCAGAATACACAGTGCAGAAACCTCGACCTGACTCAACTCTTACACCATACACGATACATCTTTCGCATGCACTGTAACCTCCAGGATATTTTGTTCATTTTATAAAAGCTCTGGCTTGTGAATCACAAATGAAGCACTGGAGATTCACAATATATTTCACTGAAGATATTGTGATTCCATTGTTCAATATAGAATTTAATTCTTCGATAAATGGTTTTAAATATGTACTCAATTCTTTGGGTTTAGCATTTGAACAATAAGCAGCAACAATGAAAGGTGAATAAGGATTTATGTCTGATGTAGTATGTACTCTGCACAATATTGGCCATAATTGCATATTATTTGATTTAAATAATGGCATTCCGTCAATATTAAATTGTAATAAAATTTTCTGATCAGGATGTAAATCTTCATTTAAGCAAAATTTTAATTGTGATTCTATTTTCGTAAAATACACATATTCTCCATCATCCACGGTTTTAATTTCAAAACGACAAGTTGCAGAACGTAAAAGTGTCTTTGCAGTTGCAGGTAATTCTGGCAGGACACGAGGTTTTAATATTTTTAATAATCTGTCTACAGTGGCCTGTGAGACATTCTCTTCTACCGCCCAATTTCGAATTTGTCTGACTTCTACAGGACCAGAATTATCATCATTTGACAAAAAACTTTCATCAAATTCAGATGACTGTATTTCTTCTTGATCATATTGGTGATCAATTATTTCATCTTGATGACATTGTTGTTCGATTGTTTCATCTTGATCATATTGTTGTTCTAATTGTTCTAATACTTGTGCTTCTTCACATAATTCTATTTGTGCCTGTTCTTGTGCTAGTTGTTGTTGTTCTTGTTGTTTTGTTTTATGTTGCGGTGAAGTTAGACTGGCGTTACCAGTGCTATGAAGAGAAGATAATTCTTCCAATTCCTGACAAATTACCCTTTGAACTTTTCGATGCGTCCTGACACGTTCTTTAGTTTTTTCACGCTTTCTCTTTAGACTACGAGCTAACATTTTGTTACGTCTATAATGACAACAGTTTTCTAAACTCTAGACTTTTCTAGACTCTTTCTAGCATCTTCGATCCTCCATAACCTCTATCTTTCCCGACTTTTTAACATCACGGTTTTCATAATATCGGTACCCTATTTGAACCCTGATAGTATTTCAGAATAGACAGCCCTAATTTGCCACTAATTCTACCGCAATTAAGAATTGTGGATGATATTATCAGTACCCTTCTCGAACCCGATTAATTGTCCAGAATATTATTTTTCATGTAAAAAAATGGCTGTCCTGAATTATACTGACCAGGATCAGCCTATGCTTGAACCTTACAATGTCCCTAATTAGGGAAGCCACGATAAGGCCCGGTGAGGAGCCCTAACAGTATTCGGGAAGCCCCGACACAATTTCCACACGGGATATTGAATATAGTATTTTTACTACTCTGCAAAAAAACACTCAATTGCACGTAATTTATCATTTTATGGGTTTTTATCATTAATATAATCTTAAACCAAATATATATAATCAATTGATTATAGTACTTTGGCAGCTTTATTTTTCCAGCATTTCTATCGCAATTGATGTAATACTATGGGAGATTTAAAAAACAATAAAGAATACACAACATCGTGGTGAAAAACAACTTTTTAAAATTTAGAATCATGAAATGTTCAATATTCGTTTCTTAACTTACATGATCTTTTAATTTACAAAAGGATCCATTTGTTGTGCATAGATATTGTTGCAATACTTCACTGCTTTTACGACATAGACGTTCTGGTACTCATTAACAGTCGCAACTCTGTGTGAAATTAAATAAAATAGTCAAATGTTATTCAAGTTCTTATTCACTGTAAAGATTATTAGTCTTATTCACTTGCTGATCCTTACAATATCTTACAAGTGTTCATTCGCTCATTGTAAAAACTATAATGAAATGCATTTACAACCTCAAGCAAAAGTCCTCATCGAGATTAATAGTTTAAAAACAATAAGTAAGACCTCTTTTTCCAGATATTCATAATTAACCTCTTTAATAGATGTTCTTGGAAATTAGAAAGGAACTCTTAAAAACCTATTTAAGAGATATGAGCTGTTGGGGATATTTTTGGACCCTCGTCAATTAAAACCTTAATACTATTCCACAAGTTTTAAATTAATTAATAATACTTTTTACCTTGCTGTTAGTGAAGTTCGATCGTAAGAATACCACACTGAAGTCCACCATTTAGCCTTCTTATCATCAGTTCAGAGTTAAGGAATAACAAATTGGAAAAAGTTTTAGGAAGCTAAGGAAGGGAAAACGTGAGTTACTCAATGAGGATTTTCATTAGAGGATCTTAGTCACGATCTTACTAGAAGATCTTAGACGCGATTGAACTTCATTTATCGGTAAATTCGTAGCTCGTACAATGTATCCTCGTCTTCGATATTTAAATATAAGTTTGGTCGAGGAGATCATCCATTGCTTAAATGTAATCATTTATTGTGAATGTATTAAACAGAAAAAAATAATACTTTCAAAATAGCTCTGGGAAGTCCATGCTCATTCAAAACTAGGTGTCGATTAGAGCAACGTTTTGGCGAACTAACCTAAAAATAGCTTATGTAGAGCACTATTAGAATCCATGACTAGATATGTCAAGATAATGTTTCTAAAGATACATTGGGCAGAGTCCTTGTTTATTTTCGTTCTTGAGAATAAGCGATTATTTTTTAAAAATCGAATAATTCTTCTTGGATTAGATCCGACGATTGATTTAGCATTACATTTGCAGAGGAAGATAGATACTTTCCTTGGATATACACGTGTCTTCTAAGACACCTGATACCATGCTAGTCTGATGAGCTAACGGCTGCAGGAAATTAATCCACAAAGGACATGCAGAAGATATCTCAATAGTGTAAACTAAATTTGTTTTTCAGCAGAATGGATAGCAATAGAAGACTCTAGTCTCTCTATTTAGTAGGATAACTAGTACATATAGATATTTCTTGTATAAAGAATAGAGCTTCAAATAAATATTTCTTCCATATTTGCGTTAATAATCGAGCAAGACTTTAACCAAAAACCTGATTCGACTGGAGGGTTTGATGGGTATTCTCTAAAAATCTTTTCTGGATCCATGTCATTGTACTCCTAATTATCAATGTTCATCAGCTTTTTAATCAGTATTTGTGGAAATATGAATGAGGCTGTAGATGTTAAGAACTTTATGGCTGGCACTAGTGCGTCTAGCACTTTAGGAATAAACATAACCTGAGTTGTGAACACTGGTTCCACCGAAATGTCTTCTTGTTTCTCTTTATATTTCTTCTTTAGTTAAAAGCTCAACTATTGAGAAATAAGGGTGTGACTGGGATTGATCCAAGATGGCAAGAAGCACCCCAAGTATTTTCATTTTAGTATATAGGCAGTGATGAATGTCGACAAATAGTTGACAATTTTATTCCATGTCCTGGCAGACTGTTTTTTTCTGCCTTTAGTCGACAAATAATTGCAGCATTCAGCCGGCAGTTTGGATCATCTGCGGACTATGATAAAGACAAAAATTATCCAACAAAAAGCTACGTTTTTAATTTCATGCAATCTTCTGGCAAACTGATCAATGGGTAGGATTGGTCGACATTGCTGACTATTTCCAGGCTGTTAGTCAACAAAAATGTCGGCAATTAGCCCAATATCTCCTTGCAGATTGATCAGTGAACTAAATTGACCGATAGTAAGCACATTTTTAGTTAGTAGTTTTGTGTACTCATCATTTTATGAAATAATTAACCATTATCGTTATTCATGACGAGCTCATAAGCGTTATAGTGGTATCACTGCCGATTCTTCTCTGATCTTTGATGGAATGTCATATCGTAGCAGTAGGCAGATTGCAATGAGGTTAAATATAAATCTCGAAGACGAGGCTCAAATGTAAAACACATATTATTTTAGAAATAAATAGCTACTGAATTTAAAATTGGTACATGAATACTTATATCTCCAGCAGGCTCAGAAAAGCTGACATAGCATCAAATTACGATGGCATTTACAGAGGGTTTTATGAAGGTCATTAACTGTGATTACAATAAATTGTATAATACAAATATACTTCGAAAACAGTAATAATATCCTCAAATCATAAAGTCACATTTGCAACAATAACTATAGGATCTATTTCTCTCATAATTTTAAAAATTTCTCGGAATTTGACAAAATGAATCAACTGAAGCATGTTCCATTTCCTTATATTTTTATCATGCATGGTTCTGCTTTTAGATAAAGTGTGTTATCCACGTATATTAATGTCCAATTATCTGTACATTAGGTGTCGTAAATTTTGATACCGTGATAGCAGCACCCAGAGTAGGTCTAGGATTAGTGGGTATCTGGCCAAGTCCAGATGCCACCACCAGTACCGAAGATTGGATAGCGCTTCTGAGGTTCTCGATATCACTTTTTATAGGCGTCTTTTTTATCAACGCTCCTCAAACGATACAGTTGGGTTTCGTCTGGGGTGATTTTGATCGTATGACGAACATCATTTCCATAGCAAATCTTCCAATAGGCATTGCATTAATAAAGATGATCGTTTTACGAGCTAATAAAAATGGTGCATATACTTCTCACAAACGCGCACTTTTCATTCATTATTCATATCAATGTCATCAGCAAGTTTTCAAGAATTCATAAAGCTCATACTATTCCATATAATATTCTTTAGAAGTTGAAATATCACACTTTGATTTAAAAGCTTTGAAATCGCTGGTAAGGACGATGCGTACCGATTGGGAAATGCCCAACAGCAAACACGAATTGGACAACATGATCAGGAATGCAATTACAACAAGAAAATTGACAAGGGTTTCAATATTTCTTGGTACGTGTACAGCACTGGGTTTTGTTGTGATTCAATTCTATCATGAGATGAGTCGACCTTCTGGGCAACCAGTAGAATGTAGAATTGATCTTTTGGATGCTTATTTTCCATATAATCATAAAATCACACCGACTTATCAGATAACCTGGACTTTTACTTGCACTGCTGGGGTAGTATCCGTCATGGCCTACTCAGCAGTCGATATGTTCTTTTTTGTACTGATGTTGCATTTGTGCGGTCAACTTAAAAATCTGAGACATCGAATACAACAGATAACATTGGAAGACAAAGAATCCGTTTATGCCAAGACATTTAAAGGAAGAATTGTCGATATTGTTATCAAACACAAAACGTTATACAGGTCAGATATTTTAAAAAAATTTTATTGGAATAGTAGAAAATAAGAGCTCACTTTCTTTCATGTTAAGATATTTTAGTATATTCTGAAACATTATCAAATACTTCTTAATTCAGGTTTGCGGATACCATTGAAAAAGCTTTTAATTTAATGTTTCTGACCCAAATTCTTTTCTGCACGATACAGATTTGCCTCCAAGGTTATTTATTTGTCACTGTAAGTTTAATCAAAGTATTGCCTTATATTATGACTTAATTTTCTATTAAACAATTCCCTTATTAATTCAGACATTGGTGACCATATTTCTTTTTTTAGATGCTGTCAAATAAAAAAGAAAGCAAATTATTGGATATGTTGTTCATTGTTGTCTATACGGTTCTTTTATCAGGTCTTCTGTACATGTACTGCTTTGTTGCTGACAAACTACGTGAAGAGGTATGTAAAGTAATTTTTGTTATCAAATGCATTAATAAAAAATATCTCGATGAATGGTTAATCATCAGATTGATAAGATTTATCTTTCTTATAAGAAGAAATCCTTGAGGAAAGACTATGGCTTTCTTTCTAACTTGAGGTTGTGCATAATTGTTCAAGTACGACCTCTAAGGATTTCTATGCAAAATAATTGTACTTAACAAAATCAATTTTTAAAACTCCCAGGCCTTCTGGTGTAGATTCAACCACAGGTTCAATTTTATTTATTTCTCGGTTCTCTGAACATTTTTAGCAGTCATATAGTTTTTTTCCCAGTTTTTTTCCCAACATGTCGCTCAAACTATTCTATCCTTTATCTACCCCGTTGTATCTAAACCATACCATTAATGTGTCAAATAATTCCAATCTTATCGTGAACTCGTACAAGTGTACTAGATTGTTTATTTACTTTTCATTTTCACGGAGTATTAACTCCTGATTAGACCATCTTTCCTGAGTTGTTCAATTATTTAAAACACAGTAAAATGTTTGTATTAACTTTCAGAGTACTTTAGTTATTCATGCAGCATATGACAGCCAATGGTTTGAGATTTCGACGAGAGATGCAAAACTTCTTATACCAATTATGTATCGAGCTCAAAACCCTATTGAAATTACAGCTGGAAAATTTGCAGCTTTATCAATACAGCTATTTGCTAAAGTACGTATGATAAGCTCATAGTAAAATCAATTTACTGCACGTTTATTAGCAGACGAACAAATTATACACCAGCCACTTACCACGCTACCTCATTTCCTTTATAAATAGTCTAATATATATTTTAAGTACAAATCATATCGACGAGAGAGTCCAAATCTTAATCTGAATATGTTGTTTTAGGTGTTAAAAACATCCGGTGGCTACCTCTCCATGTTATTGGCAGTTAAAGACAGAATTGTGGAGGTTGAAGAATAATTGGCGACACAATCATTCAGATGATTAAAAATTCGTTTCAAAATTTTATTGTTTAACGTTGTTACTAATTTAAGTAGCTAGTGGTAAGTGGTACTGTTAGAAAATGGTGCGAAATACGAATAATGCTTTAATTTATTAATAAATGCATATATTCGAAATTATTTTGTATTTTTACACCAATTTTACAAATTAGAATTGTCGAACTGATGATAACAGCAGAAAGTTCTGACACTAACATAGCATCAGATTGTATATTAACACTTATATCATATTGTATATCAACCCACTCACAAAAATGTTGATGAATTTATGATTCCCATGGGACAGGCTTATCTAATAGCTAATCAAAATAGTGTTTCTATTAATATTCAGCATTTCACAAAATGGATACGAAACTATAGACATTGCCCGAACATGCGAGATTATTATAAAGGCAACTGAGAAACCCAGAACCAGAAACTAACAATACAAAATTAAAAATTGTAGTCAGAGCTGATTATAAATCTCCCTATTAAACTACAAGAGACTACGATTTCTGCATCCATGTGTTTTCCATTATTGGTTTCCTGAATATATATTATACACGGAGAAAAATAATCAGCAAAATCAGCCGAAAAATCCGCAGATTCTACCAATTTTATCCTATACGGACTACTGTTAGAATTCCGTTAGGGATAGCCGTTAATTTTAGCTAAATTTACTGAAAAAGTCCGCAAATTTAACGGAACAAATCTGCTAATGTAGCGGAAATTTAGAGCTAAGCGCGAATTGAGGAGGGTTTAGGCTACATTAGCGGAATCAAAACAGCTAAAATTGCATATATTTTCGGCAATTCCAGCCGAAAATTTTATCTGATATGAATCAGCTAATCCAGCGGAGTCATTTTTCTCCGTGTACATTAAGGGAAGTTTAAGACATTAGCCGTAATGGGTCTCGAACAGCAGAGACAATATGCCCTAAGACAATCACCGCGCTTTTAAGAGCGTTGCTGTTCCAAAATAAAAGACTTAGGCATCCGCCATTTTAATTAATGCACGGCAGCGGTGTCTCGTTGCACCACAGGTGCCACAGGTCTCTACTAACACGGCTGTAACCTTAAACTCCTCTCAATGTAGGTAACCAATTGGAATACTATTTCCAAACCGTCTAAAACATTTCGCCCATAATTTATCTAAAGTTTTAAAAAATCAGCATCTAGACGATTTTTAAATATTTGACCTTCTGAAGGTCACTCTATAATCTAACTATTGTTTCTGGTATAAAATATCTCGCTCTTTCCGAATACGGTATTTAAACCCGAGGTTTCCATTAAAATTATTAGGATAAACATGATGCCCATTGTCAACATTATATAAATAAGTCTGATAACTCTTTCGGCTTAGCACAGTTTTCTAATATCTTGATGAGATTGCGGCACTCCTGGTGACTTTTCTTAGTAAGCAAATTCGAATAGATTATCGTTTTAATATAAAATGACATTACCAATTATTCATGAAATTCTGGAAGAGTTTCAGCTCGATGCACAAAATTTCCTCATCAGTCTCATCAAGAAAAGACCCAAATTCAGTTTTAAAGAAGACTGTCTATTCTATTTATTCATCAGATCAACAAATGTCCCAGTCGATTTGCAGTAAAGACGTAAGTACTTGAATCTACCCTGTTGAAATATGAAGGCACTTCCTTATCATTTTTTTCTGGACCCTATTCGTACAACATAGAGACCAAGAAAAATGACCCGAAACTGTCATCCGTTTTTTAGGTAAATGGATCGAAAATATAAGAGATATCTCACCAACAACTAATAATTGAAAAATAAACAAAAATACACCTTATACTAAAGAGAAATAAACTTCCCCAAGCGGCGGTGGCTCAGTTGGTAGAGTATCGGCTTCGTAATCAGAAAACCCTGGTTCAATCCCGGCCTCTGCCATTTGTCATCGGGTCACCTCTGTATTTGTTTATAAGTGTCTAATAACGCCGAAGCTCAGGTGGTTCGGATTCCACCTTCATAAACTGTAGGTTCCGCCGCGATTTAGTCACATATGGGTTCAGAAAAGTCAACATAAAATAATATAAAAAAAAAAGAATAAACTTACTTCGCGGAATATACATTGGATAACAGTATCTTGCAAAATATTATTGTTATACACACTAAAAGTAATAAATAAAGAAAGGTATAATAGAACATAGTGTAAGAAGAAAGGAATAGCAACTTGATGGTTGCGCAGAAGCAACTAATCGGCGTTGAGCTAAATTGATGAGTCGAGGCAGGATAGGAGTATGTCACAGTAAGAGAGCTATAGAAGCAACCAATCAACGTTAGTCTAAATTGGACTTTCCGTTCCCCAACATGCGCATTGCCATACTTCTCTTATTATACTACGTATTGAAGTACCCATGATCATTAATTCGCGCAGGGAATCCCCGCTATTGTCCTTGTTTTGTACATAGAGTTGCGTTGGTGAAAACGCGAAGTACTTCGCACACTCAAATCAGTGTGCGAAAAATTTCTCTCACGGAGTCAAAAAAAAATAGTATACGATATACGTGCACTTGTATCGTAATATATTATTCCCGCACGGGGAGCGAACTCACGACCTGTAAATTCGTGTATAGTCCTATCCGCTACCGTCAGAGCCACGCTGCCGTATTAATGATTTTAAAGAATTCATAAACATTTTACAAGAAAAAGTTGGGGACATATGGTAATGCTGAGGATTTTCAGTTACACATTTTGTGCCTATGTACCGCTCTCCTTATTTACGCTAGTATGTTTATGTCTACTGTAGTATGGTTCCCGTCCTTAAAAAATCCCAAAGTTGAATGACCTTTATTGTGCACAAGAGAGAATTTAAAAGGTCGTTTTCTTAAAATATACCGTAACAAGACTTACATTGTTCATTCCAAAGTTCAACTTTTTAACGAGGGTTACGTAACCTCTCTGGCTAATTAGTTATGCACCCTCGGGGTTTAATAACTAATGAATTCCGTAACTTTAAAACTTCAATTGTCGCTACACATCAATGTTGAGTTCAATTTTCTTGTTAAACGTTTTAAATTGATCCCTGCTGAAAGGTCAACGAATGCTCTGCAAAATAAAAAAATATCGTGTTCTTTTATTTTAAACGTGAACTCAGGTATTACTTTCTCTCTCTCTCTCTCTCTCTCTCTCTCTCTCTCTCTCTCTCTCTCTCTCTCTTTCTCTCCCCCTTTCTTTCTCTCTCCAAATCGCTCTCACACATTCTACCTCTTTTTAAAAAGACTTCCAAAATCGAAACGGATGCTTTTTTTCTAAAAAGCTGTTTTTGTAGAGTGGTTGCTAGATAGATTATGCGTTAGTCAAAAGTGGTAGGGAACCGCTTCGAAAATTAGAAAAAAGAACAAAACAAAGAAATGTAATTTTCCTTTCATGTATAAATAATAAAAATTGATGTTACATGTATACATAGTGCAAATTTTCATAAAATGTCATATTTTTTTAATTTTTTAAGAATTTCAGAAAACTCTCCCTTTGTTATTCATCCAATACTCATTCCCCCTTTCCAGGATTCCACAACTGGCTATCGTTACTACCTTTTCCCTTCCCTTCCCTTCATTTACAATTTGCAATCTAAATCGGCACTTCAATAACCCTAATGTGTTTATGTCGTAGACATGACCTTGACCCTACCCGTAACCCGATCCTTGACCCGACCCTTGACATTCTCTCTTCTTCTCTGCTCTCATCTCCTTAAATATCTCTCTCTTATCTTTTCCCATTAATTCTTCAACAAGTCCAATAAAGCTGCTTCGCCAAATCCTAGCCCCAATAATATTATCTCCTTTCTAAACTATCCCGTCTTCTTTTTTTCACCCCATTTCCCTTCTCCTTTCCCTTTCTTTCTTTATAAGTTTTCTCTTAATATCACTCCTTCTCCTTCCAACTGCGCATTCTTTCTCCACTCTCACCTTATTTCTTGTTCAAAATACCCCATGCTGTAATGTTTTGATTGAGTGCTGCTCCGATTGATACTTCTGTAAATAAACGTCGGACCCAGTCAGAGAGTATAGAGGATGGAGGAGAGAGAGAGCGAGAGAGAGACGGGGGGGGGGGATTGAATGAATACATATCTATTAACAGAGAGAGTGTAGGAAAATATATTTAAGAGAGAGAAAGGATGAGAAAGGGGGAGTAGATGTGAGGAGAGCGAGTGAAAAGGAGAGAGGGGGAGGAGAAAGGAAGGAAAAAGATGGTGAAGTCTTTTAAATTAATTTCGAAATGAACGTAGGCTTCGTGGCGAACATTTAGTGTTGCAATTTCTTTAATCCCAAGAGCAGACTCTCATCAATTTAAATCAAGAACTTAAACTTTAAAGGCATTTTTCTCGAAACTTAACATATCTAAAATCTGTTACAGTTATTATCCAAAAAAATAATTCGAACGATTCGATTTTTTCTTTTCTTTTATATAATTATCCAGTATTCTGATTCAATAAAAAATGCAAAAATCAAATTTGTGTATGAAACATGCAATTTTTGTTATAAAAAGTCCAATATTTGACTACATTTTGTCTTAATTTTCGGGGATAAAAAAATCAGTACAAAGACATTTTTTTATCAAGATTTTTATTTTTTCCAATAACTCTCGGGCAGTTCTTCATGATCTTCTTTGGCTTATTATGTAAGAGTCCGTATACAGAGACCAAATTTTGAAAGGTTTATTCTGACATTTTAAATTTTCGTTTTTTAGCATAAATTCGTACCTTATCGGTGGACCACGTTAGAACTCCCTTATGTGACTTAGTAACGTTGTTGCGTTTTGTGAATATACCCTCAGGTGTATTATATATGTGATTGAAAGGTGAGATCCCTGTCCACGGAGGTGACACTACATTGGAAGTTGTCACCCTGATTGAAGCCGAATGAACAGCATAGGAACTAATTCCCACGACGATGGGATCCTAAACTTTGCTTTGAGCGTTGTTGTAGGGTGTCTAATCACCGTACCGAATTAAAGGTATCCTTGACATCCTATGCATTGCACGTGTCTACATCATTTTCTCAAATATCTTTCTTATTATATGCAGCATGCACAACAGTGTGCCGATAGTTTTTAGAAGCATCCTTTTCCCTTGTCTAATAGAAAGAGTCTAGCGCTTTCACCTATGCTGAACACGACGGTTACAAGACAAACGTTAAACATGTTAAGGAGCAAGAAGGGCTGCATTCTCGCCATAATCTTGATGGCCACGGCTATAATGACGTCCAGACCAGACGCCTTGTTATTCGGCGACGTTGTTGTGGTCCTTCGCGGTTCTTCAACTGTAAAGATTAGCGGGTAAATGATGATCCTCGGTCTTGCTTTTGTCTGGTGACTTGGAAAGGGCACGTTTCCGACATGATTATTTGGCGTGGGCGTGATAGTTATTTACAATTCACTTATTCAATTCGTTAATAAATGCCACAGTCGAACCCAGTAATGGAAGAAAATCATTAACAAAAGGTAAGTCGTTAATACACAAAATCAATCTGATCGATTCAATGTACCCCTAAAATTGTTGATGAATTTTAATTATTTTCAGTGGCAAGGAATACATGGAGAAATAGATGATCATGAGAATAAGAAGTCAAAGGCGTTGACCAAAAAAAGAGGGCCTGTCAGAAGAAAATTGAATGGCGGAATAACTCCGTATTTAGATATTCTATTTATAAATGCGTATATTTAATCTGGAGTTCAAAAAGCTTTGGTACATAGGGCCAAACATCTAAAATTCGAATATGAAAGTCGCAGTTGAGATATCTACTCTTAGATTAAAGGCAGATTAAAACTTCAATTATGTTACAGAAAATTCTGATTCATTATTGATTTTCGCGATGTCAAAGCAGTGAATATTATAGGAAAAGCGGCAAGCCAAAAGTTGTGCTATAAGTATACCATCAGCAGCAACCCTAACGATCTAAAGCATAGAAATGGTACTGACTTTACTACTCTGTGAACACGCATGTCACCTATTTTGACGCAAGTTTCGAAGGGATAAACTAATCTACACGATGCTCCTTGCACCTTGTCCTCCCACTCCTGTACTAATCTATTCTCCTCGCTCCTTTGAAGCACTATATCCTTACACCTCTCTCATTTTCCCCATTGTAAAACGATCATATTGTGGGGTTTAATACGAACAGGGAATAGATGAAAATATCGCACAAGAATCGACACTGTGGTAGGAGGCACGAAGGGTCAAACGCGCCACTATGCGGATTAGTTCCACGACCTCAAGAGAATGCGCACGAGAAGTGGGTTAGTCAACCGCTTACATTTGCAGCGGCAAGAGGCAAGAAACATACTACTTGTACACCTGTAGGTAAATATACTACTTCCAGAAAGTAAGCTCATTTTAACTTGATTAAAATACACAAATTGCATTGAGATGGGATTATAGATAATTAAATCAAGGGGGTGACAGGTCTTAACCCTTTTAACGGGATTATCCTAACAAATCTGGATAGTAATCCTAGCCTTAATAAGGTCGATCATTCTTATATCAATACCTTGTCCAAAATACAAAGCAGATATTTGTTACTTCACAAGGAACCGTAAAAAGAGATATTTGAGAGAACACTGTGTAGGTAGGGGCAAACGAAAATACTTCTATCTATTAAACATACTGAATGAGAATGACGTCCTTGGGACCATCTTGAATTATACACGGAAATTAATATTTCTGGAATTACGTATTATGTTGTTGAGGATTTGAGACAAGAAATTCACGAAATTTACTGAACTAGTCCGGTAGCTTTTAAAGTCACAATCCACGATACAGAACATTTGTATGCTAACAATGATCTAAATACTCTTGAAAAGTACCGTAAAGTTCCGCTAGGTGAAGTAGATAAAGGTAAAGAAAGAAAAGACGCACCATCCACTTTATTGATCATGAAAAGATTGGTGCCGTTGGCCGAGTGTTAAAGCTTGCTAGCTTTGAGCTCTTTCCGAGCCATCCCGGGTTCGAACGTCCGTTGAGGTCCTAACTTTTGGTCTTTAATAGTTCCTTACGAGCGTCAAAAAATTCAAAGAAAATGTTCATGACTGGTTTGACGAAACTCTAAATGTATATAGATTCAAATAAAATGAATAAGAAATTTTCTTTTATTTTAAATTTCTCGGAAAAAATTGGTTCATAAATTATTTGTGACGTAATTCTTTAATACCTTACAAATCATTTCTCTTATCCATAATGATCCAATAAAATCGGTAAATTTTTCTCCACAATAATTTACCATTTGTCAGCAATCAAGACAGCAGCATCACTTAACATTAGCGTCGTAGTTACCATTTTGAACGCGTGACGCTGTGTCATACCAGTCCAACGTTCCGTAGTAAATCATTCTCGTAAGTGGTGAAGGCATGGTCAGGTTCCCTCGAGTCAGTACTACATTTTCTGAAGTACATACGAAACAAATTATTATGGACATGTTATTTAAACGATTTAATCAAATGCAACATCATTAGGAAGGTTAGATTGATTGATTAATTTGTTCATGCTAATCACGAACAGAACTTTACATAGATATGCTACTTTCAAAATACCTGTTAGCTTAAAAATTTGAACACATTCGCACACTGAAAAAGCATTTTGAGAAAACCCCATCAAATACTGAAATAAATATTGTTTTAGATGGCGTCAGTATTTACAATATTTAGTATAAATTATTATCACCCGCATCACGAGCCAACATGTTTCTTTTAATACATCTTTAGCTACAACTTTGATCGTGTCTTTGCAATTAATTTATCACCACAAATCTGCTCATTTTCACAATAATAAATACAAGTTTCTCTTCTTTTTGACGGAATATGCTGTCACTACTTTACTAATATCTTCTACTTCGAGGACTTGAGGGAAACAAAACTTCTGTTCTACTCTGAACTACTCGGTTTATCAAAGGCAGATGGGGAATAACAGTGCTCGATTAGCTGTAGTGCAATGCGCCTCTACTATTATAAAACTCCGACATTCCATGATTGCTATTCGTTATAAAGTTTCTTGAAGAATTGCCTTGCTAATCAATTTTGCAAATTTCCCCGCGTTTCTCTGAACGGCGAGTATGCGCGATATGCGGATGTTCTGTCGAACCTTTTAGTTTTAGTAAAACTGCTAAGACATCCACATCAATGGCATCTAAAGGTACGTGGCGATACCTGAGTTATTTAGTTTTAAATAACGTTTTTATTAGTTGCTGATCGGCAGTTAGGACTTATTTGTATAAACTCAATTGCATAAGTTCGTACGTCGCTTAATACCTCGGTTATGTAATGGACGTGTAAAAACTTAACTGACATCAAACTTTCTTGTTCATGAACTCCGAGTGCCTCTTAGAGTAAATTTATCACTCCAATTTTGAAATATTGGAAAGATAAGATTGAAACATTTTTCTTTATTATTTCATTAACAATATATTGTAAATGTGCCCTAAAAAGTGTCTTCAACACTTCAAGTTAGCTAGCTGATATTTGCATACATTGAACTATGAAGGCAACAATAAAACAGAGTGTTGAAGTACCAAGTGTACACTTCTAGATCAGTTTTGGATTCCTTTTTGTAGTTTTTGGTGAATTTATTTCGAATTTAATGATACAAATTGCTAATTGGAAGTGTTACTGAACTGGTTCAAGCTGATGATCCAAGATCGCGAGTTCAAATCCTGGCGCATAGTATGAAATCTCACGCGCTCGTCCCCTATTTTTGTTAAAATAACGAATCATTTTGAAATATCGTAAAAATATCTATTATTATGACGAGAATTATATTATTATCTCGGCAAGTATTTTTGTTTTACAAAAGTCCATTAATTTATTTAAAGGTCAAGAAATTGAATTATAAGTCTCTGTAGGGTCCAACATTTATCACATAGTCACACAAGTATATTGGTCTGGAGATGAGTCTACATTATTCCTATCTATTTTGAGGTAAAAAATAGTGTTTTCGTGAAGACCTCAAAAAATCTTTAAAAAAATATGACTTTTCTCAAATTCGGATTGCAGGTGACACGTCATAATTGATCATAAGCATGGGAGATTTGAACATATTTAAATTTTGTTTTATTTCTAGGATATTCTAAGAGCAAGTTTAAACAAAAGTTAAAATTTGAGAACTGGCCGTTTTTTAAAAAACGAATTTTTTAAGTTTTAAAAGCAGTTCCGCAAGTGCGCAATAAGTTAGTTAAGTGATAATAATTAAAACTACTCATTACAAATAACAAACAATGTAAAAACTTGAATACATATTATATCGCTTAATATTAAACTTTTTTGAAACCGTCTACATTCGGGATAATTATTAATTAAGCGGCATAGGAAGAGGTCCTTGGAGTCTTTTAACATTTCCAGTCGCCGCAATTGCATATAAATTATGACAAACACAAGACATAGAACATCTTAACATGTATCGGTAAAGAAACACATCAAGCAAACAAATCAATCAATTGATAGGTGACAAGTTGTATTAAAAATACATGAATCGCATTTTCCATAATTAAAACCACTATATTAATCAAAATTAATTATCGCAGCTCCAGAATTCAGTCATGTATCAGTATTTTTTAAGTATAACAAAACTTAAATATGGAAATAAAACTTTTAGTTGGCACGAAAACCTTCTAGCCTCTCAGGGCCACCGAAAGTTGCATTTAAAAAGTCGTTAAGACTTCGTGGAATTTAATAATTGCGAAAAATGTTGATAAACTTTATACCCGTAGATAAATGTATCCAGGACCGTCGCAATTGAATTAAAATATTATCTAAAATTAACACTTTAACTTTAGACTACAGCAATGAGCATACCTCATAGTGCCCGCGGTAGAACAGAAAATCCCCTTGTCGGTGATGGTGCTGCTTTACACTTATAATACGTTTTTATGAAATTAATAATAACATCTTTATGACAGTAGATAATATATAAGATTCATGAGAATATTATATGCCATATCATTGATGATTCTGCATCAAAACAATTAGAGATGGCGGCTATTGTATTCTGTTATTCCTTTGTACAGACTGCATAGGCTGGATAAGTCTGCTCTTTATATTTTATCCAAATCTCTTTAAAATCAACATGCACTGATTTCATTGCTTGTCCGGAGTAAAAAGCAAGTCCTCTATTATAATGTTTACATAAATGCGGCACATATAAATACCGCATGTTAGGAGTAATGCTAATGTTTAAAGAATTATATTTATTGTAGGCTCAGAATTCAAATTGGCAATTCGTTTCTCACCAATTGTTTAATCTTCACTATTATTAGGTGACTTAAATTTCGACAGCGTGATAGCAGCACCTAGAATAGGTCTAAATATAGTGGGTATCTGGCCAAGTCCAGATGAAACTACCACTGCTGAAGATTGGATGGCGCTTGTCAAGTTCACGATGTCCATCTTAATAGGCATCTGTTTTATCAACGCTCCTCAAACTGTACAATTGGGTATGGCCTGGGGCGATTTCAATCGTATGACGAACATCATTTCCATAGCGAATCTTCCAATAGGCATTTCCTTATTAAAGATGATCGTTCTACGAATCAATAAAAACGGTGCATATACTTATCACATACGTGCACTTTTTATTCATTACGCATATCAATGTCACCAGCAAGTTCACAAAAATTCATAAAACTCATACTATTGCTTATTATATTCTTTAGTATTTGAAATAATATACTTTAATTTAAAAGCTTTGAGAAATCTGGTAAGGAAAATGCGTACCGATTGGGAAATTCCAAACAGCAAACAAGAATTGGACAACATGATTAGGAATGCAATTATGACAAGAAAGTTGTCAGTAATTTCGATATCTCTTGGGACGTCTACAGGATTCGGTTTCGTTGCAATTCAGTTGTATCAAGAGCTAAGCAGACCATCTGGGCAGCCAGTCGAATGCAGAATTGCTGCTTTGGATGCATTTTTTCCGTACAATCAAAATATAACACCAAATTATCAGATAAACTGGTTCTTGACCTGCACTGCTGGAGTATTAGCTATGCTGGCCTACGCGGCAATCGACAGTTTCTTCTTTACGCTGATGTTTCATTTGTGCGCACAACTTAAAAACCTGCGATATCGACTGCAATGCATAACGTTGGAAGATAATGAATGCGTTTATGCAGCCTCATTTAAAGGCAGGATTATCGATATTGTTGCCAAGCACGAAACCTTGTACAGGTCAGATATACAAAATCTAGTTGGAAAGGTAGAAATAGGACTCACTTAACATTGTTATGCTGCTCTACTCTATTCCGAAGAATTATTTCTAAGAATATTTATGATTATTTATACTAGGTGTCTATAATTTGACACAATAATTATTATCAAACACTTCTTCATCCAGGTTTGCAGATACCATTGAACAGGCTTTCAATATAATGTTTCTGTCACAAGTTATGTTTTCTACGATTCAAATCTGTCTTCAAGGTTATTTATTTATCGATGTAAGTTTTATTAAACGATATTAAACGATGTGGCCACAAGACTCGCACGACCTATGCTGTGTCTACCTTAGTACAACTCGTGGGACCATCAAATTCGCTTTGAACTTTACTAGGATGTATGTTCCCCGATCCTAGTTAAAGGCGTACTTTACATACAACGCCACCAAAATGAACGCATCTCGTCTCGGTGATCACTGCTCCATGCTTTTTTGGGCTCCGGAAGGACCTCCTTTATTGCCCCTATCATCGATCGGGCACAGCGGAAGCTGTACTGGTTTTTCATATGGCCTGCTTCCTGCTGGACGGCTGTTTGAAGTCGTGTCCGCAGTAGTTTCTAAAATAGCCTTCCCATTAGATCTCGCAAGCACATCAACATGTGCACCGATGGTGTTTGAGAGCGTACTTTACCCTTGTCTAACAGAACGAGTCTTTAGTGATTTCACCTATTGCTGAACACACGGAGAAAATTTTCTACGTTTTAAAGCACATCATCTTTTATTTACATTTTAGCACGTGATTTAGAGCTATTAGATCATGTACTTCGAGACTTTTGGTCATCAGGTAACTCGATGAAAAACGAGTACCACGCCTGTGACATAATTTCTACAATTTCCATCTTTAATATCATGTACGGTACGCGTATAATGGATCATACCTCAGCTATCTAATATACCTCGGGTTCATGCTTTTACAGGAGATAAAATACGTCGTACCAAAACCATCATTCCTGTATTCATTCTGATATCGCTAGGGTTATGTTCTTAAGATTTCTTACAGTGTATAGATTGTAAAATGGAATCGGCGGAACATTGGAAATAGGAACGAGGAAATTGAGGGATTCGGTGGACTGTGGTACGAACAGTTTTATATCCTGCAAAAGTGTGAATAACCCTTCAAACTATTTCATATGGTCGTTACGTGTTGTATTTTCATGCTGTCGTTGCTTCGAAAGCACGTAAACTTGCTGGTTTATCATTTACACTAGGCTTTCTTTTCATAAGTACGTCAGTGCATTTCAATCACTGAATTCAAACTTATGTAGGAACTTATCCTTGAAAATATACCATCAATATACAAGGTCTGACGTATTAAAAGCAGAAACTGTCGTGCTATAAAACATAGAAAATTTTCTCTGTGCACGTATGTTAAAAGGCAAGCGTTAAACATGTTAAGGGTTGCATTCTCTCCATAATCTTAAATCGTCAAGCGTCAGGCTTAGTTCGCACGAATTGGACGTCGCGAAGGGCCCTAGTTCGAATCCCCGTCCGTGCAATTTTCCTTGTTATTCCGCTGTGTTGCTTCGGGTCTTTGCAGTTCCTTAACTGCAAACAATGGCGGGTTACTACTAACCCTCAAATCTGATCTTCCTCTTTCCGGGTGACCTGGAACGAGCTCATCCAAGATTTGCTTTTGGATCCACTTAGTAGGCACCTGTTGACGTAGTTTCCGGGTGACAATATGGTATCCTTTACTCCACATGTCCTCTACGACTTCATCACCGATTGCTTTCCAACATCAAGGCTTTTGATGAACACCACCAGCGCTTTCTTTGCTGCTTGTGTAAGCCTTTCATTTAGCCACATCCGGCTAATTGCGGTATCAACCTTACTTATCAGCTCCTCGCCATGCCAACGGATAACAAGACCGGCACGACTTGGGATACTTCCAATGGGCCGAAGCAGAGACCGCTCTGGGATTTTGGTTCGTGTTGGATATTTTGCTTCCGTGATACCTGTTACCGGCTCTGCACTTCCATATCAACTACTTGGGGACGTGTCTGGTCGAAGAGTCCAACAACAACTCCATGGCTATGTCTGAAGCCCGAATTGATATGGACGTATCCATTGACTATCTCTCGACCGGTTAGACTCCCAAAGCCATTACCCGACAAAAAGGGACTGAGAGGACATTTGAAATTGATTGGTCCATGCAGACATTTGAAATGGAACGGATTCCATAGCAACGCTTGCTATCTGGAAAAGGACATGGATATATCCAACGGATATTGGTCCACGCAGGTAATGGGATGTTCTCGATGTACAGCGACGCAGTTATGTCGATTAGTTTCTCATCTTTGATACGTAGACACATTTCGTACGGTAGTGCCAGTCATTGTGTTCATTATTACAATATCGGTAACAGTTATAAACTTGTGTGTGACGTCGATATAGTATAATCTTTGTATTTCTTTTCCAGTTGCTGGGAACTAAAAGACAAAGCAAATTATTGGATATGTCAAATTTTGTTATATATGCGATTCTTGTTAATTCAGCTCTCTTGTACATGTATTGTTATGCTGCCGACAAAGTACGAGAAGAGGTATGGAAAACACATTTGTGGCCTATGTGCATCATCATATTCTTGGATCAAATTAATTAAAATGGAGAGCTAATCGTCAGATTGACAAAAGTTTCTTCAAATTGTCCTCAAACCCCGTTCGAGTCTTCTTCTAATATCATCAATCCATCCAAAAATTGACATTGTAGAGTAGGATTTTCTGCCAAAATTAAGGCTATAGTTCAGATTCGCACGATCTGAAAGATTGTGTTCAAAGAAAGCATCTCTCCATCTCACTAGTCACGATATGCTAACCTTCTGATCTCAGAGGAGCAACTTTGGATTATATTTTGTTCATTTAATTTTATTAGCTCACTTGTGCCCTGAGTACTACTTGACAGATTTATATTATAGATATTTCTCCCAAAAACGCCGTAAAATGTGGCGTCAAAATAACTTCCTCATGGTGAAAACTTAGGAGTGTACTAAATTATTTCTTTATAATTTTACCCAACATTAAAATACTGTTTATACGTACCATCTTCCATCTTCCATCTTACATGAGTGAATCATGTTATTTGAAACAACGTTTATAATAACTTTCAGAGTATTTTAGTAATTCGTGCAGCATATGACAGCCAATGGTTCGGGATTTCGCCGAGAGACGCGAAACTTCTTATACCAATTATGTGTCGAGCCCAGACTCCTATTGAAATTACAGCTGGAAAGTTTGTAGCTTTATCAATAGAGCTATTTGCTCAAGTGCGTAAGATAATCTTATAGTAAAACAATTCTACTGTATGTATGATGTTACAACGAGAACGTTAAAATTAACTGAAAGAAGTAAATCAGAAAAGTAACCTGATGTCCCAAATGATGAACTATTATTATTGCTCTTGTATAAATTCAAATCGTCATAATAGAAAGTACAAATATTAATTTAACTATATTATTTTAGGTGCTGAAAACATCCGGCGGTTATCTTTCCATGTTATTAGCAGTTAAAGATAGAATTGCCAAAGTTGATGAGTAATTCAAAATCAGACAATGAGATTATTAGAGACATGTTTCTATATTGTTTAACGTTGTTGCTGATTTTAACAGCTAGTGGTAAGTATCACTGTTAGAAAATGGTGTAGAACACTAATAATTCTTTAATTTATTAATAAATGTATATCTTCGTCGCAAATTATATGGTGTATTGTAATTGCATAACCTACCCCCTCTTCCGATATTCATTATTTTCGAGTCTGATGACGATAAATACGAAGCAACTAATTCACAGGTTACATAAATGATTTATTAGGGACGAAATAGTTAATTCAACAGATATCTATGAAATGCTTTGTAAGATTATAAATGAGTCAGCAAAAGAAGTAAGTAGAAGTATTTTGGAATTTGGTTTCGATTTCAACAACCGATTAAATAATTCGTGTAACTAAACGATTGTCTATGTCACTTTGTTGATACTGCTACAATAGCATTATGCAGATATGTTAATACAATTGAATTAAGCATATATTTAAGGCGTATTATGTAACTCCGAATTATCATCATTTACAATTTATTTAGTCAAAACTTTAATAATGTCAGAGCCGGATTCATAAATGGAAGAAAATGATTAAAAAGGTAAGTCGTAACCTTACAATTCGCGATAGAGAATTTTTCTTTGATAACACTAATCGAAATAGACGAATAAAATATGACATAATTATGCTGCTAGCTAAAATATATAAAAACTAGAAAAAACATTTCGATAAAACCCCATGAAATGCTAAAATAAATATTATTTTAGATGCCTTAGTTAGTATTTACTATAACTGGTATAATTTATTATCATGCGCCAATATGTTTCTTTTAATAAATCTTTAGCTACAATTTTGACTTTGTCATGGCAATTCATTTATCACCATAAATCAGCTCATTTTCACAATAATAAATAGAAGTTTCTCTTAATTTTAACAGAAAATGCTGTCGACACTTCACTTATATCTTGCAATTGACTTGAAGGACACAAAACTGTAATCGGTTCATCAAAGACATATAGGGAATAATAGTGTTCGATTAGCTACTGTCCAAAGCGCCTCTACTATTACGAAACATAACCTGATGGCTATTCGTTACAAAGTTTTCTGACGAATCGCCTTGCTAATCAATTTTGCAAATTTTCCCACGTTTTTGTGAACGTCGAGTATGCGCGATATACGGATGTTCGGTCGAACCGTTTAGTTTTAGTAACACAGCTAAGACATCCACATCAATGGTATCTAAAGGTACATGTAAATACCTTAGTTATTTTGTTCCAAAGAATGTCAATAACAACGTTTTTTATAAGTGGGCTATCGATAGTTAGGACTTATTTGTATAAACTCAAATACATAACTTTGTACATGGCTTAATATCTCGATTATTTAATGGAAAAGTGTAAAATCTTAAACAATATAAAACTTTCTTCTTCATGAAGTCTGAATATTTCATATATTGAATTTATTACTCCAAATTTGAAATATGAGATAGATAAGACTGAAACACTTTCTGTATAATTTTAAACAATATGTTGTGAATATGCCCTCAAAAATCATAAGCGAACATTTTAACCATATCAAGTGAGCTGATATCTGTGTAGATTAACTATAAATGCAACAATAAAACATAGTGTTGAAGAACCAAGTGAATGCACTGCAAAAATGAGTGTCCTAATTTTGTCGACACTTTTAGATCGGTTTTAAAATTTAAAGGAAATAAATTGAAAATATGCATATTTGTGTTCCTTTCATATTTTTTGGTGAATTTGTTTTGAAAATTAAATATTCCAACAGTTCACTGGATGAGTAGCAGAGTTACTTCGGACGATTTTTTTCTTCAACAAGAAATTCTGCCAAAACGGATGGACTGATTTAAATAAAACAATAACAAGCTTAAAGGAAATACAGTTTGTAAAAAAAAAACTATGCAAGCAGATTTTTTAAATTTTGACTCATTTAATTATTATTTTCATTAAATAATAAAATATTTCGTGAAACCGTTAACCCATTGAAACATACATTTTTATTAACACGGGAAGTGGCTGAAAATTATTAGTCTACGGGTTTCGAGGTCATAGAATACGAATTTGACTTGAATTTTTCAAAATTCAAAATGGCGGTTTCAAGGTGCAGGACCGAAATATAACATGTTACACTTTTGTTGACGAATCCGGGTTAGAAGGGATTTTCGGGATCACAGATTACGAATCTGATTACAGTTTTTAAACATTCAAAATGGAGGTTTCAAGATGGATAACGAAAGTGTAAAAAATTAGTTGATCATCATGAAATTGAATTGAATACATTACAGAAATCTTAATGCAAACGGACTAAATTCCATATGTCTTGTTTATACAAACATAAAATATCACTTTTATATATAAACTTTTATTTAAAGTCCTTTAATATCGTGAAATCTGTCTCCTTCTCTCACTAGTGCTGGATTTAACTTCAGTATTTTATGCTAATGTTTCAACACCAAAACGTTTTAATTATAATATTCAAATTAGCTAAAACGACTTAAATTCCAACATGTTTACTGTCTCCATTGTGTGTCGCAGGCAGTAAGACACAAAAATACTTTATTTACGATCGATAAACGGAAAAAATGTCTTAAATTTTAAAACACTTTCTATGGAAGACAAATATGTTAAGGCATGTATTCTGAAGTGTCAAGTGCTTTGAGATAATACTTTTACAGGATACGAATTTTTACAGTGAAATTGCAGATATATATATATATAATATATCTAAAATAGTATTGTATTTCCGATAGAATAAGCTCAGTGATATAACTTTAGTATTAAAGTGAACCTGACGAGAATAGAGAGTGGATATTGAATCCACATTTTAGTCAAGGGTGTAAGTTTACGGTATTAAATTTATCATAATTCTTTAACGAAACCTCAAGATGTATGTCAATAAAATGATCATAATCTAATACCAATAATGTCTCTTTATTAGGCACGATAAACTTCAATGCAGTGATCTCGCCATGTAAAACTGGTCTAAAACTAGTCGGTATCTGGCCGGATCCTGACGAAACAACAAAAACTGAAGAATGTTTGGCAATGATAAAATTTTCTATATCAGTCGCTACGAGCGGCTTTTTTGTTATTTTTGCTCAAACAATGCAGCTCTTTATCGTCTGGGGTGATTTAACACGCATGACCAATATTATTTGTAATGGCGATCTCACAACTGCCATTTCGATAATAAAGATGATCGTTCTACGAATTAATAGAAAAGGTGCATACACATCACACAAGATTCACTCATTAATCATATCAATATCGTCAACAATCTCACAAGAATCCATCCAGTTCACAACATCCCGCTTCATCTATGTAGGTAATTGAAATATACGTTGAATTGAAAATTTAAAAATGCTCGAAATGACAATTTTTGCCCAATATGAAACGTACGACATCAATAGTCAGACATTCAATTCAAGAAAGTTGATAAGTTTCGGAGTGTATACATTGGGTTTTGTTGCGATTAAATTGTATCAAGAGATGAGCAGACCATCTGGGCATCCATAAAATTGTTGAAACTGAAGACATTTTAAGGGAGATATCGTCGTAAACATGAAATTTTATACAGGTAGTTATGGTATTTTAAGTCGATATGTCTGACAACAAAATGTTTCTCTCTGCTTTCTAATAATATTCTCTTAACGGTAACCAACCACTTACGTTGTACTATTTTACAAAATTTTAAGTCTTAACAACATATTTTTGTAATTATGGTTATGTGACAATTAGATTTTATCCTTACTCACAAATTTAGGAAATCTATAGGCACTACTTAATTTTCAATTGCTTTTCGAATCGTGCATCGACACTTGGCGATTTGTGTGGCGGAAAAAATATTTGTCTAAATGTGTAATATTTATCATTTTAATGACAAAAGAACTTATTTGTAAGAAAGGTATCTAGCAGCAATTTTGTATTTATTTCAAAAGCAGTATCCCTACACTCTTAAAATAGATCTCTTGAGAAATCCATTTACCGCAATCGGAATGATCCTCTTATCACAAGAGGATTTCCACTTGAGGCAACAGGATTCCGCTTGCGGCAAGAGTATATTTTAACAGTGCACATTTTTTATTGGCGCATCGTCTGCAGTTGAAAAATGTCATCAAATACATGTGTGCTCTATTGTTCTATACGTTATTGATCCAAAGAGCAAAAAATATAAAAAAGACAAAGAAAACAATTACACTTATTACGCGTACATCTTCCATTTAAAAATATTCTCAACGAATTTCTCCATACAAAATATTGAAAGTCCATTATAATATATTAAAATAGGAGCTCTATATACTTAAACATATAAACGATTGGGATTCTATAATGATTATTACAAAACCCTGGTAAAAAACTCCTTTCGTTAGCCTTGCGTAGAAAACTCGTCCCTATCGACTGTTATAAAAAGAAATCTTAAATCATATCATAATTTCTGTTTTACCGACGATGAAGAATGAGGTTATGTTAAATTGCTAGCATGCGCCGTACGAATGCCACGCAAGTGCCATACATGCAGGCATGGCGCTGCCGGGAAAAACTGAAAGTTTGCCACTCAAGACCCATGTGTGGGGCGTTTATACATTTCTACCAGGGATAGTCCACGCAAGTACACAAAGGCTGGAATAAATAAAATAAAAGTAATATTTACAAAATCACCGTAGTAAACATTTTTGTCGTGTATCTGTCTCACTGGTATGGTCTTGCTGCAAAATTAGTGTGAATGTGCTAAAATTAATTAGCATTCGAGTACACCAGATTAATGTATGTTTTTTCCTCATTCTTTAAATAACTAGTTATTTTGTATAATATATATGGCATAAATGACACATGAAAAATGGTATGTTTTAAATATTAGGGTATCTATAAAGTTGACCTGGCTCCGGATTATGAAAAAGAAATACTACGAAAAAGAACATTATGCGAAAGAAATATTATATTTGGACGCTAAATAAATACTTATTTGAAAAAATGACTTTACCCACTAAATTTACGTACGCTCGAGCAAAAAATATTGTTCCTATTCTTTATTTTACAACCTACGTACGAAATAGTAGTTTTCGATACAAGTGGGAAAAAGTGTTTTTGAACGAATGTGAAGGTTGCGGCACGAGTCGAAAGCTCGCGGAAGGCAATTCTAATTACTCGTTGCATTGAAATCTGATTTTCAGTAATTTGTCGTTATGATTTTTTGTTACAATAATATATTTACAGCTACGATAAAGACACACAAATCCATAAATATTTGTTAGTCCTTCAGTGACATAACCCCTTAAAGTAATTTTATTAACCCCCCTGTGCGCCAGGACGAGTATACTCGTCCAAACTACATTGTTCCCTTATGGGAAAAGGAAAACTGGTGCAAAGGAGGGTTAAACAGCATAATCAATATTTATTACAACAAAGTTCTTTCTTGTTTACGTGTGTTTGTATATGAGTCATTCTCCCCAAAAGAACAAATTCAGAATTAGGATTTCATAAAAAATGCAAAAACTTTAATATTACTGGTCCTATGTCAAAAAAAGGACATAAATAAGTCAGTATAACACAGGGTTAGAATCTTAATTGAGGACGGTTGCGAGACACCGCTGAGCTAGGACGTATAAACATTCTGCTCCGCGAGTGTTTACGCTTACGTATAAGCTGTAATACAAATAGTGCTCACATACCAGTGCTGTTAATAGTGAAAGTTTAAAATTACATATGGGTTATAAACCCAATGTAAATTGAAAAAAAAAACTATAACATTCATAACATATACAGGGTGTACGAAAAGTCCCGGGACGGTTGAATAACTTTCGAAAGAATAAAAATTTCAAAAATCGCCGAAACACGTGATTCGATTTTTCAAACAAGCTATCTTTTGAGGGGGGGTTTCGGCCCCCCAACCTCAAGGGGGGCGGGGGGCACGAGGGGGGCCAAAAATCTTAAATGGCAACATGGTTTGAGTGGGGGCTCATTTGAAAGGTATTTTCGAGATGAAATCAGATCACTGGTCATAGAGGGCGCTGCGATCATTTTTCGCAGATATTTTTGACTTTTTTCAGATCTTAGACGTACTAACGTTTGAAAAAATGAAAATTTCGAAGTCGCCGAATCGTGTAATTCAATATTCTTAAAAAACTTAAAAAACTTAAAAAACTTAAAATCGTGTAAAACAATATTCTTAAACGGGTGTCAACCCGTTTCTGAACGTTACATTGAAAAGCTCTTTTACTTGTATCTCTCCGAAAAATGATCGCAGCGCCCTCTATGACCAGTGATCTGAATTCGTCTCGAAAATACCTTTCAAATGAGCCCCCACTCAAACCATGTTGCCATTTAAGATTTTTGGCCCCTCTCGTGCCCCCCGCCCCCCTTGAGGTTGGGGGGGCCGAAACCCCCTCTCAAAAGATTGCTTGTTTGAAAAATCGAATCACGTATTTCGGCGATTTTTGAAATTTTTATTCTTTCGAAAGTTATTCAACCGTCCCGGGACTTTTCGTACACCCTGTATATAACTATAACATATACATTCTTATGGTAGTGCTGACTACAGAAACGAGCGCAAACTCCACAATGATATCACCAAATGCAGTTAATAAAAATCAAAAAGATACCGCTCTAACTTCATACACAAGAATGGTAGAACAAAGCCAGTTCCCAACAAAAGAACAAGGTGTAATAGTCCACGCAGTCGAAGGGATTTCAGTACACGACTACACATTGACATTTGGAAATCTTATTGATCCAAAAAATATATTATTTATGTATCGTATCTCGCATAGCAGAATTTGCTTCTATTTAAGTTCTAAAGAAATAGTCGATAAATTAGTGGACGAAGAAACGAAAATTAAAACTAGATGCCTTCGACCCGGGTGCCTACAATGTTGGCTAAATTCGTATTGCAGTTCCCTGACGAAAGGCTGATGCTTCCGGGAATATTCCCATTTTAACACTGCCAGGAAAGAAGGCGGCAGAGGGTGGTTCTAGCATCGTTAGGTTCGAGTAGTTTCTATACATATATTGTAACAATATCTTGTTCCTTAAATAAGGTGAATATGCCAATGAATGGACGGTTAAGCATTTTTCACACTTTGATCGATTGTAACTTTTGAATTCTTTTATGAAAATTTAATTATGATACCACCATTAGAATCGTTAGACTCTGCTCTTTATGACCGTGTAGTTCAACCTTTGATTTTATTTAATCATTAACCTCTACGTTTGTAAAAAAAATCCGCTAAACCCCAATGAATAGACGGGTTAAATCAAATGGGACGTTTTCAGTACCAGTTTTGGGTGGCTTTAAGACTTTGCTTTGATTTTACAAAATGATAAACACTGGAAGATCAATAGTACTGTAAATTTTTTTTGAATGTTCAAAGAACATAAAAATATGTATTTTGTTGCATGTTGTGCATCATACATTCATAAGAAATAGAAATATGTAAAAAATCGTCCATTCATTGGTAGTCGTCCATTCATTGGCATATTCACCCTATATTAAAATTGAAAATGTGCATTTTCAAAACTTCGACCCCGACCGCAGGTCAGCCGAAGCACTGATAAATGAGCACTTGTTCACACTGATGCTTAAAAAACGCGGTTTAGTCGAGTTTTTGACAGGTCGGGTTGCAGGAAATAATTTTTTTTATATATGGGATACTTCGGTTTCCGTTTTTTACGGCATTATCGTTGATTTTACGAAGAAATGAATAAAACCTTTTTTGTAGAGAATTCGATGTTCTATATGTTTTGCTGGAAACATTTTTTTGTACGATTTGTACTTTTTGTTAAAAAATTGAAAAAACGTGTTTTTTGAGCGTTTTTTTGTTAAACCTCCCCATAATCTAGTATGCATTGTCTCCAAAAACTAATCAGATCTAAGTTTGGCCAAGAGAAACCCAAATCCGTTTGTACTTTTTAAATTCGTCCTGCCAGTTGCGAGATATGGACGTTAGGGACGGACGGACGGACGGACGTACAACCTAACGGACACCAATTTTTTTATTGTTGCTTTGGGTTCCTTAGGGCCTGAAACGTCGACATTTGATGAAAAACTATAGGTTAATTTTTTGGCGGGAACTGACCAAATTCAATACTTCGCCAGACCTATGGTCTGGGTCGAAGTAATTGGTTTGGGTTCCATCCCACAACGGCCTTACTGGTAATGAACTAGCTGATAGATACGTAAAGCTCGCAGCAAATTCTAGAGAAATGACAAAGCACAAATTACCCTTTACTGATTATTATAAAGAGTACAGGAAAGATGCAAGAAAAAACACAGATATTATACTTCGGCAACAAGCAACAGCTAAAGGCAAACGCTACTTTAAATATGATTATAATAGTCGATCCAAACCGTGGTTTCATAAGTTAGGTTCACCTCGCTACGATATAGTCACGATCTCTCGATGCCGTGCTGATCACTACAATTTAGCCGCATCGTTATTTAGAGTAAATATAATAACGAGTCAGAAATGCGAACGTAATTATGAAAAACAAGATCTGAATCATATCATTTGGCAATGTACTCTGTATCAAGAAGAGAGAGTGCAATTAATAAGGGATCTACTAAAAATAAAATTCCCCTTTTCATTAAACGCAGAAACGCTTATAGCGGATCCAAACGTCGAAGCATGTAAAGTCTTGTGCAAATACATCAAAGCATGTAATCTTAATATTTAATTTTGTACCACACAATCCTGTGTAATGCCGAATGCAAAATTAAGTAATGTTTATTGTAAGCTAAATAAGCCCTAAAAGGCTTTAATATGTTAAATAAAAAAAAACAATCTTAATTAACAGTATTGTATAATAAATTAATTGGGCACGTAAAAAAATTGTTCAATTTGTTGTCCTATAGAGACAAAGATTGAATTGACTTGAATTATGCTATTCGGGAAGTTTTCGAGGTCGCTGATTACTAATCCGGTATCAATTTTCCAAAATTCAAAATGTTCGATTGGATATAGCAGTCGTAATCTTTAAAAGAATTATTAATAAAATTCATAATTTACGTACCACAATTGAAAATTTACCGTGATTACGAAGTGGAGTTTTCTTTCTGACGATGATGACTGCGGTTTGGAAAATCGTACTTGCACTGAATATTTTAATGTTTTTCAACATAATTAATCGATTTCATTAACCGCATTAATATTACAAGCACTGTTAACATATCCATTGTTTATTTATCACGCTTTCTTACATTTATTGTGTTTTTGTGACCGGTTAGAGAGTAGAAAGTAATTTAATTATAGGAAATCGAAATTGAATTATTTTGCCATTTCCACTTCAGAGATCACTTAAATATTCGATAACTAATAGATACAGCAAGATACATCGTATTATAATGCAGAAAGATGGCCATAATTTTTTTTTAGAATAAAATTTGATTCATGCACGATTACGGAATGTTTTTACATTGTAATGAATATTTCGGATAGTATGATATTTCCAACTGTTTTTTCATATAATCTGATGAAATACGGTACAATACTGTTATATGTCCATTATACTTATTAATTTAAATAATTTTTAGGAAAATTGTCATGAACGAGGCATTTGTTCTTTTTGAGAGAACCCTTGTACACCATTCCGATATTTTGGTCTCAACAAAGTTGAGGTGAAAGAAGAGCAGCACGGAAAATATTATGACGATTTCATGCAAAAATTGTCAGCGGTGATTTAATTTGGAAAACGCGATGTTTTTATATTTTTTCGAAAAATCACTAAACACTTATGATTTTGATAACTATGAAGTTGCAAAGTTTATCCTATGCACTATCGAACTGCACGACTCGAAGGCAAATACTGCACAAGGATGAAAGCGTTATGCAGTCATGCAAGTCAATTCTCCAACTTTTCTTCCCCTACTGACGATCATGCGCTGATGAAAGCAAGTTGTTGAGCTTTTCCATTTACAGCTTACTGCATATTGAATTTTGCATTTTTCATGAATACCTTCGATATTTTTTTAATCGAAATATTTTTTTTCTAATTTTGGATATCACCATTGGATAGGTCGATAAAAACTCTATCAATATCATGCGTTCAAACACTTTTGAGGCCCAAATTTTTCCCATCTAGAGAGCTGTAAAAAAAGTGATGTAAAAAGTGTGCCCGTGGGCCTTAATAGTACACTTGACGAAATGTAGGTTAGTTTCAAACTTTAAGAATCTTTCTTTTTCAACACGAATTTCACTAATTCAATTAGATACTAAAAGCTACTCTTTTAATGAATAATATTCTACTAATTGTAACTGAGTTTTGTTTAAATCAATTAATAGAGTTTGAGTGAAACTTAGTAGAATGTTACTAGTCCATTTTAAGAAAGTTATTAAATGTATTCTGATGTAAGCCAATATTAGTTTTATTTATAATTAAAAACTTCCTACATAAAGTATTAGTGTTCAATATCCCCTCTGTGTCGAAGCAAAAATAAAAAAAAACAGCTGCTGTGGTGAAGTGAAAAGGATGACCCCCATCGAATAAATATTTCTACTGCGTATATGGGCAAATTCGCAGAACTTTTAAACTTAGGTATACGTGAAGACATGCTTGTTTGTATTAAGACCAATATAAGGGGCAAGTAAATAAATAAACTATAATGATAGCAAATATAGTTGCCGACGAATTATTAGTGCCAAAGTTGCGAATAGTAATTCTTCTGTGGTTGCCAATTTGAATGGGTTTCAAGAAGCCAAATGAAACAAATTTTCTTCTTTTTTAATTAAAAAAATGTCTATTATTGCATTTTTTCTTATTAAACAATTTGTTTAAACAAATTTTTATAAATTTTAAAATTTCATACACAAATGTGAAGTATGGCTCCTCCTCTGAAGTCGATCCGCAGCTCTCGCAAATTTAAGAAATAATATAAGTGTTAAATATTCTGTAAAAAGGGCGATATCGCCCGTTGATAAGATAATAACAAAAAAAATGATCGAAATGGGGTAAAAACTATAACTCGGGGGTCGCTTATCACGAATCAAACCTTAATCTTGCAAACTTAATTTCAGCAATTTCTTTATTATTATTTACTTCAATATTATTTAAACAAATCACAAAAAATTTTGGACTCTCTAAAAATTAATAGTGTCATTCGATTCTGCGGAGAAAATCATGAAAAAATGCTCAGTAACATTTTATTAACCGAGTTTTCATTTTACAATAAAATCGTGAATAATTTCGATCTACCAAGTCATTCCTGATTGTCTATAACGTTTTTTTTATCAAAATAAATACTTGTAAAAGCATGTAAAAAAAGCGGTAAAAAATGTAAGCATTAATATGCATTTTTCACGATTTTGCTAGTGAAATCGAATTGCGTAGCTAGTTTTTCTAAATTGAACAATTTTTGCTAACTTGGTAATTGTTTACAATGATTTTATTACAAAATAAACGCTTAAACGAATAAATTACGTTAATAAATTTCAAAATTGTTTATATTGACTTTAGATTGATAATGTATTGGATAAAAAGAGTCGACAATACACGCAATAAAATGAGTAAAAACAAAAAAATAATACAAAAAAAAATGATTCTCTAGTGTGAGTTCACCTTCTCGTGAGAGTCGGGCAATGATAATACTATTTGTGGGCTAAATAACGTGTACTAATGTATAATTCGTAAAACTCGATTGTTTAGACAATATTGCAATAAACACTTTGTTTAAAAAATTAAATTTTGCAAAATTAACGTTGGATTCGTGATCAGCGACCCTGAAAATATCCAAGAAAACGTTGACATCTCATTTCGATGGATTTTTTCGAGGACTTTGTAACTTAATTAACGCTGGTGTAGACAGCGCCTTCAGTAAATAGACTTAAAAAGATGTGGATCTCATAGTTTTTGGTCCATGGACGCAACAAATTTACTTCCCGGGGGTCAAAAAATCCGCTTTTACAGTGTTAACGTTGTTTGAAAAATATTTTTTTACCGTAAATTTAGTGTTTTCTTGCAATAATTGTTTATAATAATTCAGGCTTTCATTAAATAAAAAAAATAAGACCACCATAAGAAAGAGGATGATATTTTGCAGAAAATACCTTTTCCCTCATTTTTTGTCAACAACTTTAATCTACCGGACTTGTTTTTATATGTACCAGTCTAGTTTTAATCTGAAATCTGGCATGATTAAAATCTTGACTCGAGGTAATTAATTTTTTTGATTATTTTCCATTTTGAAGGTAAATTTTTATCTATTGTGGTTATCAAAATTATTACATTGATTAAGGTTATTTTCTAAGCCTTCTGGGATGCAGGTGAGAATGTCATTGACGTATCTATACAAAAAGGATTTCTTTAAAATTTTGTTTGTGTGTATTCGAGTACTAGATTTTGGTACAACGGGAGAAAGATGCGAACCCATTGGTATACTGTAAATTTGTTTGTGAACACAATTGCTAAATTTAAACTATGTGGAATTTAAACATGCAATTACTGCTCGTATGAAATCTTGTTCTAATGGATGTACGTTTTTCAATTTCGTTAGATTTATTTTGGATGTTTTCCATCGCAATATCGTTAGATATTAGTAAAAATTACAAATTAAAATATTCTATGGATTAGCCTACATCGCAAAATATCGAATAAGCTTTGTACAATAGGAAATAATACTTTGGAAAAAATCGATCGTCAAAAATTGAATACAATGGTTCGTTTGAATACATATTAAGATCATATTTTAGCAGAGTTTTTTGTATTTATATTTTAAGGGAGAAAGATACATGGGATAATGGTGAAATAAGATTTTTTCGACAACTTTCAGAAAGGTTCAAAATCGACCTCCATATGGTCCACAATCGACACTTCTTTTTTCAAAGTAACGTTTTTTATTCTCACGGTAAATTATAAATACTTCTTTTTAATACCAAGCACTCACTTTTAATTTATGCGCCCGTATTATTTCATCAATGCTGTAAACATTATTATGTATATATTATGGTTGGCTAAAGGGAGTTAATCCTGGGCCATTAATAGCATATGCTACGCACTCGGGATCTTTAACCTGCAAAACTTGACATATTCACTTGTTTGCAACAAAGCTATCGGGAAATATTCCGATAATTTTGAAGGTCTCGGGATATTACAACTGAGAATTTTTTGTGACAATGATAATTTCCTGGATTTTAATTTTTAAGATCATATCAATAAACAACAATAGGCCTGATCTACTGGACATATTTCACATTAATGCGTAGAAGTTCGAGTCTCGGTCTGGGCATGTTTTTTTTCTTAGCGAAGGATGTAATCTTATACTTTTCGGATTCGCATCCCCCGAGTATTATCTGACATCTCCTAATAATATGTCAAATTTTCCAATAGTGTCCAACATTTCCTAACATTACTTGACATTGTACGCTATTACCTTGATATATTCCCAACACTACGCTCGAATACTTCAACATTTCCTAATATTTTTAATAATATCGAAGGTCAACGTATTAAAACTATAAAATTTTAAACAATTTGTAATGAATGGAACAAATACGATCGAATCAAAGTGTAGTAGAAGATAAATATTTAATAAAAGTATTTGAATGTTTAAATTATTTACCTAAATGATTCAAAAGATATCTGCAGTAAAACAATAATAAGCATATGTTTACCTTCAGTTTAAGTCGTTTGATGATTGAAAATTGTTTTCTTAGAACTTTATTTTTTGTTTGTTGAACGGAACGAGACAAAAACAGTAAGAACGATAATAAACAATCTCATTTAGTATGACGTTTCAGTCAAATTTTGGACCCTCTTCAGATTTATTCAAATAACAATAAAATAATAAAAAAAAAAAAAACTTAATAATACAAAATTATACAAAACTTTTCAAGTATTTTTGGCTTTATTCGATATATTGCCTTAAATACGTCCGTCCGTTAAAATGGATCATTATAAATGTTTTTTCGTCATTTTATACTCTCCAAATTCATTGGAGTGAAAATTAAGCTACTCTATTGAGAGTGATATTTCACTTTTACTTGTCATTCCTTTCACTCTTAATGGAGTGAAATCTTCCTAGGGTGAAGTGTTCACACTGTATAAAAGAGTGGCTCAGCCTTCGCCTCAAGGAATTTAGAGAATAAATCAAAATATAGATTAGCCCACTGGAAGCTTACGTTATTTTATCTTTAAATCTATCAAAATTTATGGTAATATTTCGAGCAAATACATACTGTTTTTGAAAAAAATGAGTTTATTAATTTTGATTTCTGTCACTCTTTTAGTAGTTTTGAAGATTCGTTGAAATTTCAAACAAACTTTTGGAAGAACACCAAGTCCCCTATTTAAATCAACATCAGAAAATAAATTATCTTAATTTTTAGTATTAAAAACTTAAATACTCATAGCCAGAAAATCATCTTTTGTGAATTAGGAAAAATACATATCTCCTTATTTTTATCGAAGTCATTCAATCGCAAATAAATTTAAAAATTTTGAACTCATCAGGCAGCCTTTTTTTTAAATGGATTCGGTCCATAATTACTGGTTATTAGGCAGATTCTTTCTAATGAATATATTTAACGTATTAACAAAAAATTGTTTTTATATATGTTTTATGTGAAAGTAAATTAATTTCCTCCTTTGTAAAAATTATAATGTCCTTGTTACGGAGAAGACAGATAACTAAGATTATTATGTTAAGAAGACAAAAAAATTATTGAAATAAAAACTTAATAATCTGAATAGGGAAATACAAAGCATGAGTATATACTAATATTTATTGTAAAAAACAATACGGTAATTACTGCTGCCAATTTTAATTACAATAGTGCAACAAAAGTATTTCTAAAGTTCAATGTACCCAATTCTTCAACACAGGCAGAATTTCAAGAATCGTTGACTTCATTAATCATGCATTGATTGAGCGAGCGTGATCGTTCGTGAAGTCTAATTGTTAACCAAGGTCTATAACGTACCTTGTTAATCACGTATGCACCCTCCAGTTTTAATAACTGATGAGCTTCTCGACTTTAAAACTTCGACTGTCCTTTTACATCTTCGTTGAGCTTTTTTCTTGCACTAACTTTGAAACTGACCCCTCTCTAACGGTCAACGACTTTCTGAAGTTAAAATGTGCGCACATATACTAAAATAAAATGGAGAGAAACTTTTCTAAAGAAAATAAATATGCACGTATCCATGTTGCAACGCTGTTTTTTTTAAATAATACATATTTAGGTAAAACTCAATGCACACTTTAGAAAAAAGTTTAAAATGTTCTAGGGTTCCATATTGATTATTTAAGATGACGGATGTCAAAATGGCATCCAAGAGCGAAAGACTCCAATACATAAAAAAAAAACATTAAAACTTTTAATGATTTTCACGAAACTGGATTCAGGCATTTTTGTTGGTGCTGAATACAAATGAATTAAAAAAAATACGCCTCCCTTTTTGAATTTTCCTAAACCGATATCAGTCTCTCGAGGGATCTCGAAAAGTCCCGAGATTTAAGGGGGATCCGATGAAAAAATTTGTCCCCCATATTGGATACGCTATCTTTGAATTTTCATAAACTGTTATCAGACTCGCATTGAGATACCCACATTTATGAAAGTATTTGGAGGACTTTTTAATATCCAGCGCCTCATACGTTCTTTTTTTAAGCTTGGACGCCATTTTGTTGACCATCACCTTGAATTTACTATAAGTAAGCAAGGATTTTGATAGCTGACGATTCGATGAGACGATATTTTAGATTTTCATGGCGAATTTCACTCAATTTCCGCCTGAAAATTGCGATTAAACAATTTTTTCCGCCAGAATGTTTTCTTGTATGTAATGTGCCATAACCTTGTTTGAGTTAACAATAACCAAATTTTGCTTTAGAATCTGAAAGAGGGATCATTTTTACATAAAAAATGGTCTCGGACAAATATTTATACTTCTTTTGTTATACAAAAGGAGAACGGTAAAGTTGCACTACACTTTGCGCCCTCGTGGGGTTTAACGGATTAAAATAATGCGTCGTTATTTAGCGGTCTCTTACGGGCTGATGGCGGTATGTCTGTGACAAGCTATTGGTTCTGTTGAACGCACGCGATACTCAGGCAGTAAAATCCCTTACAGACTAAAACAAGAGAAAGGGGTTGGGTAATATTCACATTTTAATACAATGCTGAAATATTCAATTGGATGCCCGTAAAGAAAAGAATTTAATTTTTTAACAACCTGGTGTAGATGGCCCTAGATCCGAATTCATAGTATTTCGTCCAGTATTCAACTATAAAAGTGGAAGCATGTACTACGAGGTCCGACGATTGATATACGAACTAGATAGGGGATACGCCATTGTTGTTGCCCCCAATTGAATGGCGCCATATTGGAGAACAATTGTCATTCTGCGATGTCATCGGACACATTGTGTCAAATACATACATATATAAAAGAAACTACCCGCACATGTAATAAGCTTATATAAGTATAATATATAAGGAAGACTTTCAACAAAACTGAGATTGTTTTTATTAAAAAATCACCGATTCTCCTCGGTTTTTTAAAATTGTCACATTATGTATGATATAGCGCCACCCAATTCAGAGTACATTGGTAGAATTCTACAGATAGCGTATCCGCTATAGTTTATATTCTTGGAATTTTAGTCTTGTGAATTATACTCGGTGGAGTTACGGTAATCGGAATTATGGTCATGGGAGTTTTGACCGTGTGAATTGTGAACTGTAACCGATCCCGAAGAGAACAACAACATAATACATTACTTCAGTCCAACTAATCCTTATAACCGCACAGAATTTCCGTGAAAATTGATGATTGTAATTTCAGTCAATTTGATCGTCGATCATCATGCAGAGTTTTCAGATAGGCTAATTGGGGATGTACGTTTCAAATGGGAATTTGGCGATGTATCGCCAACATCTGGCTACCCTGGCTGAATGCCGCGCATATTCCATGGGCATTTCATCAGCAATCTGGAGAGTTAACATTCAGTACATATTTTGTAAACACAAGCCGTGCTGTTGCAGCACCCTTATTTTCTCCACTGAGCTCCTTCTCGTACTGAAGCTACTATTTCAATTTCTTTAGCCGCAACTGAGCGTTTCAGTTCTAGAAACCAGAATTATTATTATATCAACCAAACCACGACTTGGATACTGCCTGTACAATAAATATATATATATATATATATATATATATATATATATATATATATATATATATATATATATATATATATATATACTATGAAGCTTATGCCCCTGTTTTAAGGCAAGTTTCGAAAGGAGTTTGGAAATTACTACTCTGAAAATCTATTCCTCTTACGCCCACGCGCCTATTGTTCTCTGTAACCATTCATGTTGCAATTCTTAAACTTAAGGAATACCTCGCTATCAACTATACGAAAATAAAAAATGTGCGATGACGGAATTGACAAGTTATTAAATATTACCGACCAAGATGTCATATGTTTTCTCAAACATGAAACGGCGCCGCTTCTTCGTTTCTTTGGAGGATAACGATCCGATTAATTCTACACGGAAAAAATGAAATGGATGTGAATTAGTTACAATTTGTTGGTTGGGAGAACCAATAAACTGGCAGGGAATCCATTTAATAGGATGGAAGAACCAATAAATTGGCAATCGCTGTGTGGTCGGCGTGGTGCGCAGCCGCTCTTTCAAGTAAAGCTTCCTGATTGGAGATCCAAACTTGGAAGTGACTGTTGAAAAAATAACGAGCGTTGCGCCCGCTACGACAAAGATAGCAGGCTGAACGGAAGACAGCTGCTTTATCATTAAAGGGTATCCTCTGATGATAAAGTAGTTTGTCGACTGTATCTGACTGGGTTTTCCGTAGTTTTTCCAGACCCCTTGCAAATGCGATACAGAGAGGTAGTTGCTCTACGGGCCCACTATTGGCGGGACTGGCTCTGGGTGGTCATACCTTGTATTTGTCTATTGTCTTGTTAAGTGTTCGAGTGCCTGTCCGACCTATCCACCCGAGAGCTGACCCGCGAATAGGCTAAAAATGTCATTAAAGCGGGGGATAATTCCTTTCCGTTATCCTTAATTGGGTGGGAGAACCAATAAATCGGTTAAATTGATCGTCCCAACCATTTCAGCTAGAGCTGAGCACACTAAGTAAGTTGATTGGGGCAACCAATTATGTAGTTCTCAACCAACTCGATCTTTCTGTGTACTATTTTTTTAAGGACGAGCGCCTAATGCTTACTTAGAGCGCTGTTTTCAGTATGCTCCAAACCAATTAAAAAATAAACACCAAACAAGTTTAGTTATCAGATCTCAACGATTTGGTTATGGTAACGCGACCAGTTGATTGTAATAAATATGTAGATATAGACATAGACAAACTAGTGGCCAGTTTTGCTTGTCCGTATTCACACTATTCTGATTTAATGGACCCGGATACTATCATTATCCCATAGAACGAATAAACAAGTTACAAATATAAATGTATATAATGGCGCGAAAAGAACAAGTCGGTTGGGAAAACCAACTAATTGGTTACCTCAACTAACTGATTTAGTGCGTTGAGGTCTAGTAACTAAATTGATTGAGAGGGGCATCTTAACCAATTTATTGGCACTCCCATCCAATTAAATAATCTCCCTACCAATTAATTGGTTCTCCCAACCGATTCTAACCAATTCAAAGTTGGTTTTCGTAACGAACTCGTTCCGTGCGATACCGTTAACAGTTAGTCGACGATCTATTTATGACTTGTCCACCCACGTAGCGTACCAATGTCAGTAGATATCCCTATATTGTACTTTCGCTCGGCAATGTTTCTGAGTATTCCAAAGATAATCGGAAATAAAAAGACAACTGCACCAACGGGGATTTGAACACGAGACTTTGGGAACATGCAGATTACGAGGCAAACTAACTAACTACTTCACCACCGCGTTCTCCGTGGGATAAATATATGCCGTATATGATAATTTATCTGTAATTTTTGGTATTTAGCAAGTTTACTTGATCAAGCAATGAGCATGAAACCAGGAGATTACTTCAGTTTAATTATCAGAAGACTCATTGTCTAACAGATGATGAATAAATCAGTTTGATAAAACTACTCAATTTTTTTGACTCGACCGTCGAACTTCTCCATGTGTCTTTTTCCTACTTTTGTGAAGGGACGACAAATCATGATGTCTAAGCCAAGAAACTTGTTCTACTACTAAATTGCCTAATTTCTCGTAATATTAAACAAAGGCTGAAATTATAAATCATTGCTACGTCAATTTCGCCTATTATCTTAGCGAATTGAAACTCAGGATACGTTCCTTAAACATTAATAATTCCTTTACAGTGACTTAATGTTCACAACCAAAACGGGAGGAAAACTTAAATGTGATCTTCCTTTCTTACGTCAACGCGTATAACCAGACAATTTGTATGGAAAAGAATAAGAGGTAACTATTAAAATAGAATATAACACAAATAAAAAGTACTAGTAATAGTGCTAAGTGGATGGGTGAATGCAAAAGATGTGTACTCAGAAGACAGAAAGCACAATAAATATAGTACTTACGAAAAGTATCTAACACAGTCCGCAATATTTTTTCCTTTTCAACTTAGTTGGATGATCCGTAGTGCACGATATAAGATGTAACGGTGATCTCACTCCTAAATATTGTTTATTTCTCAGACCGCTGACTGTTCAGTACATTATTTTAACACTGCAGATGGCTATTTTGTATTTACACAGGGCTATGTTGTTCACATCTACTAATTGACTCTACGAAAAATATGTAAACGAAAAATACTGATTCGCCTATCATGCTCACATGGTGATATCGGTATATGTTGACAAGCGTTATCCAAGGAGCTCCTTTATAATACTTTAATGAATTCCACACTGGATATGATTTATGCATATTTTTAGGCAAGTATGTAGAAGAGCAAGAAGTACTGCAACGACAAGTAGTATTTTATGACATCGATATATTTCTCAAAATAATTCTAATTATACCAGTTCTTTCGTTGTGTTAATCTTACCAAATACAAGTTGGGCCACCTCTTAAAACAGACTAAAAATCACAAATTCGTGTCTTGTTTCAAACTAAGTACGGTGTCACTTTAACGTCTAAGAATTCACGGAACTTGAGGACGTTTCCTAAACCGCAGCCGATCCACCAGAAATATGAGAGAAATAATGACATTCGATTACCATCGTATTAAATTGGCTGTAATACCGTGAAATATAAAAATTGCCTAATAGCTATTCGATACACACTCTGTTATAAGAATTACCCCGCTATCAATTTTGCATGGTCTCCCACGGTTTAGCAACGACCTTATGCGCTACCTTTGGCTGGTCCGGCGAATCGTTTAGTGTTCGCAAAACTTTCCCGACATCCACATCTATGGACTATAAAGGTACATAATGAATATAGTCCACGCTGTTTTGAAATTAAATTTGGAAAGTGGCAAATTTATTTTGTAATGTTATTTTAATCAAAGATCAGGTGTCGTTGATGAAAATACACACAAACCTTTTTTGTTCTTATCTGAAAACTATTTATTTTGAACTTTTGAAGTTCAAAAGTAGGTCACACATTTCAACTAAACTGACATGGTTGGCCTAAATTTGTGCAGTATAAACCTATTCTAATATAAATTTATTTGCTCTGTCTCTAATTGCGAGGCAATTCTTAATCGACCAGATTCTTTTTGTATTCAATAAAAATATTCTGTTTATCTTATTTAAAAGAATAAGAGTTTTGGTTCGATAATCCTACAATTAGCCCCCGTGCTAATTTAAAAAAAATTGTTTTTAATATAAAGTCGAAATACACATTCATTATAGACAAATATTTCTTCAAAATCGCATGAAAATGTATATATTTATTGGAATCTATTTTAATTGTAATCGCATTTATACAATAGGCGTGAATTTCGATTATGTGATCGCCCTACCTCGAATAGGTCTGGGGATTGTGGGAATCTGGCCAAATCCAAATTCCACAAATGCCGAAGATATATTTGCAACGCTCAGATTCGTAACATCAGTCATTTTAAGCGTCCTGTTTATAAATGCCGCTCAAACCGCCCAATTGGTATTGGCGTGGGGCGATTTGGATCGAATGATGAACATCATCTCCATAGCAGATCTTCCAATGGGAATCGCAGTAGTAAAGATAGTCATGCTTCGAGTTAATAAAAACGGTGCATAATTCACTCACAAACATGCACATTTCACTCATTAACCATAGCGACAAGCTCATCCTTAAAACCTCAAAGTTCACACTAACATATTTAATGTTCTTTAATATATGAACTTTCGTGCTTTGATTTAAAAGCTCTACGATCGCTCGTACAGGCGATGCGTTCCGATTGGCAAATGCTAAACAGCAAGCACGAGCTGGAGAACATGATTCGAAATGCAATAACCACAAGAAAGTTGAGTTTTATGTCCATAACTCTCGGAACATCCACGGCGCTGATTTTTGTAGGGCTCCAATTCATTCAAGAGTTGAAAAGGCCATCCGGACAGCCCGACGAATGCAGAATTAATTTGTTGGATGCTTATTTCCCGTACAATGAAAAAATAACACCGAATTATCAGCTGACGTGGATTGGTTCCTGCATTGGGGGTGTACTTTGCGTTATGTCATACTCAGCAATTGACAGTTTCTTCTTTGCGTTGATTCTGCATCTATGTGCTCAGCTCAAAAATTTGCGATTCAGACTCCAACAAATAACTAGTCCGGATGCAGAATCGGTATACGCAGAGAATTTTCAACGGAGGATAGTCGAAATCGTCAAAAGACATGAAAATCTATACAGGTTATCCATTTTATTTCAGTTATTTATATTTACAGTAAGGCGTAGCAATATAAGAATACCACATTTAAAACTGATTTGGAATTGAATTATACAATGTTTTTAAATTGTTAGCAACAATATAAATCTTAACGTTTATGCAATAAATGTGTAAGGCTGTATTTAATAGTCGCTAATTAAATTTTGATTTTGCATTAGGCATGCTTTTGTATCACCGATTTCCTATCCTCTAAAAATATGTGCCATCCTTTATAGTCATGGAGCCATCCTCTAAATCCATGGAACTATTCTCCATAATCATGGAGCCATTCTCTATAACCATGGAACTATCCTCTATAGCCATGGAGTCATCCTTTAATACCGGGGCTTCATGCTATTTAGCCATGATCCACGCTTTTACAGGATAACAAAGCACTGAAACACAAGCATGATGCCAAAGCTAAAAAATTTCTCTGCGCGTGAAAGAGAAAAATATTAAAATTGTAGAGGAAAGTCGTAATTTTGTTCATTTAATATGGGTCTTCAGTCCTTATTCTTGTGATAAACAATATTTCAAAATGTAAACAGACAACGTATTTATTTGTAAACATTGCACCTTGATATGTGAAACTCTTTGATGTCAACTTTTTGGGATTTTACAAAATCAAAAGATCGAACGATTTTTAAACATGTTAATGCTTTTCCAATGATTGAGTAAACTTTCTACATTATCGCAAGAAATTCGAGTCACTACTGAAAACAATATTGAGTAATTGCGATTTGTATAAGGGTTTTAACTTACATGATGTTACATATTATAAAAAGGCAACATCGAATATTATGTATATTGCATATTAGTATATTACGTAACAAAGGCTTAATTACCGATATTCGACAAGTGCGAAGTTTGTCGCAGGAGCGAAACGAGGGTAACAGTAACACTCGTCGGAGATCGTTAATTCGCCCACGTTCCATACGATATTCTTTAATACGAAGGTCATAGAGCTCAATAATTTGGGCCCAAATATTTCACAGGGCGCAAAATAGAGTTCTACTCCCGGAGTATTAAATAGATTAATATTTAGATAAATGATTATTTTCAAATTCAGTTTTGCAGATACCATTGAAACGGCGTTTAATTTAATGTTTCTGACGCAGATTATGTTCTCCATGATACAAATTTGTCTTCAAGGTTATTTATTTATCGATGTAAGTTGAACCAAAGATGATTCATATGTGGTTGTCTTTTTGTTTGGTTTTGCATTGTAATAACTCTTAAGCTGAAAAGGCCCCAAGGGAAATAAATTTTCAACTCCTTGACGTGTGGAATTGCACATTATTTGGCAAAAAATTATTTGGAAAATCATGCCTTTCTATTAATTACATGGACAAAATTCAGGATCGAACTTAAGACGTTGAATGCGCAAGGAATGGGCAGACAGCATTTTTAGAAAATTCGAAAAATTGTTAAAACAAATCGTAACAAATCGTAACAAATTTTGTATTATATTTCATACCTCGTCTCAGATGATCACAGTGTTGGCATCCCTACACTCTAGGAATCGTCACAAAGTTCAACATATAAGAAGAAGCATTCAGAATATACTAGTAACCATGGTATAAGAAGAAAGGTATAGCAACTTGGTGGGTGCGCATAAGCAACCAATCGGCGTTGATCTAAATTACTCGGTTGAGGATAGACGGGAACATGTAAGAGAGGTACAGAAGCAACCAATTACCGTTGATTCAAATTGGTCTTTTTCCTTCCACCTTGCTATACCTCTCTTTTTATACGTTTCTGGTATCTATGCTGAATCGATTCCCCTGGACATGGAAAAATCGCAAGATATATTTACAATTATAGTAGTTTCAATAAATGAGAAAATCATTTCGAAAATACACTGTAGTGGTTACGCAAAGAAAAATTTTGTTTATACTTTACAATACATTTATTGTCAATAACCGAGCGAAACGCGAAATGAAACTACAGTTTCTTGATCAAACAACAAACTTTATTGCTTAATGGCGACGATTAAACGGACCGGCAACTATTCGGCTGAGCGATCGAAATCGAAAAGAAGGCCGACGGCATGGAGACACCCGAATTTATACACCGCCGTTGCTAACGAGGATAAACAGCGGTCGTTAGGGAACTATTTTCAATTGTTTTTTCCGGACGCCTACGTTCGAATTTGTCCGGAACATTTTAGATTTTTTCCATAATCAAATTGAAATATCGAAATGCCAAATTGTATTTAATCATAAATCTTGCCAACAAGATTAGATGAATCCTAATAAATAAATATGATGAATCAATTTCATAAATTCGGAGCACAAGCATCCATTCAATCATAATTCCATCAATCGGAGCACAAGCTTCCGTCTTCATAAATTTTCCACCAATTAGAGCGCAAGCATCTATTGGATTCGTGATTTCCATTGGATCGGAGCACTAGCATCCGCTAAACTTGTATTTCCCCGAATCGAAGCACTAGCATCCGATTCTCAATACAAGTTTCCTCCAATTAGAGCACAAGCATCTATTGGGTTCCTGGTCACCGCTAAATCGGAGCACTAGCATCCGACGAAATCGTATGTCCCTGAATCGAAGCACTAGCATCCGATTCTCGATACGAGTACCGATAATGCAGTTTTCTTCATTCGAAGCACTAGCATTCGATTAAACATGCAACTATCAGTATCCATTGTTGACGTTAATACAGTCAACAGTCGTATAAAATTGGAGCACAAGCATCCAAAGTTCTCGTACATACCCGAAATGCATTCCATTGAAAAGAAGCACTAGCATTCAGTTCTCCATGCAATTCAGGCGCAATATTAATTTGGCACGTTCGACATTCAATTGCAAATATTAATCAAAGATTACATCCCGGATAATTTTACAAAGCATTAGACTGAATTCTTATGTATCCATACTGCCGTGACTCATCCGTTACATAGACTCTTTTAAGTTTTAATTCACGATATCGTCGCCATTTTAGAAGGGCCCGTACAATAATGACCTATAGGCGCCCGTCTTTGCGGCTGCAGCCGACTTCGTGAGGAGTACCCCCATTCGGGTGTGCAATGGTGGAGGGAAAACTGCAGAAAAACCTCCACCGGGTACCGCAAATTAAAATACATTGATTTAGTTCGCAACATTTATAATATATCATTACACTTGTATTATAATACTTACGAACGAAAACACTCTACGACACTTTAGGTCAAATGAAAACAAACGCGTTAAGAAAGGAAGGAGAGGGAGGCCACCGTCGTTACTAGCGACGCTATGCCGAATGTTCTCCCCACTTTTTCTGCTTCAAGAAGGTGGACACTTCTTTACATAGCGAAGCATCTCTAATGGCCCAGTAGTTTCTGATATGCATCTACGACAGCAAAAACACTTGGTGTTGAGTTGATTTAGATATTATAATAAAAACACTGATCGGTTCATAAAGGATGCACATTTTTTAATTTATTACTGCGAAAATAATAATTCATAAAAATGTCATCAGAACTTTAAACAATTACACTCTGATTATCCAAAAAGAGACATGAAATTATATAATCAAAAGCAATTAACCTAGTGATATTTGATCACAATTATATGAAAGCCTCTTCAAAGGACTACTCTTTCGTTTGTTAAACATGAAAAACCCTTGTTGAGGTCAAAGAAATACTTTATTCAGTACAATTCGAAAATTCACCTTAAAATATTTAAACTGTAAACATAACACTGAATTATCTTTATATGTGGCAATTACAAAAGCTACAAATTCGATTTATTGCATCATTATAAAATTACTTGTAAACCCATAAAATCTTGTAATATTCTCTGTGTTTATTTTCAGGCTATTTCAAGTAAAAAGGCAGAATATGCAGATATTTTATTTCTCATTGCGTACATAGTTCTTGTATCAAGCCTTCTTTTCATGTACTGCTTCGTGGCTGACAGACTTCGTCAAGAGGTAAAAAATTACTCTTATAACACAAGGGTGAATAATATTTGATAAGATGTCCACAAACCTAGTTAATGATAGAAATAGACAATTTTATAATGCAGCAAGATTGTGGTAGCAGTACAAAAATTAATTTTTCTTAGTTTTCTAATATTCAACGCATCTTTATAGAAGTATCATAGAATTTTGAACTATAAATGTACATATATATTTTAGAGTACTTTGGTCATTCGGGCAGCATATGACAGTAAATGGTATGAAATTCCTGCGAAACAAGCTAAACTCCTTATACCCATCATGTGTCGAGCTCAGAGACCTATTGAAGTTACGGCTGGAAAATTTGCAACCTTGTCCATCGAATTATTTGCAAAAGTAGGTATTTATAAATCACATATTACATATATGTCTAATAATTAGGAAAGTGATCAATCCGTAATCCAGCCATTTTTTTAACTGGAGCGAATGATTATTAAAAATATTACAGTGTAATTTTGACCTAATCCCTTAGCAATGTAAAATTACTTGTGTTTACCTTAAAATGGTTTGTTACCTGTACTTTTGCTACGAATTGCATAGAATCAAAACTGGGAAAAAACCAATGTGATATACAATAATATATTTATTTGAAAGTCGATTGACATATCACATTCAGGTTTTCTTAAATTCCGTTGTTACCAACCAAGCGGAATACATCTTACGCATGACGACAACATTTTGCGGTGGAACCGTTAAATTTGCTTAACTAAAATTAAATAAATATTTTTCACCGATAATACTTCAGACCACGGCCCGAGCTAGTTAGTTCTTTAGCCTAGTGTTTTTTTGTTTTGTTTTGTTTTGTTTTTTTAGGGAGTACGTTGGGGTTGTCAGTAAATATAATATACAGGGTAGACCTCGGCTTGCGGGTCATAGGCATTCCATGTTAAAGAAGTAACTAGATCAGCCGACTAATCACTCGGTATTTAGAGTTTGTCGGCTTTGCTACAATTCTTAATTCTGTTTTGTTATATATTGTGAGAAATTAAAATCCTGTAGCAAACCCTAATTACCACGGGATTAATCGACTGACGATCTAGATACTTCTTTAACATGGGATGCCTATGACCCGCCAGCCGAGGTCCACCCTGTATAATAACATAGTAGGTTTGTAGTTCAAAAGTCGACTTTCCCGTCGTGTTGTGATAATACATCCTCTTAGAATTGTTTCGGCTTTGTTGTTTTGTTCCCGGAATTTGTCTATTTTCCCAAACTAATTTAATTCGATATTAGTCTATATATTATGCGTACTTAATATGGACGTAATGGAAATATTAAATTGCACTCCAGGTATTTCGCTTTTATTTAAATATTTTCTTAAGTGATTATATTTTAGACACTTTTAACCCTCCTGAGCACCATTTTTACTTTTCCCATATAGAGACAATGGAGTTTGGACGAATATATTTCTCATGGTGCACTCGAGGGTTCAGGTACTGAAACATTTATTAATACCATTTGACACGGAAAACTGAGCGGAAATAGTATATTATGATGTGCGGTAAGTTAGTGATAACTGCACGATTGCGAGATTTTAAGCACGTGCCGAAGGTGAGTTCTTTAAATCTCGTACGAACGCAGTTATCACTAATCCGCACACGTATCATATACTATTTTTTCAAACACTTGCGGAAAGATCGAGTTTTACGTAAAATCGTGCGGTATTATCCATTAGCACAGGTTAAACGTGCGGTAAAGTCATAACGGTCAGGTTATCCGTGATATATTAGTATATTACCTAACAAGGGTGTAAAGTGCACTTTTACACGTCGGGCGGGAACTATACATACGAGGCGCCGAAGGCGACGAGTGATGTGTAAAATTCCCGACCGCTGCGTAACAGTTATACTTTACACCCATGTTAGGTATCCTAGTTTTTGTAATTGGGTGCGTAAAGAGAGTGCGTAAAGTACCACTTTACGCACGACCTTTCACTTTACGAATTTTGTCGTCGGGAGTGCGTAAAAGTGAACTTTACGCACGAAAAACAGGCATCAAAAGTACTTTTCGATACAAGTGCGTATGTGTAAAGAACTTTACACATACACACGTGTGCCGAAATATTGTTTACGTACGGCTTTTCTGTGCGTGACGTATAATCGAGTGCGTAAAGTTTACTTTACGCACGAGTTTACTTTACGAACCGAAAAGACGTACATAAAGTACTTTACGCACTAACTTTACGCACACAATTACAAAAAATGAATTTTCCTTTCTTACTGCATAATATCTCGTAACGCGTGAGCATAGACGCGATGTTTATTTACATTTGACAAGTATATTATGTTTTCCGCCACAGACGAATATTTTGTACTCCCTGAAATGTTATCAACTCAAGGCGCGAACTTTCCACAGAATGTTTGAAAAAATAGTATATGATACTCGTCAACCGTTACTAATTTACCTCGCATGTATCATAATATACTATAACTGTGGAAGAAAAATAACACATTCTCTCCCTTGGGAGCAAAATAAATATATCCGGGAGAAAAATAAGTTTCTCGCATTCTGTGCGCAAAATACTATTTTGCTCCCTATATCGCGGAAACAAAATAGCACGCCCTCGTATGAGAACATAGTATGTTCAACAAGGGAGAATAGGTGTTTGTAGACTCGTGCGAAATGCCGTCCTCTCTTCGCTCGGGCGTCAAACTCGCACTCATCGGCAAATACCTATTTTGCTCCCTAGTTTCACAATCTACTATTATACGATACGATCAGCACGATATGAAGGTTTATCTGGGACTGGTTAGGACAGGTTGTTCTTGGAACTCTTTCAGAACTCATGGATGAGTTTTTACCGCCTTTTTCGATTCCGCGCTCCATTTCCGTGTTCCGTTCTGTCGATACGATATAGTTACGTTGGACGCGGAAATAAGTCCTTCTATACAGTACAGTACAGTACAAACTCGATAAAACGTCACCGAGTTAACCCCTTTCGTCCCAAATGTCCAGAATTTGGACACAACTTCCAACGCTGTAACTTATATTCCAAACGGCCTTAGAAAAAATTGAAATAAGTCATAGTCGATAGAATTGGACCTCCTCTTTCAAATGCCGTGATCAGAATTAGACGGCGATTTCAAAGAAAAAAGTTATGATGATTTTTTCGAAAAAAATACCAATTTTTTTTAGGTTTTCTCGCAAGAATCGCATTTTTTGACATTGAAAAGGCAATACTGACCATTGTGAAAGGTACTAATCGCGGATTTTTGCTCAGAGCTTTCTTCTCCCGTTGGAATTTTTTCGAAAAACAAAATGGCGGCTTCAAGATGGCGTCTGTAAGTTGTAATTTTGCATTTTCCCGCACAAATATCGATTATTTGACCGTGCAACGTTTAAAATCATGGAAAATTGGGATGTAAAAGTGATTATTATCAATTGTGAATGCCTCATCTCACCATGATTCATTCATAACCCCAAATTTAGTTATTTGCAATGGGTTTTTTACCGATTTTTTGTCTGATTTTCACTTAATTTTTTTATTTTTAACATAATTTTAGAGTCATTGAGAAAATAATTTTTTTCACACCCCGTGCGCAAAATACTAATTTTGCTCCCTATATTGCGGGAGCAAAATAGCACTTTCTCTCCCTAGGGAGTAAAACAATATAGAGGGAGTAAAAATTAGTACTATTTTGCGCTCAGACTGTGAAAAAAATAGTATGTACATCGCGGGAGCACAGGTGTTTACCGACGAGTGCGAGTTTGACGCCCGAGCGCAGCGAGGCTGACCCCTTTATAGTCTGCAACTATGATATGATATTCCAGCCTTGTGAATGCTTAATTTCCCGCAAGCAAAGTGTGCCGCGCCAAAATTTAAGTGCCGCGCGTAATATCAATAATTACAGTCAGTATTATATTATATAATTTTTAGTATAGTCAGTCCACAAATATATTTTTTTCCCTCATTGTAAAAAATAATTTTTTCACGTTTATTAAAGATAAAACGTATTCATAAATATTTGTATTAGTCTTTGCTAAGGAATGCTGATGCATTTATAAAAATGTCTTCAAGGAAAAGATATAGTAAACATTCGTCCACGCAGTCAATAGCAAAGTACTTTTCAGGTGATTCTTGTGAATTGGCGGAACGGAATCATCATATTCAAGTGTCAATGTTACCAACAGCGGACACTTCTGATCTCGAAAGTGAAATTGGACAGCAACGATGAGGAAAGTGAAAATGACAATGTAAGAATATAGTAATAAAAGTTTATTAACATACTATCTTACAAACAAAATTCATGAACAGTATACACCTACTCAGAAACAGCTCGAAAATGATCATAAAATACGATTGGACTTCAGGAGAAAAAGGATATAATGAAATTCCAGTAAATAAATATTTGTTGAAAGAATCTGATATGAAGAAAGTTTCTAATTCATCGCGAACTGAGATATTTGAAATGTTTTTTTCTTTCTGAAATAAAAACGTACATTCTTGAAGCATCTGCCGAAAATGGGCTAACTATGTCACTCATTGATTTGGAAATATTTATCGGCATTATAATTTTGTCTAGTTTCAATAAGCGCGATGCAATAAAAGATTACTGGTCAACAAACCCTTTACTAGAATGTCCTATAGTTAGGTCAGCGATGTCCAGGAATGATTTTTGGATTATAAAAGGCGGAATAAAATATTCAAAATCGTCTGATCAAGATTCGAGTGACCCAGCTTGGCGTGTTCGGAAAATTTTTGAAATATTCAAACAAAAACATCAAGCGCTTTTGGATACTTTCAAACTGCTCTTAGCGTAGATGAGATGATGGTTAAATTTTTTTGGTAGACTATCAATAAAACAGTTTCATACGAAATAAACCAGTCCGCTTTGGCATTAAAATTGTGGGCTCTCTGTGGGGCCGATGGTTTTGTCTTTGACTGTGATATAATGGTGGAAAAACATTGCACAGCAGATAAATTGCAAAAAATTGCATTAGGTAGTCGAGTTGTTATGAATCTATTGGAAGATGTGTTGATGAAAACGGTGCCTAAGAAATTGTCTCAGTATCATTTGTATTCTGACAATTATTTCACTTGCCCTGATTTATTTATACATCTCCAGAAGATAGGCCTGCGAGCAACTGGCGTCGTTAGAAGAGACAGAGTAAAAGAAACAAATAAACTGGACAAAAACGCTGTTAGGTAGGCGGAACGCACGTCGTCAAGCATGACAAAAATAGTGGATTGAACTTCATCACATTGATGGACTCCAAAGAGGTATCGGTACTTTCAACTGCAGCAGGAGTAAGTCCTTTGAAGATTGCTAGACGCTATTCGAAAGATGAAAACAAAAAAAAAGAGATACCCATGCCAGCTGCGTTTTCAGTATATAATAAGAATATGGGTGGGGTAGATGTGCACGATCAATATTGCAGTAAATGCCTTCCAACAATGCGTAGTAAAAAATGGACGTTTTCCATTTTTTATAAGATTGATTCAATCATCTCTTACTAAATGCTGTCCTTTTAGGAAAATAGTGTTTACACAAAAGGAAAAGAAAACAAGTATGAAAGAAATTCGCTGTAAGTATTGCCACAGATTATATACAAAAGAAAATCTAAAAAGCTTTTGGAAAACCACATTATCAAGAATGGGGAGTCAAAACGATATTGTTCTGGTGACAAGTGTGAAAGACGAACACCATCTTATTGTTCAGAATGTAATAAACATTTTTGCAAGGTGTGCTTCAAATCGTATCACAAAGTTACATAGATTCACCATATTACTATTGACTTGATTCATCATTGCCATCTCTTGAAAAAAATCCATTATAAAAAAATGTTTATCGAAACAAAATTAAAAAAAAAATTAAAAAAATACAAAAAAATAAGTAAAATGACAAAAAAATAAATAAAATTTTAAAAAATCAAAAAAAAAAATAAAATTAAAAATACAAAAAAGAAAAAGAAAAAAGTATTAAAAAAATAAAAAAAAAAAAAAATATGGACTCTCCGCCGAATAGCGTTTACCTCCCCGTGATGAGAGTCGGACAACGGCAAAATATGTATTGACGGCTAAAGAACGCGATGTAAAGCATTTGTGAATTAGTGGAGTGTATAGGTTATTGTATTATATTCATCATCAAAAATGAACCACTTTGAAAATAGACATTCGAGGATGGATGTATTTACTCTGGTATTCACTTATATTAAGCCTACATACGTCATACTACCAGGTAGCAATGCGAACATAACTGTCGTGCTGAACTCAATTTGTAGGTTATAAACTCAATTTTTGATTAGGCCACGATCGTATTGGTCATCTTCAATTTCACCACGTACGTAATGATACGTAAACGTTTGAAATTAAGTGAAAATCAGACAAAAAATCGGTAAAAAACCCATTGCAAATAACTAAATTTTGGGGTTATGAATGAATCATGGTGAGATGAGGCATTCACAATTGATATAATAATCACTTTTACATCCCAATTTTCCATGATTTCAACGTTGCACGGTCAAATAAATCGATATTTGTGCGAGAAAAATGCAAAATTACAACTTACAGACGCCATCTTTGAAGCCGCCATTTTGTTTTTCGAAAAAAATTCCAACGGGAGAAAAGAAGCTCTGAGCAAAAATCCGCGATTAGTACCTTTCACAATGGTCAGTATTTCCCTTTTCAATGTCAAAAAATGCGATTCTTGCGAGGAAAACCTAAAAAAAATCGGTATTTTTTTCGAAAAAAATCATCGTAACTTTTTTCTTTGAAATCGCCGTCTAATTCTGATCACGGCATTTGAAAGAGGAGGATCCAATTCTATCGACTATGACTTATTTCAATTTTTTCTAAGGCCGTTTGGAATATAAGTTACAGCGTTGAAAGTTGTGTCCAAATTCTGGACATTCGGGACGAAAGGGGTTAATAGGTCATCCCGATAAGACGTCGGAACTATCTTTAGTTAGACGTTGTTTTCATGTCCTCCCCTCACCCCCACTACTGCCTTTTTCCTCAGCGCTCTCAACAGACGGAAACTTAACAGTACGCAAAGTTCCCTACATTACAGTGATAGATCGTAGCTGCGCATGGTTCCTTCGCAGGTTGGGGAAGGAGAAAGTTACTTCCACTCTCGAACGACGTATTATCGAAAGGCGAGAGGGGAAGCTGGAACCGACCACGACGTCTTATCGAGTTTTTGTAATGTACGATTCATATTTACTCTTTTCGACGGAGTGTAGAACTACACTGCTAGAGGAATTGAAACGTGGAATACACCAAAGAAGCAAAATTTACTTCAAGAGAGTGAAAATAAATGTCCAGAGCAGAGAGAAATTAATGATTACTCTCTATAGTAGTGCGCAATTGTCTTAAAACAACTTAAAGGTATAAGAGTATCTCAGTTCCTCACTCTATACAAAATGTAATAATACATACATAACAAAATCTATATTAAAATAATATGTAAATATTTAAGTACTAAGTAGTAAGATTAAGCCTTAACGTTCGGTGTCTGCTTTCAGGTTTTGAAAATGTCTGCGGGATACCTGTCCATGTTACTGTGCTGTTAAAGAACGACTTCAAACTGACGATGAATAATTTTCCAAATACACGTCGTATATAATATATTTTTTTATATTATCTTGGCTATTCATTGTGGAAGAAGCGGCAACTTATATAAGGAAACCTTATGAAAATGTACATATTTTTTTAATTAATAAATACACGTTATTATTGTGAATACATTTTCTCCTAACAAACAGTAGATGTTATAAGAGATCTTTTTTATTCAGTCTAGTTTTAGGATCCCACAATTGATGAATAATTTATGTAAGTTTAATTAATTCAAAAAATCATAGATAGAAAAAAAACTATTGAGTTTGTTAATAAACTATCAAGTTTTACACTGGGTTACTGAATTGTAATGAAGTTAGAAACCTACTAAAGTATTGTTACTGGTCCCCCCACCCCCCCCCCCCCCCACCCCCCCCCCCCCCCACCCCCCCCCCCCCCCACCCCCCCCCCCCCCCACCCCCCCCCCCCCCCACCCCCCCCCCCCCCCACCCCCCCCCCCCCCCACCCCCCCCCCCCCCCACCCCCCCCCCCCCCCACCCCCCCCCCCCCCCACCCCCCCCCCCCCCCACCCCCCCCCCCCCCCACCCCCCCCCCCCCCCACCCCCCCCCCCCCCCACCCCCCCCCCCCCCCACCCCCCCCCCCCCCCACCCCCCCCCCCCCCCACCCCCCCCCCCCCCCACCCCCCCCCCCCCCCACCCCCCCCCCCCCCCACCCCCCCCCCCCCCCACCCCCCCCCCCCCCCACCCCCCCCCCCCCCCACCCCCCCCCCCCCCCACCCCCCCCCCCCCCCACCCCCCCCCCCCCCCACCCCCCCCCCCCCCCACCCCCCCCCCCCCCCACCCCCCCCCCCCCCCACCCCCCCCCCCCCCCACCCCCCCCCCCCAGTCAAGAGGTAAAAAAAAATTACTCTTATAACACAAGGCGTGAATAATATTTGATAAGATGTCCACCAACCTAGTTAATGATTGAAATAGACTATTTTATAATGCTAGCAAGATTGTGGTTTTAGCAGTACAAAAAAAATTAAAATTTTTATTAGTTTGTCATAAATATTCAAACGCATCATTTATAGAAGTATAATAGAACTATGTATCTATATATGTACATATATATTTTGATGAGTAATTTGGTCATTCGGGCAGCATATGGACAGTAAATGGTATGAAATTCCTGCGAAACAAGCGAAACTCCTCTATATACCCATCATGTGTCGAGCTCTGGGACCTATTGAAGTTACGGCTGGAATATTTGCAACCTTGTCCATCGAATTATTTGCAAAAAAGTAGGTATTTATAAATCACAATATTACATATATGTTCTATTAATTAGGAAAGTGATCAATCCGTAATCCAGCCTTTTTTTTAACTGGAGCGAATGATTAATAAAAATATTACAGTGTATATTTTGAACCCTAATCCCTTAGCAATGTAAAATTACTTTGTGTTTACCTTAAAATGGTTTGTTACCTGTACTTTTGCTACGAATTGCATAGAATCCAAAACTGGGAAAAAAAACCAATCTTGATTATACAATAATATATTTATATTTGAAAGTCGATTGACATAATCACATTTAAGGTTTTCTTAAATTCCGTTGTTACCAACCAAGCGGAATACATCTTCTAAACGCATGACGAACAACATTTTGCGGTGGTGGATCCGTTAAATTTGCCTTAACTAAAATTAAATAAATATTTTTCACCGATAATACTTCAGACCACGGCCCGAGCTAGTTAGTTCTTTAGCCTAGTGTTTTTTTGTTTTGTTTTGTTTTGTTTTTTTAGGGAGTTACGTTGGGGTTGTCAGTAAATATAATATACAGGGTAGACCTCGGCTTGCGGTCATAGGCATTCCATGTTAAAGAAGTAACTAGATCAGCCGACTAATCACTCGGTATTTAGAGTTTGTCGGCTTTGCTACAATTCTTAATTCTGTTTTGTTATATATTGTGAGAAATTAAAATCCTGTAGCAAACCCTAATTACCACGGGATTAATCGACTGACGATCTAGATACTTCTTTAACATGGGATGCCTATGACCCGCCAGCCGAGGTCCACCCTGTATAATAACATAGTAGGTTTGTAGTTCAAAAGTCGACTTTCCCGTCGTGTTGTGATAATACATCCTCTTAGAATTGTTTCGGCTTTGTTGTTTTGTTCCCGGAATTTGTCTATTTTCCCAAACTAATTTAATTCGATATTAGTCTATATATTATGCGTACTTAATATGGACGTAATGGAAATATTAAATTGCACTCCAGGTATTTCGCTTTTATTTAAATATTTTCTTAAGTGATTATATTTTAGACACTTTTAACCCTCCTGAGCACCATTTTTACTTTTCCCATATAGAGACAATGGAGTTTGGACGAATATATTTCTCATGGTGCACTCGAGGGTTCAGGTACTGAAACATTTATTAATACCATTTGACACGGAAAACTGAGCGGAAATAGTATATTATGATGTGCGGTAAGTTAGTGATAACTGCACGATTGCGAGATTTTAAGCACGTGCCGAAGGTGAGTTCTTTAAATCTCGTACGAACGCAGTTATCACTAATCCGCACACGTATCATATACTATTTTTTCAAACACTTGCGGAAAGATCGAGTTTTACGTAAAATCGTGCGGTATTATCCATTAGCACAGGTTAAACGTGCGGTAAAGTCATAACGGTCAGGTTATCCGTGATATATTAGTATATTACCTAACAAGGGTGTAAAGTGCACTTTTACACGTCGGGCGGGAACTATACATACGAGGCGCCGAAGGCGACGAGTGATGTGTAAAATTCCCGACCGCTGCGTAACAGTTATACTTTACACCCATGTTAGGTATCCTAGTTTTTGTAATTGGGTGCGTAAAGAGAGTGCGTAAAGTACCACTTTACGCACGACCTTTCACTTTACGAATTTTGTCGTCGGGAGTGCGTAAAAGTGAACTTTACGCACGAAAAACAGGCATCAAAAGTACTTTTCGATACAAGTGCGTATGTGTAAAGAACTTTACACATACACACGTGTGCCGAAATATTGTTTACGTACGGCTTTTCTGTGCGTGACGTATAATCGAGTGCGTAAAGTTTACTTTACGCACGAGTTTACTTTACGAACCGAAAAGACGTACATAAAGTACTTTACGCACTAACTTTACGCACACAATTACAAAAAATGAATTTTCCTTTCTTACTGCATAATATCTCGTAACGCGTGAGCATAGACGCGATGTTTATTTACATTTGACAAGTATATTATGTTTTCCGCCACAGACGAATATTTTGTACTCCCTGAAATGTTATCAACTCAAGGCGCGAACTTTCCACAGAATGTTTGAAAAAATAGTATATGATACTCGTCAACCGTTACTAATTTACCTCGCATGTATCATAATATACTATAACTGTGGAAGAAAAATAACACATTCTCTCCCTTGGGAGCAAAATAAATATATCCGGGAGAAAAATAAGTTTCTCGCATTCTGTGCGCAAAATACTATTTTGCTCCCTATATCGCGGAAATAAACAAACATAGTATGTTCAACAAGGGAGAATAGGTGTTTGTAGACTCGTGCGAAATGCCGTCCTCTCTTCGCTCGGGCGTCAAACTCGCACTCATCGGCAAATACCTATTTTGCTCCCTAGTTTCACAATCTACTATTATACGATACGATCAGCACGATATGAAGGTTTATCTGGGACTGGTTAGGACAGGTTGTTCTTGGAACTCTTTCAGAACTCATGGATGAGTTTTTACCGCCTTTTTCGATTCCGCGCTCCATTTCCGTGTTCCGTTCTGTCGATTCGATATAGTTACGTTGGACGCGGAAATAAGTCCTTCTATACAGTACAGTACAGTACAAACTCGATAAGACGTCACCGAGTTAATAGGTCATCCCGATAAGACGTCGGAACTATCTTTAGTTAAGACGTTGTTTCATGTCCTCCCCTCACCCCCACTACTGCCTTTTCCTCAGCGCTCTCAACAGACGGAAACTTAACAGTACGCAAAGTTCCCTACATTACAGTGATAGATCGTAGCTGCGCATGGTTCTTCGCAGGTTGGGGAAGGAGAAAGTTACTTCCACTCTCGAACGACGTATTATCGAAAGGCGAGAGGGGAAGCTGGAACCGACCACGACGTCTTATCGAGTTTGTAATGTACGATTCATATTTACTCTTTTCGACGGAGTGTAGAACTACACTGCTAGAGGAATTGAAACGTGGAATACACCAAAGAAGCAAAATTTACTTCAAGAGAGTGAAATAAATGTCCAGAGCAGAGAGAATTAATGATTACTCTCTATAGTAGTGCGCAATTGTCTTAAAACAACTTAAAGGTATAAGAGTATCTCAGTTCCTCACTCTATACAAAATGTAATAATACATACATAACAAAATCTATATTAAAATAATATGTAAATATTTAAGTACTAAGTAGTAAGATTAAGCCTTAACTTCGGTGTCTGCTTTCAGGTTTTGAAAATGTCTGGCGGATACCTGTCCATGTTACTGGCTGTTAAAGAACGACTTCAAACTGACGATGAATAATTTTCCAAATACACGTCGTATATAATATATTTTTTTATATTATCTTGCTATTCATTGTGGAAGAAGCGGCAACTTATATAAGGAAACCTTATGAAATGTACATATTTATTATTAATAATACACGTTATTATTGTGAATACATTTTCTCCTAACAAACAGTAGATGTTATAAGAGATCTTTTTTATTCAGTCTAGTTTTAGGATCCCACAATTGATGAATAATTTATGTAAGTTTAATTAATTCAAAAAATCATAGATAGAAAAAAAACTATTGAGTTTGTTATAAACTATCAAGTTTACACTGGTTACTGAATTGTACTGAAGTTAGAACCTACTAAAGTATTGTTACTGGTAATTAGATTTATTAACTAAATAATAATGCAGTTCCTTTTTTTATTTCTTATTAGGGGAAGAAATTCTGTTTTCGCCGTGGGTCAGTTGAGGACAAACTGCGTAACTTTTGACAGACAGCTGATTTTTTTACAAATCGCGGAATGTTGTTATAGATCTAAATACAATTAATTTTTATCTTGAATGTTGTTGAGAGGAATCGGAAAACTTTTCCAGAGTTTACATCGGCAAAATGAACAAGAGTAAACCTCCAGATAAAACAGTAACAAACGTCTGAGACTTTGACATTTGATTTGTCAAATAAGTTTTTTAAGAATGGCAGGAAAAGTGTCAGGTGGTAGTCTGTTAACAAGGCTCTTGTAGTAATTAAATTTTTATTTTTGTGGCATTTTTACTTAAATGTTTCCCATTTATAGGAGGTTTGTCAAAGACTTCCATAACCGACCCAATTTTTTCTTCGCAGGAACATTTTAATTTAATTTAATTAATGTCTACTTCCTTTAAACACATTTCACGCTAGTACGTGTTTTAGCAATACAAATTAGTTCAGTACTATTAACTAACAACAATACCTCTAGTTCCTTTAATCTACATGTGAATTTAAATACTTTTACATTTTTTCTAGAATGTTTTTCCACCTTTTTTCAGAACGTCAATGCACTCTTGACAGACATTAATTGACGTGTCAACTTTCGTATTGTAAAAATGTTGTAATATATGTCTTAGTCGAATTGGTTTTTATTAGAATTCTAGTGTATATAGATGTCTAAAGTAGTAGATGCAACATCGAACTGCACGTAAATACTGTGCACTGTCACGCATCATATGCAATCATGCAAATCTATGCTCCACCTTTTTTCCCCTACTGACGAGCATGCGCTGATATCTACGATTGAAGGCATTGAGCTTTCCAAGTTATTCAGTGTTTACTAAGTTTTAGATTCTGCGACTTCGATGGAAGGACAGGAAGGTATCGTTAGGAGTCTCTATTAATACTTTCTTATTTCTACTGCGTAAAATATTTTACAATAAAATAAAATCAACATTACCACATCAACTAAACCTGAATATGAATAAATGTGAACAATTCATGATCATATTATGACTATATTTCATAAAAACTTTGAGTTCGTAGGTTTTAATTTCATCATTGGCCCATGTCGCGCTAATCTAGAAGTACTAGGGATATGGCCAGACATCTACAGCAAAGAGTTGAATAGTTTGAAATGTAACTTAAAAGTTTTTTTAGCTATATTCTTTATGGGAGTCTTTTGTATTATTCCTCAAACGACGAAACTTATTCATGTTTGGGGTGATTTGGAGCAGATGACATATATCATTTCCACAGGAGACTTGCCGTTTTTTGTTTCGATAACAAAAGTTGTGGTACTATATTACAATAAAAATGGTATCATAATTTATTACCTACACAATTCCAAAAAAACATCAAAGTTTAGACTTTTAGAATAAGAAATAAGAATATCAAAGTAATTTCCATTAACCGTGCGTTTAAAGTTCTATTATCAGTGCTAATTTTAATTTGGAACTGCTGGAATAAGCCAAGGAACTCGCAAGAACTCAAAATCATGACAAAAACTGCAAAGACATGCAGAAAACTTGGAATGATCTGCGCTACTGTCGCGCACAGTGCATTCACGTTTTACATGTTAATATGATTGTATATAGAGCAGCAGTTTGATATTTTCCACGGCAACTACTAAAAAGTCCTTATGCTGAAATCTTGTGGTTGGCACAATACATTGGTGGACTTTACGGAATTTTGGCGTATGCTGGAGTCGACGCTCTTTTTATTATGCTCATTTCTCACCTGTGTGGACAATTAAGACATTTGCCCTGGGAAATAAAGAATTTAGAATCGCACCCTGACGAAAAGAAAATTATGGAAAAGCATATCGAGATGAAAGTGGCGCAAATCGTTGTACGACATGTTCAAATAATAAAGTTAGATATCACTTATTTTTTTTATAGTATGGGGTGTTTAATATGTTATCATTTTTATTTACTTTTTTAGGCTCGCTGAGACGGTTGAAAATATGTTCAGTATGATGTGTTTGATCCAAGTGGGATCTTTTCTATTTCAGTTTTGCATGCAAGGCTTTCAGTTTATATCAGTAAGTATCCTTTACTTCATTAATACGTGTTCCTGGCATAAAAGATACGTTGATGTGATTACAATGTGATATGTAGTTATTTTATGTCAAATAGAACATTTTTTTATGAAGGTGCATCATGGGTATTAATATTTTATTATTGATGTACTCTTCAAGGGTAACTCGTTATATTTGAGCCATTTCATTGGAATGGATATCCCCAACGGAATAGTAATATGTATATTGTTATATTTAGTAAGCTTTTTTGCATAAAAAGTAATCGAATACTTAAGAATATACTTTAAAATTAACCTTTTTTACTGTGAGAAAAATGTTTGTTTGCAGTTAATACAATAGCTCCAAAGTACAGCTAACAGAATTTAGATTTTGATATTAACGTAACGGTACTTTATCCTGAAGTTATCATAATCTCAGATTCGGTTAATTTGGTTATTTCAATAGTTAATATAAGAATTTTAATTATTAATTTTGGGATCATTGCCGAAACGTAGATAAACGAACATACGCACGCGCAGTCATTGGATTTTCTGCGAATCTTTTGACGCATTGTTGACATGCGCAGTTCAAACGACAGAATTTAATATAAGATTTATTAACAGTTAACGAACGCTCATTGAATATTAAAATACACAAGATAATACACAATAACATTGCAGGAAAGAACTAGTATTTTCATCTTAAAGTTATCTGTCTTTTTTACTTTAGAGTTACTGGTATAAGATTACAGTTAATGTAGGTATTGAAACTAGCTTACATTAACTATAAGTAAATAATTTCTCTCAGTACATGTATAAAACAAATTCGGCTTCCGTCAGTTGCCGAATCTATATCATGTGATTTCTGACATCTAGCAGTAAACACGGTCTGTTTATAAGTGATGAGCTGTAAAGGAGAAGCGGTCTCCGAGCTGCGTAACAAGAACCTGGCGCGAGAAGCGACCGCTTCTCTTGATATGAAATGTCTGAGGAACAGGTGGCCAAAATAGTACATTTTCCATCGCCCCATCGTTACTTAATGAGAACACAACATGTTAAAAAACTTTACAGTTTTTACTTTAAGTCTACACTGAAAAAAATGTTATTGTCGATATTGCAAAAGAACATTTTCTGTCTGGTTGTAGTTGACTTACCAAGTATCTAGGCTGTAGACTTGTGCCACCAAGTTGTAGCTGGTTTACCTAAGTGATTCCCCGAGTAAAAATTTAATATAAACGATAGATCTATGATGGATTCACGGAGAATCTACTCCGTGAAAAATCCGTCCTTTGAAACAAATATGGATTTAGTTTTATAAAAAATTTAATATGCATGATAGATCAATGATGTATTCACGGTAAATCTACTTTATAATATGTTAGTGTTTGGTTTTATCATGAAATGATATTTTTTGCATTTTATATTTTCATTTTTACATATTATACTCTCTAAATCTGCAGCAGCGCGTATATTCGCTGATTTGCAGCGGTTTTCGCTGATTCATATTTAGAGAGCAGTAGTACAGAGAATATATACAAGTAATATTTGGACAAAACAAAACCATTTATACAACAGTTTTTCCTCGTATTATATTTCAATACAAAAACGGAGATCTACATACAAACAAAGAAAACAATGGAAAAACTTAAGGATATGGTACTGCTGCTCTGCTCGTACATTTCTGCGACAGTAGAACTTGGCGACTTGTACTCCACCTAAAAAATATATCATCAAATACAAAAACAAAGACTAAAACTTGTATTTGCTTATGAAATATCCAAGGAGCAACGACATGTCACTCTAAAAACTGCAGCTGTCAACACTCATACAAGAAAATCGAATCTCCTGCAGGAACCAACTGAATAATTTATTTTAGAATAATTTTCAAAACTTCTTGCTATAAACAAAAACGGGAACACGTGAAAGCAGATTACAATTTATCAGTTTAATTTTATTTTAATTAATAACACTGCATACATAATGTATTTCGTATTTAGGTTGGGCACAAACTACAAAAAAAAAAAACAAAAGCTCTTTTTTTATTATACAATGACAGTCCTTGGTAATGTGGTTGCTATGGAGGTTGTTGATTTTTAACATGTGCTGAACTTTTGACAGTTTGTATCGAGCATTGGTACAGAATACTTCACGTTGGACATTATAATAAAAATAAGCATACATGTTGTAATTTGTTTTCTCGTGTTTCTGTTTCTGTAGTAAGAATTTTTTAATATTTTCCAAGCAGACATTATTCAGTTGGTTCATATGATATTTCGTTGTTGCTAGGATATTTCTTACGGAAAATATTTTTCGTATTTTATCAGCATTTATGTATGTATTCTTTAGGATCAAGTCATAATTTTGATGCAGTTTTGGAGCAGTCCAGGAACACCATATCCTTGAGTTTCCTCGTGTTTTTGAGTAGTTTCGTTGCTTCGTCTTTTCCTTTGTATGTGCAATGTATATCTCTGTTTATCAATTTAGGTTTTGGCCTATTAAATTAATTTTTTGTTCGAAAATAAAAGTCTCTACTATTATATTTTATATCAAATATAAAATACATAATTTTAAAGTAAAATTAAGCACTAATTTGTACAGTAGATTCACCATGAATTCATCATGAATCAATCGTGCATATTAAATCTTGATAAAGATTTAATTCATATTTGTTTCACAGGACGGACATTTCACGGAGTAGATTCTGTGTAGATGCATCATGAATCTATCGTCTATATTAAATTTTTACTCGGGTCAGCTACTTTTTTCCTGTATGTAGATATTATATCACTGAATCTAAAACCGCCAAAGGCTTTTGCTGAAACAGACTAAGAATGTCTGCTCTGTTTGAAAAAATGAGTTGCTGGATCAGCAGAACTGTTGGCTGTTATGGCTATATGGTTATTTCTTATAGTGCAAGTTTAGAGCAACAGGTAGCAATATTTACGTATCATCTTTGTACGTTTCAAGAAATACTTTAGAGCATGTTTAAATACCGACAGTGTACATTAGAAAAAGAACTTAATTTCGCACTTTGAGGACATCCAGAGGTTAGAAGATCATAGATGATCTCATTATTAATCTTACCAAACGCTGATTATCAACGACATCGAAGCGCGATTTGTTAACAAGTAGGCTTTCGAAAATAACCTATATCATCATAGTTGATCAATGGTGAGATCGTGATTTCTGACGTGACAACAAGAGCGTCCACAGGGAGGGGCAAGAGGGGGCAATTGCCCCCCCCCCCCCGTCCTGGCCCGGCAGTGTATATTTATTTTAGTCTGTGTAACTTCTATTAACATACACGGAGAAAAATGACTCCGCTGGATTAGCTGATTCATATCAGCTAAAATTTTCGGCTGGAATTGCCGAAAATATCTGCAATTTTAGCTGTTTTGATTCCGCTAATGTAGCCTTAACCCTACTCAATTCGCGCTTAGCTTTAAATTTCCGCTACATTAGCAGATTTGTTCCGCTAAATTTGCGGACTTTTTCAGTAAATTTAGCTGAAATTATCGGCTATCCCTAACGGAATTCCAACAGCTATCCCTATAGGATAAAATTGGTAGAATCTTCGGATATTTCTGCTGATTTAGCCGGTTATTTTTCTCCGTGTATAGTCGCATATTTAATTTTGCCTCCCCCTGAAAACAATCCTGCGGACGCCCAAGCGTGACAAGCACAACCAAAATAAAAAAGACGGCTAACGCATTTAAGTTTTTTACAAGTGCAAGACCAACTATTCTTAGAAATATTTAGTTTCCCGACTAAAATCTTTACTAAAACTGGATTGTTACTAACTTGAGGTAGAAGTTTAAATTAATCGTCTCAAGACTAAATTAGGTATTATACAGAAATGTTTGTTTTTTAGCGTTAGATGTTGTAGGGATATAATTGTCATGTACAATCTATTCGGACAACTTCAGTATAATATAATGATTTTCTTCCCGATAGCTGCAATTAATTTAAATTTTCAAAAATATGTATTTCTAGTTATTAATCTCGGATGACGCAATGCTATTTCAAGCAGCGTTTATGATGTCGTTTATGACGTATATCCTGACGCGTCTTCTGTTATTCTGTTACATAACGGAAGTTCTTGTTACAGAGGTATGACATATTTTACGTACGAATAATGCGAGAATAAATATATCTAATTAACATATTAATAAAAATAACGAATATTGGTTTAGAACACATCATTGGCATTCGCCGTATATCATGCACGATGGTACAACTTATCGCCGGGCTCGATACGATCAATGATAATGATCATGGCTTACTCAAGCCAACCTTTACGAATTACTGGAGGAAAATTTGTTGCTTTCTCATTACCTTTGTTTGCTAGAGTAAGTTTAAATATGATTATTTGTAAACATCAAACATCCATAAAATGTATAACACATGTGCGTCCTGACATCTGTCTATATAAGACGGCTTCGACACTTTTCCGATACATCGGATACATAAAGAGATGATCAAAATCGGTCAGATGTATAAGCGATCTAAATAAAGTTCTGATTTTGAGATAATCCAGGACCAATGTAGAATGAGTTTACAACCAAAACAATTTCCTTATCAAATTTAATAATGAACAAATTTAAAAAAAATTACCACGAGGCGGAATCTAACCCCGATTCGTTTGGTAACAATCTGCGACCCTATAACCAATCGGAGACGCCTATTGTTGATGTTAGTTACAAACAAAATTAATATCTGTTGCGTTGTTCGACGCGTATTTTTTTCTACTACGTGTATTCGTTAAAATGAGTTATATATAATATATATATATATATATATATATATATATATATATATATATATATTATATTATATATTATGTCATTAAATTACAGTGTTTATCAAATAAATGATTATTGGTATGGACCAACTTGACTTTGTGAATTAAAACGTATAATTTGTTATTTTTAGGTGTTGTAAAGATCCATGGGATACATATCGGTATTGCTTGCAATGAAAAGCAAACAATTTTGAGAAAAATAATTTGACATAAATTTGTATTGCGAAAAAGGATTCGAATAGTTGACAGAGACTGATAAATCTTGTTGGAAATATGTGACTTAAAATTTTCTTGTATGAAAACAGTTGTGATATAAATTTGGTTGTTAACAATTTTTCTAATTTTGTATTGTCATGTCATCTACTTGATTTAATTAATTATTGTAAATATTATGGTCAATTTTCTTACAGGGTAAGACACGATGATAATAGCAACACGGTGACTTGAGAAATGTAAATATTACACAAAAGGGATGAAAAATTGCTTTGTGCTTGGTCATTTTTTGTTTATTTTCCATCATTTTTAGTAGTTTTGGAGTAATTCGGGCATTTTATACATTTTTATAGGATAATCTTTACTCTGTGATGGAAAGCAACTTGCTGGGGAAAAATTATTCTGTATTAAAAGATATTTTACCTTGAAAATGGGAAATTTCGCTGCTAATAAGCTATATAAAGTACTCCTTTTTAAAATGAGTTTTTAGTATCTAGAACATAAAAACTACTATAATTTTAGTGAAATAATTACAGCAAATATACTTTAAATTCAGGAAAATTGATGTGTGAAGAAAGAAAATTTATCCTTTTGTATAGTAAAACATTTTACTCGAAACGTTCGGCAAAATGTTTGAAAAAGATGAAGGCATCTTTAGAATAAATGTAAAATAAAAATTACAAGAACGTAAAATCATTTATCCTTTTTGTTAATAACGTACGAAAAATCTCTCAGAAACAACAGAATCATTTCACACGCGTGTACTTACGGACGACAATGTTTTTGTTGCATTTCTTTAGTTCTTCAGGGTCTGAAACGTCGACATTTCATAAATAACTATAGGATAAATTTTGTTGCCGTTCTAACCAAATTCAGTACTTGGTCCAGGCCTTTGGTGTTATTGACATTTTCAAATAAAAAATTCCTGAACTTTTTTTACTTCAAGTAAGAATTCCCAACGATTTCAGTGTAAAAAAAGGAGATAAGAAAAGAAATATTTGAAAAATTCATGTTTTTTTTAAATCATTTGTTTTTCTCTGTTGCATTTTTTAAAATAGAATAACAGATTCTGAAAGTTCAGTTAATTTTACGTCAGATGTAATTTGTCCTTATTTTTCCTAAACGCAACCGTTGAAAACTGCATTGAAAATTTTCCATTCAGGGATTCTAAAGTATTCCGACGATAAGGTAGGAATTTACACTAAAAAACGTAAATTAAAAATGTCGAAATCAATTTTTCAAAATTCAGACTCTGTAAGGACAATTCTTCTTTCTATGTACAAACTCTTACAAAATACCAAAGAAGTTAATTAGGAATTGACCGCGAGTTAATGGAAATAATTAAAAATCACCTATTTCCAATTGTTCTTGTTCAATTCCTAATTAATTTCTTTGGTATTCGTTATTTGTCCGTATATAATTAGAATTACCCGTATATACAGAACACGAATTTTGAGAAACTGATTCAGACATTTTTCATTTCCGATTTTCAGCGTAAATTCCTATTACTTTTCATTAAAAAAACCGACATGTCTTGCAGACCCTTAATTGTCAACAAGAAATTAAAATTTGAAAATACTTGCACGAAATATAAATAAACAAGAGAAATCTCTCATACACAGGAGTCGCGTATAAAAGTGACGCTCATGGCGAGAATAACAACATTGACACAGTTACTCGTCACAGATGTTAATCTTAATGATACTTAAGTAATAGACGAAAACTTGAGATAAAGTGAAAGTGTTCGCAAGTCTCGTTACAATTACAAGTCTCGAGAAAATATTAAGCAATATTTCAGTTAATTTCGTATTGTTAGAATTTTTACAAAAATAATTAAAAAAAAAAATAAAAGACAAAAAATCATTTCAATAATATAATAAAATATAATACAGTAGAACGTCACTTTATTGTCTTTCGCTTTGTTAGCGAGATTCCCTTCACGTATTTAGCGCGAGTAAGGTTAGTTCTTCTTCCCTCTTTCGTAAATCCATTGTTGTGCCTATTGGGTCAGCTGAAAGGTGCGTAAGAAACGATGCGCATTTGTCGGATAACAAAGTGAAAGGTAAAACCCCGAGTAGGACAATAAAGTGAAGTTCTACCGTATACACTAAGAAAAATATTTAGAAAATTTTACTAAGTGCGAAGAACCGCAAAAATTAACCTTGTTTACAATTTTTGAGGCCATAACTTAAGAAATATTCCTTGCAGGTTCAAAATTAAGGGAAAAAAAGAATTTTTCTGAGCCTCAGAATTTTGATAAAAGACTATTTTGTTTGAAATACCATGGAAAATCACATCCTAAAATATTGTTGGCCAGTTCTTGGACACCATTGTTATTTTGGATTAAAACGTATTTTTCTGTTCTTCGTAATTTCAGTTACGACTGGGTTGCAATTCTTTTTTAAATACTTACAGAAACCACATTTTTGTGTTTTACTCTTAAAATAATTATTTTCAGTATTTTTTAATGAAATCTTTACACCCTAGGTATTTACCTACTGATTGATGACCATTGCAGCTATCGTAATAAAGTCTTTCACCTCAACAAAGAAAGGTACCAATGTTTAGCACTGACAAATTTATTGATAACAAAATCCACATACTGAACTAGGTATTTTACATTATTGTTAGTCGTTGCATGTAAACCCCGCCGTCGTGAGAACAACAATTAGTGTTATAAAACGAACAACATCTTTCGATGTTTTATTTCCCTGATACACATTGATGATGCATCACGCTGGGTGCTTACTGGCCACCGAAGAAGCAGCAGAGTTCCGTATTGGCTGATATTGCCAGGGAAGTTTTCAGAAGATCCACCAGCACGAGTCAGATATGATGTTCTTTCCACTTTCTGTCCTTCTCTCTTCATTTAGGTAGAGTTTTTAAGTTATTCAACACTAAACTTTAGGTGAAAAAATCACATTTTTTGAAATATCTCGACTCTGTTTGAAGATATCTTAACGAACCGGAGCTCATTTTAAAGATATTTTAAAGCTCCATAAATTGTCTCTATTGGTTTTTGACCTACAATGAATATCTCTCTTATTATAGCCATAAAAACGGGGTAAATGCCAATTTTTCAGGGTTTTCGCGTCTAACTCGTTTCGACACATAGCTATCGAAATATCACACCGGAAAAAGTTGTAGGCGTTGAAAACACAAACATTTTTTGTCCTGTAATACGATGCGATTAAATTAAAACTGAACCCTACAAGAGCCTCGTAAAGTCGACAAAATACAGTACTACAAATAAATCGATATTAATAACAAAATGTTATGAAAACGAGTGCAAATAGGGTTCAGTTTTAATTTAATCGCATCGTATTAGAGGACAAAAAATGTTTGTGTTTTCAAGGCCTACAACTTTTTCCAGTGTGATATTTCGATAGCTATGTGTCCAAACGAGTTAGACGCGAAAAACCTGAAAAATCGGCATTTACCCCCGTTTTTATGGATATAACAAGAGAAATATTCATTGTAGGTCAAAAACCAACAGAGGCAACTTGTATAGCTTGAAAATATCTTTAAAATGAGCTTCGGTTCGCTAAGATATCTTCATACAGAGCCGAGATATTTAAAAAAAAGTGATTTTTCCCCCTAAATTTTAATGTTGAAAAACTTAAAAACTCTACCTTCCCGGAAATTTTTTCAGAGGAAAAAGTTGCTCAGAATTATCTGTACAATCTACAGTTAGCCGCTGAGTAATGGTTGGCCGATCACCCTGTATATTGCATAAAGTAAATGATACAATACTTAAACTTACTCGTTTCTTTCCAGATTTATCGTCTTAACCATAAAATTCTGGTACTTGTAAAAACTCGACCATTGTTTGTGGCTTGTTATCGTTCTTCTTCTTGAAACCATCTAGCCTATCTGTAAACAATAAACGTTTGTCATGAATATTAATTTTCTTATGATCAGGTATCAAAGTAGTTTAGCGTGTTAAATATCTTTGGTTTACGGTTTGAATGTTACTAAAACATAACATTACGGTGCCACAATATTACGCAGCATCAATATTATACCGAAAAAATAGTATGTAACAAATTATCTAATCGTGGATTAATGTATTGCTGGTGTATGTAAAATTTGATATTGTGAAACAATGAATATTCCTAGTCTCATCAAGTTTTCCAGGAAATATAAATAATATTTGTCAAGAATGGCATTGTCGTTTATTACTTAGTGCGTATCTGTATGCGATCGAAATGACTTTACATTTTGTATTAAGCCAAAAAGGCTCTAAATTATTATTGCACAATAGTTATTTATTTAATACATTGCGTAGCTGTGGTAAAAAAGCTTTGGGGAAAACATTCTCATTACTACTAATAAATGCACTTTCGAGATTGTAGGGTAATGTGCCGATATGTGCACGTGAACATGTATGTATATGCATGTATGCACATATAGTTATTTATACATATTTCCCTTTTATGTTTACATATGTTGCGCAGGAATCATAAATAAATTGTATTATGCATATAGTGAGTTATGAGTCGTTTAAGGATAGATGGTAAATGACAAAGGTGAATAATATAGATAATTTAATGTTTGAAGTGTAACTGCTGTCGGTAATCCGAATTTGAAAATGATAGTTCGCGAAATATTCCTTGGTTGAGTGGTGACACTAGTCGTACGATTTTGGGTTTAGATTAAAGCGGGTCAATTAATTCCTTCTTTCTCGATCCGAAAGTCAAGGCAGTTAGTCGATCCACTCAAGCAGTCAATGGGACGGAGGTGAGTTATTAATCAGTGCGCGATCGTGATATTATTATTTTTTGATTAAATTAAATATTATATATATTTTTTTTTATTGTCTTCCTAGGGCGGGTCCTTGTTGCATTAGTTTAGTTATGGGAAGAAAATCGACTATTTCTTACGATTTAAACACGGTTCGCGAATCTTTTGAGATATGTGATAGTTTTCCGGTTTTATCTTATATCCTCAAAAACTCGCTCGTTTCTGGCGACTGTTTTTCTCTATATGTTTTTTTCTATCATAAAACATTTTAGAAGTATCGTCTGAGAAAAATCATTGAGAGCCAGTGATACGTGAAATTAATCGGGCTGTGAACTAAACGAAAATATTCTTTCAAAAACGGATTGCCACGTGAAATATTTGAATATATAATATAATTTTTCAATAATTTTCCGTGTAAGCGAAATTTCAGTGACATATAATTGTATAATAAGTCGATCTAATATTTGATAAGTGCGTGCCACGTGAAAATTAAATATTGTTTGATATATTGTTGGACGAGTGATTAATGAACTCTTTAAGAAAATTATACTCTGTCTTGAAAGTAATGTAAATTGGATGATGTTTTACGACTTATTTAATAATAGTTTCTATTGCTTGGTCAAAGAATGAATAGAACGACGTATTTTTTATGGGATTGATAATTATGTAAAGAAGTTCATGACGCGAGATCAGCATAGAAATTGAAATCACTAATATTGTAAACGAAAATAATTTTTTTAATAAAAGATCAGTCAAAGGAATACAGTTTCGATAAAATGTTCATTCGAAAAAATAACATTCCTTAATAAAAAATAACACAAGAAATTAGAAGAATTGGTGTTGTCGGAGATGATTTTGAAGAAGAGCCTTATTTTTTCAAAATCGAGAAATTCTTGGAATAAGAAATATATCCTGCGTGAAAAACAATCAAATTGGTGTCGTTCATTTCCGGAGTCGTCGGAATCACCCGAAAAGGCATTTATCGTTTGAGGCATCAGCAGGAAACATCTAACTTTCAACGCATCGTCGAAAACGGTCTGTGGCTAATGTATATGTATTTGTAAACTTTGCAATAGTGTCTTTTTCACAGTGTTATTTCATGGGATGGTAATTTCATTTTGTTGTCACTTTCTCGGATTTTGGGTATCGAAATTTTAAGATGATATACATATTATCATAAAAATATGAGATTTCAAATTTGATAAATATAAATAAGTTATTGATTGAAAATTTGAACTAAAGTTCGAAATTAAAGTAAACAAGCAAGTTTGATTTTCTTATTAGATAATGAAACAGAACACTAAATAATAATACTTCTTACCATCAACTTCGAGAATCTAACTTTTTATACGTTTAATATTTGTGAACAATTTAATTATGTTTTTTTTTGCAACATTATTGATAATGATTAATTGACATCATTGCTTTTTTTTTGGGGTATTCATTTTTACAAAAATTGAAATTGTGTGTTTGTGTATACTTGTATCCAGCTAAGCTCTATACAAACACACATTTGATTAAAATAAAAAGGGGGAATATGTGTAATTTTTTCATCGATATAATGAAGTAGGAAATCTTTGCAATTGTGCATACATATAGGTATGCGTGGATACATGCAAATACCAAACATATCTGGAAAATGACGTTTATTTTTTTTTATTGACTTTAAAATAATGGATAGAGAATACATTTTCATATTTGGAAAGAATGAACAAGTGTTATTAATACATAAAACTATTATTTAATCAGATATGCAAATAAGCCTTTGAGCTAATAAAAAATATATTTACAGAATTTTCTGGGTGATAATGTTTTTCTAAACTTATCTATTAAAATAATTATTCATAAATTTCTAAATGTATTTGATGGATTGTTGTTCATTAAGTATATTAATTTTGTGGAAGAGAATAACCTATAAATATTGTAATCATTAGCAGATCAGTTAGTTTTCATTTATCTAAATATGTATGATTAATATTTCATAAATTATAAGGGATATGAATTAGTCGGATAGAGAATAGTTCAAACCCTTACAAGATCTACAATAAATAAATGTGGATTAATTTGAATATTATCAACATTCACAATTACATTCAAAATTTTAGTATAAGTTTTCGCATCCTTCCTTGATGTTAAAATATAAATTGAGCAAACAATTGTGCGTATGCGTTACGATACAATGTTAAAACTGTACGAAACTTTTCCGTTTTCTGTACAAAACTGTACGAAACAATTGAATTCGCGCTTGCGCATTGCATATCGTGAAAAGGCTTATTGGAAGGCTGTATTTAGAAGTTATATGAATTTTTGGATAACGTAAACCATAAGAATATTTCATTAAAGGTCTAATACAAATTTCTGAATACATTTATATCTGTAATTCACTGCAATATACTCATAAACTTCAATTAAAAAAATATCGTATTACTGGTGTATGTATACACGGAAAGGAAGAAACACGACCGAGTCCTGTCTACGCAGCACTGGTTACTGCGTGGCCGGTTCGCAAATACTTTCTATTTCAACTCGCTATAACTCAGTCAATTTTGAGAATTTTGAAACGAATAAAAAATGAAATCGTTCATTACAGTTTCCCAGATCTAGTGCACTAAGAAAAAATGATACATCTTAATAAATAAAAAAAGTTATTAATTTTTTAATGCAGAACTGCGAAATTTGTGTTTTTATAGATTCAGGCGCTTCGTTTATCACATAACGCGCTCGGAAATATATAATATATAATCGGAATTATATTATTTCAATTTCTGTATTTAATAATTGTATAAGACTTTATTTAATAATTTGATTTTTAATAAAAGATAGAAGTAAACATTGAAATGCATTACATTGGAATAATTAATACTAAACAGTACTGTGGATTTATTCCATTCCTATGTAATTTAAAGTAATTATATTTTATATTAGTTAAATGTATAATCTATATTCATAGGTGTATGTGATGTTTGTATATGTGCATATAAGAAGGATTTGAATACAAGTACGATTGATGCCGAAACCTTCCGAATTTTGTATTGTGCGTGTATCGTGATTATGTATATGTTAGCGTATGAATCATCGATAGTTTTGAACTGTCAACTGTCAAGTTAGTTAAGCTCTGACTACGACGAGAACAAGTAGATCAAGCATAAATATTAACTATTTCTAACTTGCAATTATTATAGTTTTATATTACGGTGAGTCCCGACGTGGCAATGTAAAAACTTTTAATAATAAAAAAGGCAATGGTTAATTTGATGAAAGTGCTGGTGAGTTTTAGACAAGTGATTCGCGTATAGTTACTCCATATTCCTAATCCAATTCATTTGCGAATTCCTGTAGAGTAATAAGTGGTATCCCGGACCTTAAGAACATCGATTCCAGTTACCGAAGAAAATTCGTAACAGTAAGGAATCCGTAACAGTAGAAAAATAATTAGCAATTCTAGTGGTCGAAATAAGGAATTTGAAAGCAGATTTCCGATATCGGATGATATCTTACATGTATAATATAGATGGGTCTAAAATATTGTCTGCGGAGTGAGCGGCTCTTAGTAAAGCTGTACATAAGATTGTCGAGCATAAGCGAAATAGGTCTATAGTATTTTCAGATTCTGAGAGTGCCTTGAAGGCAATAAGTAATAGGAATGGTATAGGGACCTCACCCGTTACAGAGGAAATCAAGCATAAATTAGCTTTCGCAAGACATTTAGGTTTAGAAATACGATTAACATGGGTTCCCGGCCATGTGGGGATAATAGGGAATGAAAAGGCTGATGAGAACGCCAAATTGGGCGCTTGTAACGGGTACTTATGCCCAATGTAAAGAGGAGAATGAATCGGACATTGTTAATACAGGAAAGACAAAATGTAAATTTTTTTTTTGATAATTTCTATGGGCAGAAAAGGAAACCTTGTTCCATGACTATGATTTACCGAGAAAAGCGATTGTATCGGTAAGTAGATTAAGCAGTTCATCGCTAAACTCCAGTCTGTTCAGGAAAAACATTACCGAGTCAGGACTATGCGTATGTGAGGTAGAGGAAGACTCTATCGACCATGTTTTTTGGAGTTGTAGAAGAGAGGACATTTTTAAAGTGATCCGTAGTGAAGTAAAATATGGACCCTACTCACGGACGTCGTTCTTAACTTTATATAATATGAATATTTTCAATAGTATAGTTAAGTTTATAATGTCTTTGAATCGAAATATTTAAGATGTACAAAAATATTATAAACCACTAACAAATGTCATATAATGTAACAACATCTTGTTAGAATTGGAATCTCCCGCGGTTAGGTTAAGAAGCAGTTATGTAAGATACCGCTGGAACTAGGGCACTTTAAAGGCGCCTCTCTATGTATTATGGCTATGTAATATTCAATTGAACCAATAAACCATTACTATACTATACAAAGCCAAATTACCCCTCTGGGTTGTATGTACATACTCCCAGCCTCACATTTCCCCGGCATCGGCCAGTGATCCTCATTATGAATCGCAACAGGAAGACCATTTCAGTAATACACCTGGCTCTTGGAATTATCTCCTGGTATAGATAAACTTACTCAGATTTTGATGTTTTGTGTATATCAGAAACCTGGTTAATTAATCATAGTAAAATTAGACTAGGGAACTACAATATTATTGCTTTGGATAAGAGTAGAGATCCGAACGATAATTTAACCTTAGGATTAATGATAGCAATCAAACCGATCTATAATTACAAAGTTATCAAAAGAGCGGAAAACAATGGAATTGTTGATTGTAATTCTTTAAACATGGATTCAGACATAAGTAGAGTATGGGAAACAGTTTCCTTCTTTAAAAATACAAAAATTAATACTTATAAGAAATTAGATTATATATATAGAAATTACAATTGAGAAATTAAAATCTTCTTCCACTAAAAACACTACGGATGCAATAATCCCTAACACAACCCATGCAAAATTAAATTCCCAATTTAGCTGTTTAGAATACAATTTCGTTGCAGATCATATAATAATGAATTCCAGCCCAGGCCCTGATTTGATATCAAATAAAATCATTTCTTATTCACCTAAAAATATTCATATAATTTTATTAAACATTTCTAACGATGCGTATAAACTAAGTGACTTTCCCAAAAAAATTGGAACAATTTTGACGTTATTTTACTATCCAAACCCAATGGAAAAGGGTTCAGACCTATTGTATTAGTTTCTAATTTCTCCAAAATATTTGAAACGCTTATCAAACACAAACTCGAAGGACATATTGAACTGGAAGGAATTATAAATATATTATAAATTAAGTAATTGCCCGTTCGAAACTTAATTCTATATAATAATCTAATTGTTGGTATGTACGGTCGATGGACTAAATAAAAATAAAAACAAACTACTAATGTAAACAATGGAGCTCTGATGAGAGCAACCGAATATGGGAAAAGAAAGTTGTAAGAACCCGATTTTGTAGTTTTGCCAGTTACAGAATCTTCAAGTTACTGAACTGCTTATATGTGAAATTAGGGATTTAACTAATAATGGATTCTGTGTTCCTCTAGTGACAAAATAAATAACTAATGTCTATTGTAGATACATGTTTCGTCCCAGGTTTTCGCGTGGACTCGTCAGAAAGGCGTTATGGTTCTTTTACGTGATGGTTCGGTATAATAAGAGATTTTAAATAAATAAAATAGAGGAGGAATGTTTAATTTATTATAGTATTTATATCTATTAATTTATGTTATATAATATATGTTTTTAATTAAAATCCATTATGTGGATCATTTATTCATACATTCGGCGTGATAATAAAACCAAATATGGCATTTTACCTATGACTTCAACTTGAAGCTCAAGCATGATTCGGATTAAAATCATGTAAATCATGCATTTATCTATTCTAGCATGATGTTAAATCAAATATTCGGTATTTAATCATTTGCGCATGACCTCAACTTGCATTGAAGCTCAAGCATATCTTGGATAAGAAATCCACTATGCGAATCATGCATTTATACTTTCGGACATGTTAAATCCAATACGGTATTCAATAATTTGCTCAAGCATGTATTGAAGTGAAATTCACTATGGTTTTTAGGAATTAGCACATATGACCATAATTTTCGATTGAAAATCAGCCATAACGTGAATCAGTATATCATCTCGACTCTGGTTGATGCTGAGAGATGCTGTTAACGACAAATATGATATATTTGGCCCATGACTTTAACATTCATTAAAGCCCGAGCTTACTGAAGAATTAACTATCTTAAAATAAAATCCAATATAATTATACAATGTAGTACGTGACTGGAAATCCTTACTAAGGCTCAGACATATTGTTAATAAAAAGATGTGATATTTAGTACCTGACGTAAATTCTCATTGCAACTCGAGCCTGTTGCGTTAGATTTCAACTGGTTTGAATTCAAAATCAACCTACACACAATCTAGCATATGATTTCAATTCTCTATTGACGCTGAGAAATGTTTTTGAAAGTCCACTGTTACAATTCGATTTTCAATTTAGCACGTACAGATGAGTCGATGAATGCTGAACTTACACAAGTATTGTCACTAAAAATTATGTCTTTGGTTCTAATTAAACTAAGAGGAAAGATACACATTTCATAACTTTTATTCTGTATCTTTTTACTTCGTAATTTTATAATATTCTATCTATTTCTTCATAATTTTGTATGTTTATATTCACTTGTATTATCAGCATTTATTTTTATTTGAGTGTTAGGAAATCGACAAAATTTTAACCACTTCCATCCATTCACCATTGGAAACTCCCATCCTATGCCACAACTTCCCATTTTAGTGATACTTCTAAATTTTAATATATTTATAAGATTACCATGTATGCAGTTCAATCAATTTCCAAAATTGAGTTTATGAATCTTACAAACTGTCAATTTACATTGACTACAGGGAAATAATAATGATATGATGTATCTCTACTACACTTTGCATAAGCAAAGATTCACCTACAGTGCACTGAATAATTTTACAGCTTTGGTAAAATATATAGAAAGTGTTTTAAAATATTTTTTGACATTGCAAATTTGTAAATTTAAAAGATCTGTCATGCAACGACTAAAGTCAAATTATGATTATACATTTGGTTTAATTTTCCAATTTAATTATTTATAATATTAAATAAGTTGTATGCTAATATTATACAACTTTGAAGAAGTAGTGATTTCCCTTAAAAACAGATATTTTGCAAGAATTAACTTTAGTTAAAACCATGTTATACACGGTCATTTTATCTCCTGGTACCAAATCGGTAGAAATTGAAAAAAAAATGAGTTAAATTTTATTGAATACTTGACGATTGTAAAGATCAATGATCATTTAATTAGGACATTTTTTCTCACATAATGTTATGTTAAATATCATATTTTATGTTGTTAATGAAACAGTCCCCACTCCCCCTCACTTTTGCCGACTGACTAAAACTAAAACTTTTCACCATGAGGTAAAGTGAATGATGAAATTGAAACATTTCCTTTAATTTACACAAGAATAAAACAATATAAAAAATGTATTAAGTCGGGTAAAATGTTCGTTCTTCGAGGCTCAATCAATAACAGGGTCACAAGTATCAGCATTATAGAGCACAATTAATTTGCATACATTTTATTTAGTTAATTTATAATCCTAGTATGGCCGTATTTATTTGTTTATTTTTTTCTTTTTGTATGCGTCTTAGCATTTATAATTAATTCATAAGAAATATTTCTTATGTATAATCTGGAAACCGAAGCTGAGAACATGGCTCTTTTTACAGTAGCTTAAGAAGTTATTTTTATATTTGCTTAAGCAATTTTATGATCAAGTAAATCAGCACTAAACTCCAATCCAAATAGCAGTAGGGAATCAAAGTGCAATTGCAATAGCGACAACTGACGTTTATCGAGCAAGATCCGAACAGATAGATATTCGTCATCATCACATCAGAGATCGAATCAATGATAAGTCAATGGACGTATACTTCATCTCAACAGAAAAAAAAACATTAGACATTTCAATAAAAGCTGTTTGAGATATATTTTTTCATGCCGGAAGCTTTAATATTGTAAATAAAAACCCTTTTTTACACTTTTGTTTAAAATAAAACTGTTTTTTTATAAATAGACTGAGTCCATCAATCCAAGAAATATACAAAATTTTGTCTTTGTCATACCACATTTATATATCTATCTACTTAATGCCACAATTGTAATCAGTATGTATGTACTATGAATGACCTTAACAGGATTGTACATAGACAAATGCATTTAAAAAATGTCAATCTACCGATGCCTTATAATAAGCCTATATGCGTGTTTTGTCCCTGTGTTAATCCATAAGGGGACTCTCATTTTTTTTTTGCAAACGTACCCCACCTCAAACCAAACTAACTCAAACGTGTCGTCACCGGCGCCAAGAAAACCAATGAGGATCACTGGCCGATACTGGGGAAATGTGAGGCTGGGAGTATGTAAAGTAGTTCTTCTCTTATTCTAATCTTTTCTCTTCTCATATTCTAATATTTCTCCTCACGCGTTCTCCCCACCGCATTACTACTTTCCTTAGAAGCACATATGACACATAACCGCGCATGCGCTGTGAAAGAGAAAGAGAGAGAGAAAAAGCGAAACAACAAACGTTTCGTGGGAGAGAGAAGAAAATTAGAATAAGAGAAGAACGCCGCCATCTTGCCTGACTGGACAAATTAGAATAAGAGAAGGACTACTGTACATACAACCCAGAGGGGTATTTTTGCTTTGTATTATAGTAATGGTTTATTGGTTCAATTGCATATTACATAGAGATAAAACATTATTAAAAATTGTCAGAAATTAATTTCTCCATCCCAGTACTGGTATTGAGCGATGTCTTCCTTACTTAACTACTTCTACTTAATCCATGTTACTTTTATTTGTTCGAATAGCGATTGCTTATTTTACCTATTACATAACTTATTGCTAATGTTTAACACATTTTATGAAGATATTTTACAAAATTTAAAGTAAAAATTTCCATTTTACTAGAGTTCAAGATTTAATCAATATTACTTTACAAATTTTAAAACTTTCTTTAGTTCTTACACTGATTTTACTTACTTCTTAGTAACTTCCATTACTTTAATTACATAAAATATATTGGATATTCTGTTAAAATGAACAGACTTTTTCAATACTTATTCATTATATTTTCATTTCTATGTTGAGGAACTTAAATTAAACCAATGTAAATACTATAATCTAGCTTAATCAAACATTTTTCTTTACAAATTTAAATACGAAATGTTATTTAAATAAAAAGTAATACCTACCTAATTTGTCCTCCGCTTCCATCCGCTCCCACGTATGGACTACCTAAAAATTATCACAAGTTTTACTGGGTAAGAATAATTATTGTTAGAAGTAATAATTCAACTACTTACTACACGGAAAGAAATTTTAGGTGCATACGGCCCGACAACGATCGGACTTCAGAGCCTTCATCCGTTAATTCGGTACGGCCCTAAAGAAAAGCAGTTCCCAAGGCATGCATCAGCTGTCGCTGCTTATCCTTCCGGTCGTATCGGCCGAAAAATAGTTCGGCCAAAATAGCCCGGGTAACGGGCACGTGTGATCCCAGAGCATACACGGAGAAAAATAATCAGCTAAATCAGCCGAAAAATCCGCAGATTCTACCAATTTTATCCTATAGGGACAGCTGTTGGAATTCCGTTAGGGATAACCGATAATTTCAGCTAAATTTACTGAAAAAGTCCGCAAATTTAACAGAACAAATCTGCTAATGTAGCGGAAATTTAGAGCTAAGTGCGAATTGAGTAGGATTAAGGCTACATTAGCGGAATCAAAACAGCTAAAATTGCATATATTTTCAACAATTCCAGCCGAAAATTTTAGCTGATATGAATCAGCTAATCCAGCGGAGTCATTTTTCTCCGTGTACGGCAAGTGCAAACCTGTGTCGTGTGTACTCACTGTGCAATATATACGTCATCTTTATATTCATTTTTTTTTTATTGAAATAAAAACTTATGATATGAACTTTGATTCAGACCCCGAGTAAACATTTGCCTCCGGATCGAATCCGATACCGATCCGGGACCCTTATCTCGGTTGAATTTCAGATCCGTGTCAGATCAGGGTTGTAACGCTGCCGCACATCCGTAACGGATCCGGAGTACCAGACGTCCGGCAATCCTGATCCGTTCCTGACTTGATCCGGATTTGAATCGACGGTAACGTTCAGTAAGGTGTGAATACGGAAAACTGTCCAAATTTGCTTAAAACTTATTGCTGACGACTTACTTAAACACATTTTTATTTATTATATGCAGATGACAATGTCAGATGGTACAAATACTTTACCAGTGCGTCGTTTAGGTTTTATTTAGCCTCGCATACATGCCGTCCTTTCATATATAATTTTAAAACTAAAATTTGGTGGTTATACGCAGAGAATTTCATACATGTAAAACATTTATTTTTATTGGCAGGTTAACTAATTCTAATTCGAGTTAATCAAGCATACAATTAAATAACGTATAACATAATAAAATAATAAAAACTGAAGTTCTTAAATTCACAGAATATGAAGCACTATACAACTCATAAATATAACATAATTATACCCAGTCAATGACGCATCCTTTAAATTTTGTACAAATTTACAGAATTTTTGCAAATACATACACAAGAAAACTTTTCTAAACTTCATTAACAAATATAAGATTAATATAGCACATTGGTAAGTTTCATTAACATAAATGAAGTTTACGCATTATTAGATTCGAATACGTATATGATATATTTTATATCACTATAAAAAAATGTGATCCTTTATATATCCTTTTATCTCAGATTAATTGCATAATATACTGTGAAGGGAGTGATATAATATTTATGAGCTACAAAAGTCTTGATGTAATTTTTATACTCAAAACTTAAAAGAATTGTCGCTCCAGCTTCATGGTTACATTGGTTGTTTATAATAAAATACATGTTGCACAGCCTATTTAATATTGTGCAATAACATTAAAATAAATTATAACTAAATGCAGAAAGAGCACGAATTAAGTACAATAATTTAATTTTATAAATGTCAAAGCTAGATCATAGTATGGGTTTCAACAATTATTAGAGAGAAGAAGAGAGTTTACGGTTTTTAGAATATTGAACATATGTTATTCGTCTTAATATTAAATCAAAGCTTATTTTAGAAAGAATTATCATCCACAGTAATTCTTTTGCATACTACGCATATAGTTTTATTCCACTTATGCAATATTAAGACAGTAAAATGTGTCCAATAATCTGAAAACCTTAAATTATTTTTGGCGTTATAATACGTTTTGAAACGCACCATATCATCTCCATTTTTACTACCTAATTTTAGATAAGCCTACACGTAAATGCATTTAAAAGAAATATATATTAAAACTGTAATAAATATAAATAATAGCGTTTGAATTCATAGGCTGCGTTACAAGTATAAGATAGCTGAAGAGAGTTTTTGCTTTTTAGATCATTCTGTATATGAGGCTACTTATTATATAACGAATGTTATAGTAATTAATAAAATAAATATATTATTAATATAAAATGAATAATTTAATAATAAATTAAAATAATAAAATAGTTTCATTCCGCTTTTAAAATATTACAGCGTTGTACAATGCATCCAATAATCTAGAAACCTCACACTCTGTTTGACTCTGTAATTCTTGTCGGAACTTGTCCAATGCTTTAAAACTGTTTTAATTATATGTGACGCGTTCTGAAGAAAGGGACCTAAGCGTCCGAACGATAATTGTGCAGGAGAGGGAAAAGATATGCTACCAACGGTTCAATTTTCAATATTTTGAGCTGAAATTTTCAGCATATCTTCCTAACTCGATTTAGTAGTGTACAGACAGAGAGTAAGAGAATATCGGAAACACTGCGCCGCAGTCTTGCCTCTTCTTTTCCCTCTCCTCATAATTGCCGTTCGGACGCTTAGGTCCCTTTCTTCAGAACGCGTCACATATTTATTGTAATTTCAATTCATATTCCGTGTAGATATGCCAAGTAATAAAGGTAAAATTCGATGGTTAAAGAGTGAAAGCACCGTCAAGTTCTAACAAGAGTTGTAGAGCTGAATCGATCCTACGATGATTGTCACATTACTTTACTTACATGTGTTATTAGCATTAGTATTTAATAAACATTAATTTTAAATAGATTTTCAATTTAGTTTAATTTTCTTAAGATTTTTATTGCTTTTATTGTGATCTAAAAAAGCGTAAAACACAATTGAGGTTTAGGGAAAAGGTTATCAATTTGAAAAGTTAACCTCACATCTGAATGTGGGTTAACTTCCAAAAAAAAATAAAACTCACTGACACTGTATCACGTATTTTTTTTATTTCATTCTCTTACTCTTTGTTTTTCTTGTGCAAGACAATCCTTTAGACCGTAGCACATTTTGACTTTAAACACGAAACGCGATAAAGTCGAACTGGTGGAACTGTCGAAACAGCTGATCGGCACTGCCTATTCGTTTTGTTCTCCCAGCCGCTAAGTAAGGCGCCACTAGAGCTACATACTGAATTAGAATTTCAAATCCAGATCAAATCAGGAACAGATACGGGTTCCCTAATCTACCGAATGTAGTTGGATAACTACAAATCAGGATCGGCTCCGGATTGCCGGACGTCCAGGCTTCCGTATCCGTACCGGATCCGAGGTAGCATTATAAATCTGATGCGATCCTGATCTGATAGTAGGGGTAGCCCCAGCAAATGTTTACTCGGGACATCAACAAATGAATTCCTTATAGTTAGTTTCTTAATATGCCTCTATTATAGGATGTTTTATGCGCAAATTGTTCCTGAAGGCAACAGCAGGCACAGAATCAGGTCCTTATACGTCTGTATATTAAGACATGGCGCGCCACATAGGTTAGGTTTGTATTACCGGCGAGTTCGGCAGGCCCTGCTTGCTTTCTCTTAGAGAACGTCTGTTTGAACCGCCGGGCTAAAACGGCTTGGGTGTCAAAGCTTCTGACGTCTAAGACGACTTGCTTAACAGTGTTAGGCTGAGACAGCCAGGGAGTTCGGCTCTTCTCACCTAAAATTTCTTTCAGTGTACTGTATCCTGACTCGTGCCATCTTGGCTGTCTTCTATGGTTTCCTCAGTCGTTTGCGGAGTGTCTGGTTGTGACTGGTTGAGCATACTTTCATCCATGGGTTCCTGTAACCAATGAGAACGAAACATTTAATTTCTATATATTAGTAGTACCTCTAAACATTACTTAATTATTCAAATTTTTTTTCAACTGTTTCTTATCGTTCAGTATTCGCACTGTATAATTTGATTTAATATATAATATTTCTTACTAGCGTACAAGTCCAAAGTTTGGTGATATCTTGGCGTAGGTTCGAAATAGTCGACGATCCTGTTTATTTCATCCTCGGATCTATGTTAACGTTCCTTTTCATACAAATGTGTACATCCATCTCCATTTCGCAGACGTAGACCTTGAAACCGTTCGACTTCGCGAAACTCCACATTTCCTCAAAGTTTGAAATCTTTTCGTTGATACAGTCGAGGATGATGAAGTTGAAGAAGCCGTCCGTAACATTCTTCTTGGAGGCTTTGTGAAGTGAAGAGAGATAGTTCTGTTCCATGGCTTCCTCGTATTCATAGACCATTTTCTGTCGAACATCATTGTTTTGCGAATGCGGGGTTGTTCAATCTCTCTATCCTGGAAAAATAGAGTAATCGTTATTATTCAATAAATACGCATCGCCTAAAATAATTCCATTTTCTATTAAATAAAAAACAAAAAAGAATTCATTTTATAACCGATTTCTTCAAGTTGAATCCAAAGTCAATAAATTAGAAAAAAAATTCTCTGTATTTCAGTTTTGAATGACATTGAATAAAATCTTAACAATTTAAACAAAAATTAACAAAATTTCACAGCAGTAATTTATAAAAATGTAAAAAAATTTGCTTTCTTAATTTTTCTGTTAGTCATTTGTTAAAAATAATTCACAAACAACTATTTTTCAACTGAACATATTGTCACAAAACATTTATGAATACCTCACTTCAAGGAACTAGAATATTATTCCTGAACAGCAGCTAAAACTAAGTTCAAAGTACCCCCTGATATCGTGAAACTCAACTATTCCGTAATGGACATTCGTTATAACGTTTCTTACACGATACTCCCTGCTAATCAATTTTGCACAATTTCTCACGTTTTTATAATCGGCGAGTATGCGTAATATGCAGAGGATCTGAATAATCGTTTAGTTTTAGTTACATTGTCGAGATATCAGCATCAATGGGCTCTAAATATATACGGTATCATCGTCCTAATTTTGTCTTTGAATTTTGAAAACAGAATTATCTTTTCTGTTATATAGATCGGAAAATATTGTACACTTTCCTAAGTTTAGTATATAATAGCGTTAATTATTATACTAAATATTTTTCCAATACGGGGTTTTGGTATTTTACCTCTTACATCTCATAGAGTGATATACTTTCCACATATATGATAAAAGTTTCTATTCAAGATCAGACAAATAACTTAATCTGAAAAAGAATTTGACAGTTTCGTCTAATACTTTGATTTTCATTTATCTCCAATTTGTGTATATTCAATTTCCCAATAAGCAAAAAGATGTCTAAAAGACATCTAAAAGATATCTTGCAATTCGCGAAAGATATCTTAAAAATGTCGAAAAGATATCTAAAAGACATCTTTTAGACACCGTTTAGATATCTTTTAGACATCTTTTAGATATCTTTTAGACATCTTTTAGTTACTTTAAAAAATAAAAAAAAAATAAAAAAATTACACGAATTATTTTACTTAATTTGAATTGTATTATTATTTGTGTGTCGTTAGATTTGTTATTACGGAATGCAGTTATACAATTTCGCTCGCGAATAAATTTATGAACCTGAGAAAAATCTATCCCGACCGAGGATCGAACCCGGGTCTCCCGCTTAAAACTCTGACGCCTTAACCACTACGCTACGCTCGGATATACATAAATATCAATCGAAGATGGCTCATTCGTAAATGCAGCTTTAGTTAAAAAAAGAGATATATTCTTTAACATTAAATTAAGCAATTCTTTGCGTGAAATCATGTGATGTGGCCAGGTTCTTTCGAACCAAAGAAAGTATACAATGAAATGTGAGACAATTTCAAACACAAATTCATTGATATATACATAATATGAATCCGAACACAACTTTTTATGAAAAAGTTATTTGAATCCAACATACTACATTAACAATAAACAAAATAAACAACGTTACAAAGTAATGCCAAACATTTGTTAAGAAAATATAATTAAATAAAAAATATTAACTGCATTAATTAATTAACTTTTAATATAAACACAATAACATTGACCATAGGTTTGGAAAAATTAAAAAAAAAACGGCGGCAATGGAGGGAACCCATCCTTCACCCCTTCGCTCTTTTGCAAGATAACTTTCGAAAAGATATCTTTGAGAAGCCTTTTTGCGAGATATCTTTAGGAAATGCACCTTTTTAGATATCGTTTGCAAGATATCTTTAAAAAAGACATCTTTTAGATATCTTTTGAAAGCTATCTTTAAAAAAGGCATCTTTTAGATATCTTTTAGACATGCCCTCGTCAAAATGTTTATTGGGATCGTTTGCAATACTTTGACGTCTACGCCACTTTTGACTGCGAGAAAGCTCTTCGTATCGTTTTTTCTTTGGCATTTTGATTTTCAATCTTTAATTTTATCGAAATAAATATACTTACTTACAAATTATGAACTTGCGAGTTTACAAAATAAAATCTACAATTATTTATAAAGAGAGAAAAACAGGGTGAGAGAGAGAAAAGAAAAGAACACACAAAGCATCAACATTGTAAATTAATAACTTTATCTTTCTTAGAAAATAAATGGTGCTCATCCTCACCTTATATAGTAGTGCTTTGATAAATGTCTTTAATCGCAAATGTACACGTAAATAAATAAAACAAATTTACGAATCACTGCGGGACGCGATGTGCGAAAACACTGCAAAAATGGCGGCGATCGCAAAACGGGGAACGCGGGAAGAAATTTGCGCGCATGCGCATTTATCGGCGTTAAGAAAGACATCTTGTTATCTTTATCGAAGATATCTTTGCGAAAGACGTCTTTTAGATGTCTTTTTGCAAGACATCTTTCGAATAGATATCTTTTAGATATCTTTTGCAAGATATCTTCAAAACAGATGTCTTTTAGATGTCTTTGTTCAAGACATCTTTCAAAAAGATATCTTTTAGATATCTTTTGTAAAGTACTTTAAAAGAGATGTCTAAAAGACATCTTTTAGACATGCCTTCGACAAAATGTTTATTGGGTTATTTCTCTCAAAACATTTTTACTTCAAGTGTATAATAGTGCATTACACTACGAGTGAAGGAAGTAACGCGATTTCCGATTCACGAGTGTAACAAGAGCCATTTTTCGCGCTCTGATTCAAGTGTACGAAATTGAGTTTCGGACACGTAATTAAAAAAAATATTTTTTTCTTGTTTCACCCGTACCCAAATCGCCTACTTTGATCTATAGTATTGATTGAAGATTCACTGTGTACTTGAAAAAAAAAAGTAAATAATAATAGATTATAAATTTATTTTTATTTGATTTTACGAATTATTTTCTTGCTTTCTCGTTTCCAGCAAATCACTTCTTGTTTATAACGTTACATTTTTAGCACAATCCTGCGTAAAATAAATTATTTGTTGCAGCATATTAAATAATAGCTTTTCTTTTTTTTTCGTGCCGTTTACTTTAAAAATAATCCCATATAAAATAGTGTTTTACTTGAGTATACAATCTCACATTACAATACAAGTGCGCGAAGTAGACGATTTCCGTACGAGTTTAACAAAAGATATTTTTCGCGTTGGGATGCGAGTGAGCGAAATAGAATTTCACACACGCAGTTAAAAAAAATTCTCCACGGAATTTAAATAATACAAAGTAATATACTACAAGGGATTAAAATACGTAGAAAATATTAAAATACTCTTTATTAGGCTGGACAAGTTACGCCAATCATTTTAGAGCGATGGAATTCAAAATTATAAGCATGATTATCATGTTACTAATTATTTCAGACAATCAATGTCTTCGATTGCGAGTATGCCGAAATAAATGAATCGCCATCTGTCGGAGATACTCGACATTATTCCGAACTTTTTCCATTCTTCTTTGTAAAATGCCTTGATCTCTAAAATGTATGGAATGTCAAATTCACAGAGGAAAAAATGAGCCACTGCAGTAAATTAGTGAATGTTCACCATTAGAGAGTAAAAAGTAAGAATTTTTGAAACTAATTTAGGTGTTACTACATAAAGAATGAATATAAAAATATAAAGAATAGGTTTAATAAATAAAGAAGTACATTTGTAGAATCAAATGAATGCCAAGATATCGGATAAAGGAATTTGATATTAAGAAATATTTATTTTTTTTTAAATTTATATAATGTAAAAAATTGGTGTGTATTTTAAATCTTGGAGATTTTTACCAAAACGCAAATTTTCCATTACGAGATAAGTGCGCAAATCACCTACTTCGCATACTTGTATCATAATGTAGTGTTTTTTAACTTCGCGAGAGAAACGTTTCACTCACTGATTTGAGTGTGCGAAGTACATTGCGTAAACAGAGCACTTCGTGCAACAAAAAGCGTGTGCGAAATTGAATTTCGCACATGCATTTGCAGAATAGTGCATTACGATACGAAGTGGGTGAAGTAAACGATTTCTTCTTTACACTTATGCTGCACTTATGCACGCAACTTGAAAATCTCAGATATCGAATGCGAAATATCATGGAAGAAGATACAGAATCTGTTTATGCCAATATATTTAAAGGGAGAATCGTTGATATTGTAAAACACGAAGCTTTATACAGGTTAGTCGTTATTTAATTGTATTTCGATACTACGTTTAGGTGCCATTTTGAAATGGAAGAATGTATTACTTATGATTAAAGATGGTAAAAAAAAAAATTTCATTTTTTTATCAAACTGGTTGGGTTGGTCCTAGCATGATTAAACCATTAGTTATGCGCATTTGAACTAGGTTTAACAATTCGGTTGAGACAATCTATGTATCAGGCACTTAACAGAATTCTAAATAAAAGTTTAGAAATTAAATATAAATAATATCGAGCATGTGGAGTCAATGTCGTCATCAGTCTATCAAATTCTACATGAAATGCAGCTAAACTTTGTAAGGGTCACGTCTTATTCGTTTTACTGATTGCAAGTTCGAATCTTAACTTAATGATTTATTATTTCTTTTCTTAACATTCGTGTGGCTAATTCAATCGTTATACCAATGATTCCAATTTATCTCACTACACGGCCAACAATATTCCGATACAGACTTTTTACGAATCACACACACTCACACTCTCGTTCGCTCTATTTCCACTCTACACACTTCGCACTAGTGGTATTATAAATAGTGTATGAGAAATAACGAATTCACTATCCGGTCGTCGCTTGTTTTTTCTTTTTAATTTTTCACGTTCCGTCCGCGGTAATTCCATTTAATATATATCGGAGTCCCCACAAACAACACGAGAATTACCTTGTATGTCCCGTAGATGAGAATGTACTCGTGATGAGGCACCAGAGGTTGATATTGTTTTTTTTTTTTTAATTCCTTTTTACCTTTTGAATCGGTGCAACCGACCTGGTTGATCGTATGGTAGGACAGGTTTGTTTCTGGACCAGATTTGGGCAGATCTCCTTCGGGCATCAACGTCGCCAAATGGAAAATGACGGTCGACAGATGAGTGGAGCAATGATTGCCTGTCAAGCACTTCTGGTGAAGCTGGGTGGGCGAACTTCACTTTTATCCTCCAGTATTTTGTGGATGACCGTCATGGATGAGGCTGCTCCAAAATGGTGATGGAAATGAGGTCGTTCGAATAATTTGGGAAGACCCGTATTCCGCTACAAACAACCACCACTATATTATCGCACACCAGTTGCCAAAACCCAACTTTCCCAATTGGCGAAAGACGGTTATTTTCTGTGGTCTCCTGCCTTTTACCTCACCGTGAGGGGACGTTGTTCTCCAACTAATGGCTCTTGCCCTCGCAGACGGAAATAGAGTAGGACCTGACGGTTCTTTACACGGCATTTAATAACTACGCCTACTCATACCACTTCACATACACTGACACGAATATACGAAACTTACATAGTTTACCGGTTGATCATTCGCTCTGTCTATATCTCTCCCTCTCTCATTATTATGGCGCACAATACAAACCGCTAATAGTGGCTATTAGATCCCTTACAACTTACGAATCTACAAGTTTTGTGATATCTGGTGTCGCTCTGAATAATTATTTTTCATAAGTTACATTGGTGTGACTTTTTAAATAATCATTAAGTATTTATAATCCTTAGGTAAACCTTCGGATGATGCACCTCTTGAAGCTATGTTAAAAATTTGATTGAATAAAATTCGGAGGTTTTTGAAAATTGAATAATTGTTATTTCCTAGCTATCTTGTAAATTTGAAGAGTTCTTTTTTTCGTTTTTTATTTTTTATTGATTTAAGTATGCAATATGCGGTTGAAGTTGTGCATGAGAGAAAGTGAATTCGGGGTGTTAAAGGTTTAATAAACACTGAATGTCTTTCCAGAAGTTAAATTATTATCTAACATGTATGGGATTTACATTTAGTCTATCTCTGCATTCTGTGCTTCTCTTTTCTTGAAGATATGTACGTGGGTTTCGTTAGTCTGGCTGATACCGACTTGTGTTTGAAGAGTTGTCACGTTACTAATGAATTTTGAAAAAGATCAGGTTTCCTTCCGACCGTCATTTTAGTACAGCATCAACGATTGGATGATCCAATGTAGTATGTTTCTATTACCTATATTTTGGCAGATATCAAATAAATGCACAGAAATTATGATTTGTACTTTACAATGTATCTAAATGTACACCTATAAGTGTATAAATTTAGAACTAGTTAGTATGAGTACTAATAATAAGTTAAATCTTGAAACGCATACTTTATGATGAGACTAAAAGAATCCTCACAACAAGAATTGTATTCTCTAAGAATAAAAATATTATTATGCACCTGAAGAATTATTATTTCATCTAATCGTCTTTTTATGAAAAGATTCACATTTAATAGGATATAGCAATTCCATCGCAGACGTAAACAAGTATCCTCCGGAAGTCAGTCCGGTAATACAGTCTGTCTACAATGATAGTGGTACCTCATTATTTGTGTTATTATCTTTATTATTTTAACAAACTAAGTGATACTGTTTAAGTGCATTATATAATTAAATTAACTAATATTTTTAACGAAAAAAGCTGTGTACCATATTATCAATGTAGGGTGGACTGTAGTCATACGTACATGTACCTAAACGAATCTAAATGATACAACGTAAAAAATATACAAAGAAATAAAAATTCGTTACAATAAACAAAAATAAACACCTCTGTCACTGGAACTGACATTGGATATAATACATTCCAAATTATTATTGTTTGACCCTATGAAAATAAAGATTTATTAAAGTACACTGAATTCATACGGATTCTCACTGGACATAACCTTGGAATTTGTTTCCCTCGTGACTCTCGCTACCGATCGCTAATTAGGCCGTTTGTTATTGACAAGTAATTCCAAATTCGATAGGCAATTTTCGACACAAAGACAGAGATGTCGCTTCAAGTAATAATTTAAGCATACGAGCTTCTTGAGTGACTCACGCAAACAGGTAGGTGTGATTGTATGGGAGCATAGTCAACTGTTGAAACCTGTTACCAGTTTAACCGTTATGCTTTTATTAACATCAATAGTCATGGAAACGATTAGCGACATTTGACAGAACGCATGTAAAAAACATCGCCAAGTGCTACATTGCAAAAACTGTTACTTAAAATTCATTCTCCAGTGTCATTGTATGTTTTTATTTAATGATTGCTTTTTACATATATGCGACGTCTAGATCTGGTTAACAAATCTAGAGTAAAAAGTTGATGACAAATGGTATGCTCGGTAACCTTGAATTATCAATCGATATTGAACGTTTTGAACGCTCACCGCATGGTGGTGCACCAAATGTTGCGTACCCTGTGTTCACAAGTGATATTTTCATAAGTGATAAAAGCCCGATTAGTTCCAGATAAAAACGTTTTTTGCATGATGTGCCTGTAATATAGGTATTCTATCCTGTCATATGCTTAATGTCGAATAGTACTAACGTTATTTACGTTAATCGTGCAATCTAAACTTCCCTTTGATCGTTAATACGATGTATATCCACCGACCCCAATTAAAGGCGTTCTTTACGTATAATGCCACCAAAATGGACGCATCTCGTCCGGCGGTCACTGCTCCATGCTTTTTATGAGCTCCTGAAGAACCTCCTTTATTGCCCCTAACGTCGATCGGGCACAGCGGAAGACACTCTGCAATAGTTTCCCAAATAGACGTCCCATTATATCGAGCATGCACATCAATCTGTGGGTTAAGAAGCAAGAGAGGCTGCATCTTTCTATAATCTTGATGGTTTCGATTGGAATGCCACCCATGACTGGCGTCTTGTTATTCAGCAATGTTGCTGCCGCTCTTCGCAGTTCTTTAACTGAAAACAATGGCGGGTCAATGATGATCCTCGAATCTGATCTTCCTTTTCCCGCGTAATTGGGAAAGAACTCGTTCAAGATTTCCGCCATTGTTTTTGGATCCATTTAGCCATAGGCACCTTTTGACCTAGTTTCCGGGTGACAATATGGTATCCTTTACTCCACATGACCTCTTCGACTTCATTACAGATTGCTTTCCAATACCGAGGCTTTTGATGCACACCACCAGCGCTTTCTTTGTTGCTTGTATAAGTCCTTAATTCAGGCCCATCCGGTACTCCCTGCCGAATCTCTGAGCATCTTCCTTCCTTCTTGATCGCAGACATATTCTTCGGTGCTCGGCAATCTCCTCTGTCTACCAGAAAGCTTCATGCCGCTTCCGCTTCTGTCGGTTCCCTAGGGCCGGGGTATCGCATACATTAATATCGCACATAGTCACGGCCTTCATCGTTCAGTCAATCAGCTCTTCGGTATGAACGTTACTCATTCCGTTTCGAATTGACTCTTGAAGTAAGATCGCAACATCCCCTCGTCATAACAGCGGAAAACAACACCGGTACAGCTCTGGGCCATGAGTAAGAGCAGAAATTGCTCTGGACTTTTGGTTCGCATTCGGTTTTTGATTTCCAACCTGGGAATGTGCTGGTCGTAGGGACCAATAATAACTGCTGCCGCCCGAATAGGTATGGATGTATCCAACAACCAGCCCTCAGCCGGTTCGACTCCCGAAGGCCATTACCCGCCATGACAGGACATTGCTTGGTCCGTGCAGACATTTGAAATGCGATAGATTCCATAGCAATTATTGCTATCCTGAAAACATGAATATATCCAACCTACATTGGTCCATGCTGACACACTCCCACCGCTCCCCGAAATAATGAAATGCCCCCGATGTATGGTGGCGCCGTTATATCGATTAGTTTCTCAGCTTTGATAAGTACACACATTTTATAAGGTTGTGCCCGGTCATTGTGTTTATTATTATAATATCGATAACAGTTATAAAGTTATGTAGAACGCCGATATATAGCAATGTTTTTATTTCTTTTTCCAGTTCCTGGGAACTGAAAGGCATAGCAACTTATTGGATATGACAAATTTCGTTATATACGCAATTCTTGTTAATTCAGCTCTCCTACTTGTATTGCTATGTTGCCGATAAAGTACGAGAAGAGGTATGCAAAACATATTTGTAGCGTTTATGCATCTTCATATTTTTAGATCAAATTACCCTAGTAGAGAAATGAGTGAATTCTGCAATCAGACTCAGAGAAGATCTGCTAAAGACTACAGATGGAGTATGTCCGAATTTGCGCATTGATCTGCCGTAAGATCCTTCCTAAACAATTGAGAGTTTCAAGTGACTGCAGAATCTGCTTTACACTCACTTTGTTTTCTGAAGGAAGTTTCCTTGATAAATATAAATCGCAGGTTGAGAGAAGAATCTTCATCATTATTTTCTTTCGGAATATGAACTTATATCTTAATACAGCGTAAGTTAATAATCTGCAGTAAGAATCTTCACGAAGCAATCGAAACGTCTATTGAATGCAGTCTCCTTCCTGCGCCACTGATGAATGGATTTTTCAGGAAGTTTCTTTGATAAGAAAAATATCCTCAGCTGAGAGAAAAATGATTACTTTCTATGAGATTATTAACTGTAGACGAGGTTAATAATTCACATTAGAACCAAGAAAATCTAATTTTTTTTTTAACAAAACATTCCAAAAACTTGTGAAATGAGGAAAAATCAACTATTAGGATAAATTCTTGATAAATTTCTTTGCTATATTTTAAGAGATCATATAGGTATATATATATAGCCTAGAATTGCCGTATTCTAGTCTGAATTTTGAAAAATCGATTAAATAATTTTTAATTTATTAATTCGTAATTCTAGACGTTCCTGTGTATAACAGTATTATAAATTGCTAAATTTTCAAGAAATTCCTGTAAGTAACTGATGAAATGACATCCGGTTGAAGTTTACTTCATATGCTGGTCTACAGCTAAACTAACATTCTGCTAGTAGATTCTTCTTTTTATCTGCATGCGAATCATGTACGATTTTACCAAACATAAGAATCTGCGTTCAGTCTGTATTCAGGTACTTCTATGCAGAGTATATAAAAATGAAATAAGCTTCTGCTGCAGATCTTCAATACGACTGTATTAAGTTTACATGAAGAATTTTGTGTGAAGAATCTTCAACCAGACTGCGATAATTTTACTTTAAGATTGTCATTACAGAATCTTCGTCCCCCCTTGTAATCAAGATGACTCTACTAGGGTAATTAAAATAGATAGCTAATAGTCAGATTGATGAAAGTCTCTTCAAAATTTTCCTTCAACCTCTTTCGAGTCTTCTTCTAATATCCTCAAACTACCGAAAACTGACTGTCTAAAGTATGATTTTCTGCCGAAATTGAGTTGTTCAGATTCGCACGATCTCATCTCTCCAGCGCACTAGTCACCCATGCACAATATGTAACCCTTCTGATCTATGAGAAACCTAGCGTTATATTTTGTTTATTTAATTATTAGCTCACCAGTGTCCTTAGTACTATTTGACAGATTTATATTTAGATATTTCTCCGAAAACGCCCTGAAATATGACGTTTAAATAACTTCGTTACAGTGAAAACTTACGACCGTACTAAATTATTTCTATATACTTTTACGCAACATTACAAGACTCTTCATACGTACCATCTTTCATCTTCCATCTGACATGAGTGATTAATGATATTTGACAGAGCGTTTGTAATAACTTTCAGAGTATTTTAGTAATTCGTGCAGCATATGACAGCCAGTGGTTCGAGATTTCTCCGAGAGATGCGAAACTTCTTATGCCAATTATGTGTCGAGCCCAGACTCCTATTGAAATTACAGCTGGAAAGTTTGTAGCTTTGTCAATAGAGCTATTTGCTCAAGTGCGTGAGATAATCTTATAGTAAAACAATTCTACTGAATGTATGATGTTACAACAAGAACATTAAAATTAACTCAAAAAGTAGATCAGAACCTGAAGTCCTTATATAATCTGATGTCCCGATTTATCCAGTCTTATGATTACTAGTGTATAAGTACAAATCGTACTAAAAGAAAGACCAAATAGGTATTAATTTTACTATATTATTTTAGGTGCTGAAAACATCCGGCGGTTATCTTTCCATGTTATTGGCAGTTAAAGACAGAATTGCCAAGGTTTAAGAGTAATTAAAAATCTGACAATGAGATTATTAGAGACATGTTTCTATATTGTTTAACGTTGTTGTTAATGTGAGCAGCTAGTGGTAAGTATTACTGTTAGAAAATGGTGTACAACACTATTATTAAAAATGTATATCTTCGCCGAAAATTACATCCTGCATTGTATTTGCATAACCTAACCCACTCTTCCGATATTCATTATTGTCAAGTTTAATGACGATATATTTATAATGTGAAGCAACCAATTCGCAAGCTACATAAATGATTTATTAGGGATGAAATAGTTAACTAAACATATATCTATGAAATGCTTTATAAGATTATAAACGAGTCAACAGAAGAAGTAAGTAGAAGTATTTCGGAATTTCGTTTCGATTTCAACAACTGATTAAATAATTCATGCAACTAAACGGTTGTCTACTTCACTTTGTTGATACTACTGCAATAGCATTATGCAAATATTTGAATATGGTTGAATTAAGAATTCATTTGAGGCATATTAAGTAACTCTGAATTATCGTCATTTACAATTCACTTATTCAAAACTTGAATAAATGTCAGATCCGGATTCATAAATGGAAGAAAATGATTAAAAAGGTAAGTTGTAACCTTACAATCCGCGATAGAGAATTTTTATTTGGTAACACTGAGTGAAATATAGCAGTATGATTTAACATTAGCGTTTTGAACGCGTGGCGGTGTCTCATATCATTTCCACCGTCCGCAGCGAATCATTCTCTCAAGTGGTAAAGGCACGTTCAGATTCACAGGAGTTAGTACTAAATTTTCTGAGCTGATATCTGTATATATTACCTATTACTGCAACAATAAAACATAGTGTTGAAGAACCAAGTGAATGCACTGCAAAAATGAGTGTCCTAATTTTGTCGACACTTTTAGATCGGTTTTGGATTTTAAAAAAAATAAATTAAAAATATATACGTATTTGTGTTCCTTTCGTATTTTTGGGTGAATTCCTTTCAAATTTAAAAATGCCAACAGTTCACTGGAAGAGTAGCAGAGTTACTTCGGACGATTTTTTTCTTTAATAATAAATCCTGCAAAAACGGCTCGACCGATTTAAATAAAACAAAAACAAGCTTAAAGGAAACACAATTTCTAAAAAAAAGCTATGCAAATAATTTTTTAAATTTTGACCCATTTAATTATTATTTTTACTAAATAATAAAATATTTTGTGAAACCGTCAACCCATTGAAACATACATATTTATTAACACGGGAAATGGCTAAAATTTATTAGTCTACGGGTTTGGAGGTTATAAATTATGAATTTTACTTTAGATTTTAAAAATTCAAAATGGTGGTTTCAGGATGTAGGACTGAAATGTAACGAAAACGAGATAAATCCGGGTTCTCCAGGTTTTTAAAAATTCAAAATGAAGGTTTCAAGATGACTGACCAAAGTGTAAAAAATTAGTTGATCATCATGAAATTGAATTGAATACATTACAGAAATCTTAATGCAAACGGACTAAATTCCACATGTCTTGTTTATACAAACATTAAATATCACTTTTATATATAAACTTTTATTTAAAGTCGTTTAATATCGTGAAATCTTTCTCCTTCTTTCACTAGTGCTGGATTTATCTTCAGTATTTTATGCTAATGTTTTAACACCAAAACGTTTTAATTATAATATTCAAATTAGATAAAACGACTTAAATTCCAACATTTTTACTATCTCCATTATGTGTCGCAGACAGTAAGACACAAAAATACTTTATTTACGATTGATAAACGAAAAAAATGTCTTAAATTTTAAAATACTTTCTATGGAAGACAAATATGTTAAGGCGTGAATTCTGAAGTATCAAGTGTTTGAGGTAATACTTTAACGGGACACGAATTTGTGCAGTGAAATTGGCAATATGCATATCTAAAATAGTATTGTATTTCCTATAGAATGAGCTCATTAATATAAGTTTAGTATCAGAGTGAACACTACTGGAATAGATATTGAATATTGAATCCACATTTTAGTCAAGGGTGTAAGTTTACGGTATTAAATTTATCATAATTTTTTAATGAAACCTTAAGATGTAGGTCAATAAAATGATCATAATCTAATACTAATAATGTCTCTTTATTAGGCACGATAAACTTCAATGCAGTGATCTCGCCATGTAGAACTGGTCTAAAACTAGTCGGTATCTGCCGGATCCTGACGAAACAACAAAAACTGAAGAATGTTTGGCAATGATAAAATTTTCTATATCAGTAGCTACGAGCGGCTTTTTTGTTCGTTTTGCTCAAACAATGCAGCTCTTTGTCGCCCGGGGTGACTTAACACGAATGACCAATATTATTTGTAATGGCGATCTCACAACTGCCATTTCGGTAACGAAGATGATCGTTCTACTATTAAACTTTTTACTAAAACTTTGTCGGCAATGTAATGGGGAAATTGCATAAAGATTATGCGGTGTGTATAAAAAATTTAGTGAGAAAAGTATTCAATTAATGTAATAAATTGTTTAGAAAATCATCCAATGCGTATTTATTTTGGAAATAACTCCTCCTTTTGTCATGTATTGTGCTTGCTCAACATGTAACCAAAATCAAAATCGTTTAAATGGAACTTTTTGACTGATGTGTTTCTGTCCTGCGTATTTTAAATCACTATGATTTTTATCATATAATGTTTTTTTTGTCTTTTATCATATGTTTTAATATTATGTGAGAGTCATTAGTTTTAAGTCCGTCAATTATTGTCAACACAAAACTTTCACAATCCGATCTGTTTACTGGAAATCTTTTTTTTGTGATGCGAGGGATTTATTGTAATGAGACGAAAACTGTTATTCGTATCCTTTGTATTATTCCTGAACATATTGTTCACAATCGATTAAAGAATTTAATTACTAATTTATGCAAAATTAACAGTTTATAAATAACATTGATTGAGCAAAGTAAGTGTAGTGCATTTCCATTAGTGTTTCGATCATACTTCAAGATATCACATTGCATTCTACTAATTTAAGTTAATATTTATTTTTGTTGTTGTCATTTTCAAAATATCGTCAAAGTTGTTAGACACAGCATGTCAGTAGTTGTGAGACACTTCTCATCGTTAGTAATCGTCTTGTTAATACCTTTACAATAATCAACTTTTTATTGTTATCAGTCGTTATTTTATTTTTATCACTTCAAATCGTTGAATATAATGTAATTCCATTCAGAAGCCGTTACCAAAAAAACGTCGAAACAAGGTCGAAAGTTAGCAGAAAGCCTAACTTCAACAGAAATCGTTGTTTTTCTTAAAGAAAATTCCGCGAATAAGATAGTAACACGAGAAAAACAAGCAACAAAAAAAGCAGCAGCGGGAATAAAAGAAACACCTTAGAAACGAACAAAAAGAGTACGACGAATAAAAAACGACGGAAAAAAACACAACTACTAATTTTTTACGATCAAGAATTTCTCCGCAATCGTTCGATGATGATGACGATGATGCTGATGCCGACTTTTGTATCATTTGTTGAAAAATTATTACAAAAGAATTTGATAACTTTCAACTTTATTTTAATGCATTTCATGTCAACGTCCTATCTTATTAAAATGTGCAAACATTCGATCAAGATAGTTCATGTATTCATAATCACATCTATATGAATGGAGAGGACTGAACATCTTTAAAATAAATTAAAATCATGTTTTATTTATATTAATGCTGGCTATATTTTTCCAATTTTAGTAGAAATGTTCACAAACTAGAGAATAACTAGCCACAAATCATTAAATCAAATTTTTGTTACAACACTGACTTGGTCGAAAATAATTGAATTGAAGCTTTCCGTCCAACAAACCTAACTAATAGCTATTCAGCAGAATTATTCAAAATATATATGAAATAAATGTGTATTGAAGAAGAGTGCAAATCAATAGCAGCGAACTGTTTACAACCTTTAACGTATGTTGTTTACATTTTGTTATTAAATTAGAAGACAATAATTATTGTCTGATTATAATCAGTATCTCGCGAATATTCTACTGATGTGGATCCCCTGTCTGCATTGCTAAAGATGCTTATAACTCTTCAGAAAAATTATTGAAAATATGTATACAAATATCTTTCTTTAATTGTCTATTATATCTGCATTATAACTGGACAAAAACTATCCAAGATTTATTCGAAAAATGTATGTAATAAATTTGCTTCCAGATTGATTTTTTATAATTTTGTTAATTAAAAATGATTATTTGACTACGTAAAATGAATAACGATGAAATTGAAAATCTGGCTATAATAAAAGAAATGCTTTTTTACCTATGTAACCAGTGAGTGTGCTGCAGCATGCACTATATAAAAATTGTGCAAAATGTTTCAATCCTTTAAAAAGTGCTTAAAAGAACAATAGCCCTAAAATCCATAAAAAACTAGATGAAAAATGGATAAAACATGTTCCAACTGTCGAGATTATCATTAAAAACAAAACTATCCAGATACTAGCAAAATTCGGCCCAAAGCCTGAACAAAAACTAATCAGGTTATATGTCCAATCTAAAAAAATACCCAAAAATAGCCATAAAATTGTTACATTTCCAATGGGTAATTGACCGAGTTTATTGTCCACAAACTATCCAGTACGTAAGTTTATTAGCCAAAAACTGGTTAAAAGGTAGACGCAATTTCTTAGTGTCCATTTTCGTTGTGAAAGAACCTCTTTACAAAATTGGTCCAAAAATTTCTTGGGGTGGTAAAAACACAAAAGTGCATAAAAAGTTGTGTAGTTTATTAAATTCCTCTATCCTATAAAAAATTACAACCAAAAAACAGAAACTGTTGCTCAATTACTGACTCTCCCCTGCATTCACCAAAAAGATTTTAAAAGCTGTTTGTGCGGAACGAAACATCGACGCGATTTATCAATTTTGTAGGGCGAAAAACCGGCATCTAAATTTTTTACTAAACATTTAATTCTTTACTTATAAATATGTAAAATGTAAAATGTAAAATATGTCATAAAATTATAGCAGAATACAATATCATAAACAAATAGTCAGATGAATAAATGCAAGTACCATGCACTGAAATATCACAACAAATTATCATAATGTGGAATATGTCAGTGACAAAATATCCTTTGAAATTCCCTTAAAATAATGTTCTGAAAAATGTTTTGATATATATAATAATTGAATTATTTGTGTCTTCGATACAAGAGTGTATGGCGATAGATGTACAAGACTAATTATTAGTAATGGTTATTGTTCTGTCATGTAGATTCAATAGTGGCAAAATTTATGGAACTCAAAATTGCATTTTTCGTCATGTTACGAAAATTGTTTCCCAAACATTACACAAATTTGTAATTAAGAAAAGATTTACGATTCTAGTTTATAAAGATTACAATTAAACAAATCTATTTACTTGTTGCATTCAAATCTGATTTTCAGTAATTTGTCGTTATGATTTTTTTGTTTCAATAATATATTTGCACCTTCAATAAATACACACAAATCCTTAAATATTTTTTAGTCCTACAGTGACATAACCCCTTAAAGTAATTTTATTAAACAATAACAGCATAATCAATATTTACTATGACAAAGCTCTTTCTTGTTTACGTGTGTTTTCTGCAAAAGAACAAATTCAGAAATAGGATTTGATAAAAAATGCAAAAACTTTAATATTACCGGTCCTATGTCAAAAAAGGACAGAAATATGTCAGTAATACACATGGTTACAATCTTAATTGACATTATTGTATAATAAATTAATTGGGTACGTAAAAAATTTTTTCAATTTTTTGTCCTATAGATACAAAGCTTGAATTGAAGGTCAGTCTGTAAAACAACTCTTTTAAGTTGTGGCTCGCCTTTTGGCAATGTACACTGTATATGTTTTATTATTTTGTTGACCAATAAAGACAATTTATTATTATACTCTTCGAGGTCGCTCATTGCAAATGGGATATCAATTTTCCAAAATTCAAAATGTTTGGGATCGTTGATTATGAACGAACCTTTTAAATTTAAAATGGCTGATACTCCGTAACTCCAAAATACGCTGATTTTATTATTAAAAAAAAAAGTTATGAACAAATCATCAGTGGTATTTGCAACATTTTATTTAAATATAAGAATATTCAAAGAATTATTAATAACATTCATAATTTACGTGCCAGAATTGAAAATTTACGCGATTACGAAGTGGAGTTTTCCTTCTGACGATGATGACTGCGATTTTGAAAAACGTACTTGCACTGAATATTTTAATTTTGTTCACCTTAATCTATAGATTTCATTAACCGCATTAATATTACAAGTACTGTTAACATTTCCATCGTTTATTTATCATTTTTTCTTGTATTTAATAAGTGTTTTTGTGACCGGTTAGAGAGTGGAAACTAATTTAATTCTAGAAAATCGAAATTGAATTATTTTGCCATTTCCACTTCAGAGCTCACTTAAATATTCAATAACTAATAAATACAGCATGATACATCGTATTATAATGCAGAAAGATCGCCATAATTTTTTTAGAATAAAACTTGATTCATGTACGGTTACGGAATGTTTTTACATCACATAAAATTGAATATTTCGGATAGTATAATATTTCCATTGTTTTCGAAAAATCAGTAAACACTTGTGATTTTGATAACTATTACGTTGCAAAGTTCATCCTACGCCCTATCGAACTGCGCACTCGAAGGCAAATACTGCACAAGGATGAAAGCGTTATGCAGTCATGCAAGTCAATTCTCCAACTTTTCTTCCCATACTGACGATAATGCGCTGATGAAAGCAAGTTGTCCAGCTTTTCCATTTACAGCTTATTGTGTATTGAATTTTTCATTTTCCATGAAAAAGACGAGATACCTTAGATTCTTTTTAATCGAAATATTCTTTTTCTAATTTTGGATATCACAATTGGATAGATCGATAAAAAATCTATCAATTTCAGGTTTTCAAACATTTTTGAGACCCAAATTTATCCTATCTAAAAAAGCTCTAAAAAAGGTGGTGTAAAAAGTGTACCTATGGGAGTTAATGGTGCCCGTGACGAAATGTAGGTTAGCTTCTGACATTAAAAATATTTTTATTTTTCAACACGAATTTCACTAATTTCACAATTAGTCACTAAAAACTACTCGTTCGATGAAAAATATTCTACCAATTGTAACCGAGTTTTCTCTAAATAAGTTAGTTTAATTTGAGTGATACTTAGTAGAATTTTAGTAATCCGTTTTAAGAAAGTTATTAAATGTATTCTGATGTAAGCCAGTATTAGTTTTATTTATAATTAAAAACTTCCTACATAAACTATTAACGTTCAATATCCCCTCCATGTCGAAGCAAAAAAAAAATAGCTGCAGATTTCGTTGTGAAGTGTAAAAGATGATCCACCTCGAATATATATTTCTACTGCGTATATTGGCAAATGCACAGAACTTTTAAACTTAGGTATACGTGAAGATATGCTAGTTTATGACCAATACACGGTGCAAGTAAACAAACTATAATGATAACCAATATAGTTGCCGACGAATTATTAGCCCCATAGTTGCGAATAGTAACTCTTCTGTGGATGCTTATTTGAATGGATTTCAAGAAGCCAAATGAAGAAAATTTTTTTCTTTTTTAATAAAAAAATTGTCTATATTGCACCTTTTCTTATTAAACAATTTGTTTAAAAAATTTTTACAAATTTTTACATGTCATACACAAATGTGAAGTATGGCGCAACCGCAAAAAATTGTTTTTTTATGTATTTTTTATGTTAAAGTAAATTAATTTCCTCCTTTGTAAAAATCATCATGTCCTTGTTGAGAAGACAGATAACTAAAATTATTGTATTAAGAAGACAACAAAATTATTGAAATAAAAAACTTAATAATCTGAATAGGGAGATACAAAGCTTGAGTATAATAATATTTATTGTAAACAATACGATAATTACTGCTGCCAATTTTAATTATAATAGTGCAACAAAAGTATTTCTAAAGTTCAATGTACCCAATTCTTCAACATAGGCAGAATTTCAAGAACGTTGACTTCAGTAATCATGCATTGATTGAGCGAGCATCATCGTTCGTGAAGTCTAATTGTTAACCAAGGTCTATAACGTACCTTGTTAATCACGTATGCACCCTCCAGTTTTAATAACTGATGAGCTTCTCGACTTTAAAACTTCGACTGTCCTTTAACATCTTCGTTGAGCTTTTGTCTTGCACTAACTTTGAAATTGATCCCTCTCTAACGATCAAAGACTTTCTAAAGTTGAAATGCGCGCACATATACTACAATAGAATGTTTAAAAACTTTTCTGAAGAAAATAAATATGCACATGTTGCAAGGCTATTTTGTTAAAATAATACATATTTAGGTAAAATGCAATACATACTTTAGACAAAAGTTTAAAATGTGAAATTTAAGATGACGGATGTCAAAATGGTAACCAAGAGCAAAAGAAGACTCCAGTACATGAAAAAAACATTAAAATTTTTAATGATTTTCATGAAACTGGATGCAGACATTTTTGTGAGTGCTGAATACAAATGACTTAATAGAAATACGTCTCCCTCTTTTAATGTTCCTAAACCGACATCAGAATCACGAGAATTCGAAAATTCCTAAGATTTAAGGCAGATCCGATGAATTTAAAAACATTTTGTCCCCCATATTGGATCCGCTATCTTTAATTTTCATAAACTGTTATCAGATTCGCATTGAGATACCCACATTTATGCAAGTATTTGGAGGACTTTTTAATATCCCGCGCCTTATATACGTTTTTTTACGCTTGGCCGCCATTTTGTTGACCATCAACTTGAATTTACTATTCGCTTAGTGCAAGACGCCGGCCACGCCGCCTGGTGGTGAATTTTGACAACTCGCATCTGCAATTTGTATGGAGAGTGATATGAGAAAGTGAAATATTTAGTTTTTTTTTTAATTTTCTGCGGGTTTTCAAAAGCATTAGTACTTTGAGTATATTGTTTGAAATCCGGCCCAAATTTTGTACATTTTTGTTTGTAACAAAATATTATACTTTTTTAATTCGAATCATTTTGAGTTGAACAAAACGAGGTTAAGGGGCGTAAATGAATACGATAATCCAATCTGGGTTTGAATCAATCACAAACTCAATAAACTTTAATCCAGTAAGTATAGAAAAGAGAACAAATTTGGCTGTAGGATATGTAGTTCGTGTAGAAGAAGTACTTGGACTATGTATAGAGCATAAATTAATTCGTTCCAGTGTAATTTAGCAAACCTCAGTGACTCTTCCACCGAACAAAACTACATTGGAAATAAGAAAAATACCATGTTTATCTATTAACTAAATGACTAATAATGGAAAATTACAATATATACATAAATAGAAATATATTTCAGCCGAATAATGAATTGTATTCTATACAATTTCGAACTCGGAGTAATCATTTTTTTTGCACAGTATAATATAAAATGAACCCTTTCAAATGGTTCTTTAAACCATAAACCTTACTTGCAACACTTGCAACAGATCGAAAAAAACTTTAAAATGTCCCAAATTAACGAATAAATAAGAGCATTTTTAAATTGACTTTAATGGAAAAGCTCTGACGTTGCAGATGCGAGTTGTCAGAAATCTCCACGCTAAGCGCTGCCGTCGATTTCGATATCCCCTCCATCGCCATGCACGAAGCGAATAAGTAACCAAGGATTTTGATAGCTAACGATTCGAGGATTCCACTCGATTCTTGCATCTAATGTACCATAACCTTATTTGAGTTAACAATAACAACATTTTTGCTTTAGAATCTGAAAGAGGGATCATTTCTACATTAAAAATGGTCTCAGACAATGTTTGTACTTCTTTTGTTTTACAAAAGCAGATCGGTAAAGTTGCACTACACTTTGCGCCCTCCTCGGCTTTAATGGATTAAAATAACGCGTCGGTATTTAGAGGCCTCTTACGGACCATAAGGAAGGGGGTGGCCTTCTATAATATTCACATTTTAATACAATGAATGCCCAAGTGTTCAACTGGTAAAGAAACGTAAAGAAAAGAATTTAATGTTTAGTACAGTAGGGTCTCCCTTATCGAATCCTCCCTTATTGTCTAGACATCTCCTAATCTCTGATTTTAGGATCTCTTATTGCATATATTCCTCTTCGCTCGGCTTCCCTCCTCCATTGCGTCCTAACCTAACCTTCCCGGCTGAGCGAATCTCGAACCGTTGTCGACCGTCAACCACTAAGAGTGGGGGTAAAGGGGAAGTAGCGAATAAAGGATACCGCCGCCATTTTGAAAAATCTACAGTATGCAATAAGGTAGACCCTACTGTATTTCGGCCATTTATTCAACCATAAAAGTCGAAGCATGCGCTACGGGGAAGGACCACTGATACAAGAACTGGATAGGGGATACGCCATTGCTATTGCCCGTCATGGAATGACGCCATATTGGAGAACAATTGTCATTCTTCGATGTCATCGGACACATTGTGTCGTATAGGGGAAGTAGGGGCAAAGTGGGATTTTGGCGTTTCGCTGTATTAGAACATTTCCTATGTATTTGTATACATTGTTTATTTACAAAAGAGTTATCGTAATACAAATTTTGAAACATATTTCAGTTTCCATCAGGGTAGGGAAACGGCAATGTTAAATTTCTGAACGCTTAAACCTCGGTACATCTGGCGCCACCTACGCAGACTGCAGTACATTCTGTGGAACTAAAATACACTACGTCATAAAACATGGCTGCCTGCAGCCTGTCTGAGACCGCGGGGCACGAATGAGCATGACGTTTATATTTTCAGAAATTCTCTCTACATTTCTACAGTGGCGTACAGTATATGTAAATTGATGTATCAAAATTCAACCATTTTATTGTAATACTCAATATTCTTTCGAAAATTATAAATGTTAAATAATTAATTCCAATACATTTTTGGACTTTTTAATTTATCAGAAAAATAATATAACCTAAAACTAATACTTTTAAACTTTTGTTTTTATAACGTACACATTAATTTTTTAACTAATTGTGAAAATAGTGGACATCTGTGACGGATTGAACTTTACTTCAGATACACTGTTTCAATTTGAAATAAACGAAATGCTATTTGAATTTCCCGCTTTCAAGAGTGGGATAAAACCTTAGTGGTTTATAAAACTCCTTTTATTCTTATTGTTAGGCCGATCTGTTTGAAACTTTGAAATGTTTCTCGCCTTCTAATTTAATTCATGCTTTATACCATAGACATTTGTGGGAGACAGTGTGAATAAATTCATGGTAGAAATACATGTAATGAACAAAATAAAAATAAGATGTGATTATGATTTTATTTGATCAAAGAATCTTTTATTTATATATTTGTGAAGTAATTAACAAAAGTGTTAGTAATAGACTGATTATTATTTGTTTCAATTCCATCTTTATCAATTATACAAGAGATTTTAGTTTTTTTAGTCTTATTTTCTTTTCCCACAACGTCGTTCATTGTTTCCCAAAGTCTTTTAGGATTTTATGCAAGTTTTTCTATTTTGGTGCTGTAGTATCTATTTTTTATCTTTAAAATTAATTTATTTAAAATATTCCTATGATTTTTATATTCATTTCTGATTTCAGTACTGTTTGGGTGTTTAGTAGAAAGTTTATGCAATCTATCCCTGGTCTTCATGCTTTCAGTAGGCCTTCTGTGATCCAAGGTGTCTTCTTTCTTGAGGTATCCGTTGAGATGGTAGTTGAGGAATTGATGTAAGCTTGCAGTCTTAATATAAAATCATTTGTGCATGTTTCCAAATTTGTATTGTTACAGATATCCATCCAATGTTCAGCTTGTAATTTCATAATTAATTTTTTATAATCCAATCTTTTACGTGTTCTATTAACTTCCTCAGGGTAGTATTCTTGACCAAGAATTGGTATACATGTGAGTACCGGATAGTGATCAGTGATGTTTGTCTGTAGGATTCCAGAAATTATGTCTGAGTTGCAGTGCTGCGATTTGTAAAAAATATGGTCAATGCAGGTAGCTGATTTGTTAGTAACACGAGTTGGTTTATTGATAGCTGACAAAAATCCAAGTTCGCTAAATGTCGTTAAGTAATCCAATGAAATTTGTTCGTTTTTGAGTATATCAATATTTATATCGCCAGTAAAAATTTGGGTTGCATTTGAATCTAATTTTTTAATAAAATGTTGAATATTCTCGATGAATGTATACGGATCTTCAGAATGTAGTCTGTATAGTGCAAGGATATCGATTTTGATAGATTTGGTCGGATGCAGACAGAGATGTACCGTTTTATTTTCATTTATCGTTATAATTTCATGAATAAATGATAAAGTTTCCTTGACATATACTACAGTACCATCGTTTTGATTTTGATGGCATTCGTTGTAAATCGTGTGATATCCTGGAATGTTGTATAGTGTAAGATTTTCTATAGACCAAGTTGCAGTAGCTATTATAACATCGAATGTCATGTTGTAGTTATGAAGGAGTAATAGTAATTTTTCAAAGTTACAATGCAAACTACGTATATTAAGATGCATTATTTTTATTGAGGGTCTGAGAGACGAAAGAGTAATTTGACAATTTTCGTGTGATGTAAATTCAATTGTATGACTTTGTTGTGCGTCAATATATTCAATTAAATGTTCAGAGAACATTTAAATTATTTAAATTATTGGGTAATCAATTTTAGATATTACGAATTTGTTACGTGAGGCAAATGATTCGCATTTCTTTTCATCATTTGCGGCGTGGTCTGTGGAATAGGTTGAATTAAATCTTTTATTAGTTTCTATGCAATTTATGCATTTCGGATTTATTTTGTCAGTACAGTTTTTAGTCGCGTGTGTATCTGCACAATAGGCGCATATTAGTGTCTCACTTTGACATTTTTAGGCACTATGACCATATTTATTGCACTTAAAGCATTGTTTTATTTGGAGGTCGTCGTATACAGCGCAGTTCCAAATAAACATTTAAAAAGAAAGCCTTATTTGATGTTATGTAAATAATATTTGCGAATATATAAAACAGAGTTTCATACTAAACATATCATTTTAGTGAAAGTCTGTAGATCAATATAGTTATTGCCACCATAGATGTTGACTTTTCGACATAAACTTATAAATCCGACTTTATATATTACTAAAAATATACCAATAAAAAAATTCCTTACGTATATTTTATTTGTTCAAGGGCATCACCTTACCATCGGTTTATTTAAATTCAACATTGCATAATAGCTTAACAATGTTTTCACAATTTAAAAAAAAGGCTTGCAATGTCAAATTTCTAACAAATTAGTTTATTGATCAATGACGAACAACGATTTGGAAGCAGCATTGCAAAATGCTCGCAGTGTTCCACTGCTGTTGCAATATCGTATACATGCAAATCCCTTCAGATATGAGACCTTGAAAAAGTGCTCTAATTTAAGAGTTTTGCATTATACTTAATCAAAATTAACACTTCTTTCAGAGGTATTTGCTGTTTAAGAATATATAAAAAAATTATATTTCACAAAAACATGTATTGATTCTGCTTGTAATAAATTGTTCTCATTTTCTAATATAAGATGCTTCCAAGCTTATTTATCTATAATTTACTCACACGAAGATGGACATATTGCTGACATCTGGTGATAGCAGATATAACATTGATGATCAAGTGCGATCATCGTTAATATAGTCTTACAACTTAACAATGTTATCATCGGACTTGATCGTTACTTTCATTTTGTCAACATAGTAAACCAAACTATATACTCAGTATACATATTAATTTCAGTTATTTTTTTATATTTTCAATCCCATTCTCTGCTTCGTTCAATTGTATACATGCAAATCCCTTAAACATACCATGCTAAAAATCAAAGTGCACACATACGCCTAAATATAATGCACTCATGTTACATAATTAGAACTAATTAATGGTATTTAAAATATAATACATAATATAATAATAATAATAATATTTATTCAGTCATATATATACACAATTTACATTGCAAGGGTGGACAGACATTCCCTGCCACAGAGTGTACGCAAATGTGCCGCAAAAGTGCTCCAAGCACTTGTCCGCGAACTGAATATGAAAGCGTATAACACACCTGTACTAATCCTAGTTTATACGTATAAACTAATTAAAATTTATATATATTAGAAATTTCAGATTTTATTATCGCTGCGGAAGAATAGATATACTTAAATCCCGAATATCCTCTGCAATGAGCCATTTAATAATTAGGTTTTTTGTTATCCGGTACACAGGTATCTTGTAATAGTCTTGTAATAGTAGACATCTAATTAACAAATAAATAAAAATTTAAGCAATTTTACCTTTAAAAGGATGTATATTAATTCTATATGTAATTTTATGCATAAGGGCATTAAATATCCTGAATAGAAAAATAATAAGCATAAAAGTTATCAAAACTTACATTGATTTCGTTCAGAAAATTGGGTTGCCAATTCCCTGAAGCCTTTTTCACTCGTTCAGAATTTCATTGAACACTAGCTTTATTTGCACTTTAATAATATAATATTTGGAGTTAAAATTCCTTGCCGATACTGTATATTGACAAAATGGTTTGAACACGGAAATTCTTACTTGAATTCAAATGCAAGATGCGCGGCGTAAGACAACTCCTGTACGCGTATGCGCACCGAGCCAGTGACATCTACGCAGACTGTAGTCTCTCCGCGGAACTAATTTAACGGCAAGCGCCGCCCCTATTCCCGTTTCAGTACCCTGGTTTCCATTCAGTATTTACCAACCGTTCGAACATGACCTAGGAAGTCGAAGTAAATTTGTAAATTTATACATATTTTCAATCGATTAGTAAGTATCAATAAATTAAGCGTAATTAAAATCTGAGTTGGATGACTTAATAGTCTTCTCTTACACTCAATTTTTATTTTTTATTTGTTTCATTTGGGGTTGATGATGTTTTTTACGACGTGTTTAAAAAAATTTTATTTTGGATCAAAGTGGGTGGGGCAAATTGGGGTGCATTCCGTTTTGATTTAGGTTTACAGAGATAAGTAAGAACTCTCTTTCCCTCTCTTTCTCTTGAGTTGTGCCCACGGCTCGTATTGGCCAAGACATTAATAAATAAATTTTTAATCAATCTCTCTCTCTTTCTCTTGAGTTGTGTCCGCGGCTCGTATTAGCCAGGACACTAATAAATAAATTTTTAATCTCTCTCCCTCCCTCCCACTCTCTCCCTCCCCCTCTCTTTCTCTCGCTCTCTATCTTTCTCTCTCTCTGTCAAACCTTTCCAGAAGTAATTTTAACAACCCGTCCCACTTTGCCCCTGGATTTTCAGATTTCTCAAAAAACAGTTTTTTTGTAAAATTGAAATTTGGAATAAACAAATACTTTTTTTTAAATGCGTTTCATAATAAGTTAGTTGAGGACCTAAATAAGGGATTCTAAACCACACCTAACCGTTCTTATGCCCCATATTTTTTGTATACAAGTTTTTCCAACACCATCCCACTTTGCTCCTACTTCCCTACGTACATATACACAAGAAACTACCCGTACATGTAATAAGATTATATAAGTATAATATATAAAGAAGACTTTCAACAAAACTGAGATTGTTTTTATTAAAAAATTACCGATTATCCTCGGTTTTTAAAAAATGACAAATTATTTATGATATGGCGCCACCCAATTCAGAGAAGATTGTTGGAATTGCGGAGATACCATATCCGCTACCTACTTACTTTTTATTCTTGGAAATTTAGTCTTCTGAATTATGGTCGGTGGAGTTACGGTAATCGGAATTATGGTCGTGGGAGTTTTGACCGTGTGAATTGTGAACTGTAACCGATCCCGAAGAGAACAACAACTTAATACGTTATTTCAGTCCAATTAATCCTTACAACCGCACAGAATTTCCATAAAAATTGATTATTGTAATTATTTGCCGATTTGATCGACAATTATCGTGCTATATGCAGGGTTTGCCAGATAGGCTAATTGGGGATGTGTATTTTAAATGGGAATTTGGCGATTTATTCGGAGAGTTAACATTCAGTACATATTTTGTAAACACAAGCCGTTCTGTTGCAGCACGCATACTTTTTCCACTAAGCTCCTTCTCGTAATAAAGCTGCAATCTCAATTTCGTTAGCCGCAACCAAGCTTTTCAGTTCTAGAAACCAAAATTTGTATTATATCAACCATACCACGATTTTTTGCCTGTCTATGCAATACTATGAAACTGATATCCCTTGTTTTGAGGCAAGTTTCGAAAGAATTCGAAAGGAGTATGGAAATGACTACTCTGTAAATCTATTCCCCATACGCCGACGCGCCTATTTTTCTCTGTAACCATTCATGCTGCAATTCTTAAACTTAAGGAATACCTCGCTATCAGCTGTATGCAAATAAAAAATGGACAATTCCGAAATCAACAAGTTATATATTAGATATTACCGGCCAAGATGTCTTTTCTCAAACATGAGACGGCGCCGCTATTTCCTTTCTTTGTTCGTTAGGAGAACTAATTAATTGGTAGGGAGTCTATTTAATTGAATGAACCAATAAATTGGTTAATTCGATCCACCCAATCAATTTATTTGCTACATCTCAGCACACTAAGTTAGTTGATTGGGGGCAAACAATTAGTTGGTTTTCCCAACCAACTCTCTTTTTCGTATAGATGGACAATAGACGTAATACTTGTGGCATTGGTAGAAATTTACCGATGTTCCCATTGTTACTGTTCTTTCGTAATTTCAAGCAGCAGAGGTACTAATGTATGTGACATGGCTGTCGGTTAAAAAAAAAGTGAATTTTGAAGCTTCGTAGGAAGACAAATAGAACACGATGTAGGTGATATATTTCCCGAATATGCATGAAGATATCCGTACTGAATTTCATGTTCTTTAATCGCTTCAGAGTTTGAATTTTTGTTAAGTGATTGGGTGTTTTCGGCCTTTCCCACTTCGTAGTTGATATTAGTTGATATTCCTGTATCATAATCCAACTCAATGAATATACGATATGCCCTGTATATTAGAGAGCACAAGTAAAAAATCGGAATGACCTTTCGACCAAGAGGCGCATGTATCCAATTTTCCTGCGGAGAAAATAATATGTTACCCAACAAATGCGCAAAATAGATGATTTTCACACGAGATTTAGTAACAAAGTAACGTGGGAGGGAATAACCTATTATGCGCAGGTATTGCTTATATATGGAAAGAATGAATTAGTTAGGAAAACCGACTGTGAATTTATCGGAATTTGTTGGTTGCGAGAACCAATTAATTGATAGGAAAACGACTTAATTTAATGGAAGAACCAATAAATCCGTTAAATTGATCCTCCATTTCAGCTAGAGCTGATCACACTAAGTCAGTAGGTTGGGGCAACCAATTAGTTACCGACCAACTCGTTCTTTCCGTGTACTATTTTCTTTAACGACGAGCGCTAAATGTTCAAATCAAGTTTAGTTATCAGAGCTAAACGATTTGGTTATACTAACCAACCATTGTAATAAATATGTAGATATAGACATAGACAAAGACAAAGACAAAGTGGTCAGTTTTGCTTGTCCATATTCACACCATTTTGATTTAACGGACCCTGATACTAGCATTATCCCATAAGACGAATAAAGAAGTTACAAATACAAATGCATATAGTGGCACGGAAAGAACAAGTTGGTTAGGAAAACTAATTAATTGGTTGCTCCAACCAACTGGCTTAATGCCCTAAGATCTAGCAAATAAATTGATTGATAGGGGCAATTTAACCAACTTGTTGGTACTTCCATCCAACCAGCAGATTCCAACCAATTCACCAGTTGGTTTCCGCAACATAACCCAGTACGTCAACAGATTAACCTTCCTGTTAATTTCATATCGAGGCTTCTTACATATTGAATTGCAAAGTGTAGAAAACTGAACGAAATTAATTTCGTGAACGCAGATATTAATGACAAAAACTATATTCCACCAGAGCTTTTACTAGCTGCTGAAACGGCTATAAAAAGTGCACTTTAAATATTTTCAAATTACATTTCATTTTAACAATTCAAATCAAAATACAAATGTTTAATGTAATCCAAATTATTTTCACAGTTATATGACTATTAGATGTTGTTATTACATAGTAGATAATAGTGAATGAATTACATTACATTACACCATTATAAATAAAGATTATCATATATGTGCGTAAAGTTTCTGCTTATTCTTAATGGTAAACATTTGTTTATATCGGGGGGGCTTCGCCCCCGAACCCCCTAAGGCATCTCGCCGTTTGCTCTGACCACATCTCGATGCGTCTTTTCTAACCCATTTTACGCGCAATATAATACGAAAAATTTTGTTTGCAGCACGGGCGTAAGTTTTTCCACCCTCGTGTGTTCGAGAAGCACTCGGTGCGTAAAATCCAATTTTACGCACTTGTTACAAAAATAACTATTGTAATGTTACTTTAATCGAAGATCATTTTTCTGTTTTTATTTGAAAAATTTATTTATTTTGAACTTCTGAAGTTTAAAAGTAGTTTACACATTTCAACTAAACTGATATGGTTGGCCTAAATTTGTGCAGTATAAACCTATTCTAATATAAATTTATTTGCTCTGTCTCTAAGTCAATTCTTAATCGATCAGACTCTGCAATAAAACTATTCTGTTTATCTTATTTAAAAGAATAAGAGTTTTGTTTTGACAATCCTACAATTATCCCCAGTGCTAATTTTCAAAAATTGTTTGTAACATAAAGTCGAAATACACATTCATTATGAACAAATATTTCTTCAAAATCGCATGAAAACGTATGTATTTATTGGAATCCATTTTAATTGTAAGCGCATTTATACAATAGGCCTGAATTTCGATTATGTGATCGCCCTACCTCGAGTAGGTCTGGGGATTGTGGGAATCTGGCCAAATCCAAATTCCACAAATGCCGAAGATATATTTGCAACGCTTAGATTTGTAACATCAGTCATTTTAAGCGTACTGTTTATAAATGCCGCTCAAACCGCCCAATTGGTATTCGCGCGATTTGGATCGAATGATGAACATCATCTCCATAGCAGATCTTCCAATGGGAATCGCAGTAGTAAAGATAGTCGTGCTTCGAGATAATAAAAACGGTGCACAATTCACTCACAAACATGCACATTTCACTCATTGACCATAGCAACAAGCTCATCCTTACAACCTCAAAGTTCACACTAACATATTTAATGTTCTTTAATATATGAACTTTCGTGCTTTGATTTAAAAGCTCTACGATCGCTCGTACAGGCGATGCGTTCCGATTGGCAAATGCTAAACAGCAAGCACGAGCTGGAGAACATGATTCGAAATGCAATAACCACAAGAAAGTTGAGTTTCATGTCCATAACTTTCGGAACATCCACGGCGCTGATTTTTGTAGGGCGCCAATTCATTCAAGAGTTGAAAAGGCCGGACAGCCCGATGAATGCAGAATTAATTTGTTGGATGCTTATTTCCCATATAATGAAGAAATAACGTCGAATTATCAGCTGACGTGGACTGGTTCCTGCATTGGGGTGGACTTTGCGTTATGTCATACTCAGCAATTGACAGTTCCTTCTCTGCGTTGATTCCGCATCTATGTGCTCAGCTAACAAATTTGCGATTCAGACTCCAACAAATAACTAGTCGGGATGCAGAATCGATATACGCAGAGACTTTTCAACGGAGGATAGTCGACATCGTCAAAAGACATGAAAGCCTATACAGGTTATCCATTTTATTTCAGTTATTTATATTTACAGTAATGCGCTACGCATTAACGGTATAACAATACCAAATTTAAAACTGATCTGGAATTGAATTACACAATATTTTAAAATTATTAGTAGCAATACAAATCTTAAGGTTGATGGAATAAAAGTGTACAACTATATTTAATAGTCGCTAAATCAGTTTTGGTTTTGTATTAAGCTGTACATGATACTTTTGTTTCATCGATTTCCTATCCTCTTAAAGCATGAGCCATCCTTTATATTCACGGAGCTATCATCTAAATTCAAGGAGCCATCCTGTATAACCACAAAGACAAGAAATACAAGCATGATACCAAACCTACAAATTTCTCTGGGTGTGAAAGAGAAAAATATTAAAATTGTAGAGGAAAGTCGTAATTTTGTTCATGTAACATAGGTGTTCAGTCCAAAATGTAAATAGACAACGAATTTATTTTACAAAATCAAAGGATCTAACGGTTTTGAAATACGTTAATACTTTTCCATTGACTGGGTAAACTTTCTACACCATCGCAGGAAATTCGTGTCACTACTGAAAACAATATTGAATAATTTCAATTTGGATAAGGGATATTTAACTTACAACCTAATCGAGATGCTACCGCATTGCTTCGTAAAGCACCTGTAGTGTTCAATAGGATGAATAATTTAATTTTTCACAAAATGTGATATTGGATATAGATATGGCTTTCATAACATGATGTTACATATTATAAAAAAAGCAATATCAAATTTTATATATATTGCATATTAGTATATTACGTAACAAGGGCTTAATTATTACGTAATTACACTCACTCACTCTCGTCGGAGATCAATATTTCGCTCGTGTTCCATACGATATTTTTTAATACGACGTTCTACTCCCGGAGCATTAAAAAGATTAATATTTAGATAAATGATTATTTTCAAATTCAGTTTTACAGATACCATTAAAACAGCGTTCAATTTAATGTTTCTGACGCAGATTATGTTCTCCATGATACAAATTTGTCTTCAAGGTTATTTATTTATCGATGTAAGTTGATCCTCAGATCATTCATATGTGGTTGTCGTTTTACTTCGGTTTGCATTGTAATAACTCTTAAGGTGAAAAGGCCCCAAATTCAATAAATTTTCAACTTATTAATGTGTGGAATGGCACATCATTTGACAAAAAATTATTTACAAAATCATGCCTTTCTATTAATTACATGTAAAAAATTCAGAACCGAACTTAAGATGTTGAATGCGCAGGGACTCGATCTAGGGACTACGAATGCCAGTAGAATACTTGAGAGCATTTTTAGAAAATTCGCAAAATTGTCAAATAAATCGTAACAAATTTTGTATTATATTTCATACCTCGTCTCAGATGATCAGAGAATTAGCATCCCTACACTCTAGGAATCATCACAAAGTTCAACATGTAAAAAGGAGCTTTAAATTGGTCGGTTGAGACTGGACGGGAACATGTTATTTTAATAAGAGAGATATAGAAGGAAACAATCTGCGTTGATTCAAATTGGTCTTTTCCCTTCCACAACATGCATCTTGCTATACCTCTCTTATTATACCTTGTTGGTAATTCATGTTATCATCAATGGTATGCATGCTCAATCGACGATAAAATTACACTTATATTATAATACTTACGAAGAAAAATACTCTACAACAGTTTCGGTCAAATCAAAACAAGCGCGTTAAGAAAGGAAGGAGCGGGAGGCCACCGTCGTTACTAGCGATGCTATATTGTATGTTCTCCCCACTTTTTCTGCTTCAAGAAGGTGGTCACTTATTTACATAGCGAAGTATCTCCAGTGGCCCCATAGTTTCTGATATGTATCTGCGACAGCAGAAAAGCTTGGTGTTGAGTTAGATATTATAATAAAAACACTGATCGGTTCATGAATGATACGGACATTTCTTAATTTGTAAAAAATAGTGTTGAAAATTATCATTACAAAAATATATAAAAATAATTTACTACTGAAAATATTTACGATTTATAAAAATACGCTACCATTATTACTTCCAACGAATATAGACGCATAGTAATATCCATAACCGTACAGGATGTCCGTGCGGTAAAGTCATAACGGTCAGGTTATCCGCGGTAAATAATTAATTTTCCTTTGTTTCTGCGTAATATCACATAATGCGTGAGACGAAACGCGTTGTTTATTTACATTGGACAAGTATATTATATTTTCCACCACACATGAACATTTTGTACTCCCTGAAATGTTATCAAGGCAAGGCGCGAAATTTCCACACAATATTTCAAAAAATAGTATATGATACTCGTCAACCGTTACTAATTTATCGCACATGTATCATAATGTACTATAACATAATTATGAAGTTACTTTCCATTGCGTACTTGTAAAATATTTTGTAACGGTTTTTCAACTTGGACCTATTTCAACGGGCATCCATACGATCCGAAGGTTCATTTGGGACTGATTAGGACAAGTGGGGCTTAGAACTTTTTCAGAACGCATGGACGAGTTTTTACCGCCATTTTCTATTCCGTGCTCCATTTCCGTGTTCTGTTCCATCGATGCGATATAGTTCCTTTTACGTCCCAGTATATTTGCGTTCGCGGTTCCTTGCCTTTTCTTCCCGTTTCCTTATATTTGTCAAAAGAAGTAGAGTACAGCTTCTCCCACTATCCTCAATCGCGTTACGTTTGTGATGTCACAGCAGGCCCTTCCCGAGTCCCCAGCGCCCAAGGTGGGGGGAAAGAGAACGGCGACAGACAAATATAATGAGACGGAATGGGACAAATATGCTGGGACATAAATATAGCGAGACGCAAATATACCGGGACTCTACTGTAGTACAATTCGTACTTAACCTTTTCAACGGAATGCATAACGTCTACTGCTAGAGGAGTTAAAACGTGGAATATACCAAAGAAGCAAAATTTACTCCAAGAGAGTGAAATAAATGTCCACAAAAGAGAGACTTAATGATGACTCTCTATAGTAGTGCGCAATTGTCTTAAAACAATAATTTAAAAGTATAAGAGTATCTCAGTTCCTCACCCTACAAAATATAATAATGCACACATAACAAAATCTATATTAAAATATTATGTAAATATTTACGTAATAAGTAGTAAGATTTAAACCTCAACTTCACTGTCTGCTTTCAGGTTTTCAAAATGTCTGGCGGATACCTGTCCATGTTACTGGCTGTTAAAGAACGACTTCAAACTAACGATGAATAATTTTCTAAATACACGTCGTATATAATATATTTTTTTATATTATCTTGCTATTCATTGTAGAAGAAGCGACAAGTTATATAAGGAAACCTTATGAAATGTACATATTTGTTATTAATAATACACGCTATTATTATGAATACATTTTCTCCTAACAAACAGTAGATGTTATAAGAGCTCCTTTTTATTCAGTCTAGTTTTAGTATTCCACAATTGCTGAATAATTTGTGTAAGTTTGATTAATTCAAAGAATCATAGATAGAAAAGAAATTCTTGAGTAAATTCTGTACAGGTTTATCATCAAGTTTACACTGGTTGCTGAATTTCCCAGCAAATTGTACTAGAGTTAGAACCTCGTACAGGTTGAAGTTTAGTTAGAATTGTTACTGGTAGTTAGAATTATTAACTAAATAATAATACTATTTCTTTTTTTATTTCTTATTAGGGGAAGAAATTCTGTTTTCGCCGTAGGTCAGTTGATGACACACTGTAACTTTTGACAAACAGCTGATGCGTCAAATGTGTCGAAATCTCAATACTGTGTCTCACTTAGTTTTTCTGAAAATTCCACGTCTCCACTTTGTGCTGCGATTTAATTCATTTGTTGTGTCACCATAATATTCACTACCAAAATGGTTGTCAATGCGTTTCAAAATGACTAGCAAGTTAGAGTGTGCCCCCCCCTCCTCTTTTTTTTGACAAATCGCGGAATGTTGTTATAGATCTAAATACAATTAATTTTTATCTTGAATGTTGTTGAGAGGAATCGGAAAACTTTTCCAGAGTTTACATCGGCAAAATGAACAAGAGGAAACCTCCAGATAAAACAGTAACAAACGTCTGAGACTTTGACATTTGATTTGTCAAATAAGTTTTTTAAGAATGGCAGGAAAAGTGGCACGTGGTAGTCTGTTAACAAGGCTCTTGTAGTAAATAAATTTTCATTTTGTGGTGTTTTTACTTCAATTTTTCCCACTTGTAGGAGGCTTGTCAAAGACTTCCATAACCGACCCAAATTTTTCTTCGTAGGAAAATTTTAATTTAATTAAATTAATGTCTACTACCTTTAAACACATTTCACCCCAGTACATCTTATAGCAATACAAATTATTTCAGTACTATTAACTAATAACAATACCTCTAGTTCCTTTAACCTACGTGCGAATTTAAATACTTTTACATTTTTTCTGGAATGTTTTCCCACCTTTTTTTCAGAACGTTAATACACTCTTAACAGACATTAATTGACGTCTCAACTTTCGTATTGTAAAAATGTTGTAATATATGTCTTAGTCGAATTGGTTTTTATTAGAATTCTAGTGTATATAGATGTCTAATGTAGTAGATGCAACATCGAACTGCACGTAAATACTGTGCACTGTCACGCATCATATGCAATCATGCAAATCTATGCTCCACCTTTTTTCCCCTACTGACGAGCATGCGCTGATATCAACGATTGAAGGCATTGAGCTTTCCAAGTTATTCAGTGTTTACTAAGTTTTGGATTCTGCGACTTCGATGGAAGGACAGGAAGGTATCGTTAAGAATCTCCAATACTTTCTTATTTCTACTGCGTAAAATATTTTACAATAAAATAAAATCGACATTACCACATCAACTAAACCTGAATATGAATAAATGTGAACAATTCATGATCATATTATGACTATATTTCATAAAAACTTTGAGTTCATAGGTTTTAATTTCATCATTGGCCCATGTCGAGCCAATCTAGAAGTACTAGGGATATGGCCAGATATCTACCGCAAAGAGTTGAATAGTTTGAAATGCAACTTAAAAGTTTTTTTGGCTATATTCTTTATGGGAGTCTTTTGTATTATTCCTCAAACGACGAAACTTATTCTTGTTTGGGGTAATTTGGAGCAGATGACAGATATCATTTCCACAGGAGACTTGCCGTTTTTTGTTTCGATAACAAAAGTTGTGGTACTATATTACAATAAAAAAGGTATTATAATTTATTACCTACACAATTCCAAAAAACATCAAAGTTTAGACTTTTAGACTAAGAAATAAGAATATCAAAGTAATTTCCATTAACTGTGCGTTTAAAGTTCTATTATCAGTGCTAATTTTAATTTGGAACTGCTGGAATAAGCCAAGGAACTCGCAAGAACTCAAAATCATGACAAAAACTGCAAAGACATCGAGAAAACTTGGAATGATCTGCGCTACTGTCGCTCACAGTGCATTCACGTTTTACATGTTAATACGATTGTATATAGCCGCAGTTTCAAAATTCAAAGCCGAAAATTTGATATTTTTCAACTCGTATTTTCCTCGACAACTGCTAAAAAGTCCTTATGCTGAAGTCTTGTGGTTAGCACAATACATTGGTGGACTTTACGGAATTTTCGCTTATGCTGGAGTCGACGCTCTTTTTATTATGCTCATTTCTCACCTATGTGGACAGTTGAGACATTTGGCCTGGGAAATAAAGAATTTAGAATCGCACCCTGACGAAAAGAAAATAATGGAAAAGCATATCGAGATGAAAGTGGTGCAAATCGTCGTACGACATGTTCAAATAATAAAGTTAGATATCACTTTTTTTTAATAGTATGGGGTCTTTAATATGTTATCATTTTTATTTACTCTTTTAGGCTCGCTGAGACGGTTGAAAATATGTTCAGTATGATGTGTTTGACCCAAGTGGGATCTTTTCTAATTCAGTTTTGCATGCAAGGCTTTCAGTTTGTATCAGTAAGTATCCATTACTTCATTCATAAGTGTTCCTCGCATAAAAGATACGTTGATGTGATTACAATGTGATATGTAGTTATTGTAATATGTAGTTTATGTCAAACAAATATAACATTTTTTTATGAGGCTATCATAGGTTATAATATTTTATTATTTATGTATTCTTCAAGGCTAACTCGTTATGTTTGAACCATTTCATTGCAATATATATCCCCAACGGAAAAGTAATATATTGTTATACGCAGTAAACTTATTTTCATAAAAAGTAATCGAATACTTCAATGATATACTTTAAAATTAACCATTTTTACTCTGAGTGAAATGTTTGTTTACAGTTAATATAATAGCCCCATATTAAAGCTAACAGAATTCAGATTTTGATGTTAAGATAATAGTACATTACCTAACAAGGGTGTAAAGTATACTTTTTCTCCCGACCGCGTCGGAATGTCCGTATTCCATGCCTGGAACGCGGGACGAAAGTCGCCTTCGAATCCGAAAGATTCCGACCAGGCGCCATGGCGCATGCGCACTTCGTTCTCATTACTCCCTAGGGACGGAAAGTGCCACTAGCGGGAGTAATGGATGGGGTCGGGCGAAAAATAGCGTATGCCACATGGGAGGCAATCGCGCGCACCTCGCAAGAGGGCACCTCCCGCTCAGGAATCGCGCTCTTTCCTCCCTTGAAGCATAATATACTAGTATACACGCGTTTATAATACTATTATAGTATACTATTATATACGCGAGTGTACAAAAGCATATACTTTACACCCATTTTAGGTTTCCTGTTTTTTGTAATTTCGTGCGTAAAGCGAGTGTGGAAAGTTGTGATGCCTGCTTGAGTGCGTAAAGTAAACTTTACGCATGACCGATCATTTTAAGAAGATCGTCGTCGGGAGTGCGTAAAAGTTTACTTTAGGCGCGAAAGATAGGCATCAATAGTACTTTACGGTCATAGGCCGTAAAGTTCAATTTTAGGGACCGAGTGGAGATTGTGCGTCCGAGAACTGGCTAAGCCACTATCTCCAAACCGAGGTCGTAAAATTTTACGGCCGAGGAGCGAACACTATTTTTTGATACAGTGTTCGCAAAAGTAGGCACTTTAACGACTGTTTTTAGTCCGTAAAGTGCAGAGATCAGTCCGTAAAATCACACTTTACGGACTAAAAGGAGTCCGTAAAGTGCCTACTTAACGGACACATGTATCAAAAAAGTACTTTACAAACAAAGTTTACACACGCAATTACGAAAAGGTACTTTATCCTGAAGTTATCATAATCTCAGATTCGGTTAAATTGGTTATTTCAATAGTTAATATAAGAATTGTAAGTATTAATGTTGGGATCATTGCGTGACATGTATATTTACGCGGTTACAGTTTCGCCGAAACAGATAAACACACATACACACGCGCAGACATTCGATTTTCTTCGAATTTTTCCACGCATTGTTGACATGCTCAGTTCAAACGACAGAATGTGATGTAAGATTTATTAACAGTTAACGAACGCTCATTGAATGTTAAAATACACGAGATAATACACAATAACATTGCAAGAACGTGCTGGTATTTTCATCTTAAAGTTATCTGTCTTTTTTACTTTAGAGTTACTGGTATAAGTTTACAGTTAATGTACGTATTAAAATTAGCTTACATTGACTATAAGTAAATAATTTTTCTTTAGAAATTTTACATATTAAAATATTTAAGATTTCTGACATATCTCTGAGACTTCTGTCTCCGCGCTACGTAACAAGAACCTGGCGCGAGAAGCGACCGCTTCTCTTGATATAAATTGTCTGAGGAACAGGTAGCGAAAATGGTACATTTTCCATCGCCCCATGGTTATTTAATGAGAACAATGCACGTTAAAAATTGTACGTTTCGCAACTAAAATTTTTACTGAAACTGGATTGTTACTAATTTGGTGTAGAAGACTGCTAATAAAATTCAGACCGAGATATTAGTTGGCTTAGAAGTTCCTGGTCTTGGCATGTTTCCATTTGGAGACACATTAAATTAAATTTATAAATTCTAAAGCATATCTTACCTAAAATACCTTCATGAGATATTACAGTTTCTTAACCAAATAGTTTAAATTAATCGTCTCAAGACTAAATTAGGTATTAAACATAAATGTGTGTTTTTTAGCGTTAGATGTTGCAGAGACGCAATTGTCATGTACATTCTATTCGGACAACTTCAGTATAATATAATAATTTTCTTCACGATAGCAGCAATTAATTTAAATTTTAAAAAATATGTATTTCTAGTTATTAATCTCGGATGACGCAACGCTATTTCAAGCAGCGTTTATGATGTCATTTATGACGTACATCCTGACGAGTCTTCTGTTATACTGTTACATAACGGAAGTTCTTGTTACAGAGGTATGACATATTTTACATACGAATAATGCGAGAATAAATATACCTAATTAAAATATTAATAAAAATAACGATTATTGATATAGAGCACATCATTGGCATTCGCCGTATATGATACACGATGGTACAACTTATCGCCGGGCTCGATACGATCAATGATAATGATTATGGCTTACTCAAGCCAACCTTTACGAATTACTGGAGGAAAATTTGTTGCTTTCTCATTACCTTTGTTTGCTAGAGTAAGTTTAAATGTGATTATTTGTAAGCATCAAACACCCATAAAATTTATAACACATGTTCGTCCTAACATCTGTCTATATAAGACGGCTTCGACACTTTTCCGATACATCAGATACATAAAGAGATGATCAAAATCGGTCAGATGTATAAGCGATCTAAATAAAGTTCTGATCTTGAGATAATCCAGGACCAATGTAGAATAAGTTTACAACCAAAACAATTTCCTACTCAAATTTTAAAAAAATCTTCACGAGGCGGAATCGAACCCTGGATCGTTTGCTAACGATCTGCAACCCTAACCAATCGGAGACACTTATTGTTGATGTCAGTTACAAACAAAATTAATATCTATTGTGTTGTTCGCCGCGTATTTTTTTCTACTACGTTTATTCATTAAAATGAGTCATATTTTGTCATTAAATTGCAGTGTTTATAAAATAAATATTTATCGGTATGGACCAACTTGGCTTTGTGAATTAAAACGTATAATTTCTTACTTTTAGGTGTTGAAAACATCCATGGGATACATATCGGTATTGCTGGCAATGAAGAGCAAACAATTTTGAGAAAAATAATTTGATACAAATTTGTATTGCGGAAAAGGATTTAAATAGTTGACAGACTGATAAATCTTGTTGGAAATATGTGACTTAAAACTTTCTTGTTTGAAAACAGTTGTGATATAAATTTTGTTGTTAACAATTTTTCTAATTTTGTATTGTCATGTCATTTACTTGATTTAATTAAGTATTATAAATATTTATTTATTTGCCGAAGTAAGTCAGTGACTATTAGAAAATAGAATTTTACTAAGTTACGACGAAAAGGCTGTTTCGGCGTCTTTCAAATTTGAAAAAACACAGATTAATAATGATAAAAAGATTTGATAAGGCATTCCAACGTTTGAGTTTTATTTCGGAATGATTCCTTTTCGTAGATTGATTTCATTTTTTTTTATTTTTAATATTACAGAGTGCACATATTTATTCTATATTTTACAATGTGTTAAATAATTATTACTTATACTGCGATATTTTCTGGACACTTTGCGGCTTATCGACCTATCATGAAACCAATTTATTTATTTTGTTTATGTAAAACAATAGTGGATTTTTATTTTATGATTTGTATTTGGAATCCGCCTCATAGCAAAACTTTACCATTGGAAGAAAACAATATTAAGTGCCGTAGTACGCCATGTCACCGGTAGATGTCGTTTCATACGTCAAAGAGTGAAAATTCTTGTCGCATATAGAACGTGAATGTCTTACTTTCGTAGACGAATAAAAATATTTCGATTTAAGAGATCATAAGCAATATTCAATCGATGTCTACGAAAATCCCTAGTGTTTATACTAAATATATTTCATACGGTGTAATGAAATTGGATTCTTGTAAGTAAACAAATTTTTAAAAGATTACCTAAATGATAAAAAGTATTTCAGTTTTCGTAAATGGAGTTTGTATTCTATCCAATAAATAATCTGGATCCTTTTAATCCCAATATATGCTTCAAGAAGTAACTTTCTTAAGGTGTTTGTTTTTCTAAAACTGTTTTTAACTTGGTTTTATGTTTCATTCTTTTTTTAGTACAAACAAATAAGCACTAGTAACTATAAAGTCTCTTGAAGCTCAGGAATTAAATTCACTAGTGTCAAAATCTCATCGAACGTTCTAACCTCAAAATAAGATTAGAAGTGTAGACACAACCTAAGATCTGATTGACAACATTATGACAGCGTTCCAGTCACAGTACTATGAGTTCAGACGGTAGCGTCATCTATGAGAAACAAGGGGAGGCCAGAGTCGTACGACCGGTCAGTACGGGACCATTTTGTCTACTGTCACTGTAAATTACCCATTGTGGTTTTGTCAGTCAAGTCAAGCCAAGTCAATCGATTAACATTTTAAGTTTAATTGGAATCAAGCAGAATTCAATTTTGGAATTCCCGGTAATTCTATTCCAATGTTATACTCTCCCTCAATTCCCTCATTCGTCGACAGTGTTTTCACTTTATCCATATCAAAAAGCTTTCGTCAAATGGGAATCCCACTGTAGTCACCATAATAAATTTGTGGTCGAAGAAAGCAAGGGAAGGTTTGGATTTAAAATCGCATATTTGATTTCTTCATTAAAAAGTATGTTGGGAAGAATACTGGGACTGAACAAGCAATGAATATTTAACAATCGTCAATCGAAATCAATTTTATTTCACTTAATCTGTAAGTAAATTGCATTTTTTACTTTACAATTTACACTGCAAGGTCAAGACCAGCCAAAAATTTCAAACAACTCGAATATGTACAGTATTTATATATAATTTTTTCGTATTTAGCTATCACCACTCTAACTTCAAACAAACTTGCTGCATTAAAGTGAGAAAAAAATGTATATATTTATCACATTTACATGAAAGAAATATCTCGCAACAACACCACACAATTTTACTCATACATAAATTTCATAACATAATTCATGGACTGAAAATTGCGAAAAGGCAACCAAGCAGAAAATAATAATATAAAACTGCTTAACTTACAGATGGCCGACTACCATGGTCCAACCAATTGGATATATTCTTGATGATGTTTTATTACATTTTGTGACTGCAGCAGATTTTCCAGACATGTCACGTACAACAACGTATCAGACATTGGACGGCTGCATCGTCGAAGTTAAATGACGAAGTGCAATTATTTATTGCATGGTACGTTGAATGATTTCTTACGAATCTTCCAAGAATTGTATTAAACTCCACCTTTTCTCCCCACAGACGGGCATGCGCTGACGTGGCAATTTTGAGTGTAGAGCTTTCAATGCATTCAGTGCATATCAAGTATAAGGTTCTGCAACCTCGATGGAAGGTAGAAGTTTTCTGGAAATTTAGAACTACATGTCAACTTGCCATTGTTGTACCAACAATAATATTGCATTCGTCCATAATGATATTGTATTATATCTCAAACGTAAAAATTTGTATTGTACTCATCAACGATCAGGATGAGCTAAGTGCATCTTAATTTTAAAATATATCATGTCGTTGGTTTCTTTGTCGAAATTTCTTGATCATGGAATCACTCATTCACGAAGAGTTTTTCAGTAAAAATTTGTTTCTTTTAAATTTTCAAACTTTCCACAGAGAGTCTGAAGAACATTAACCATTTGTTCATTTTCAGTGATTGTGATAATTAATTACACACCGTTTATTAATTTATAATACATCTAATGCATTAAGGCTTACAACATTTTGTCTGTTTTGGACATCACTGTTATCAGTTAATGTAAATAGAAAATATATTTTCAAAATCATGTATATTTTAAAGAGGATATCAAATGTTAAATCAAATGATGTCACATTGTGAAGAAGAGAATTACTTGACCACGAAGAGGCACAGACGTCATTGTGTGACAAATAGTTATGTTTATGAAGACAAAATTTTCATGCATCAAATTTTTTTCTTACATTATTTCAGTGTTACCACTCGACTATTTTAAGATCAAAAAGAAAAAAATTTGACGAGGAAATTTTAAATAAACTCATGTTTTCGATGTTGTGCTGGTTATCTGCAAACACCTAAAAACATCAATTTGACTTTAAATCTTCCTATTAACATCGAGGAATACGTTTTCATGACAAAAAAGTCTAACAATTACTTTAAATCTTAACAAACATTCAAAAATTGTTGTTAAAATAGTCGTTTATCATAAATTTTTCAAAAATTTCTCAACAATAACCTACAAAAAAATTGAAAAATTGAGTTTATTTAAAATTTCCTCGTTAGATTTATTTCTGTTTGATCTTATCATAATCGTTTAGCATCACTGAAAAATAACAGGAAACAAAATTTGATGTGCGAGAAATTTTGGGTTGCAGTTAGTCCAAATTCACCATGCTTAATGATAATATCCAACATTTCCCTTGACGATCACAATTTACCTTGACAATCGCGATCTGCCCATACGAATTTGACATCATCATCTATAATCATGACAACCCATCATTAATACTAGCCGTTCCAACTCAGCATTTATTAATTTTTTTTCTTATTAGTGATTGACAAAACTCTTTCATAAGATTTAAGAATACAGCTTCACCTTTTGACGATACAATATGTTTATACAATACCTTCTCCAAACTCTTAAGTTCACTAAAGTTATTATAAAAATAAGTTATCTTAAACTCGAAATTTATGTATAAAGTTATATTTTTAAAATTTGCAGGTTTCGATCATATGTTTGGACCATGTCGTGTAAATCTTCAAATGCTCGGTGTTTGGCCAGACAGGAGTTGCAGCAAGATAAGCAAAGTAAAATCGAGAATAAACGTCTTCATATCTCTAACCAGCATGGTAATATTTTGCGTAATCCCCCAAACAATCAAACTTTTTATGGTTTGGGGGAATTTGGAAGAAATGACAGAAATTATTACCACGTCTGATTTACCCTTTCTTGTTTCCATCACCAAAATTATCGTTCTTTATGCTAACAATGAAGGTACGGTATATTTTAACTTTTTCAATACTCGCATATAGGCTCACAAAAAATTGTCTATGATACTGGTGTAACAATAGTTTCCTGTATATTGGCAACCGTAATTTGTTAAATGATATGGCATTTGAATGGCTAAATAGTCCGCATAACCAAATCCTTTTGTCCAGCAGGAATGCAATTTACAACTCGAAACAACCACGCACAAAAGTATTACATTAGGAACAATCAGTCGAATTGTCTAATGTATGAAAATAAGTTCCTTACATAATGCTGATAAAAATATTTTAGGAGTATAAAGTAAAAAATGCTAAATACACTTGAAAGAGAGTAATAGATTTTATATGAAAATACACAATCATGTACGATATGATCAAACTTCTCGACTGGAGATTTCGGTTTTAACACTAATTATGTGCATTTACATTAAATTTAGGATAATCATTCAATGGAGAAAATGGAGACAAATATTTTATGTGCATGAAAAGAAATAGACTGTAAGCATAAGTGTTATATCTACTGAAAATAAGATAGAAGAAAAATTACAAGTCTGTGTCATTAAAAAGCTTACTATTGTAAACATAAATAATATAGAATATATTACTACTAACCTGAGTCTTCGTTAGGAAAGATAGCTGCCTTCACGTTTCTACATAACGCTCTTTTGCGCAACTTTTTTGGATTCAATGATGGAGGAAGGAATGGTGGAGGTGGAGAAGAAACATTGTCTCACAGGATGATAGGATAAGGGAGGGAGACTACTGTAATGTAATACTATTGTTACCGATTAAGGAAACTGAATTCTTGTTCCATCAATGTAATAGACAATTTCTTTTGAGTCTGTGACATAAAATATGGTAGTGAACAACAAAATTTACTGGTTGCACAAAAAAACTTGCGGCTGATAAGTAATTATTTTGAGACACAACACGAATATTGCATATTATAATATTTTCTTTTAACATCTCTTTATTCTGGAGTTCTGTTATCGGTCTTAAGCCTGATCTCAAATGACTTCATGAACCAGCGAAGTAAACAGGAGTACCAGATAATGAAGCAAAGCGCCCAAGCATCTTGGAAACTGAGCATGGTGTGGTCAGTAATTGCTCACTTCGCCTACGCATTCCTCACAGTAATGAGACTATATTCTGCGATTGGTCCAAGTTTTAGGACGGCCAGCGGAATGTTTTTTAATTCTTATATTCCTTACAATATGGAGTACAGTCCAATTTTCGAACTGACATGGTTCGGTCAATATTTGGGTGGACTTTACGCGATTTTTGCCTATGCCGGAGTTGATGCATTGTACATTGTCATTCTTTTTCACTTACGAGGTCAGTTGCAGAGTCTGAAATGTGAATTGTCAATGCTTTCGGAAAGCGATGGAAACAGACAGAGAAATGAAGACATCGTCCAACAAAAACTAGCTTTCATAGTCGTTAGACACGTCCGTCTTTCCAGGTTTGAATGAATACCCTATCCACTTATCAGTTAAAGATGTGTTTTGTATTTAAAAAATTTGGGTTACGTATTTTATTATCTCTTAGTTTAAAAGGTAAATAAAAATACATGAGCCAAGTGAGCTCCTTGTGCAGTTCTCCATAATAAAACAATAAATGAATAATAAATGAATAAACTACTTAGTGTGAACGATTCCACTGACAATACATAGCAGCTAATAATCGTATAGTAAATTTGACGTATTGTCTTTTCATTCAATCCGAATAGCTGTACTTATTTTGTTTTTAATTCCAATACGTCTAGTCCACAACCTGTGCACTTCCCTTACTCTATCTTTGTTGGAGCAGATGAACACGACTCCTTCAGGTTTTCAACAGTCAACGTTAAAGAAATGACTCTTTGCATTTGTTCAGGAGATCCTAGTTGAAGAGTGATCGAGATCACGATGAAACCAGTTATTCGCACGTAAAAATACCTCTTCCGGAAATACTTAATAGTTTCGTATATATTTTTAACACTTCTCTGCATACTTCTACTTTCTCTAAATCCTGGAAAATAGAATGAATTCATTCTTTGAACAAAATCCCTTTCCCTAAGTCGCCATCTGATTACAAACCCAAAGATATTCCCTGCTTTTAACCTGAGCTCCTGTAAAAACTTGTCCATGAACAAGTCAGTTAGTATCTCATGAAATTTTGAAAAACTTTCAGTCTGGTTTTCATCATCTTTTCAGCACCAAAACAGCCGTGGTGTACGTTAATGATTTCCTAAGGAAGAGCATTGATGACAGTTTGGTGCTTTTCCACTTTTTCGAAAGTTCTTGACACGATTGATACTTATTTACTTCTAAGCAAATTAATGAGCTTTTCAGGCGATGTAAAATCCCAGTCAGGGCGTCCAATGGACGTATATATTTCACCCATGTTACGTCCATACGTCCAGGACAAAAAATGGACGTAAATGGACGTCCAACGTACGTACATCTCCGGACGTTATATGTACGCCCATCTCTGAACATCCAACGGACGTCCATATTACGTCTAAATTACATCCATAAATGTATGGACGTATATCGTATGTCCTATTTACGTACATACTTGAACGTCCAGTGTACGTACTTATGTGGACGTCCACGGTACGTCCATTTTTCGACCATTCGGACCTGCATTGTTATGGACGAATAATGGACAGCCAGTGTACGTGAATACTTAGACGTCCAGTGTACGTCCTTATGTACACGTCCACGGGACGTCCATTTTTCGTTCAATCGTCGCTGCACCTTTACGGACGAATAATGGACATCCAGTGTACGTACATTTTGGACGTCCAATGGACGTACATGACGTAGCCAATAAATTGGCTATTATATATATCTGTTTATAACATTCACGGTTCGAAATAAACTAAATCAAAACCTTTTTAATGAGAATTTTAAATATTAATGTTGGGATCATTACATGACATATTTACGCGCTTACAGTTTCTTCGAAATATAGATAAACATACACACACACTCGCAGTCATTCGATTTTCTGCGAATGTTTCGAAGCAATGTTGACATCCGCAGTTCAAACGCCAGAATTTAATATAAGATTTATTAACATTAACAAACGCCCATTGAATGCTAAAATATACCAGTTAATATACAATAATAGTTGACATGCAGGAAAGTGCTGCTATTTTCATCTCAAAATTACCTGTCGTTTCTTACTTTACAGTTACTGTTATAAGTTTGCAGTTAATGTAAGAGCTTTGAAATCAGCTTACATTAACTATTAGTAAATAATTTCTCCTAGTGTTTTTTCTCGCATTACGAGCGTTCCTTCTTTCAAATTGCACTATTCACATATGTGATTATTGTTCGCAGGTTTGCGCAGGCAATCGAACAAATTTTCAACATCATGTGCCTTGCGCAAATTGTTTCTTTTCTAATTCAATTTTGCATGCAGGGTTTCCAAGTTTTAATGGTAAGTTTTGTTTCTTAAAAATGAAACATAATATATAGTGTACACATTTAAGTGATCCTCAAAAAAAGTTTACCGACGCTCCCCAAACCACTCCAAAATAACCCCAGAATTAAAGATTTTCATTTTGAGTCTGTACCTCCCTATAAGAACTTTAAATGGGGAGATTGATCTTTTTTAGTTTATCAGCTATAACTAATTATAAGATCGGGAAAAAATACATCCATTGTTATACTTTTCCTCCGCTTTTTTTATTTTTTTTCAATAAAAAATGGTCTTTTTATATGCAAAAACCGACCGTTTTTTTTAGTGAAAATCAAATTAACTTTGACTGCCTATTTTATCAAAATTGTATATTTTTTAAAATCCATTGATTAAACACTAGTTTATATTTAACTAATCCATTCACGGAAAAAAGCTATTTGGAAAAAAACGGCAGAATCTTTTTCAATAAAAAAATTACCGAAAGTTGTTCAATATCTGTACTTTCAATATCTGTAGTTAATCCCTTAATGATAAATCTAAAAATTTTGCGGTTTTTTAGAACATTTTGGATTTAATCCATGTAAAATAAAAATCTAAAATAATTCTGGCGTTATTTTGGAGAGTTTTTGTGCCGATTTGAGGGTGGTGGGAAAAACATTTTTTTTAGTACTACCCTAATACACATTTCTATTTGTAGCTCGTAACTTCAGACGCAGGAAATATTTTCCAGACATCATTCATGACGATTTACATGATGTATATATTAGGAAATCTTTTACTATATTGTTATATATCTGAAACTCTCGTCACTGAGGTATATATCTATGCACTAATAATGAACTTAATAAGTTCAATTGATCGGCTTATTTTAATAATAACTTTTAGAATAATTCCATTGGTATTGCGGCATATGCCACGGAATGGTACAACTATTCTCCCAATGTCGTAAGATCACTCGTCATTGTGATGATGTATTCAAAAATTCCTTTTCGGATTACTGCTGGAAAATTTGCGACTTATTCTATAACATTATTCGTAAAGGTAAGTATTATTGCCAGAGAAGGCTTCACAACTAATATACTAAACATAATAATTGCATTACTAGACAAAATTTCGACATTGCAATTTTTACAGAGCTTTTTAAAATTATTTAATACGAATGCCGTCAATGTTTTCTTTTTTTTTAATCTAAACCACTTGCCTGTAAAAACAAAACGTTTTAAAGTGTCATTTTCTTGAAATGTTTGGATGCTAGAGTTATAAAATCTTGATTTGTTATTGGGTGTAGAACTTTGCTTCCGCTATTTTTTTTTCCAAATTCGAGCATATATTTTGAAAGGTTCATTTAATGTTAATTATTCAAAGTACTACTTATGGCTACTACATTGCAAAATCGGGTTTCTTATGGGTGTCTTAAATGACGACGCTAAGACACTCCGAAGTGTCCTGTTTTAAAATGTGTGTTGATTTATGCGTTTTAAAAATGATCTTTAAGATATTTTGTGCATACCGAAGTAAAATTTAATTTTTTACTTCAAATTATTCCTGAGGTATCTTTCCACGTTTTTCACAAGGAGATCGAATTAAGTTATCGAAAAATCACAGTGTAAACATGTCTTTTGCTCAAATTTTACTTACTATTTTTAGGATAATCACAATAAAGTAAGACATCAAGAAATGTCTAACTTAACATAATCTAACCTCACCTTAGAAGCTAAATCTCATCACAATTTGCTTCATTAGCTGTCGAGTTATCGTAATTGATACTTAAATGTCTTAAAACTGAGAGAATAAAATAGTAAAATCTACTAACGCAGACATTAAATCGACTTTCATCTTCACCTTCTTCTGCAGCAAAATGGAAATGCTTCGAGATTAAAACTATTTGACCTCAGGGTTAAACCAATGATCGAACGTAAAGGTGATTCGAAGGTCATAAGGGTCATATTCGAAGATTATTCGGTCCAGTTCGTCTGACCTTAAAACAATCTTCAAATATGTCATCCCGTTTAAGTGGGTTTGATCTTGAAATGACCTTGAAATTACCTTGAAATGAGTTTGATCTTTATGGTGAGAGTACTGACCTGTAGTTAAAAGACTTTCGCTTTTCTAACGAATCAGTTTTGTCATTTGACGTGTCGATTTCATGAAATTTTGCCCTATCGGGTAATGTAAGTGGCTTTATAATAAATGTTTAAAGACATTTGAAATATTCTTACTGCAATTTTTTTCATTCTGAAACAAACAATTTAAAAGCCCGTTAACGAATAGATTGTGGATCATAAGGTAGCCTTTATAATGACAATATTCGGAAGCAAAGTTATAACCCTAAATGTAATGATGTCATAAATTATTCTGCGATGTTTGTAAGCATTGTTTACTTTTTTCAGGTCTTGAAAACATCTTTAGGTTACGTATCGGTTTTATTGGTAATGAAGGAAAAAAATTGATCAACATGTCAAGAACAGGGTTATAATTCGCCGAATGTCGATGACTGATTTATAAAAATGTCAAGTTTAAGATATACCATAAGTATGTAAATTTGCTTATTTACGTTTTTAAGAATATACAGTCTTTCACACTATTTTAACAGTTCAACTTTATTCAGTCCTTTTAAAAATTCTTCTTTAAAACCTGAAGCATAATATAAAAATGCACTGTCAGGTGTTCTTTAAAAACTTAGCAAGAATACAATAGACAAGAAAGTTTAAAACGTTTTTCCGTACTTCAATTTCTTTTCTATCTTGTTACTTAACTTGTTACACATGCAGTTACAAATTACCTACTACTAGAGACAATTGAAACTGTAAAATGAAGAAAAAAGTTTTAAATGACTTTTACCATCAAACGATTAGAGGCACAGGCTGGTAAAACATCGATACTTCGTGTTGCTAAAATGCAAGTTGGAATAAAAAAGAATTATTGCGAGAAAATAAAAGTGAAACATCGTTGCATGCAAGAATATTTTTCATCAGACTAAACGTTCTTAATTTAGACAATTTTGTTAACTTTTCGAAAATTTATAAGCCATTATTAGTTTAAACCCCTACATTAGTGATGACCCCACCTTTAGCGATCTTCAATTAGGGCTTCACAACATCATAATACTTCTATTGGTCTTATCTTGTTTTGAAGTCAAGATCAAGATCAATACCAAGGAGACCAACCACGTGTACATATTCTTGTGTTCAGAGAATATTGAGTAAGTCTTTTAAGAATATTGAGCATTATCATATTTTTTGTTGTAATAAGGCTTTCTTCTTGTTTTCTTTCGGCTTTGTATAAATACTAGTCTGTAGTTAATGAAAACATCCTTAAAATGGTTTCAAATTCGATAGAAAAATCAAGTTTGCGTTTTTAAAACTAATATAAAATGTTGAAATATAACATTTTTTTGCATTAAACACGGATTCAAATATTTATATATTCCGAAACTCATAACAATTCTCATTTACGATATTATAACTCATAACGATCACTCGTAACAGAATCAAAAACAAAACACTATGGCAAGAAATATGGCATCATTTATTTCCAATAGATTGCTGCGATTACTCCATGAAAAAGAATTGTACAAAGTTCGGCAAGTTCGTATTTTCAGTAGAATTGCAGTTACAACACATTTTATTCGTGATTATTGCCTGAAACTCCTGTACTTCGATGAAGGAATGTTAAGGTGAACGAGCAACAGCGCCATATAGTCGAAGTGGCAAACGTAAAATGTAATTATATAAAACTTAATTATACAAAAGACATCATTTTTACCATTTTTCAAAATTCCAGCTCTGCAAACATTCCATAGGATCGCTGCCAAAATTTTAGTAAAATCAATTTAGAAATGGTGGAAAAAACCGGAAATAAATTTCATGCCAAAATTTCGGTGAATGTCCAGCTTAGAACCTCCTTAACTAAATCTCTTCCTTGGCCGGCAGCCATTTGTTATGTCAAAAAATAATGTACATCTCTGTTTTGTTTTTATGGTGAATTAAAAAACATGTACAATTTTTATGGAAAAAAAGTTTTAAAAAGTAAATGTCACAATTACAAAACAGGCGACACGAGAGAGTTGTATATTAATTCTAAAAACGAATTAAAAAAACGTTGAACATTTAATATTTTTATTGTATATTATATAGTTATGATTTTTTAATTAACAATTACTTTTATAAAATCAATTTGCAGTTGCAAAATTATTATAATAAGGACAAACGTTTACGTCCCCATTATAAAACACATATATAAAATGCACTTTCTCACTCGGAAAAAAAATACATGGACACTTTTTGAACGTATTAACTCCCTGATTCCAAATATGAAAATTATCGGTCGGCATATCGATATCGACATTTTGAAAAAAAAAACGTATTTCATTGCGGGTTTTTACATTTATTTTCAAAAATACAAGAAATCTTTCAAACAAAACGATGCAGCATGGAATTCTGAACAAAAGAGATTAGATGCAATTTTTTGTAATGTCAAGGGTAATGTGTACAAATATCCGTCCAGTCAAATTAGGCCAAAAATGGGCGTTTTGGGAAAAGTGAAGCGAACTTTACGAAACCATTTGAGACTTGTTTGGTCTGTTGAGAAAGGCTTATTTCTCAGTTTTCGGGGAATTTCGCTCGGCGGGCTTTTTTTAAAGGGAGGGGAAGGTTTTTTTCATATTTTGGCCATAACACGGTCAATTTCAAATGAAAATTGACGTACAACCTTTCATTTGATTGATATTTTCAAGTGCTGCAATTCATCCCGAACTTACCCTAACCTACAATCAATACTTTTCGAGTTACAATAAAAAAACTCGAAAAACACAAATTTTTTTGCTTCTGATAGATGGAAAAAAACACACATTTCGCCGGTTTGCGAAAGAAAATGTTATGCTTGTCATGTGCGAGTCCTGTTAAAACGGCAAGCAAATCAACATCTTCTCCGAATATTTCTACGTGATCGTCAACGGATGATTTTTCGATAGCAGTTTGCTTATGGACCATCTTACTTCGAGCTTCGGCGTAGCACATTCCTTTCCTGACCGTTTGGGCTTGCAGCTAGAGGAACCCGTGATTCCCCGTGTAAGTTGTAGCACGTGTGTAATCTATGTGCGACGCCGAATCGGGCCCATCAGTGTGTGTCTTGTCAATCTTACGAAGGCAAGAATTGTCTGTGTTACGAGTGCTGTTATGTGCGTAGCCAGCATTCGTAACACAGCTAATGGCTGTACTTTTTCTTTCCGCTTCGAGGAAACGGAATCAAAAGTTTTGTTTATTATGTTGGTTATCATGTCACTGCCGATTTCCTCCAATTGACAATTAATGTCACTGCTTCCAACAATTCCAGTGCCTAGTGAGACAAGTCTCGTTGGTTAGCGGAAAAGGATTGTGTTCTCCAAGCCATATATCAAGCTTTTTGACGTCCTCATTGCCGCGCTTAACCCATGTAGGTTGTCGCATGTCCACATGCTGTTCTGTTGTAGCATAACAGACGACAGCGAAATTTTCAATTTCTTCGCAAATGTTTTGCAAATGTACCATTCCCAATGACCACGTAGCTACTTTATTCTCTTTCACTCCTGCGCGACGAGCCAGTTCCACCTTGAATATTTTCATCAGGGCCTATTCTATGATCTGATCAGACATTATTCCAGACCAGAATTTATGAGATTCACGTTAATTGTGAAAGAACCATTTGTAAATTTCTCATATTCTTCAGCAGGCATTTATCTTTCAATGAAAGCATATCTTGGAGATAGAAATGCGCTGATTTTGCATACAGGAAATGACCACTGGCGTGAAAGAAGGGGAGCGTTCTCTGGACAGTATCGAGATGCAAGGCCGAATTCTCTTAACTCTCAACTTCTACAAATCTTTTTACCAAAGATGCCATTCGATGATACTGAACCCACAGCTTTGCAGTAGGCCCCTGTTTTCAATTGCTGTTAACGCTTGTTGAAATTTCTGTACTGCATTTTTCACTTCAGTGTTTTCTCCAGCCGTATATACGGAACGACGATTAAAACCTATCAAAAAATTGTACAGTTCATCATGTTCATCGTCAGTATAATCGATGTCTTCTAGGATTATCTTCGTCAGTGCCAAATGGGTTGAGATGTATGCGCAAACAGCCCTACTGACACGTGTCCCGACATTGTCTGTGCAAAGAAGGTGCTCGATTCCACTTCCCTTCATTATTGACGCGGTGGCTCCCATAAATGACATCAGCAAATTGAATCCTCCCAGCCTAATGACGACATGATCGAAATCAAATTGAGCATTAGGAGCTGAGATAACGTCTCGTGCTTTCCAGTAAAGAGGCTGATCAAATGTGACCAAGCATGTTTCCTGATGGCACTCTTTACACCTCTCAATTGCTTGCACAAGCGATGTTAAGATAGTGTCATAATCTGATGGCAGTGCGTTGATGAAAGGAAGACACAATATTCGCGACACTTCAAACGGAAACTGTTTTGTAACTTCCACCATGAAACCGTTTCATCCTGGACCATCATCGGTGGAAAACGACTTGCTATACAGCCATATAAAATCAGGTATGGTTGGCAGAATGGGAGTAGTGAGTGGATGCAGCTCGTTGATGTCGACCACGGTTATGGTCTGCAATCCTACCAAAGCATGATTTATGTTATTTTTGGGATTTATGTTACTATGATTTAAACGAGGTTACGTACCAGGACAGACGGATTCTTCTCAGGTACATCCGTGTTTGATGGCATTAACATTGATATTAGGATGAAAATTAGTATAACCCTTTCTCTACAGAGCTTAATTCTCCATATTTTTTGTTTGAAATATTTTATTGTCAGATTTTTATATTTTACAGTAAATGCATAAAACACGATTTTGTCGATATTGCGGTTTCAGTCCGTCTAGAGGGAAATTTTTATTATAGTATTGCAAAACAGGACGCAAAAATGTGTTAAAAAACTGGTTACGATGCTCATAATGAAAAGATTTAACGTGGGGCAGTTTTTAACAAATAAATTAAATAATTCGGCTTATGCCCGCAAAAAAAATATAGATTTTTTCATAGTCATTTCATAGGCCGTATTATTTATTTTAATGGTTACGATGCTTTTTTGAGTGAGAAAATTCACCCGCTGTTTTACCCAGACGGAGGTAAATTATTTACTAATAGTTAATGTAAGCTAATTTCGAGGCTCTTATATTAATTGCTAGGTTATAGCAGTAACAATAAAGTCAAAAACGGCAGGTAACTTTGAGATGAGAATATCAGCACTTTTCTGTAATGTTATTGTATATTTTCGTTAACTGTGAATAAATCTTACATTAAATTTGTTCTGCGCACGTCAACAATGCATCGAAAAATTCGCAGAAAGTCGAATGACTGCGCGTGTATATGTATGTTTATATCTGTTTCGGTGAAAATGTAAGAGCGTAAATATACTACATGCCACGTAATCATCCCATCATTAATATTTAAATTTCTTATATTAACTCTTAACATAACAAATTTAACCGAATCTTAGTTTATGGTAACTTCAGGATAAACTACATTACCTTAAGATCAAAATCTAAATTCTGTTAGCTTTACTATGAAGCTATTACATTAACTGTAAAGAAACATTTTTCTCGGTGGCACTTGCTAGGTTAGGTTTATACTTAAATTAAACAAAGTGTTGTTGAATCCAGATTGATCAATCTAAATTATATAAAATCGAGTGTTCTTTAAAATGTCTACGATTTTCGTTTAAAAAACGAAAAATGCGAAATTTAAAATCAATTGTATCACTATTTCATAATCGAGACAAAGTGTCAGAAATATGACCGCATTTATGAAACGCTCTAAAAATCGTTTCATAAATACGGACTGCATAAAAATTATTGTCCGTATTATGAAACATCCATTTTTATAAATTATGCATTTGTAAAACTTGAATATTTGTTTACTAACAACAATGTGTGGAAACTGAAGATTTTGGTAATCGATTTAAAATGCTTCTAAATAATGTTATTAGATGAAGATTCGTGAAACCATTAACTATGTACCTTATCAGTTTGATGCGCCTACCGATTCATATCATATCTAAATTTCGCAGGTAGAAAGGAGTGTGGATAAAGTGCAGAACATCTCATTTTAATTTAAATGAAATATTTCCAAAAAAAAAAGAAAAACATCTTTTTATTACCCCACACAAAAAATTTCTGTTTTTTCAGTTATTCATAAGCCGTTTAATGGCATATAATGTCTACATTTACGTAACGTACCAAAAATAATAAAAAATATGTTACAATCAAATTTTGGATTCAGTAATCTAATTTTCTGTTTTTTTTAACCACGCGTTTGGTTGATACAAACTATAGTACCAAAGCAGTTTAGTTGAAATGTATAATCAGTTTCTAGCATATATATATTAACATAAATACTAAAAATTCTCACCAATGAAATCGTCTCATATTAAGAATAAATACAATTTTTTATTTCTATTGTTCCACTAATATATTTATTTTCTTTTTCTTCAGTAGTTGCGATTTCTATCGTAAGAAAGTGTTAAAAGCCAGAAATCAATAAAAAAAACATCCAGTTATCCAGTGCTGTCCAGGGTTTTTTAATACATTGAAATTCCACTAAGTCTGCTAAATACCTGCAAAAATAATCAGTTAGAAAAACTCGTTGACATTCCAATGATTGTTCAAGCTTCAATGATATTTATTTACTTAAAAAGTGAAATTTTGTTTCTTTCTCTCTATAAAACATCAGATATGAATATTAAAAGTGTCTTAAATTCACTTTTCGTGGTTAAATTCGCTAAATTCATATCTATAATAATTAAAAATTTGCGCTTAAAATTGTCATTACAAAAAAAAACTCAATCATGTTTCTTAAGAACCGATTAACGTTTTATTCAATTCCATTGAGCAAACTTGAAAGCAAAACTTGTTTTTTAATTTCCATTTATAAGAAATGTTCTCATTGGTATTTAAAAAACGATTACAAAACTCCTGCTTTATATATTTTATTATTACCTTCTTTAAAAAATTTCGTACAAATGAAAATGTTTCGCATTATCTTTAACATTTGCAGTACTTATTTTTACTAGTCCAAAGCGTCGCTAATTTTTGCCAGTAATTAAAATATATTAATAATCCTAATCGCCTTTCGAAATTTCAAAGATTTCGATACTGAATTATTCTTTTTTTGTATTCACCCAGCTGTTTTCTATCAAACATCTTATCCCAGTTTGTTCGATCAACTAATGTGGTGTAAACGACCCTTACGTAATTTTGTCGATCTTAGATAAGCAGAATAATTTAGTAGGTACTTGTTCGATACTTTGTTGTTTTCTGAACTGTCATGTACTATTCAAAACGAGCATGCGTATAGTTTCCGCAACAAACTTACCGGAATCTACGATATTGCAGAAATAGCAGGGGCTTCGCTCTGTGCAAAACTTGCTGCATTTGTTTTCTGAAGGACCAAATGGAACGTAAGTTTAATTCAATTATGTTAGCATAATTCGACATCTGATTAACTCGAACAATTCTCTCCAGTTATTTATTACAATTTATAAGGTCTTCTCGTGTTTTGACAAGTAAAATAAATGGATAGAGACTATGTGAAATCTGGGTTCCTACCAGGGTTACTATTGATAATCTCTTATTTTAATTTTTAATCACTTATCATTTTTATTATTGCTTTTAATTTAACCCTTAAATGCACGCATTTTTCTTTTTATGGGATTGATCTGTAATTTGTTCTTCAGGGGTTTTCAGCAGTTTAAAATCTCAAAGGTAGTTTTTTTGTTCAATAAAATGTTTACGATTTTGAGTACATTATCATTTAGTTTCTTGTCAAAAATTGCTGAAGAAATAATTTTTGGTATTTTTTGAACGACTGGTACTCGCAGAGTACCGCTATGCAAATGAGAGTTGACGTGTGGAGTATTATTAATCATATCAAAAGATATTTTTAGATGCTGAATATGCAGTTGGCATCAGCCGATGGATTCTGAGAGTCGTGGGAGTATGGCCAGAATTTAATTGTACGAAAACACGCATCGTGTTATCAAAATGTATCTTTACCTCTTCCATTATTTGCATCGTCATTTTCATTGGTATACCCCAAGGGCTAAAACTTTTTATGGTGGGTACTGATCTCGATGCAATATCCGACATCCTTATCACAGGAGAGATTCCAGTAGTCGTAGCCATTCTGAAAATGTCTATTATTCGGTACAAATCTGGAGGTATCTTTTTAAATATAATAGTTTAATTTAATACTTAATGCCACGTAGACTTAATTTTATGCACGTACTTTTATGTTAAAGAGCACTGAATTCTGTTGAAAATAACAAAAAAATCGTTCCCCTACGAAAAAATTGTCTATATTATGATCTGTTACACTTTGCACCTTGAAGACCCCTGAAATATACGTGTCTACGTGCTATCCAGTAGCATTCTTTTTCAATGTCTCTTTTTAAAGCCCTTTTTGAACGCATTAAACCTGTTCATCTCAATTTTTTTCAATATCATCACTTTCTTCATAAGTTACAATAATTTTCTCTGATTTGTTGAACTTCCAGTTGACTGGCCAAACTGGCCAGTTGCTTTTTTACTAAATATAACTATGTCAAATAATGTTTGACTTGAATAAATGTTTATTAAAGGAACCTCCACATTTTATCAGGTTAACAGGTTTATATTACATTATACTATGTCATTGAATTTTTAATCACCACAAGACATTTCATTATTCAATAATTATATATATACCATTCGAATTACAATGTTATTTAGTCGTAGAAAGTCTACTACGGCAGATTTACAAAGACTGGCAAACTCCTCGAGACGCTAATGAACATGCAATTATGCTGCGAAGTGCAAAAAAAGGGAGGCAAATTGCTGCAACTTGTATCGCCGTGGCGTACGTAACGTCTTTCGTCTTTCTAATCTTAAAGTTATACCTGATTCGGGATAAACAGGCAAAAACTGGTAAACGATCGCTCGTTTTCGAATCCTACTTTCCGTTTGAAGTGGATACAACTCCAATTTTTGAAATTACTTGGTTAACACAAGGTGTGTTTGCTTTTCCCACAACTACGGCATATTCCGGCGTCGACAGCTTTTTCGCAGTTCTGGTGCTTCATCTGTGTGGCCAACTTGAGATCTTAGACTATAAGGTTAAAAATTTGGTTAGACTTGACGAGAAAAATTGCTATTTTGAAAGGGACTACAAGAGTATCGTACAGCGACATGTACAACTTAATAGGTTCGCATTGCAAAAATGTTATTTGTTACAAAACTAAGATAAATTGTGTTGTCCTTTTAATTAAATTTTTTATTAATAGTGTATTTATACAGGAGTCTCGTCAATGAAAACAGATTTGGTTGCTACAACCACAATTGCGGTTGCTCGAACTATACCGTTTGGTTAGTAATGACTGCATGAAGTGCCTAGTTGCGGTGCTTAATCAGGTTTAATGTTTAACCGAATGGATTTGGTTTACAAAAGATGAGTCGTTCCATTGATTTGATTAACCAAACAGCTATGATAACACCATGCACACTGTTCCAACCGAAGTGTTTATCGCAAGTGATCTATTTGGTTTTTATGGGACTCTTAACTTTTAACTGTACCAAACCAAACTCACCGGTAAAAAAAACAGAAGGTTCGGATTGATCAATAACAACCAAACGGTTTAGCTCCAACAACCAAAATCGTAATGTTAGCAGCTAAACCGTTTTTAGTGCATTCTTCTGATAAGCTCCTGAGGACGTCCTCAGGTTCATGTTCGGTATACGATTCTTGAGATATTCCAAGAATCTCTCAATTTCTTGAGGAGAAAACGTCCTCTTAATAAATAAACGCTAGTGAATGGTAAAAATTAGATCAGTAAAATAAGAGACAATTTTCAATTTATGATGCTTTACTCACATTCAAAGAGATTGCAGACGTAACGACAAGTGGATAATAAATAATTCTAATAAAATTAATTTTTATATGAAATATTTAAACATATGTTGACTATGTTAATCAAGGTTTGCCAGTCGGATCGAGGAAATTTTTAACAGGATGTTCCTTGCGCAAGTTGTCGCCTGCCTTGGACTTTTCTGCCTACAAGGGTTTCAAATAATGCTGGTAATGAAATCATGTAAAAACGTCTTTAGAAATAGACTAACGTCTCAAATTCTCCAATCATATGATCCAAAGGTTGTATGCAATTAAAATGGCGTAATGTTGCAGATTGCCTTGGATGAATCGGTAGATCTTCCTATCCTTAAGTTAGTGTTTTTGATGATGTTCGTCGTGTACATGATGTTGGATTTATATATTTATTGTCTCGTTGCTGAAAAGTTACAGAAAACGGTAAAGTCCCCAACTTCTGGTAACTCATTATTAACCCTTCTGAATTGTTTATAATAGAAATTGAATATAATAAAATATTAAAATGAACAAACTTTTGTGTCGTTTTGTTACAATCGATTTACAATATCAGACTGAATATAAACTCATTATGAAGCATGCTTTTTAAGGAACTATGATGAACTAAAGACACAAACATTCAAGAGTTACTTTTTTTCTTTTATTTTTAAAGTAATTCTATATTTTAATTAGAGTTATTAACGATACAGAGTACAGAAATCGCTTACTCAGCCTACGATTGCCATTGGTACAATTTGTCGTCAAAGCAGGCGATGCAACTATGGTTCATTATTAAACGTGCCCAGAAACCCCTTGAAATCACAGTCGGAAAGTTTTCAGCCTTATCTTATGGACTCTTTACAACCGTAAGTAGCATACTTTTGTACATGGAGAAACGTTGTTTAGGAAGATGCGGTGTTACAAACATATTTTCGTATATTTTTTAAAATGTTTTTTCATACTTTAAAACAATTGTGTAAGTGGTATCTACGTAAGGGTTGTGAAATGAGAAAAAGGCTTTTAAAATTTGATAAATTTGTTTGCACATGCATGGAACAATATTTTTGCTTTAAGAATAAATAGTTAAGAACAAATTATTCCTATGTATTTTCCTGAGGACAAATGTAGAATAATACATTTTGAAGAGAACCTCCAAAAGTCATAAAAATACAATTTATAGCATTTACGTTATAGTTCTTCAAGAATAAGAATGTTTATCTTTTTGTTTTTGACGTGATGGTATATGACCAAGAAATGAAAATAATTGTAAACAAAATAATATGCCAGCTACAGTTTATAATTTGTGTGTACCTGAAATTATTGACTATTATACTGACAATTGGGGGCAAAACTCTTTGGTTTCAAAGTGTATCCATGGAAAACCCTATATTTGACAGCCAACTTCGACTGAATATGTATAAAAACTAGTCGCACCATTACTCAAGCAATATTATTGTATATACTCTTTTGTATTGATAAAAAACGATACCTTTTATTATATATCAAGGCTAAACAATAATGTGTTAATAATGCCGATTAAGAAGGTAGCAGCTTTGAAAACTTGAAAAACATTCGTGCAGATTGGAATACAGATGAACTGCAGAAAAACATAATCAATGGAATTCGTAGGAAGATGCTAATGAAAATGAACTGATTGAATTCTTGACTTTGATCTATTTCCAAAAAATCTTGAGGGAACTTCAATGAAGGACAGGGCGAACTTTTCATCGGAATATAAGGAGGTTTGAATGTGAATATTAGGAAACTAGGATGACCATTCCATAGCCGATAGTATATAAAACGCATAAAATTAACGTTGGTATCTTTCATTTACTCAAATGAAAATGGGTTTTCTTTCCTAAATCATCTTTATTTCTGGTTTCCTTTCCCACTCAATGCATCCACGAGACAACCTCAACAGCGCCTCGTGGCATCCAAATATCCTGTTGTTTTGTTAACTTCTTCATATCGACCTAAAGTCCGAGGAAATTCTGAAGTATAGTACAATAATAAACCGATAAAAGCAAATATTGAACGCCCGAGATCGAAGGCTTAGTGTGGGAAGGGCCCGAGGTATTATATGGGGTCGAAGGCTTCTATGACTATGCCACATAAACATTCCCTGAATTCCCGCCTAGGATTAGCTCAGACTCGGATTTCAGAAATGTTGTCCAAGGTTTGTACATTGTTCATCCATTTTCGTTGCAATTTTTGTGAAAAATCCGTCTGTTAAACATTGGAAATAGGTCCATAATTGGTCCACATTTAGAACAATTATCTATTTATGGTCATCCATTGGATTTTCATCGGAACATAAATTGGACGATAATTGGCCGCAATGTGACTAAAATTGGACGTCCCGAATATTCAGACATAGTCTACAGACTTAAAAAAATCAGTTTTTACACATAGTGGTTAGGGAGCAAAAAATCCGAAATCGGACTTCAGCTTCCTATGAAACGTAAAAATGGTAAAAACCGCTATTTTTTGCCACCTATATATGCTCCATAAAAATCACAAAAAAACGCAAAATACAGTTTTTATTGCGGAAATTCGAATGGCACTATTTTTTTCAAAACTAGTATCGCTGTCATAAATAGCGGTGTCATAAATCAAAACCGCCGTATTTTCTTTTTTTCCGGAGAGGGGAGGAATGCTTTACGCACCATAAGGGAGCCATCGGGACTCCCCCGTGTGTGGGACTCTCCTGCAAGCAGGTATATCCACTAAACCTCCACCTCTTTTCTACTTCCTGCACGACCCCGGTACTGCGGTGGCATTTATGGCTTCAGGGCCGGAGGACTTGTAGCGACTTCAGCGCTACCCTGTCATCTCAGATACTATTTCACTCTTCACGCTTTTTATGTTGGAGCACATTTTCTACGAAGGAGGCTACTGCTGCCCATTTATCTTCGGAGCTCATCATCTGTTCCTCAATTTCCTCGGGCGTCATTCTAAGATGGTGAGCAACTATAAGGGATGTTCTCCATTCGGCCCACCTATGGCATTCGAAAAAGGTGTGTGCTGCACTGTCAGCTTGTTCTGTTCAATATTTACAATTTGGGCTACTCTTTATATGTACTTTGTGCAGGTACACATTAAATAGACCATGACCAGAGATGAACTGTGTTACATAATAGTTCACCTCCCCATGGGGTCGGGTGATCCATGGTTTTATTTTGAGCATGCGGTGTATCCACTTCGCTACCGCGCTGTTGTTGTTTCATCTTTCTTGCCACTGATATAGCATAATCTCTCGTTCATGTGCAAAGACTGCCTTTCTATCCTCTTCGCTTCTCCTCTTATACCTACGCTTACGTTCTGCGGCCAGTAAATCAATGGAGCATTTATTCCATTGATTGCCCAGGGCATATATTGCCCCCGCCATGACTAGAACACCGCTTTCAGACACGGTTCGGTATGACGATGATACCCGCAAGGCAGCCATTCTCTGCATAGCAGCCATTCGGTATCTGTACGTTTCTACACATAACATATCCGCTTAGACGTCCGCCCCATACAGAAGGATTGAATGTACTACATTACGGCAACATTAGGCATTAATCTCGCCAGAGCATTGACCAATTTAGTAACCTTCATGGCGACTTGTTTGAAGTGTTCGCGGAACTTGAGTTTGTGGTCCAAATGTAATATCAGTACCTCGTAGGTATGATAGGATTGCGATTTACCTCCATAATGGGCTGCTTCACCTTATTTCTTCGTCTGCTAAAAACGAGGACTTCCGTCTTCTGGGCCGCTAATTGTAGTCTATACTTTGTTATCCAGTTGCTTACGCAGGAGATAGCGAATGCTGCATGACGTTTTGCTTGTGTTAAGGTCCTTGCAGTGGCAATCACTGCCAAGTCATCCACGAAGGATTTTATCCAGGTCCACTCCGGCATATGAAGACGCAGTACGCCGTGTCGTATAGAGCGTTCCAGAGGTCCGGGCCGAGGGCCGATCCTTGTGCTGCTCCTGCTGTGATTTCTATGTACATGGTCCCTTCTGTTATCTCAACTAACCACTTCTGATTCCACAAATAATCGTTTATAACTACCAGCAGATATGGCGGCACCTTGAAATCGTGTTCCAGTTAAAAGCATTTCTGACATCTATTGCGGTCACAATGTACATGTTGCTCGTCCTGATCCGGGCATGATGCACTAGTTGGACGATCTCGCTCACAGAGTCCATGGTGGAGTGGCCTGGACGAAATCCATGTTGGTTCTTCGAGAGTACTCCCGAGCCTGGCTATTGCTACGCGTAAACGTCCTCTCACCATTCTTTCATAAATTTTCCCGGCCTTGTCTAGCATGCAGAGTGGCCGGAGTAACGACACCGTGAAGGGAGAACCTTTGCCTTTATCCAGAAGGACCAGTCTTTGAACTTTCCACCTGTCCGAAAAGATACCAGTCGTTAGGCATGCATTATACATACTTAGCAACAGTTCCAATCGGTTAAGCGCTATTGTTTTCAGCACCTCAATCAGGATCCCATCTGGCCGAGGGACCTTTCTGTTTTCTGCTGCTTTTACCGCAGTTCCCAATTCTCCGGTACTAAACAGAGGAATCGGTTCAGTACCCTCGTATCTCCTTTCCTGCCTTCTGCCATGGGACGGAAATAGCTCATCCACAATGGTTGTTGCAGCGGCAAGTTCGAACGGGCCAATTGGTCCCTTTTGTCCTAGACGTTTGGTAACGATTTTGTAGCCCAATCCTTACGTATCGTTATCCGCCTCAAAGCAGATCTATTTCCAGCACTGTCGTTTGCTTCTTCCAATCTCTAGTTTCAGCGCTTTCCTCGCCTCATGGTACCTCTCTATCGCTAAGACGTCGGCTCCTCGCCTTCATAGACGCTGAGCTCTGCTCGACGCTTTGCAGGCTTTGTATAGCAAGAGCATTGTCTCCTCGACAAGCTTCCTCGCGTCTTCTCTCGTCTGTGGAACCTTTCTCTCGCTCTCCAAGGTAGCGTAGGTATCTAGAATTTCAAGTAACGCCTCAGGGTTCAGTTTATCGACCGACCACTTTTTAGTGCTTTTATTAGCATTTCTTCTTGGTTGCTTCGATCCGAAATGGAATTCAATGAACTGGTGGTCGCTGACGGTATAGGTCTCGAGTACCGCCCATCCCGTCACCATGGTTGGGAGCAACTGAGAGGCTAGTGTGAGGTCGACTACAGAACCTTTATACTCTGACCTTCTGAACGTCGTCACGTTATCAGAGTTTATAAAGGCCAGATCCAGCCGCGCCGCTAACTCCGTAACGTTTCGTCCTCTGCTGCAAGTGGATCCCATACCCCATTCGAGGGCCTTAGCGTTGAAGTCACCACCAATAATGATTTCGCTCACCAATGTGTTCAGGCAGTTCTCCAAGGCGTCCAGCTTTTCCCGGAACCTATCAATCGGGTCGTTTGGGGACAGGTAGGCGGTAACGTAATTTATGCCAGCGGCACACACGCATATGTACCCTACTCCCGCTATGACTTGCTGGATCGGAACCTTTAGTTCTTTCAGGATCCAAATTGCCGTTGTTCCTAGTTTATCCGGGAACCATAAACTGTCTGCATCGTGATGCTGTTCGCATGTCAAAAGTATGTCCGTGTCGCGCTCAATCACGGTCTTTTGTAGTATGTTTTGTGCAGTGCGGCTCCTATTCAGGCTACATTGCAGCAAAGAGATCACGGCTTTCGGTTTTTGCACTGTTCCTCCTCCAGGTATGATCTACATGTACTAGGTATGATAGTACTTTGGTTTGCTTTTGCAGTCTGAAGCCAAGTGTCCGATCTGAGTGCATTGCCAGCAATGTTTCGACCTATCGGCGCTACAACATTTTGCAGCTATGTGCCCGAACCTGTGTCATCGATAACACCGGGTGAGTAGTTGGCTCCGTCGTACTCGGCAGCTAAGCCACTATCTTGACGTAGCCTTTCGTTTCGAGGCGCAATGCGTATTTTGCCTCAAATTCCACGAAGGCCATCCTGCTGCCCCATTTGCTTGTCCGGGACAGATTAACCTTGCAAGAGGTTATTTCTCTCTCGTAGCCCAGGCTCTTTTGCAGCGCTGCTAGTATCTCCACTGTCCATTTCTCTTCCTTTGATGTTTGGACTTTTTTCCTGAGTCTACCTCCGTCTTTCAGTTCAGGACTAGGGGTGTTATGTTCACGCTTCCGTTTTTCTATGGAGTTTTCAGCCTTTACGCCTGCTGGTTGTGCCGACTCAACGAACTTTACTTCTTCACTGACCAGGTTAATCCAAGTTTTCTCCCAGTTTGTGCGATGCATGTCTAGGTTACGTAAAATTATGTCCGCAGTATCAAGCCCATCCTTGATGTCGTTTAAACATATTCTTCTTCGCGTCAACTGTCGTTTTTAGGTGCCCGATTCGTCAGCCCGAGCGCCGCCGGCAACGACGCGTCGCCACGGAGATGAGCGATAGGAGTGAACCCCGCGATTCGCGAGAAGGCAGTCCTTCAATGAGGAAGCACCGACGTGTCCGCGTTCCTGACCGCGGAGTGATAGATTTCCGAAAAAGAGACCCTGTTTGTCGAGCCTTACCAGCGAGGAGATCCGCTAAACGCAACGACGCGGGAATTTGTGCCGTCAGCCCACAGACGAGACACCAATTTGTGGAGCGACAAAGCGAAACGCCAACATTTTTTTAAGAGAGAAAAGAATATAAGTCGTCCTTACCCCAAATATTTGAATTTATAATAAAGTAAAGGGCAAAAAGCACAAATATCCTTTTTTGAAATAAAATATTTTCATTTATTGTTTCCTGCTAAACTCCTTTCGTAGCTTGTGCGGGTGGTGTACGGTATCACCGTAGGGTTTTTGTTTAGTTAAAGTTCAGAGATTTTGTGCACTTTTGGTTGCGAATAGGCATCGATCCTTCAACATTATTGATGCGAAAAATTTTCACAAAAAACGAAACACACGACCAAGCCGGTCAAGAAAGCAAACGGGACGATCAAAACTATGATTCGCACGTTTGTGGGCGTCGATCATCAAGACTGAGACTTGCATTCGCCCGAGTTCCAGAGTGAGATCAACACAATTCGAGATCGTCGGTGCGTCGGTTTCGAGACCAAGCGAGAGAGCGACAGCATCGACAATACAACGGCGGCAAACATAACGTAAGTTTGAATGTCGGGGACCTACTGTTGCGTCGAAATCACGTCCTGTCGAAGAGCGCGGATAGATTCGCCGCGATGCGAGGGGACCTTCCGTGTCGCTAACGTCGTTTCTCCTATCGAGTACGAGTTGGACGAGGTAACGAGCGAAAAATGACGAAAGCCCACGTTACTAACCGAAAGAGATTTTTGCAGCTCGCTAAACCCGTCGTGTCGAGGATTAATCCTTTTATCTTAGTGTTACAGGAAGGAAACGATGACCATCTATCGCCAAGAGGAACGGATCACCTAGTTTTATGACCCGGAAAAGAAGGAGGTAATAGAAATACAGCCCTCCGTGGTGCCGAACGAGTTGAGACCGGACATGGTCCCCGTCCCACCACTTTGGTGCGAAGATGAGGCACCCAGACAGCGAAGCCCGACACAGAACGACAACCGGGACCGTCAAGGGGACTACCCACTTCCTATGGGGAGACACCCCAGTGCGCGACCGTTTACCCGAGGGATACTGTTCGGTGGATTACGCGAGCTGCCCACAGACATCCATCGGGATCCTCCTCCCGGGAAGTGCTTCAACAGCTGGCACAAGAGGCACCTGTGGAAGTCTTGTAGGGCCCCACGAGTCCGCACGTTCTGCGTGAAATGTCTATTCTCCGGGCTTTTGATTTCCAGGTGTCCTCGCTGCGCACAGCGCTACCTAGAGTGGATGTTTCGCGGAGAGCGGATCTCAATCGTGATCCGAGTCGAGGCCGGAGGGACCAGTGTCCGTATAGTCCAGTCATTATGTACATTTAAAAAAGTAATAATTTGAAGCAGCAATTTTATTTTTGGGGCATGTTGGGGGAGTCAAGAAAAGCTTAACTTCAAGTTTTCGACCTCTGAGGTGGCTTGCTTTTTTTTATAACCTAAAAAATGTAATAAAATCGTATTTTTTAAATAACTCGGCTTCTAATGAAGTTAGAAGGTTCACTTAGGGCTCATTTTAAAGATTTTTTTGCGCTTTACAACTTTTTCTAAGAAAATTGTTTTATCCGATCGATAGTTTTCGATATATCGAAGGATAAATGAAAAAAAGACGTACTTTATTTAGTTTTTTGCTTTTTACGTGGAATTGGAAACGGAAAATAAAAAAGTAATGTAAGACAAAGTTGTAGAGAATTAAATAACGAACAATTTCTTTTTTTAATCGTTTCGTTTCGATGAAAATTGCGCCTTGTAGAGCGTCACAAAGTAGACAGTCGGCGTCAGCGTGTAAGCAGCGAGTTGTTCATATCGATATGCTGCGACGGAGCGTTTTCGCTGAAATAAAAGACTTTATTCAAGCATAATTATTATGTAATATGTATTTTTTGAAGGTTTTTTTGTGAGCTACACGTTACAAAAAAAGGAAAAATAAAAATTGAGCAGTTTAGTACATGCGTTTAAAATAAAACGGGAAAGGCAATAAAATAGTTATTTAGAAAGTACGTTTTGCACGTAAGTAATATTATTTAACGATGGAAGATTATTTGTTAAGTACAAGGTGTGCGAATGAAAACATTTTATATGAAAAAGTGATATTTATTTTTGTCGACATTTATTTTTACATTTTCTCGTTTTTCATTAAAAAATGGATTAAAAAATTAAATCTTTCTTGAACGCTTTGCTTGTGGTTCATGTTCGTAGTCGTCATCTTCGCAGAATACGCCATTGTTGGCCTCTCGCGTGTCAAGTAGATCGTCGGAATCGTCATCCATGTCGTCATCTAATTCGTCGTTTTGCAAAATTTCTGCTTCAAAAATAAAATTGCTGCTTCAAATTATTACTTTTTTAAATGTACATAATGACTGGACTAGCTGTTCGGTCGTCATTTGGCAACGCAGCAAAGCAAAGGTTTTGGCAATACAGGAATTCCATCCGAACACCACAATTATTTATCATTACAATTACTACTGTAAGTATCAAAATTTACTATTAAATTTTACTATTTATATTGCTATTTAAGTTTTATTTCAATCACATGTACAGTCTTATGAAAAAATTTATAAAACAGAAAAAACGAATAAAATTGCTCAATTTTTATTTTTCCTTTTTTTGTAACGTGTAGCTCACAAAAAAACCTTCAAAAAATACATATTACATAATAATTATGCTTGAATAAAGTCTTTTATTTCAGCGAAAACGCTCCGTCGCAGCATATCGATATGAACAACTCGCTGCTTACACGCTGACGCCGACTGTCTACTTTGTGACGCTCTACAAGGCGCAATTTTCATCGAAACGAAACGATTAAAAAAAGAAATTGTTCGTTATTTAATTCTCTACAACTTTGTCTTACATTACTTTTTTATTTTCCGTTTCCAATTCCACGTAAAAAGCAAAAAACTATATAAAGTACGTCTTTTTTTCATTTATCCTTCGATATATCGAAAACTATCGATCGGATAAAAAAATTTTCTGAAAAAAAGTTGTAAAGCGCAAAAAAATCTTTAAAATGAGCCCTAAGTGAACCTTCTAACTTCATTAGAGGCCGAGTTATTTAAAAAATACGATTTTATTACATTTTTTAGGTTATAAAAAAAAGCAAGCCACCTCAGAGGTCGAAAACTTGAAGTTAAGCTTTTCTTGACTCCCCCAACATGCCCCAAAAATAAAATTGCTGCTTCAAATTATTACTTTTTTATCCCAAATTTTTGTACATAATGACCGGACTAGTACCCGACGACAGCGATCCCGAAGGCATCGGGGTCAAGAGACCCTGGAAGTGGCTCGGTCAGGCCACGAGGAGGAGGGCGTCCCGAACGCCACCGAAGCCCCCACGAAAACTATCACCGCGGAAAAGCAGCCACTTCCGAGGGGAAAGAGGGCCACGGTCAGGAGGCCGGTCCGCCCAGGCCGCAAAATCATCGCGAAGAGGAACTGGCCGGTGAGGTCATAACGACCGCGGAAGATATGGCCGTGTCTTATAACGTCAAAGCGTCCACCTTCATAAACTGTAGGTCCCATCGCGATTTAGTCCCATAGGGGTTCAGAAAGGTCGACGTAGAATAATATTTAAAAAAAAGAGATGGCCGTATTATTCAGATATCTGAACCCGACCGCCGCCGCCTTCGTCGACGAGCGAGTAGACGTTGGCGATGCCCTGAGATGGGCACAAGGACTGGCGGGACTACAATCCCCGCTCCAGAATATGGTGGTCCTGGCGGCCAGAAAAGAGCGTGGCGTAAGGAGTAATCCGCCCAAAACTTAGGGAAGGTTGAGTTTTACTCCCTTCCTGCAGTAAGGTGCTTAATATGAAGGTGGACGGAGAGCGATCGCGATGACTTCTTTGGCAAATGCATCGAGTCGTCATGCTGATCATAAAATACACAGGACAAATTTGGCCTTAACTGATTTGTATTATATTAAAATAATTTTATTAAACAGTTTTTTAAATGTTTATTGAATTGTTAACTTAGTCAAATCACACGCACTCATAAGACTCACACAAATAATAATAGTATTGTTTCTTTTTATCGATGTTTTGCATTTATGGCTCAGCAATAGCAATAAAAATTATTTTTCAGATCGTGAAGACGTCCATGGGATTTTTGTCGATGTTATTAGCAGTGAAAGAAAAAATCAAATGAACCAAACAAACTCCGCAACTTGTCAAAAACAAATTTGTGTATACTCGTCTTCTTAAAACAAATGCGATATATTTTACTAAACAATACAAAATAGAAAAATCAAATTTAGATGGCTGTATCATAATATCCAAACTCTTATTTTATGGCTAATGGAGCAATGTGGAAATATCCAATAAAAATACTTAAGAATACCTAAGAATACTGTTAAGGATCATCTACGTAAATGTTTATATTTTTACATGTCTACATATTTTGTAAATTAATATATCTTTGAATTGATATCTTCGATTTACGTGAGAACTGTTAACATGTTATATTTCCTACCTATTCCAATCCCTTACGAATGTTGTTTGAATAATAGGATTATTATAAACTCAAGAGGATTCACAATTCTTTTCTAATTGAATCAATTTTAATTAAATGGAAGGATGTGAAGGCAAACTTTTTTATTGTCTGTGGAATTACTTGGAAATTTTTTAATCTGCAACAAGCTTTCGTATAATTTTGTAAACGTCACCAGTATTATTGATTGTCAATATATTTGACACTAAAAAGAAGCATTTCATTTTGATAATGATCCTGAAACTAGCAGCAGAGTCAGCAAAGCAAGGGTTCTCAACTGCTTTTATATCAAATAGAATATTATCCAACAAAGCCATTTTTTCATCCAAATTCTGTTTATTGTTTACAAACAACTAAGCTTTAGACGGCCGGCAATTTCCCCCACAAAATATTTTAATGTCCAATCGTTTGTGAATATGAGATAAATTCCTCTAAAGGCGTTAAACAAAATCAACCACGTGGCGATAGCAGGCGTGTGATCTTTTTTGCGTTGTTATTTCTTGTTTTTACGTTTTTCTTTTTCAGCTGTATTTTTGTTGTTTTTTTTTGATATTAATTTTATCCATAAAATCCTATATCCTCAAATGAGAAATTTTTAACCAGCACAATATAGGAGAGTACTGATCGAATTCCCTGGCACACCTCGTGATGACGTAATTTCTTTTCACATTTGTATTAAGAAATCAAGTGGAGACAAATTATAATCGACTTGCTGGTAAGCTTCCAAGAGAGCATTGTAGTGTGATACGTCCAAGTCAACAAATTATTCGCGCTTTATAGAATTGTTTTTTTTTTGTCGTTGGGTATAGTATAATTTTATTGTGCATGAGATATATCCCCATATGCACACATCAACTCCACAATTGCATCCAGTATCAGAACTCGTTATTTGAATGGAATATCGGTTGGAAAATATAAGCTCCATTACCTCCAGTTTTAATTAGCAACACCTTTCTTCCCCAGAAGTGTTTCTATAAAACCATATAACCTACTCCATTAGTAATGTGAGGGAGGGTGGGGGGAGGGTCCTGGAATCTAAGTAGAGGATATGGTTCAGCGAAAACGCTAATACTATCGGGAACACCCTCCACATTTAGGCATAATCCATAACCTGTATCTCCATGCCTGGACTGATCTTGCCCAATTAACGATCCCCGATCTTTTCGAAAGATCTAATAGAAAAGAAAAAAAAAGTGGTGGGTCAAATATTAGCTCTTTATCAATTTGTACCGATTTGGTTGTTGTTAAAAAACTGTGAATCGCGTTATCCTCTTCATATTCGTCCGGGAGTAATGTTTCTCCAGATTACGGCCATCGATTCGGAAGATAAAATGACACGTCTCTCCAATTTTTGGAACGTTTGTTACACCGATGACTTTTAAATTTACTTTTTTCGATTACTTGAATACTTTTTCCAGTTCCATTTTTCTCTTCAATGCGTCCAAGGAGATTGCTTTTTTGCTCCCAAACATCAACTCTTTTTGGAAATATAAGGCACACTTTGTGATGATTTCTTCCATGTCTCTATCGTGAAATCACAATCATCAGGTTCTTTGTCGTTGATTTTTCGAGTACTTTTTTTTATGTTTTTCATAACAGTTTGCTTTCGCCTTTTAACCGCAGTAAAATGTGATTGTAAGGGTGATCGATCGCAAATAATCTTTCCGGTATCTACTACTTTTCACTTGAGTGCGGCTGATCTCACCATTTTCTTCTTATCGAGACTATCAAATTCTTATTAGATTATCAGAATCTAAAAACTCGTTCCTTTTACCTTCAAGAATCTTTATAGTCCTTAATTTGTTTTCTTGCTGTCTTGTTGTCATCGTGACATACTTTCTATGCAAAAAGCAGTTTGAATATTATTTACTACTGTTCTGATGGGTCTGGGAATTAAATTCTTCATTTCCTCGTCAAATACGTACGTCTTCATAATTTTGTTCCAATTCTCTACAGGGGCATTAGAATTTCATCTAATACCAAAATCATTAATTGAAATTGCTGACCACAGGAGATAGTATGCTATTAATTCAGCAGTCAAATATTCTAGAAACTGTGAAACGAATAAAGGGGGAATTTTTCATTTTTTGCAATTCGGAGTTGAAAACAAAATTAGGGTAAACTTCAAAATCCTGATAAAAAACATGAAAGTTACTATCTAAATAAAACTTTTATCCGTGCTTACTATTTTATGTAAGTGGATCATGGATGGCGCATGGTTTCGATTTCCCGTTGTATTCATTCACTTCGGCCATCATTTCACCAGCCAAAATACATGCATGTTGATGTTTTAATTTTTCCATCAAATTCTGTTTATCGTGGCCTGTAATAAATCGTCTATGAACTTCCCCATCAGAATCGTTATAAGTATCTAATTCATTACAGCGTACAGTGCTTGACTGGCTGACGTCAATAGGTTCAACTATTTCAAATCGAAAAGTATTTCGGTTTTTGGCGATCTTTTTTCTTCATTTGTACTTTCATCGAAATACAGACTTTCTTCAGCCATGTAAGTTTCATTATTTTGCGTCGAACTTTCCCTTTGTTCAGGAATTTCAAGTATAATGCTGACTTTATGACGACTCTATACCAAATCTCGGGTCATGGACTCTTTTCTTCTCAATGTAAAATACATCTTTTTTTACATCTCCAGGTGTGGTATCATTAAACGCAAACACTGAAAATATTTTCCACCCTGCGCTCGTGTTATAAGAAGATCATAAAAGTGTATCGATAATCTCAGCATGTTTCTCAACAGGACAGTTAGCCCGTATTTCCAGCGCAATTACTTCTGCAACTAATTATGCAAATAAATGTACGATGTGTGAAGTATCTTAACTCATGGACGTCAGGACGACCACATTATCATCATCAGTTTGGCCGTCAACAATTTTTATACAAACGCCTTAAGAGAAATATTACCACCACTATTTCTAACGCAAAATTTGTGTTTTTTCAGAATCTTTCAATGAAATGTCGATAAAATGAACCGCAAAAAAGTTACATACATTTTTTGTAAACAAGTTTTTCTTCTCTATTTTTATTCAAATATTATTTTCACCTCGGAAAGGCATTGGGATTCAGGTTTAAGGTGAAAATGTAGCGTCCACGGACCCTCAGGATTAACCCTTAATCCCGACTCCAGGATCTTTTTCGACCCAGAGAAAATTCAAATTGTACTTTATAAATTGCACAACTGTAAGCATTTTCAAGCTGCAGGATATATTTGACCCAGGTAGTGGGGGGAAAAGGCTTTAAAATAGCCGTCGGAACTAAGGGTTAAAATGTATCCTAACCCATTTCGTAATTCAAAATGGAGGATTCAAAATGTTCAACAATGAATGCGAAAATTCCGTTCTAATTTGTCGATGTACGCTAAAATGCATTTCATCTGGAACGGCCCAAGAAAGCGAACACTCACTGGCCTGCGTCTGATATACCAAATAAAATTCCATTTCTACAACGGGAATTTAACAGCCTTCGGACGTATCTAGCGGCCATATGGCTAACTATCGGCGCGTGCGCAACAAACTCTATCATTGTGCAAGACATCTTACTGATATCTTATACACTGAGAAAAGTGTATTTTATCAGTTACAATCCCGTGTCTTTTAAAGCGATTTCTTATACCCCGTAAAATAAATATTGTAATTACTGAAATCCCACATGTTATCCATAAGAATCTTCGTCTTTTAGCATTTACTTATTATCGAGTAAAATATATTCTATTAAATTCTCATGTTTCAGAAGAATATTTTATTATATCTAGAAGAATACGTATTTTAGCATTTTAAAAATACTAGTTTTTTATAGGTTATAATATTAAAGAATATTATGTAATATATAAAGTTTCAGGAATCAATACAAACTTTTATGTACAAAAAAATGCACCATTACAATATCTCCTTCTGATACACATCATCAGAATTTTCGAAAATCACGTTATTCTTCATTACCAGCTTAATTTATTAAACCTAAAGTGTAAATTAAAAATTGTAGGTATTTTGATCCAAATTTAAGTTCTGAAAATGAATGTACACCGTATCTACCGTAATAATTTTAATAGTTTTACAACAATTATGAAAAGTTATCAGATGTTGACTGATGTTATGAATCAGGTGTTTACAGGTTAGAAACAAGTTATTTTTTTTTTCTTTTATTATTTTAACAAGCGAAATTGCTTTTTTACACAAATGTTTACACAATATTATTCTCAAGTTTTGTTAGATCTGCAGGACGTCTTCCTTGATAGAAACCATACCTTACATTTCTAAAGCATGCAGACAACTATATATTAAAATACAGAAGCGGTCATGAGTCGATTTCCGCCGGATAAACAATATTTTCGAAACGTAAACAATGTGTTCGTTTTACCTACAGCGAGCTGCTGCTTGAAAACGAAATCGAAAAAATGTCACCGGACGGGAGTCGAACTCAAGACCTATACGAGTGCGTAGTCCAGTAAGTTACCTCATGAGCTTACGAAGCCGATAATATTTTTCTCACACTCTGTGCGCAAAACGCTATTTTGCTCCCTAAATTGCGGGAGCAAAATAACACATTCTCTCCCTAGGAAGCAAAATAAATATACCCGGGAGCAAAATAGGTTTCTCGCATTCTGTGGGCAAAATACTATTTTGCTCCCTATATCGCGGGAGCAAAATAGCACGCCCTCGTATGAGAAAATAGTATGTGCAACAAGGGAGAATAGGTATTTGTAGACTCGTGCGAAATGCCGTGCGTCAAACTCACACTAATCGGCAAACACCTATTTTGCTCCCTAGTTGCACAATCTACTATTTTTAAACTGGTTCATGAACTGAATTATAGCAGGTAATCATTTTTCTTATATCCAAGAATTACCGCGTTTATACTGGTAACAATATGTGTCTTTTAACTGTTAAAAGATATATTTATACCGACTACGAGATGTTTTAAAAATCTTTGTCTTTTAACCTGTAAAAGAAATATTTTTGTCCCTATGTGTAAAAGACTGACTTTTACGGGGTATTAGAATTCCAATACCCGGTAAAAGACACTTTTCTCAGTGCATATAGTTACAGTAAAGAATTAAAAATATAAATAAATTAATCTCCACCAGAGGGCGATATCCTCTGGCGGTTCGAATATAATTTCTAAAAAAAAAATAGAACGACGTTTGTATAAGTTAAGATCACTTTTGATGCAGAAGTACAGACGGGCATTTATTACCCTAATTATATTTTCATAGGTTTGGCGATTTATGGGCTTGTTTCATATTTACTGTAGAAGAATTTTTAAGAATTTAAGTATTGTAGACGCAAAATTGTATGCTTTTATTGTCGAACATTTTGAATCCTCCATTTTGAATCAGAAAATGGGTTAGGATACATTTTAATCCTGAGGGTCCGAGGAGAGGCGTTTCTCGGGAAGTTGCCTTATTATTATTTTAATTAATTTTAATATAGACATTGTTTTTATAAAACCATTTTTAGTACTTTGAACTAATTCTAGTTGGAATTAACAGTTTTTAAGTTCAATATTAATATGTTGAAATTATTTATTTCGTATTTTTTAAAATCTATTTTGGTAAATCGCGTTTTCTTTTTTAATATACTGTTTCTTATTTTTTTGTTTTCTAGATTCAGTTCAACGGCTATCACAAAATTGCTGATGACAGGTTCCGTGACTAGTGGATATTTCCGCCTCTCTGTAATTTTCTATTAGTAATTCCATATATACATTTTCATCGATGAAAGACACGATGCTACTTACTAAGAATAATTTATTAGTATTACGGAACTTACTATGTTGTTTTCCAAAGTACCATTTACTATTCGAAACAAGGCTTCGTAGTTTATGTTCGTGACAATCTCACGGCGAATTAAGTAGTTTTGATTGCAGCCATACTTTGCTAACTTTCTAGGAAGTGATTTAGATCAAATATTCACATTCGTTGCTAACAATGTCTTGATATTTCGAGAATCTCTTAGTGTTATTCAAAGTTCATATCGTACAAATTTTCTCAAACTTTTACTGAGCGTATTATAGTGTGGCAAATACTATATATTTTAATAAACTTTACATCATTAGAAGTTTCCCTTATTTTAGTATTTGAAATTTAGTCAAATTTCTTTTCAACGCTACTTTCTTCCACTTCAACAACCGATATTATAAACAAATCTTTGACAAAACCAAGGGTCCTCCAGTTTTTCTAATATCTGGCGACTTTGAAAATTTGAATGAAGTAAAAGGAAAAACTGTCAGATTAAACTATTAATGTCTACAGGACGCAAATTTGTCATTTGAGTTTGGATCATCACTATAAACGATGCAAAAAATATTTAAGAATCATTGTATCTTATGTTTTTGAAGATGCTGTTTCTAATGATGGTATAAATAAATACATACTAAAACAACCTTCTATAGTTTGGATAAAAATGAATTTATTTAAAAAAAAACACCGTTTTTCCCATTTTATTTGTTAGTAGCGATTATAATAACATTTAAGTTTTTTTTTAAAATCATATATAGTTGTTCACTGTTGCATTTTTGAAAATAGAATAACGGATTCTGAAAGTTCAGTTAATTTTACGACAGATGTAACTATTTCAACAATTTTTAATTCCTTATTTTTCCTAAACACAACCACTGAAAACTGCATTGATAAAATGTCCATTCAGGGCCTCTGGAGATTCTAAAGTAGTCCGACGATAAGGTAAGAATTTACGCTAAAAAACGTAAATTAAAAATGTCTAAATCAATTTTTCAAAATTCGGACTATGTAAGAACAATTCTACTTTCTATGTACAAACTCTTAAAAAATGCCAAAGAAGTTAATTAAGAATTGACCGCAAGTTATTGGAAATAAATAAAAATCACCTATTTCTAATCGTTCTCATTCAATTCCTAATTAATTTCTTTGATATTCATTAATTGACCGTATATGATAATTACAATTACCCGTACAGAACCCGAATTTTGAAAAATTAATCCAGGCATTTTTAATTTTCAATTTTCAGCCTAAGTTCCGATCACTTTTCTTTTAAAAAAAAACAGACATGTCTTGCAGTCCCTTAATTGTCAACGAGAAATTAAAATTCGAAAATACTTGCACGAAATATAAATAAACAAGAGAAATCTCTCACACAGAGGATTCTCGTATAAAGTGACGTTCATGGCGAGAATAACAACATTGACACAGTTACTCGTCGCAGATGCTAATCTTAATGATACTTAAGTAATAGACGAAAACTTGAGATAAAGTGAAAGTGTTAGCAAGTCTCGTTACAAGAGTGAAAATATTATGTAATATTTCAGTTAATTTCGTATTGTTAGAATTTTTACAAAAATAATTAAAAAAAAACAAAAATCCTTTCAATTATATAATAAAACACAATTAGTATACACAACTTAAACAGTTGCATAAGCGACAAATATTATTTCTCGACCGATTGCTTTCAATTTTCATAAATAATTCTTGGTTTACACGGTCACCATACAAAAACTGCAATTAAATAAAATTCCAAAATGGTTTTCGATGGGAAACACGAAATGTGAGAAAAAAACGAGTTGAAACAAAAATTGAAGTGCGTATAATCGACTACTAACGGACCTTTTCTACGTTTACATGTATTTGCTTTAAAATTGTTAATAATTAATTACACTGGGTAACAAAAAAAAAGTCGATTCCTATTTATTTTAAAATTCTTATGTTTATGAATCTTTAGGTCTCACAAGTAACACTACCCAAGTGCCATTCGTGGATTGACTTTTTATTACGCACGTTTTGTAGAGAATCGAAAAATATTTGATACGTATTTTTTTGTTTCGGCAGACGTGACGTTTTAAGGGATGAAAATAGGGGTTGAAATATTGAATTTTTTATAAACCGATGCATTTCCTTCTAGCGCTGACATGCGATTTATTTGTAACTTCATATATTTATGTAATTTTATGCGCTCATCACGAAAATGGTCGTCAAGATCAAAACTACAAATTCTAGTAGTTATCACAATCACGAAGTAATATTAACTTTAAACAGTTATATTACATTTTATTCTTTTACTTCTATGTATTATAAACTTTGTTAATTGCAGATTTTTTAATATAATTATCAAATTAAACATAACGAAATAAATAATAAATTTTTGTATAAAACATCAAATAATTGTTAATAAAACAAGTTTTTAAACTTTTTCTTCTTTAATTTTTGTGTTAGTTGTTTCATTTCCAGAGTTAATTGTTTTTTTCTGCTAGTGATTTCGTTTCTTCGTGTACTCTTTTCTTTTCAGCAAGCTTTTTACTTTCTGCTTTGAATTCTTTTTACTACTACCCTGCAAAGACAAAAGTAACAATTATGTAACAACTACGTAACATTTATGTAACAATGTAACCATTACGTAAATATTACATAACTGTTACTTTTCGTATTTGTAGGGTAGATACCCATCGTTCAAGTAGTACATTCTGTAAGAAAAATGTAAATCAATTGTATTTCTAGTGAGTTGATATAACTTGTTGTAAACATGTTTTTTGAGGTTAGTTTTTTTTCTCGTGACAAATACCGAATTTAAACTTGCCAAATAACTTGCTAGAATGACAATTATTCTTCAACAATTCAAAAAATTTCTTTCTGAATCAAATATGATTTTCATAACGCTTATAACACGAAAAATGCGTTCCGCAATACGATTATAGCACTGCCCAGCAAACGAAAATGGATTAAAATAAATTGAAAATTTGAATTTTTTTGAATCCGGATTCTTAATTCCGTGTAAAGAATTTAAATAAAATAGAATGTTCAGGGTTAAATAATTTTCTATTCATATTGAAGCGTATAATCATTTTGCAATGAAAAAGATTCAAAATATCAATTAATCTCTATCAATGAAGTGAACATAACCTTAAAATGGCAGCAAACGAATATGGATTGGAATACATTGAAAAAACTTGTTATAGGGACTGTTGAAATGATACACTTAAAAAGTGTTAAGTGTATAGAAAGCGATATCTTCTTTATATCAATTACGAATTCGACAGCAAAATTATGTATTTTAGAATAGGAAAAGAAGCTTTCGTGTCGCACATACCAAATGTGTTCGAAGCCGACTAAACCTGGCATTCGTACCAACACTTTTTAACTACTTTGTAAATAAATAATATTTGATATATATACATACAAAAATCAGCAATTCCGCACACTAAACTGAAATGAATTCCTCTACAATATTTCTGCTAATAATTGGCTCATATACAGGGAGAAGGTTGTCTATTCTGTTAAAAGAATAAAAAGTAATCTGATTTTGAAAGAAATACACAATTATTGAACGATTGTCTTTCCAATTCTACGTCCTGAATTCAAATAAATTGACATAACCTCTCATTTTACCAAGGATTCAATTGAATCTCAAATAACATTGGCGAATTCTATTTATTGGAATTGAAATCAATAGACTACAACTTCCATCTTGTAATTGATTTCACTGAATACAAATCGAAGCAGGGCAATCCATGTACAGGAATACAAACGAATTCAGAATTGAAATATATTTGCTAAAATCAACAATCCGAATTGGCGAGTAAAAATTTCAATTAATTTTAATAAATTTCTATCCATTTTCGTTTACTGGGTGGGTGATATGTGCTTATTGCGAAACACAGATTTTCGGCGTTCCGCTTCCGGAACATGAAACTGAAACAGCTGATTAGAAGCACGTATTTTATAAAACATTAAAACAAATACTTTACAAACATATGTACTTAATCGAAAACTACATGCAAAATACTTTCAGGAAATCGAAATTCCACTTTGATCCAGAAGATATTTCATTTCAAATATAAATCAAATTTTTCGCTCTTACATCGTACCGTTTTGTCTTTTACATCTACAAAATCGAAATCATGTATGTAGCTTAGTTTATACAGTAGGACCCCTCTTATTCTAATTATTAAAGTTTTTCAATATGGCGCCGATCTCTCTTATTCTAATTTTCCCCTTACCCCCACTTACTTTGCTTGCGAGCTTGTGATTCGTGGACAATATTTTTCGTTGACTTTTCGTGTGATAGTGGGAGAACGATTAGAATAAGAGAGGCTGGACAATTAGAATAAGACAGGTCCTACTGTATTCCAACATTTTTTATAAGTAATTTTTATAAATACTATCATAAAATAATGGTAGATATTATTTTATTTGAGATTAAATTACACCAGTAACGTAAATTTTCAAAAACCGTTCCGTTATTTGGAAAGTGTTCCACTATGGGTACTTTTACCTTAAAAAACTAAAAAACATTCGAATTTTTTAACCGGTTATCCCATAACCTTAAATACTTTACCTGATAACAAACCCACATTTTCATGTCTTAAAATGATTATTTTCAGTATTTTTAATAAAATCCTTACATCCCACTATGGGCCAGAATACCCCAAGTCTCGGCCTAAATTCAAAAACTGATAAAAAATTACTGAAAATGTTTATTCGAGAATTTTTTGGGTCGCTGATTACGAAACTGACATCAAATTCGAAGAATTCAAAATGGCGGACATGAATTTTAAGAAATCATTTATTTCTAACAAAAATGAATACCTAGGTGTTTTATGAGTAGCTCATAACGAACCTGACATCAAATTTGAAGAATTAAAAATGGCGGATCCAAAATGGCGGACATGAATTTCAAGAAATCGTTTATTTTTAACAAAAATGAATAGCTAGGTGTTTTTTGAGTCGCTGATTACGAATCTGATATCATATTTGAAGAATGCAAAATGGCGGATCCAAAATGGCGGACATAAACTTTAAGAAATCGTTTATTTCTAACAAAAATAATTACCTAGGTGTTTTTTGAGTAGCTCATAACGAATCTGACACAAATTTGACGAATTCAAAATGGCGGATCCAAAACGGCAGACGTGAACTTTAAGAAATCGTTTATTTCTAACAAAAATGAATACCTAGGTGTTTTTTGAGTAGCTCATAACGAATCTGACGTCAAATTTGACGAATTCACAATGGCGGACATGAATTTTAAGAAATCGTTTATTTCTAACAAAAATTAATACCTAGGTGTTTTTTGAGTAGCTCATAACGAATCTGATATCAAATTTGAAGAATTCAAAATGGCGGACATGAATTGTAAGAAATCGTTTATTTCTAACAAAAATGAATACCTAGGTGTTTTTTGAGTCGCTGATTACGAATCTGATATCAAATTTGAAGAATTCAAAATGGCGGACATGAATTTTAAGAAATCGTTTATTTCTAACAAAAATTAATACCTAGGTGTTTTTTGAGTCGCTGATTTACGAATCTGATATCAAATGTGAAAAATTCAAAATGGCGGACATGAACTTTAAGAAATCGTTTATTTCTAACAAAAATAAATACCTAGGTGTTTTTTTAATCGTTGATTACGTTTATTTCTAACAAAAATTAATACCTAGATGTTTTTTGAGTCGCTGATTTACGAATCTGATATCAAATGTGAAAAATTCAAAATGACGGACATGAACTTTAAGAAATCGTTTATTTCTAACAAAAATAAATACCTAGGTGTTTTTTTAATCGTTCATTACGAATCTGACATCAAATTTGAAGAATTCAAAATGGCGGACATGAATTTTAAGAAATCGTTTATTTCTAACAAAAATGAATAACTAGATGTTTTTCGAGTCGCTGATAACGAATCTGACATCAAAGTTGAAGAATTCAAAATGGCGGATCCAAAATGGCGGACACGAATTTTAAGAAATCGTTTATTTCTAACAAAAATTAATACCTATGTGTTTGAGTCGCTGATTTACGAATCTGATATCAAATGTGAAAAATTCAAAATGACGGACATGAACTTTAAGAAATCGTTTATTTCTAACAAAAATAAATACCTAGGTGTTTTTTTAATCGTTGATTACGTTTATTTCTAACAAAAATGAATACCTAGATGTTTTTTGAGTCGCTGATTACGAAACTGATATCAAATTTGAAGAATTCAAAATGGCGGACATGAATTTTAAGAAATCGTTTATTTCTAACAAAAATGAATACCTAGATGTTTTTCGAGTCGCTGATAACGAATCTGATATCATATTTGAAGAATTCAAAATGGCGGATCCAAAATGGCGGACATGAATTTTAAGAAATCGTTTATTTCTAACAAAAATGAATACCTAGATGTTTTTCGAGTCGCTGATAACGAATCTGACATCAAAGTTGAAGAATTCAAAATGGCGGACATGAATTTTAAGAAATCGTTTATTTCTAACAAAAATGAATACCTAGGTGTCTTTTGAGTCGTTGATTACGAATCTGACATCAAATTTGAAGAATTCAAAATGGCGGACATGAACTTTAAGAAATCGTTTATTTCTAACAAAAATAAATACCTAGGTGTTTTTTTAATCGTTGATTACGAATCTGACATCAAATTTGAAGAATTCAAAATGGCGGACATGAATTTTAAGAAATCATTTATTTCTAACAAAACTGAATACCTAGGTGTCTTTTGAGTCGTTGATTACGAATCTGACATCAAATTTGAAGAATTCAAAATGGCGGACATGAACTTTAAGAAATCGTTTATTTCTAACAAAAATAAATACCTAGGTGTTTTTTTAATCGTTGATTACGAATCTGACATCAAATTTGAAGAATTCAAAATGGCGGACATGAATTTTAAGAAATCGTTTATTTCTAACAAAAATGAATACCTAGGTGTTTTTTGAGTCGTTGATTACGAATCTGACATCAAATTTGAAGAATTCAAAATGGCGGACATGAACTTTAAGAAATCGTTTATTTCTAACAAAAATGAATACCTAGGTATTATTTGAGTCGCTGATAACGAATCTGACATCAGATTTGAAGAATTCAATATGGCGAATCCAAAATGGTGGACGCAGATGGATAAATTTACAATTTATTCGCTCTCTGCCGAACCCAAAGGTGTGCAAAAAGTTATCTTAATAGTTTTTATTGTTCAATTGAATTTTTGCTTAAGAATGTTGTCATTCCATTTTTTATAACAGTCAGTTGGCAATACTTATTTTCCTGACAATGTAAGTCTTATACGTCGATTTACACTGACTTTCATAATGAGTGAATATTATTAGTTTGCAATAAATTAAGGTAAAATGAGAAAAACAAAAAACGGGCCAAATTGAGTCGTCGAAATCAAAAGTATATATTCTCCCGAAGAAAATGACACTTCGTCTCATCTGGTAGTGGAGTTCAGAAGTGGAATAAACGGAAACACGTCCACATGGTTATAAAACACTATTTGCGTAACTAAACTACACAAATAACAACAAATCTATACATTTATTCTTATTTTTCCGTTACGTTATTAACATTCGTCTTATAATAATGTAAAAAAGCTTTAGTTAAATCAATTGTATCTAGTTATAAAAAGATAAACTACACAATAATTAAACTGATAATAAATTTTTATACTTAATTTAGTAATTCCAGGACATTGAAAGTTATTTAGGATGGAATTTCTCGGCCGTTTTATAAATAATTAATGATATGAGTATTGATGTGTATCGGCACAATAATAATTAAAACCGGAGGTAGAAAAAGAAAATTAGAAAAATTAGGGTTAACGACTGATAAGGTGTAAAATATACATATAATTTAGGGAGGGTGATGAGAAAATTTTTTTTCAAAAAATAATAAGTAATTACGTTTCGACCCACGGTTCGGGTCTTCTTCAGAATAGGGAAACGGTAGGACACGTGCAGTATTTATATATCACAGGGCAACATAAGGAACGTAGGTGTGTTTGTAATACTAAGAAAAAATGAGCGAACGGAATTAATTTAAATTTAACATTTATAAATATGATGATATATGAGAAAAATTAAAGAAGTAATGTATTATAGGCTTCAGGTATGTAGGATTTTTCAAATCTTATATTAACGGTATTATTTTCTTCCTTTTTAATAAAAAAGTTTTCGATGTGGCAACGCTTCTTCCAGTTCTTTTCTTTCGCAATGATTTTAGTATTGTCGTAATCGAACTCGTGTCCCGTCTCATTTCTGTGGTGGGTTAAACCTGTGTGTTGCTCTGTATTTGATGTTAAAAAGTTTCTTTTATGCTCTTTTAATCGTACTTCGAGTGGTCTATAAGTCTGTCCTATATACGATTTGTTACAGTGTAAACACGGTATTTTGTAAATTACGTCTCGTTGTTTTTTTGGTGGTAAAATATCTTTTCCCGGCTTGATCTGTGCAATGTTCGTATTAAAATGTGTAGAAATAATTCTGATGTTGTTATTTTTAAAAATTTTTGCGATTTTTTCACTTAACCCTTTGATATAAGAGCAACTGATGGATTTAATTGGTATTTCATTGTTGTTATTGATCGTAACATTGAAAGTTAGTGAAAAAAGATAAATAATTTTATGATAATCAAATTTTAGGTACTTCAAAATGTTCACTAAACAACTCCATTATTTTTAATTCAACAACTGGTTTTTGGTCAAGATATAGTGCATCCTGGGTACTTACCTACAGATCGATGACCATTGCAGCTATCACAAAGTCTCACACCTCTAGAAAAAAAGGGTAGGAATGTTTAGCACTGACAAATTTATTGATAACAAAATCCACATACTGAAGTAGGTATTTTACATTATTGTTAACCGTTGCATGTAAACCCAGCCGTCGTGAGAACAACAATTACCGTTAGAAATGTCACGAATTAAAACGAACAACATCTTTCGACGTTTTTTATATCCCCGATACACATTGATGATGCGTCACGTTGGGTGTGCATGCAACTTCTCAGCTTCTCGACTACATTTATACATTATCACACGTTTGCACCCGTTACCAATTTTTACAGTCGATCTCGCAATTGATAACGATTCGTAATCTTGAAAGTAAAAAAAATCGAAAAATAAAAATTTTCTACGCGTTTAAAAGACTTCGAATCTTTTCGCTTTCCCCGCTTATTTCCATCAGCCGACAATTGGAAAGTGTTTTCTCCTTCCTTCGACGATTACCGAAATGACGAGTTGGGGAAAAGCGTAAAAACCAGAGTTATTACGCGAATCGTCGCGCGTCCACACACAATAGAGAAAATTCGCTTCAATCTCATGCTCTGACGAATGCGCGTCCCTTATAAAAATACGTGTGCCGACTGTGAAACGGGATTCGAGCTCTTCTCGTCGTGCTGGCCGCTTTCCAGAGGCCTTCACCCAAAAATGTTGACCAAAAGACTCGCGGCTCTTGTTTTTCTCCTAGTCTTCGCTTCTGCCCAAACCGAGGATGATTTGACCTACGACGACCAAGAATACTGGCCACCGAAGAAGCAGCAGAGTTCCGTATTGGCTGACATCGCCAGGGAAGTTTTCAGAAGATCCACCAGCACGAGTCAGGTACGATGTTCTTTCCACTTTCTGTTCTTCTCTCTCTTCATTTCTTCACTTTTCTAGATTCTCAACCTGAATCTATCCAGCCTGCTGCTTCTGCTGATACTGAAAGCATTCGTGTACGGAGCTGGTTTCTTCGGACACCACGCACCTGGCATCAAGGCACGGAACGAACCCGACGCCGGTAAAATTCTTTCCTATTCCTTCATTTCTCGATATATTTTAAATCCATTCTTCTTACGCAGAAGTCAACAAGGTCATCACTGAAGGTGAAGTAGCACTCGCCATGGGATACTTGATCGGTGACACTTGCTTGTACCGAGCGGCATGTGAAGTTCCGCAAACTGCAACCGAATATTTAGGAGCTGCCGAGATGCTCCTGCGTACATTGCAGCTATTCCCGCAGTAAATTTTCTTACTACTCGTAGAGAACATACAGATGATCAAACTGTTATTCTTATTTATTTTTTCCACGCAGATCCAAGACGCCTGAATCTTATGAAAAGACAATGTCGGAGGTTCGCAAAGCCATCGATATGGGTTCGAAAGGTCAGTGCCCGCCCGAGTACAGCTGCAAGAAGGAAAACATTCACAAGTTCCTGCGACCCGAGTAGCCGCTCTAGTGCTTAAGTAACGCTAGTTAATATCAGGCTCGTGCACGAATTTATTATCTGCTTAAGCAACCATAATCTTTACAAACATTTTTTTTTACCATTTACAGTCGTTGCTTAATTTTCTAAGCAATAAGAATGGAGCGAGAGTAAGAACTGTTTCTGTATTATACCTCCTGCTACGTTACTAGAAGATGAGTGTTCGCTCGCGCGCGTTTATCTTTACTCTATACTAAGTAATATGTACAAAAGAACTGGTACTGAAAAAAATCGACAGAGAAGAACGCAGCGTTACAGAAATGCGGTTCGTTTGGTATGCTAAAAGTTTCTTGTCTTTTTTTTTTTTTTTTTAAACAATTGACTATCCGCTCGATATCAAAAGTACACGGATTCCCCCCGATTCGAAAGTGTTCTTTTAATCGGCTTTAAAAGTGACGCCTCGGTCGATTTGGTCGATCGAAGGATGGCCCACCACCTGGCGGATGGTTAAATCTGGGTCATATGTACTTCGTGCGCGTTAACGCGCTGCTTCCCATGGTGGGATCCATCATCCGGTGCCAATTGGTTTGGCCTACGACGAAGCCAACCGCTCGCATTTTGTCCTGTTTCTTGCGTTCTTCCAAGTCTGCCCAACGTACCTGTGAACAATATCGATCCTTATTAGTATTGTATCTTAATTAATAAGTACCTTAAAACTAATGTTAATTATTAATCATAGAAATTAACTAACATCAACTTGTATACAAGTTTTTACTGTCTCAAACAATTTTGTGTCTGATAAAATTATAAAAATAAAAAAAATGTACTACAGATTATTATTATTGTCAACGTTGAAAATGTAACCGTAAGCGAATAAAGAAATAAATATAGAACTGGATTATTAACGAATTATGCATTCCAGAATTCAGTATTTCAATAATTAAAAATTCTTACTCGTTTCTTTCCAGATTTATCGTCTTGACCATAAAATTCTGGTACTTGTAAAAACTCGTCCATTGTTTGTGGCTTGTTATCGTGCTTCTTCTTCAAACCATCTAGCCTATCTGTAAACAATAAACGTTCGTCATCAATATTAATTTTCTTGCGATCGGGTATCAAAGTAGTTTAGCGCATTAAATATCTTTGGTTTACGGTTTGAATATTACTAAAACGTAACATTGCGGTGCCAAAATATTACGCAGTCAAAATATTATACCGAAAAAAAAAGTATGTAACAAATTGGCCGGGGAACAAAGTTCCGAAAATCAACACACCGAAAGGCCAAAATTTCTATACAACATGGCTGATGTATGTACATGTACATGATTTTCTTCACTTTGTCTTTGAAAATTTGGGAAAATGAATGCAAATTAAAATACCTTGGACTCGCGCAATATCGAAATTTTAGCCTTTCGGGATTTTGATTTTCGGAACTTTGTTCCCCGGCCAACAAATTAATAAGAAATTGAACCGGCTTATGCCCTGCAAAAATTATTTCAGTTGGAATTATAATTTGCACGACGTTTCGACTCTTTACGAGTCCTCTTCAGGTGCTATATCATGACAAGATCGCAAAACTCGTCCCGTTATATACTAATTTATTGTCTTAAAATATTGTCTTAATATGTTAATTAGATCGGAATGAAATTCATGTAATTTTTTGGTGTCTTCTATTTTATTAACTTCCAGGTCTACAGGGAAGTTATTGAAATGACCTCGAAAATGGAAAATGCTAATTTCATGATATCTCCACGTTTTGTGACCACTAGAAGCAAACTGACACATTTTTAGAGAGATGTCTGTCTGTGAAAACCAAATTTTGTCCAACGATTTCTCTTCAACGGATGAAGCGAATTGATTAATTTTTTTTTTAATCGATGCGTTCTGACCTAACTTCGTGCTGATTAGATAAAAATGATATTATTTAACAAATTCCGTCATTTTTCGTGAGGAAACTGTTGATGCGCGTCAAAAAACTGAGAAATAAAAAAGTCGACAAGTAAAAAACCGACATATTAAAAAGCCGACACGGTAAAAGTATTATTCTCTTTACAATATGCCGATTTTTTACTAGTCGGTTTTTTTATTTGTCGGCTTTTTGAATGTCGGTTTTCTGACTTGTCGGCTTACGTATAGTGTTATTACTTCGACCCAGACCAAAGGTCTGGACGAAGTATTGAATTTGGTCACTTCCCGCCAAAAAATTACCCTACAGTTTTTCATCAAATGTCGATGTTTCAGACCCCAAAGAACCCAAAAAAACAATAAAATAATTTGTGTCCGTGATCTTGTACGTACGTCCCGTTTTTTTAAAAAGATTAATCTTTTTTTCAGTTTGACCTGGCCAAACTAAGAACTGATTAGTTTTTGGAGTTAATCCATCCATCTGCTCATAAAAGAATTTGTGAAAATAAAAAAATAAAAAACGTAAAATCAGTTTCATATTAAAAAAAATTGATGATAGGAAGTGCAAAATCGAGAGAAATTGAAAGCCGTCGAAAAATATCGAAATAGATCAAAAAAGATCGAAAGAGATTGAAAAATATCGAGAGAGATCAAAAAATATCGAGAGAGATCAAAAAATATCGAGAGAGATCAAAAAATATCGAGGGAGAACGATGAGGACCGAAAAAGATCAAGGAAGATCGAAAAAGATCCAGAGAGATCGAGAAATAACGATATATATCGAAAAAGATTAAGGGCGATCGATAGGGATCGTGAGAGATCGAGAAAGATTGAGAAACATCGAAGGAGATCGAAATGATCATGGGAGATTGAAAAAGATCGATAAAGATCGAGGGGGATCATGAGAGACAGCGCCGGATCAGTTTTCAAAAAATAATGGGTAGATTTCGGAAATAGAACCTCTCTATATAACGCAAAATATGGAAAACGTACGTGAATATAGCCAGTCCGTTAAATAAACCGGAATAAAATACGAGAGATTGATCGGGAAGTTATTGTTTCGACTCGCTAAGGGTCACAACCGCTTTATTTAGTGGAGCTTTTTTAAGGGAAATGTGAAATGTTTCGTTAATTGTCTGTGTTTTGTAATAACAGAATCGGCTTGTGATGATCACTGCAAATTGCATTTGTGTTCTGAAATTCTGATTTTTAATGCCCTTTTTGATTCGCCAACGTATGAAGCTCGACAATCATTGCACAAAATGCAATAAACGGTATTGTTCTTGTCTAAATTGTTCAACTTGTCCTTTCCTTTTATTATGATATTGCTCAATTTATTATTTAATTGTGGAACTATTTTTATGTTATGATTTTGTAATCTTTGTTTAATCCGATGAAAAATGCCTTGTACTTTAATTATCATACATTTAGTATGTAACAAATTTTCTAACTGTGAAATAAATATATTGTTGGCGTATGCAAAATTTGATATTGTGAAACAATGGATATTCCCACTCTCTTCAAGTTTTCCAGGAAATACAAATAATATTTGTAAAAAATTGCATTGTCGTTTATTACTTTTTGTGTGTCTGTATGCTATCGAAATGCCTTTACATTTTTTATTAAGCCAAAAAGACTAAATTACTATTGCACAATCGTTATTTATTTAATAAATTGTGTGTCTGTGATAAAAAAGAATTGGGAAAAACATTCTCAATATGTTATTCTTGTTAGAATTGTGTCATTCTTAATACTAAGTTAAGTTAGGTTAGGTTAGGTTTTGTAATATTACGTTAGGTTAGGTTAGGCAAGGTTAGGTTAGGTATAAGTTTTCGCATCCTTCCTTAATGTTAAAATATAAACTGACGAAAATATTACGCAGTAAAAATATTAAGTTAAGTTAGGTTAGGTTAGGTTTTGTAATATTAGGTTAGGTTAGGTTAGGCAAGGTTAAGTTAGGTGTAAGTTTTCGCATCCTTCCTAAATGTTAATATATAAACTAACAAAATATTACGCAGTAAATATATTAAGTTAGGTTAGGTTAGGTTAGGTTAGGTTTTGTAATATTGGGTTAGGTTAGGTTAGGTTAGGTTAGGTTAGGTAATGTTACACTGTATAAAATACAAATGAAATTTACAAACTCATTGTAATGTTCGTGTTATATAAATTTGGTAGTATTCCACGTGTGAAATAGTGTTTTTACTATTTGAGGTTAGGATTTTTACAATTTATCAGACAGCACTGTGGATTTGCTACATCAAGCATAGGGAAAGTACAACGCGTTGTAATTTGACAATGCTACATATTGGAAATATTTTAGTCCACTTGTAACGTGGTAATTTTGCTGTTCAATGGGGAAAAAACGACAAAATTTTGTAAAAATACAATGCCCAACGAGAAAATTTACAACATTAAAAGTGTGAAATATTTGAACCCACGTGGTAAAATTCATTTCTTTTTTTTTGCAGTGTAGGTTAGGTTACGTTTTGTTAGGTTAGGTTAGGCTTTGTTAGGTTCCCGTGTGGGGAGTCTGTCCCCCATCGGGCGCGTCCCCAGGTGGCGGATAGGGGAACGCTCGTCTGTCAGGCAAGTGCCTGCCAGAAGGGTAGGAGGAAAATAAAGTACCTCCCGTGGACCAACAGACAATACAAAAAGACATGGAGGATGAAAATAAAAATATACCGTCTACGGTGCAGAGGAGGGATACCTCAGTACCGGCGCTTATTGGGAGTGAGGAAGCGGGCTCCCGGGCGTCGATATCCGGCGACCGCAGTGCTACTGAGGTTGGCCACTTAGCACCTGAAAGGTTCTTCGTGGGTTAGCGACGCAAGTGGAACAGCAGCAATATGCGTCCGCAACGGCCTTACTATGCAGGAGATGAAGAGTGGTAATAGGGGATATGCGTGGGCTCGAGTAAAGAATATACGCATTTACTCTTGCTACTTCTCGCCTAATACTAGTAATGAGGAGTACCAGCTTTCTCTCGATGATCTCGAAGACAGTATAAGGGAAGGCATAGGCGAAGCCATAATTGCCGGAAACTTCAATAGCAGATCATCGCAATGGAGTGGTGGAGTCACCGGTGAGGACGAAAGGGGGAGGCGGCTCTTGGACCTCGCGGCACGGCAGAGGCTGCTTGTACTCAACCGTGGTGCCAAACCGACATTTGAGCGACGGCAAGGGGGAGGAACCTCGTTTCCGGACGTAACGCTAGCGACGGAGAGCCTATCAGGACGAGTAGAGGAATGGACAGTACTCGAGGAGGAGACCCTCAGTGACCACCGTTACATCATTTTCAAGGTGGGAGGAATACGTAATCAACCTCGACCTGCCGCAAGGAAAGGGTGGGCGGTGGCAAAACTGGACAGGAACAAACTGGAAGCTTACATCAAAGTGGAGACGGAGGTCCAGTTACTACAGGAGGCTTGGGGACGAAGTGCGAAAATAGCCGCTGAAGGCAAGGCAGACAGATTAGCCAAGACCTTGAGTAGAGCCTGCGATGCGGCAATGCCTAGGAAGGGCAGGCTACACAGAACACCCACGTACTGGTGGAACCAGAGGATTGCGGAGGCGAGAAAAATCTGCCTGGCAGCAAGAAGACGGCAGCAGCGTGCTAGGGGCACAGAGGCACATGAACGTCGAGTTGCTGAGTACAGGGAAGCCAGGAGAAGATTTGTTCTGGAAATTCGCAACAGCAAAGGTGAATGCTGGAAGCGGCTAAAAGAGGAAGCTGATAAGGACATTTGGGGGAAACCATACATGCTTGTTATGGGCAAACTTGGCGGCCTACAGCGACCGGTCGAACTGGGGGATCCTGTGTTTGTGAAGAGCGTGGTAGATACCCTCTTCCCAACACATGAACTAAGAACACGGACCCAGAGCGAGGGGGATGGTGACGACATCCAGCAGGAACCACCACCGTTCACGGAGACTTAACTAAAGGCGGCGGTGGAAAAACTTCGCATGGGTAAAGCGCCGGGCCCAAGTTGGGTGCCTAGCGAGGCACTGAAAATAACTGCAGCGGCAACACCGACCATCCTGCTGGATGCCTATAATGCTTGCATCAGTGAAGGGCAATTTCCGGTAAGGTGGAAGAGGCAGAGGTTGGTCCTGATACCGAAACCTGGAAAGCCAGCTGGAGTGCCCTCGTCATACAGGCCTCTATGCATGATGGACGTGGACGGAAAGCTTCTGGAGATCCTGATACTGAATAGGCTGCAGACAGCATGGGATGCGAGTGGTGGGTTCACCCTGAATCAGTACGGGTTCCAGAAAGGCAGATCCACTGTTGATGCCATCAGGCATGTGCTCAACATTGCCGAAGCAGCAGGCAAAGGTAAGGGACGATATGCCGACTTCTGTGTCGTAATCACGGTGGACGTCAGGAATGCATTCAACTCGGTACGATGGGCAGACATCTTGTGGGCATTGGAGATGAGGCCGGGGATACCATCCTACCTACGTAAGATCGTGGGGAGCTACCTCTCTGACAGAGTTGCTTTATATGAAGGAGGGCATGGCGTCGAAAACAGCCGGCAGATCACGGCCGGAGTTCCGCAGGGATCGGTCCTGGGCCCATTCCTGTGGAATGTCCTATACGACGGATTACTCCGAGAGGAAATGCCGGAAGCGACTGAAATGGTAGCTTTTGCCGATGACATTGCCATCGTCGCCAGATCCAGGACCATCATGGAACTGGAAACCATTTCTAATGAAGCCGCGAGAAGAGTAAGCCTGTGGATGCGTGGGATGGGGCTTGAGGTTGCGGCCCAAAAGACGGAGTGCCTCTTAGTTACGAGACGCAGGGCGTTCCAGGAACCCATCATCGTGATGGAGGGGGTACAACTCTCAGTTGCGCGAGTTATTAAATACTTAGGCGTAAACCTGGACCGGCGACTTAGCTACTCCAGCCATATTGCGAGGGCTGCGGACCTAAACCGAGGAGACGTGCTTTGCTGTCCACAGTAGTTCAGTCGGTCCTGCTATACGCAGCGCCAATATGGGAGGAGGCGCTTCAAAGTATCAAGGCCAGGAACATCATGGCTGCGGTACATCGTCGAAGCGCACTTCGGGTAATAAGTGCATATCGCACGGTTTCCCAAGAAGCGGCGCATGTGCTGGCGGGAATTCCACCGATTCATCTTCTGGCAGCAAAGAGAAAAGGTGATTATGAAGCGAGGAAGAAACGCGCAGGGGAGAGCGGAGAAACCACGGGGCCAGAAGGCGAACTCACCGTATCAACGGAGAGGCGTATGTACGCGGAGTGGCAAGAGGAGTGGGAAAAGAGTGTAAAGGGCCGATGGGCGCGACGAATCATCCCAAAGGTAGAAGAATGGTCCAGAAGAGGGCACGGCGATGTAAGCTACCACCTGACTCAGGTACTAACAGGGCATGGATCATTCCAGGCGTACCTGATGAGGATAGGGAAGGAGACAAGTAGTCTGTGTAAGCACTGTGGGCTAGAAGAGGACGATGCTGAGCACACGCTGTTCAGATGCCCGGCGTGGACTGAGGAAAGAGGAAGAATGGAGCAGGCGGCCCGGGTTGAACTGACGGCAGACAACCTGGGTGAGGTGATGCTGAGCGGGGAGGCCTCGTGGAGGGCGGTAAGCGAATATGCGGCGACCGTTCTAAAAAAGAAAGAGGAGGCACAGAGGCTACGCGCAGTAGCAAACGCAGAGAGTGACGAAGTCGAAGCGAGCCTGAGATGAGGCTGAGCCAGTCATCATCCCGAAGTAATGCATTATGCAGGTTCCGGGGCGATGAGTTATCTGGCTGGGGGAGGGGGTTTTAGTCGGTGCGAGTCCGACACTCCCCGGGGGAAGACGCGCGTGGGCTACCTACTGCGCCTCTAACCCTGGGGGTCCATAACGGATTTCCCCCTCTTTAAAAAAAAAAAAAAAAAAAAGGTTAGGTTAGATTAGACAAGGTTAGGTTAGGTTAGGTTGGATGTATGGTAAATGTTCGAACGAAAAATTGTTCGACCAATGTAATTTAGACTTTTGACTCGTGTAAAATATACGATCCAACATTTTTTCGTTCGAACATTTCTCATACATCCGTTAGGTTAGGTTAGGTAAGATTAGGTTAGGTTAGGTAATGTTACACTGTATAAAATACAAATGAAATTTACAAACTCATTGTAATGTTCGTGTTATATAAATTTGGTATTATCCCACGTGTGAAATAGTGTTTTTACTATTTGAGGTTAGGATTTTTACAATTTATCAGACAGCACTGTGGATTCGCTACATCAAGCATAGGGAAAGTACAACGCGTTGTAATTTGACAATGCTACATATTGGAAATATTTTAGTCCACTTCTAACGTAATTTTGCTGTTCAATGGGAACAAAACGACAAAATTTTGTAAAAATACAATGCCCAACAAGAAAATTTACAACATTAAAAGTGTGAAATATTTGAACCCACGTGGTAAAATTCATTTCTTTTTTTTGCAGTGTAGGTTAGGTTAGGTTTTGTTAGGTTAGGTTAGTTTAGGTTAGGTCAGGCTTTGTTAGGTTAGGTTTTTTTAGGTTAAGTCATGTTAGGTTAGGTTTTGTTCGGTTAGGTTAGGTTAGTTAATATTTATGAACATTTGTATGGAATTTCATAGTATTACGTTATGAAAAGATATTAATGTAAAAATTCTCATAACTCAATGTAGTAACATAGGAATAAAGTTTCTGCAGAACCCCAAAGTTACGTGTTCGACGTCTTTCGTAATTTATTTCACGTTTTTATGTGTTTAATGAAAAGAGTTAATTGCATGTCGTTTAAATTTTTACTCATAACATTTTTTAACCGTATTATTTTACATTAACCACTTATTTATTATCGTGAATATTAAGGGGAGGGTCCGGGCACAAAATCAACTATATGAAATACTCGTTAAAAAAAATGTGAAAAAATTATTTCTCTAGTAATTTTTGACGAGGAATACAGTGGCGCTAGAATAAAAAATGTAACAAATTTTTTTGACACATTAAACAAAATTTTTTTTTCAAAAAAAAATGGAATTTTTAAAAATCCATATGTAATTATGTAGAAAATATGTTTTTATGTTTAGCCGAATTTTGTAGAATTTTTCAATTAATTTAGAAAAATATAATAGCATTTTTTCGAAAAAAACGAATTTTTTCGCGCTAAAATGTACGGGTAACAAGAAAATGATTTCTTTAGTCATATTTAACATGGAATTCATTCCTACTGAAATAAAAAATGTAAAAATTAGTTTTGACCCAAATAAACATTTTTTTTTTTAACCAAAACTATTTTTTTTTTTTTTTTGTTTAAATGAAATTTTTTAAAATCCATACATAATTATTTAGAAAATGTGTTATTGTATTTACCCTAAATTTTTGGAATTTTTAATTTAATTTAGAAAAGTGTAATAGCATTTTTCCGAAAAGTCAAATTTCTAGGTGTAACCAAATTTGTGAGTAAAAAAATGTTGCACACTTTTTATTTTATGACCACTGTATTCCTCGTTAAAAATTACTATAGAAATAATTTTTTCAAATTTTTTTAAAGTGTATTTCATAGACTTGATTTTGTCCCCTTAAGTATAGTAGATACTTAGATTGTAGAAAGTACGTTTAGTGTATCTTTAGAATCAACATATTTACTATAATTTGGAGTGAAAAAATCATAGTGATTAGCTGTCAGAAAGACAGATAAAAATAGAAACATTAGTGCACATAGCTCTTTTATAAAGCCTCTAGTTACCAAGATTATTACACTTAGAACAACAAGAAGTGCATACCATTACATTTAAGTCAATATTTATTTAACATTTTGATTAATAAACAAATAAACAACTAAAAATCGTCATTTTTATAGAAAAACGCAGTCACTGGCAAGTGTTCAATTGGATCGAAACAAAACCGGATACTCTGGGTTTTTCATGTTGCTGTTTACTAATCTGCACTCAGATTTAGAAAACTAAAAATGGCGGAATCAATATGGCCGATCAAAACGCGAAAATGACCTGATCGAGATTAAACTGGGAACTAAGGAGATTTTGGGGCCGCTTATTACGAATCTAAACTCAGATTTAAAAAGTTCAATATGGCGGATACAATATGGCCGATCAAAAATTAACCGATTGAGATTACATTTTTCGCCGGCCATACTGAATTTGCAAAATATCAGTTCAAAGTCGTAATCAGCGACTCTAAAAACTCACTGGTACCCAATTTCACCTGGATCAAGTAAATTTTTACATTTTGGTCGGATATCTTTTATAGGCCATTTTGAATTTTCAAAATCCGAGTTCCGATTCGTGATCAGCGACCTCTAAAACCCCCCGGAAAGGGTTCATAACTAAATTCACTGGTTATTCGTAACATTTTTTAAACGTAATATTTTTTATCGTAATATTTTGTCGGTAATATTTTGGCGCAATATTTTGTGTCATAATAGACTTGTATTCAAGATCTTTAGTATTCTCATTGACTTTTATTTAAATTTAATAAAACTAGTGATATAAATAAAGGATGTTGAACGCTTCCAATGAAATAAATCTCTAAAATTTTGTTGATTATCGCCTTTCCTTAATATTAAGTACACAGAGAGACATTTCTAGATTATATCTAACATGATTTTGCGTCCTTATTCTTTAAATTCATTCCTTCAATTCTACATTGTGTTCCCTGCTTCCCCTTCACAATTCGATGATATTTGCGAGTGGCAAATCATAAAATAAAAGTAACCACGTTTCGAGGTCTAAAAATGTCTTTCCGTGTGAAAGTAGACAATAATATTTTACACTTAGCAAGTAGAAACTAATATAAAGAATTTGCAAAGTATCTGGACAAAAAGGACGCAAAAATGATCCACAAGTATTTAATGTCCAAAAAGTCACTAAATCTTTCATCTAAATATGAAATTATGAGTTTTGCATGTACATTTACAATTATCTTTCAAACAATTAGAAATGATTACGAAGAGTTGAACGTCCTTTCACAACATTAAGATATTACATGCAAGAAATGTCCTAGTAAATATCATGTGCAACATGCGTGACAATTGTAACCGCTGGTAAATATTTCCGAGCAAACAGAAAGGGATTGAACGTTATTCCTTTGTATCCTTTTATTGAACACTTGAAATTATCAATTTTCCAATTCCTTTTTTTGGAAATCACATGTCTTACTTGTAAGTTCTGTTGCATTCCGTTGAATTCTGATATGGTACTTATGGAAGTTAAAACTTTTATTACTCGCAATTTCATTAAGGGGAGGCACCTTCAAAATAAACTTTAACCCTAGAACACGCACAGGGGTCTCTGTGACCCCCTTGTGATTTTCAAATTGATTTCCCGTGGATTCCGCGAAAGTTGGTGGCGCTGCTGTGCGGGGGGAAAAATGTTTATAACCTTTATTAAGACCTCCCATTATTAACATTGTTCATTTGTGTTGCAAACTCGAATAGGAATCGTTTCCCAGACCCCTGTGCGGGTTTATCGAAGGTATCCGTCGGTCGATTGAAAATTGATTTAATCATAATATTTATTACTTTTAGTATTTAACTCAATATTTACGTAACTTTGCCTAAAAGAAAAAGATGTCAATTGTGTGACCACGATAAAGATTAAAAAAACGAACATGTTTTGTTTGAAATGCAAGCGCATTATGTGTGCTGACCACCGCGCAAAAGTACGTGCTGGCTGTATTCGTCATCTTCCGTAATGCTTGTTCCCTCGATGTACCACAGAATTATCTTTTCTATACATTTATAATGTAATAATGATTTAAATAAACATGTAATTACGATCTAACAATTATTTATTTGTGTCATAGCCGAAACAAAATTCTAAGCAACGTGTTTAGAGGAAATTGAAATTACGAAAATTTATGAATTTCATATGTCAAAATAATTATACTTTTTGAAAAATCTTGATATATCGCCATGATACTCTTAAAGTTTAAGCTATTGACTTGACGAAATGATCGATTAAAGTTATTAAATATTATATTATCATTGTTTTTACGAAATGTGAAAAAAATCATATTTTTCCAATTTTTTCGTAAATTTTGTTTGATATTTTCAATTCTACAATTTTTTCATTTATTCAGAATAAATTTTTAATAAATTCTACTTGAAGTTGAGACCATAACGAAGAAAAAAGTCTTATAAAACTTTTCAATCTGATCATGATTGACGGAAATATAGTGATATTAAAAACCAAAGGGGTCGCAGTGACCCCTGTGCGTGTTTACCAAAGTTTTTTCGCGTGCGTGTTCTAGGGTTAAATACACAATCTTTGAAAAATTAAAAAGTTAAATTTAATTTTAAAAAATTTCTTTAGTTATTTTTGACGAGGAACTCAGCGATGATAGAAAAAAACTTTACTTGACCTACAAATTGTAGCACAACAAAAAATTTCCTTTTTTTTTAAATAATACTACTACATTTTTCTAAATTAATTTAAAAATTCAAACAAATTTGGGTGTACATAAAAACATATTTTCTAAATAATTACGTATGGATTTTTAAAAATTACATTTTTTTTACAAAAAAAAAAAATTTTATGGAACAAACCAATTTTTTTAACGGTAAAAAAATTGTTTAATTTTTTATTCTAGCACCTCTGAATTCTACTTTAAATGTTACTCTAGAAATAATTTTTTGGACCCTTACATTTTAGCAGGAAAAAAATTAGTTTTTTCGTAAAAATGCTTCTATATTTTTCTAAATTAATGTAAAAATTCAAAAAATTTAGGGTTAACATAAAAACACATTTTCTAAAGAATTACTTATGGATGTTAAAAAATTCCATTTTTTTTCTCAACAAAACTTTTTATATTTTTTATTCTAGCACAGAATTTTACGTCAAAAACTACTAAAGAAATCATTTTTTCAAATTTTTAAAGGTGCATTTATCATAGAGCCAAAACTTCATAAATTCCACCCGTTTTTCAACATACGACTACAGATCCAATTCGAAGATTAATCTTAATTGAATTATATTTCTTATCGTATTTTTTCGTGCTCTTTTCAAATCTGTCGTTATTTTTGCTCTATCTCTCTTAGATTTTCCAATATGGCGGCGTTTTCCTGGAAAAATGTGTTTTTTTTTTTTGATAAATCGTAAAAAAATTTTTATTTTGATCAATCGCGATTTACATTCAGTTAAACAGCTCAGTTTTGCTCCAAATTCTGTATCGGGTGGAATTTTTCGTTGTACTTTAAGGTTTTATTGGTATTTTTGAAAAATTCAAGATGGCGGTTGATTGGCATGTCGAGTTGTAACGAAATTCATTATCATTTTCTCAAAAATGATTGGCTTACAACAGAACTTGGTATACTACAGTTTTTGAGGTCGCTGAATCCGTATCGAAAATAAGATTTGCGAAATTCAAAATGGCGGATCCAATATGGCAGACTAAACTTCGCTAAAATGTTTGGATTGCAACAAAAAACGAAGACATTACCGTTCGAGAGGTCCCTAAATACGAAACTGGAATCAGGTTTTCGAAATTTAAAATGACGAATCAATTATCGCGGACCAAATTTTCTCTAAAGTGTTTGGAGAAACCGGAGAATAATCCCTTTGGTGTGCTTAATTTTCGTGAGTTCCTCGCACGATTCATACTTATTTTTCAAAGAAGTTAGCGACCTTAAAAACTGTAATATACCGATATTTCTTGCAATCCAAAAATTTTAGAGAAAATTTGGTCCGCCATTTTGAATTTCGTAATGTTGTTAAAAATTTAGGCAAAATTCAAATTTAGACTCTTTGTCCAAAAATACTTTGTCAATTCATAATTTTGTAAGCGAAACAGACAAAAATTGTTAATTTCAGACATATTTTCCATATTATAGCCACAAAATTTGATTTTATGAAATGTTTTTAGTCCACAAAAGTAAATTTTATGGTCTGTCGGTAGAAAAACAATTGATGGATTATTCGTGACAATATACAGTACTCCTTCCCTTATTCTAATATTTCCCCTCACGCGTTCTCCCCACTGACGTGTGTTGACGTGCGGATTTTCTAAATACAAATAACGGCGCATGCGCAACAAAAGAAAAAGTGACAAAAGTGAGACTACAAATCTAAATAGTGGGGGAGAATTGGTTAAAGAACCTTCTCAAATTTTATCACAATGTATTGATACACTTTTTGGTTTTTTAAAAATTCAAAAAATCGAAATTTTTAGAAAATTCATTTAAAAAATCTGAAAACAATTTGAGAAGGTTCTTTAACCAATTCTAAGATATTTTTGTTCTTAGCAAATTTTCTCTAAAGTCTATAGTTTTCAAGGAAAAAATTTGTTAAGTTATAACAAGATTTTTGAGCATCTAGGCGCCATTTTGGAACTCTCCATCTTGAAATTCAAATTAGAACAGGGTACGTTTTAATCCTAAAGATCCATGGACGCGATATTTTCATCTTAGACATGTTTCCCAATGCAATTTCCAGGCGAAAGTGATTTTTTTACAAAAAAACGTGTATAACTTTTTTGTTTTTCACTTTATCGAAATTTTATTGAAAGATCCTGAGAGATCTTACAATTTTACATTAGAAATAGTGGGAGTAAAATTTTTCCAAATGCTTTTATATGCAAATTAGTCAAAGATTTAATCAATGTTACTCGACAAATTTTAAAACTTTCTTTTGTTCTTACACTGTTTTTTACTTGCTTCTTAGTAACTTCCATTACTTTAATGAAATAAAATATATTCGATATTCTGTTAAACTGAACAGACTTTTTCAATACTTATTCATTATATTTTCATTTCTATGTTGACAAACTTAAATTAAACCAATGTTAATACTATAATCTAGCTCAATCAAACATTTTTCTTTAAAAATTTAATTACGAAATGTTATTTAAATAAAACGTAATATCTACCTAATTTGTCCTCCGCTTCCATCCGCTCCCACTTACTGACTCCCTAAAAATTATCACAAGTGGTACGGGTTTTACTGTGTAAGGATAATTAAAGTCGTTGGAAATAATAATTCAACTACTTACTACCGTATCCTGACTCGTGTCATCTTGGCTGTCTTCTATGGTTTCCTCAGTCGTTTGTGGAGTGTCAGGCTGCGACTGTTCGGGCATACTTTCATCCATCGGTTCCTGTAACCGATGAGAACAAAACATTTAATTTCTATATATCATTTGTAAACATTTCTAAACATTACTTAATTATTCAAATTTCTTTTTCAATTGTTTCTTATCGTTCTGCATTCGCACTGTTTAATTTATTAATTTAATTTAATACTTTTAAAATACTGAACCTACTGATAAAAATTTAAAATAATTTTTAGAGATCTTACCTGGCTTTGCTCTGCTTCTTTCAACAATGGAGTCAGGTCCAAGGTTTGGTGATAACTTGGCGTAGGTTCGAAATAGTCGACGATCCTGTTTATTTCATCCTCGGATCGATTGTGAACGTTCCTTTTCATACAAATTTGTACATCCATCTCCATTTCGCAGACGTAGACCTTGAAACCCTTCGACTTCGCGAAACTCCACATCTCCTCGTAGTCGGAAATCTTTTCGTTGATACAGTCGAGGATGATGAAGTTGAAGAAGCCGTCGGTAACGTTCTTCTTGAAGGCCTTCTGCAGCGAAGAGAGATAGTTCTGTTCCATGGCCTCCTCGTATTCGTAGACCATTTCCTGTCGAACATCATTCTTTTGTGAATGCGGGGTTATTAATGAATCTTTTGCTTCGTTTAAAAATATTTATTAAAGTAGCTTTTTGATTTATCAATATTTTAAGATAAACAAAACACATATTTACCTTAGTAGTGATCTTTTTCCCACTATCATCTTTTCCCTCGACTTCTTTTTCCACTAGGAAATAGTCATCGAGGCTTAATATCCGTGGAGCGGATCCGCCTTGTTCGATCTCTTTATCCTGCAAAAATAGAATAATCGTTATTATCCAATAAATACGCATCGCCTAAAATAATTCCATTTTCTGTTGGATAAAAAACAAAAAAGAATTCATTTGAATCCAAAGTCAATAAATTAGAAAAAAAATTCTCTGTATTTCAGTTTTAAATGATATTCAATAAAATCGTAACAATTTAAACAAAAATTAACAAAATTTCACAGCAGTAATTTGTAAAAATTTAAACAAAATTGGCTTTCTTTATTTTTCTGTCAGTCATTTGTTAAAAAGAAATATTTGTAATCTACATAACAACATTTTTTTATTTCGTTGTAATTTTACTAAAAAAAATGAACTGAAATAGTTAATAAATGTGAAATCTGTATCCGATGTTGCCAAACGTCCGCAATACTATCTTATCCTTTCATTTTCAGAAACTAAGGGTCTCTAAATATTTTAATAACTTTTTAAACGATGAACGGAGTCAAAATTGTTGACACTGCATGTTTTTAATAAATTTATTCATTCTATTTTCATAAACTATGGAGAAAAATAAAATTTATTTTGCTGAAGAGGAGAAGTGTTGCCATTTTTAAAACTGTTAATCTTTAATTATACAAAATTAGTAAATAATCTCAACATTATTCTTCTTTTCATTAATTAGTAAATTTATATAAGAGTTTTTTTAAATTGAAAAGTGTGCACAGATTTCTGCACTTGGTTGTGAATAGTTTTTAAATTTAATTTACAGAAATGACGTGAATTTTATCAGCAAACCGAGACATTCCTATAATCAGTATTTGCTATCTAATGTTTTGTATTTTACTTAAACTTTAAACAGACATAAAAAAAGCAGAAAAGATATATTATAAAAATATTTTTATTGCTATACTTTTGTCCGCATTAAAACTTTCAAGTACATAATAAGCAATGTGATTTTAGGCAATAAATTTAACAGAGGCAATATATTAACTATTTTAGTAGAATATTCACAAGGTTCTATAGAAAATAACACAAATGTTTAGTGATTTGCAAGATTCAATTACAGTTTTAAAGACAGACCAAGTGATTACTAAATTTACTGATTTACTGCCAAGTATTTTTAACATTAAATTCATTTGATACACTTTTTACAACGACTGGTACTGACTAACTATTTTATTCGCTCAAATCCAACAAATATCTTGCATTAATGACTAGTAACTATCGTGAAACAAAACTAACTACTGTACGTCTGTGGCGTATAATAAAAAATATTAAAATATTCATTTTGTCTTCATTTTTCCTAAAAATATTGGTAAATATTTTCATTTTTTGAAATGTATGAATACCAAAACTTTGCTTTTCAATAAATCTTTCTATTTTTGTCCCACACTTCTCAAATTAAACATTTTAGTTAAAAGGATTGGACTTTTTTTAACAAGAAAATAATGTCAATATGATTTAATTCGCCATAGTTTATCTACATCTAGAAAAATTGTGCAACAAAACTGTTCCAACCAGAACTTCCTGTATTTTCTTTTTCATATATATTTTTGCAAATTTTCCTGTTTAAATAAAAGTTCTACTCTGTATAGAAAATTTTTTACAAATGATTGCCAAATTTATTAAAATACTTGTAAGTTTTGAAAAAAATAATGGTAAATCCTCTAAATTGTAGTCAATTTATCTTAATGTAAGAACGAAAAAAATGTTTAGAAAAAGACCACAAATAAATTAATTAATACATGAAAATAAAAAAACAATTATGCAGTAAATTGTAAAGTCGTTTAGAATGAAGCGTTTATGAGTCATTCACGTAATTAGTAAAGCACGTAATGGCATATATTATTTTTATAAAATAGTATTAAATCGCAGTCTATTCTAGACTATTTTTCACTATTTCAAGAATAAGTTTCCTTGGAGTTTAATTTGCACTATAAGAAATTTAAAAAAACTATCACCTATATGCTAATTCATCATCGAAAAGTAACTTTAAAAATAGCTGAAATATTTAAATTTCTTTATTTCAGCATGGTAGTGTTAATATCTAATTAATGTTATAATGTTAATTATGAGTAAATGTAATATTAAAATGTGCTAATAAATTAAAAGGAATTTAAAATCGTTATCCTATGAATATTTATTTTAATCTTTTAAGGACCGAACGTGCACAATTTGCACATGGATTTTAACATCTTTTTATTTATGCAAAAATTAATTTTTCTAAATAGACTCATCCATATCCGACTAGTTTTGAGGTCGCTCTTTCGACGTTTAATAAATTTTTTTAAATGCTAAAAATTACTGTTTTCATTTAAATATTTTTGTTGCTGTCCTTCTTAAGACTAAAAACAATAAAGCTTAAAAAATAATAACATTTCGCAATTTTTTAAAATAATTGCTAATAATGAATTACTTTTAAAAAATTCATATTTTTTCAAGAGAAATTTATGACAGGATGAACTAATAGAAAAAACTCATTTATCGTTACATCTAGTAGATTATGGAACTCACTTCCTCATAACATAAAAGTTAGCGCCACACTACAGTCCTTTAAGAGTAGACTCTATGAGTATCTATTGGAAGCTGATAAGTCGGGCCGTAATGTGCTATTGGCGCACTAACTTGCGTTATTTAGACTAGCGTCAAGTTATGTTATTATATTATATTTGCGTTATAATGTACTACTTAGTTGCGGTACCTATTCTCGCCGTGTTAACATAAATTTATTATTATTATTATCCATCTAACCTTAAGTTAAGCTACACTCTATTTCTTTATATGTATTCATCATTTGCGTTTATATTACTTTTTTTTCATTATTGTAAACACTATTATGTATACTTTGTATGGTTGGCTAAAGGGACTTGAAATCCCGTGCCATTTATAAACGAAACTAACTAACTAACTAACTAATAGCTGTTATTATTTGATATTTTCTATATAGAAATTTTTGGGGTCAATGATTACGAATCCGATGTCAGATTGTTCAATTAAAAATGATAGATTCAATATTACCGATCAAAATTTTAAAAAAAGTCAATGAAATTTGGCATGCAGAGTTTTTTTGAAGTCAATGACGTATCTGCTGTCAACTTTTCAAAATTCAGAATGTCAGGCAAAAATTTACAAAAAAATACTTATATTCTTTTATTTTGATGGGTAATATTAGATGTGCCATTTTAAATCTTGCAAAGCTAACTTCGGATTCATAATCAGAAATCCCAAAAATCTTTGTATAACAAATATCAGACAAATTTGCCATTTTCTTTGTATTTTGGTAGACCATATTCGCTTTTTTATTTTAAATTTTCCAAATCTGACATTGAATCCGGAATCAGCCATAAAAATCAGACAAAATTACTCTTTTTTAAATGTTTGTCTGCCATATTAGATGATGACATTCTGAATTTTGAAAATCTAACATCGGATTCATAGTCAGCGACCCAAATAAGCTCCCTATAAAATTGTATCTGAAAAACTTTATAACTGAAAAGGTTAAAGCGATAAATAATCCGTTAAAATAAAAAATAAAATAAAAGTAGTACAAAAGTAAGAAATTTTTAATAATCTCGAGGTAGAATTTATCTGAACCTGATCATTTAATTTTATAATAAAGTAGACTAATATAGCTCATTTTTTTATTACATTTTTTTTTGCAATTCAACTGGATATGTAACATTTTTTAACAATTTTTAAGTATTTAAATTAATTAGTTATTAATTTGGTAATCAGACACAAGAAGTCACAAATTTTTTTTAATATTCTTTGGCAGTATTTTCACAGGACACTTTTAAATTGTATTACATCAAGTGTTCATATTTTTCTATCATCCAACTGAACACAAACAAAATATAAGTTTAAAAACCTGAATTTTAAAGAAAGAAAAGATTCAATCAAACAAATTCGTAATCAATTACAAACTTTAGAATTACAAAACACAATGAGGTTGACGTATTACGAAATTTTTGCTGCTAACATTTTACTGTTGATATCAAAATGTACATACGACCTTGTTAAGGAATTCTTTCAATAAAAGTTGAATATTTTATTAATTAAACTATATTTTCAAAATGTTTAAAAGTAAATGGTTTTGTTTGTTTTATGCATACAAACTTTCATAATAATAAAACAAAAGTTAAATTAAAATTTGTGAAAAATGAATTATTTTCATTAGACAGAAAAATTTTGTGAAAATGCAAATACGCCTTTTCTTATGGCAGCCTCATTCAAAAATTAAAAAAAAAAAAATTCACTGTGACGACATTTTGAGGTCGTTCCAATAAAGTAGGATATAAAAGTATTTTTTTTTCTTAAAATTCAAATACTTTATCCACCTTTGTTCATAGTTTAACTAAAATGTCAATATTCTGATGGCTCGAAAAATCACAAGACAAATATTTCTAATTTTTCTGGTTATTTTCTTAAAATTTGATGCCATATTAGAATAGCTGTTGGTTGAAACGTCATTTTGACTTCGGAATCTTGAAGAACGACTTAAAAAATAGTAGGATTAGTACTTCTCAATGTTTTCAACTTTAATTATGATTACGAAATACTTGATTGAAAATGAAGTATAAAAAATGCCATTTCAGGCGTTAATGGGTTAACTTCTTCAATTTTTTCAATTTACATCTTTATCTAAGGTTATGTAATTTATGGTCGCCACAATTATTTATATAGTTCTCAGAACTATTTCTAGGTTTCTTGTAACTATTTACGTGATTATGGCTTAGCCATTTGTCTATGGCTATGAAAACTAGAGTATTTTTTTCCGCGTAAAAAAATGTAATTTCCGATGTTAATAGGTTAATTTGAATAGCAAATAACACTGAAAAATATGGGAACATAATAATTACATTTAGAAGTCAAAATATGACTCGAAGAAAAAAATGTTCTGTAACTAATATATTTAATTGCCACTGAATATCTTTTTTAGGTAAGTAGCCATTTCCTGACTATCATTTTAATTTTAACATACTTTACAATAAAATTATTACTGTACAATGACCAATCTTGTCAATTTTGTCAAAAATATTGATGAAAATGTTAATATAGTGTATTGTTCGCAATTTTCACACTTTATTGTATGTATTGTAGTCAAATATTTTATATTCCCTCGAAGCTTGACAAAGCTATTGCTGTTAAAGTAAAAGTGGTACGCCTAAGGAAGAAAAAAAATCGTTTTAAATAGTCTTTCATTCTGCAGACAAATAGCACTGCCATACAAGTGACACGAAATGGTTTAATTATCTATTATCGTATGCTTAAAATAAATTTAAGGTACACCAAATCAGGTATAAAAATTTATAATTTTAGGAGAGGTGGTCATTACGAGTCAAAAATTTTTAATTTAGTAACTTTTGTTTGACATTAAATAAATGCAATATTACTTATTTGTATTTCTTTAATTAATTAATAATAAATGTCAAATGCAGGTCAGATGACACGATTTCTTTTATTTTGTTATTTTTTATTTATTATTTATTATTTTATTAAGTACAACATTCTTTTATCAAAAACCTGACATTCTCGGACCGTTTAAAAAGCATTATTTTAGCATACTTATTTTACAGACTGCAATATGCCACGAAAGCCTAAGCCACCATTTTGAACTCTCTTTTATTCAAAGAAAATGACACTTCTTATACAATGAAATGCAATAATCGCTGTTTTTATATTAATTTCATGTTAAATCTAAACTAAAATATTTTAAGGAAAGTATTTAGTATTCAAATTTTATTATTTAAAGCTAGCCGACACATGGTGCGTTTGAACAATGGACATTTTTTATTTCAATACTGTGGACATTCCTGAGTATTTTGCTCTAAAAATCTAAATAATTGTTGGAGCCCTTTTTAAAAAAAATTAAAAAACGAATTTTTTTGTAGTCCACCGAAGTTGTGACTTTGCAAGGCTCTCTTGGACTCAAATTTTGATGAAACAAAACAAAAAACGTCTTCTCAAGCTCTACACTTTTGCTAACTAATGAATAAAAAAGTTAGAGGCGAAAAATCGCAATAATAGACATTTTTTCTTCTGTTGTCGGTTCTAACATGAAAAACTATTCTATTGTAATTTTTTTCATTGGATGCCAGGCAAAAAAGGTCAATGGTAACAAAGTTGTCAATCCTTTAAACAAAACGTCAATCGTGATTATAGCAAATACATAGATAATTTTAAAAACAATTAAATGAAGCTAGAAATTTCAGTTACTCCTAAAGTACATTAGATTTTTGTACATGTAAGAGAATTGTCTTAGACAAATTTTAAAAAATGTAAATAACTCTATAATTAAAGTATGATTATTTCTATGATGTTCGAACAAGTTAAATCCCATAACTTTTTTCAATAGTTAGCGAAATTGTTTACATGAGAAAGTTTTAAAAGACCTATGATTTTTATTCGTTATTTCTTTTGTTTCATTAAAATTTGAGTCCCGAAGAGTCTTGCAAAGTCACAAAACTACGATATCCTACAAAAAAATTGATTTTAAAAAAAGGACTCTAACGATTACTTTGATTTTTAGAGCAAAATACTCAGGATTCCAGAGAATGGAACTAAAAGAACTTCCATTTCGTAGACTGTTTATTTCTCCATAATATAACTGCATTATACTTTTAAAATTAAATTTCTTTCAAAACAATTGAGGTACTAAGAAACGTGTATAAAATATTTCGTAAGATTTTATACAGACTTTACCCAGTAACTCTGAATAGTCTTAGAGAATAATGTAAAGGATAATCTATATAACGAGTCCAGCGACACACAATGAATGCCAAATAGAAATTGAAAATTTATTGAATTCTGACAATAAATTATTTTTAAAATATTCACCGTTAGTAAATTAATCTCTATGCTTTTAAACTATTTAATAACTTTTTTATATAATTCGTAGTCATTTCGAAAATATAAGATTTTATCACTAAAGAGTATTTTTAGAATCTTATTTAAGTAATAATTAACAATTTTTTTTAAAGAACGCTTGTATAATTATCATCCCCACATTTCATAGGAAATGAAATATTTAATAAATAAAATAAATTAAATTTTACCTCCTACATTTCTTTGTATCTTTAAGAGTATCATTTAATTTCCGTTGTTAGTATATTATTTAATCAGGGTGTAATTAGCAATCTCCGAGTAGTGCGAAGTTTGTCGCAGGAGCGAAGCGTCATATTTTTTAATACGAAAGGAATGGGGCTCGATAATTTGAGCCCGAAAATGTTAAAGTAGGGCGCAAAGTAGCGTTCTACTCCCGGAGTGTTAAAAAATGACATTTTGCTATTCCTGACCTCTGTTATTTGTGTCAAAAACTTCTTTTTGAACTGTAAATTCCATCACTTTTATTAAATACCTCCTACATAAATTGCTTGTAATTAATGCAATGTTCTGCCTATATGATAAAGATATGTTTCTTGTATTAAACGTTTTTGTACTGCAAAAAAAAAAGTTCTATCAATATTATATTATTATTACTTATATAGGGACTTTTATTAGCTTTTAAAATTGTTTGTAAGTGAACCTTATTTGTGCAATTCGATTGAAACTAATTTTGCGATCACGAATGACTCATAATGTGGCCTAAATGCTCATTTCCTCTTACTTAAAATGAATAAATTCACAATTATTTGCATACAATGCACCAGTTCTGCTTTACGGTTTCCTTGCCCTGTCGTAATTTATAATTTGGTTAATAAAATCCATTTTAAAAGTGATGTAAGAAAATAAGAGATTAAACACTTTTTTTATTGTATTTTATTGCTGTTGTGTACAATTTTGACTCTGTTTTTTGTATAAAGTATAAAATAATGATGAAATTTAACAATTGAAGCAGTGGATACTTCCAGGAATAAATTCCAAAAATATTAGCTTCTTTAACTTTGTTCTTTTTTCTGCATTCATAAAATCTTACAGAAAGATACTAAGTTCGAATTTACTATGTAATCCAATGGTACTCAATACTAGTCTTTCTTGTCATTACTATTGTTTATGTAATCAATTCAGAACTCTCTATTGGAATTGATTAGTTTTCATAGTATGTATTTTTCTTTTGATGCCCAAAACTGAAATGTTAAGAAAGAACTTTGCCTCTGATTGGAGTAAAAATAAACTTTTAAAGGAATGAAATCTGCATTCTTTTTGGATTTGGTGGTTTTTCAAACAAAAAATTCAACAATATCTGCATTTTTTTAATTGTTGCAGTTTTAAATAATAATAACGTCGACTTAATTGTCATATAAAAATTGTACATACAAGATGCAATTTTTAAAATAACAAAATATACATTTTCGGAAGCTTCACACATTATAAATTAATTTATTTTTAACTTTCTGGTGTTTATAAAAAGAAATCTTTGCTGCATATTGTCCATAAAATGTCTTAACCGACCACGTTATCTCTAAACGAAAAAAGTTTGACTCTAATCGAATTATTTTGGATAATTACATCAGAAGTAAAAATCCTTTGAGATCTAAAACCTATCTGCTACTTTTTTTCGTGACAACTGTATTTTCTTTTATCGAATTTTGAAAACATAGTTTGATTATTTGTAACTTCATGTAGGCAAACTGAGGATACGAAAAAATCTTAACATTTTTTTTTGTATGTTTATACATACGGCGAAAAATGTTCTTAGAAATTTTACCATTCCAGGTGGTAATTTGGGGACATACTTGCATGATGAGAAAAACTGCCATTCTTTCTTATAAAAATGACTACAAGTTCGTAACATTTTTACTATTCCGACAGTAAAAATGAAAAAATCTAGTAATTTTTACCACAAATAGTACAAATTTTCTCGATTCTATGTCAGTCTGTTCCAATATTACTATTAGGAACGGCAAAATTCGCAAAAAAATTAAAAGTTTTAATTAAAGACTTAAAGGGAGAAACATTTTAAATAAATGGTGTTGTGTAGGAGTATATAATAAATAAATAAAAAACCGACCTTTTCATTTTTCTATTTTTAACATTTTATTTCTTTATGATTAGGTCAGCAAAAAAAATTTGGTGGAACTATGTTCGGATCCGTACAGGCAAATATACCGGGACTCTATATAAAGTACAATGCAATTTTTTTAATTGACTTTCAATTGAAACAGTAAATAAATAGACCTTTGACATAAAGTTTAATCCTTCTTGTATATAATTTACTTAAAGGTGTAAAAACAAAAATTCGATAACTGCTTGGATTTTCACCTTCTAGTAAATAATCTGAAATTTGTAAATTAGAACCGCGGGAGGTTATTTTAATCCAACAAAACGGAGAGTTTGGAGATCAATTTTTCTCTTTTTAAATTATTAAATTATTAAATTATTAAATTTTACTATTCACAATAGTAATTTTGGAACATATTTACAGGATGGAGAAAATTACTATTATTTTTGGTGAGAATTACTAAATTTTTTGCATTTACAGTGTCGGAATAGTAAAAATTTCAAAAACTTCTAGTCATTTTTATCAGAAAAAATGGCAATCTTTCTCATTTAGCAAGTCTGTCCCCAAATTACCATCTGGAATGGTAACATTTACAACAAAAATCTTCTCCCTGTGTATATACATACGTATAAAAAAAATATTTAAGATACTTTCTGTGTGGTTTATTTGCCTACATGCATTTAAAAACAGACTATATTTTCAAAATTCAACAACCGAAAATACCATTTTCTCAAAAAATAAAGGAGCCGCTACGATTTTGAACTGATCGGATTTTTACTTGATATGATGTAGAATTATTCCCAATTCAGCCGAGTCCCGGTATAATTACCCACTCGGTTCCTCACTTTCCCCTTCCGTTTCGTTATATTTACAAAAAGAAGGGAAGCGACGCGTCGCTTCTCCCACTCCCCTTAGTCGCGTTGTGTTCGTGACGTCATAACGGGCCCTTCCTCAGGCCCCAGTTTGCAAAGTGGGGTAAAAAGAGGGAACTGGCAAATATAACGAGACTGAACCTGGAAAATAGCTGAGACGTAAATATAGCGAGACGCAATTATAACGGGACTCTACTGCAGTCCGATTTGTAATCATGTCAGTCGGAACTTTTTTTTTATGTCACAAATATCTTGCGATGTTACAAACTTTTACATTAAAAATCATTGTATTTTCACAAATATCGTGAATAGTTAATACAAAACTTTTGCACTGCATTATTAGACGAGCGGTTTACCCTCAAAAAGAGGCCTGGAAAATGTCACTAACCGATCATGGAAAGCGAAAAGTTTGAAATCTTTTGGAATTCATTTATTAGGTTATTGCGAACAAAAATGTCAATACATTTTTGTTGGCCCAGTGGTCAGTTATTTGTTATCAACAATAAACATAAACAAATATGAAGAAGTGGAAAAATCGTTCCGGAAACCCATGGATTAGCTAAATTGGGATAAAATAAGAATTTGTTCACTTTAGTAATTTTTTCGAAAAACGCTTCCATTCCGAGCTACAAGCGATTTAAAGTCGAAAAATGACCAAAAAAAGCACCATCTACAAAAATATGTTTCTCGGCTTCTACCAAAGATAATTTAAACTTTCAAAATGGAAATTAAACTTCGAAACTCTTACTTTTATCCTATATTTTTTATATTTTGGCAGGTTTTTATTTTCATCGAAAAAACTTGTACAGAAAAAAAGAGAAACAAATTTTTGAAGATGGTGCTTTTTTTGGTCATTTTTCGACTTTAAATCGGTTGTAGCTCGGAAAGGAAGCGTTTTTCGAAAAAATTACAAAAGTGAACAAATTCTTATTTTATCCCAATTTAGCTAATCCATGGGTTTCCGGAACGATTTCTCCACTTCATATTTGTTTATGTTTATTGTTGATAACAAATAACTAACCACTCGGCCAACAAAAATGTATTGACATTTTGTGTTCGCAATAACGTAATAAATGAATTCCAAAAGTTTTCCAACTGTTCTCTTTCCGTAATCGGTTAGTGACATTTTCCAGGCCTCTTTTTAGGGTAATCCGTTCACCTATATAACATTTTCTTCAAAACAAGTTGTGGATTTCAGTTAGTATTCGGCCTTAGCCATTTCGATACTTTATGCGTTCGGTTACGAACACTGCGATGAAGCAAGTAAGTATGCCTCAAAATATATTTGGAAAGTCCCGCCAAGATATATATGGAAAAAAAATTAAAACGTCTTTCGTATAGCAAGATACTATTAGACGTCGGAAAATCATTGCTTCAACCGAATCTTAAAAAATACGTAACATTCTCTTGCTGACTAGTATCTTAATGTAGAAAATAAAATTTTTGATAAAAAAGGCATTTTTGTTTTTTGGGAGACTCGTGACTTCGACAGTTCGTGACTTCACTCGAGCCACAAATAAATTACATTTCATTATGCTACTCATAATGCTGTATTACGTCACTTTCACTGCGATGATGAATCCCAACGTTGCCAAGAGAATATTCCAGTCCCCCAGCGAATATGCATTCACTGCGTTGTAGCAAAATCTTCGCACATAAGAAAAAGGGTGTGCCCGTCTACACTATTAAAAAGTACTCTGAAATCCTTAACCCATTAACGCCTGAAATGACAATTTTTATACTTCATTTTCAATCAAGTATTTCGTATCAAAATCAAAGTTGAAAACAAATGAGAGGTACGTATCCTACTGTTTTCGAAGTCGATCTTCAAGATTCCGAGGTAAAATTGAGTTTCAGCCATCAGAAATTCCAATATGACGCCGAATATGAAAAAAATTTCCAAAAAATTGGGAATTTTTTATACTTATCAATTTTTTTCGAGCTATTAGAATATTGAGATTCTATTGAAACTCTGAACAAAGGTGAACAAAATACTTCAATTTTAAGGAAAGATTTTACTTTTATACCCTACATCATTCTAACGACCTCAAAATGGCGTCAACAATGAAAATGTCTTTGAGAAATTTCTGGACGCTCTAAGTCAAAAACTACGAACTTTAACAAAAAAATGCCCAGAATGAAAAGTTCTTAAAATTCATCAAGCGATATAGTGGAATTTTTTCAAAAATTTTTGATGACATTTGGAGGCATTTTTTCTCAACATTTTTTTCAAAATTGTAATTTATTTACAAAAAATTCTAAAAAAAAATTTAGTGTATTCTCTGATAAATTCTAAGAGTTATTTGTTCTTTGCAATTTTTTCCAAAAGTTGATAGTTTTCGAGGAAATGAATTTCAAATATTATAGTTTTGGATTTTTTCCTCCCAAAAACTATCAACTTTTGGAAAAAATTGCAAAGAACAAAAAACTCGTTGAATTCTTAAGTGAATACACCAAATTTTTTTCAGAATTTTTCATAAATAAATTATGATTTTGAAAAAAATGTTGAAAAAAAATTTCTCAAAATGTCTTCACAAAAATCTGAAAAAATTCCACTATATTTCTCGATTAATTCTAAGAACTTTTCATTCTTAGCATTTTTTTATAACAGCATGTAGTTTTTGAGATAGAACGTTCAGACATTTTTCAAAGAAATTTTCATTGTTGACGCCATTTTGAGGTCGTTACAATGATGTGGGGTATAAAAGTAAAATTTTTCCTTAAAATTGAAGTATTTTGTTCACCTTTGTTCAGAGTTTCAATAGAATCCCAATATTCTAATAGCTCGAAAAAAATTGATAGAAATAAATAATTCCCAATTTTTTGGAATTTTTTTAAAAGTTCGGCGCCATATTGGAATTCCTGATGGCTGAAACTCAATTTCGACCTCGGAATCTTGAAGAGCGACCTCGAAAACAATAGGATATGTACCTTTCGATTGTTTTCAACTTCGATTTTGATATGAAATAATTGATTGATAATGAAGTATAAAAAATGCCATTTCAGGCGTTAATAGGTTAAAGTGAAAACTCACTACATAACAATGAAATGATACTTTTAGATATAGTGCCGATTGGACCACTTTCCTAAAAGTGAAAATTCACTTTATTAAACAGTGGATTTTTTCAGTATATGTAAAAGTGAAAATGTCACATTATACAAAGTGTAATTTCACCGCTAGCAGAAGCGATTATTTAATATATGTCTAATATTATTTACATATTTTTGTATTACATATGTATTTACCGACAAACACTCATTGACTAATTTCCATAGATTACCGACTATCAATGTCTATTATCACATTCGGTAATCCCGAACAGCGAGTGGTACTGATACGATCTATTCAGAACGCGAATTTCTTATATGCGCAATTAATCGCATTTCACCGCTTGCGAGAATGATACTGCATAGGGTGGATGTGTTGGATTCGATACATACGCGCCACCAAGCGGCGAGTGTTCGGTACATCACATTTTCTAGTCTTTCCATCAGATCGTCTGGCCAAAGTTCAGTTCAAAATGGTCGCACTCATTGCGTCATAAGTGAATTTCGACACGGGTTCTAACCTCACTTTTTTGCTAACAGTAAACAATCTCACAGTGCAGTGAAAATTTCACTTTAATACAAGAGAAAGTCACTGTATTGCTGTGAAATTTCGGAAAACGCCATTTCACTTTAAGTTAAAGTGATATTTTCGTTTTAGAATTTTAGAGTGCTTATTTTCAAACAATTGTTTGTCATACATATTTCTTAAAATAAGACTAAACTAGACAATTTTTCGCTAAAATATGGATATACAGCGAAAATCCTCTGTCAGTCAAATGCTTTCTGTTATACAGTATCACCGATTAAGTGGCTATTGTAGGTATTTCACCATCACCTCCTTGTAAATGTCGAAAGAAGAAACCTGCAGAAAAACACTTTCTTTTCTGGAGTTTTATGGGTTATGTAATCATATTTTCTGTTAATACTTATTATACGAATTTTAGTAAAACGTTATTCGTTGGTACAACAAACTGCTTTTGTTTGGCTACCTTAGGCAAAATATTTTTTTATCTATGAGCCTAGATGTATGCATTGTTCAAGTTAGAGAGGTTAACTAACCACAAACTAGTCAGGTCAGTAACGTTCGGATACACTTGCATAATCAACTGTAGTTGAGTGACAAAGCAGACAGATGTCTCTGTTTCCTGCGTTTATTCCCGCAACATACACAGTTTTGCTCGTCTTATATTTATAAATATTATTTTGAGTTGCGTCATGTCTACTGTCTTGTGTGTCTTTCCTTTACAAGGCACATGCATTGTTTTTGAACTTTTAGTTCATGTACGATTTCTTTCTGCGCGAATGTTTCGATACTTTGAATATGTTCATTCTCTGAAAAAAACTTTAATTTTTAAGAAAAACAAAGTTCATGGACTTTTACATTCCTTTTCTGCCCATATAATATGACTAGACCAGTCCGTAATACGATAATTAGTTATATATTAACTTTGTACGTATGTGTTGTATTGTCCAGAAGGTATGGTTAAATTCAAATTTAACTGGTAAATACCAAATGGTAGAAAATTTTCACTTAGAATTCTATCCATTTCATCGAAGTATTTATCTTCATGTGAAACATGCCTTGCATAATTATCAATCATTTGAATCTGTTTACTAACGATGTCCTTCCCATTACTTTTTTCCCATTTTTCCTTTTTTAATACAAAATATAACCATTCAGTGGATACTGGCAGCTCTCCAAATTCACTCGTTGGAATTAGTTCAGTAATCTTTCATAGATGGCGTGGTTGCAGATTGCAGAAAAAGTTTTCGTTAATTTTAACAACAAAATCTTTGATGCCTAATAAATTTTTGAAAGATGTAGAGGAAAGTAAAATACTTTCTTTCTCTCTCTCTCTCTCTCTCTCTCTCTCTCTCTCTCTCGGACACTCAAAATTTGAAGTCAATATCATATGCCCTTATGTTCGATATCATGTTGCTACAGGCACAAAATACTATATTTGTAAAATAATAAAACCCCCATTAACTCCGAGGTGCAGATTAACCCATTAACGATCAAACATGCACTATTTGTACATCGATTTTTGCATCGTTTTATTTATAAAAAATTTATATTTTAAATAGACACATTCATTTCTTACTAGTTTTCAAGTCGCTCTTTTAAATGATGCTGGTCAAGCTTTCAAAAAAAATCATGTTCAACACATTTTTTTCAAAAATATTGAAAAAAAAACGCGATTTTTAATCCCAATTGTTTTTAGAAAAAAATTTTCACTATAATATCGGTTTCTTACCACCTTCTATCCTATCAGAATCGTGATCCCGTCTGTTTTATTTCAAATATATACAATCTTTTATTTTTCTGGATTTCGATTTTTCAATGGCTCTGGATCGATTTGAAAATCCAAATCCATAAAAATCAAAATATGTGAATGTATATTTTGAAAAGAAAACAACCCGGATAAGGTCCGGATAAGGTAGAAGGTGGTCAGAAACTGGTATCATAGAGAAAATTTCATTCTAAAACATATTGTACCTAAAAATTCGGGGTTTTTTCTACAGTATTTAAAGAATGTGTTAAACACAATTTTTCCAAAATGTTACCAGCTCCAGTCGAAAGAGCGACCTCAATACTAGTCAGGCATGGATGTGAGATTTAGAACAAAAAATTTTCGTATAGACAAAACGATGCTCAAATCCATGTGCAAACTGCGCACGTTTGTTCATTAAAGGATTAACAAAAACTGCTGATAAGATAACTCGAAATCAATCAAAAGATTGTCGACAAACGAAAGACTATCCCAAAAATCGTTGCATAGAAATTTTCATTTATATTTCTATCAGTTTTTATTAAATCACGTTCCATTGAGGTTAGAATGCACAAAACTGCAATTGCAGTAATAAGAATCCTGAAAATTAATTTTATTTGCAGGTAACCAATTGTCATATTAAATCGATTTTTAAAATAGGAAACTGCAAGTTGATATCTGAAGTATTTCCAAATTTACGTAGTTGTAGTTGATATTCCAAAAATTTTAACGCGTTTTTCTGAAAATACCGTTTACCGAGTTTGTGTACGCGACTAAAAAAAATCTGAACCAATTTAGTTTTAATCTTTTATTTTGAAGATAATTGAAGCGTCTTTTATGTGATTAACGGTTTTTTTTATACAAACATTAAAATGTCATATAGAGGATATTATCATAAACGTTACAAAAATGTGTGCATTTTTGTTTTAGGAGAAAACTGGACCACGTACAATAAAAACGAGACTATATTATGGAGTCTAAACTTTTAACTAAATTTTTTCTTTAAACATTCATATGTAATCTTCGATTATATATGAAATTGTCATATAAATTTTAAAACGTTCCAAGATATTACAACAACAAAAAATCATGGTAATCATGTATATCGACCGTTTAAATAAAATTTATCTCCATATAGATTTGTAAAAAAATTGCACTAATCGGAATTACAAAATTCAACAGACTGTAAAAATTATCGATCGGTATTTGAAAACTTCTATCAGCTTTGAATTTTATTGCCAACGTCCTTCGACTCACCGAGCTTGTATGTCTTTCCTTAAGTAATAAAATTAGTTTTGCTTGTTTATCTAGTAAGAAAAATTTCCCAATTGTTATTTGAAATGTAATTTTTTTATATTAATTTTGTTGTTTCACAGATTTTTTATATTAATTTTATTATTATAAATATAAGTTTTGCATGCAATTATTTTTAACCACTCTTTATTTGCATAAATAATTAAAGATTTTGTTGAAATTTGTATTAGTCCATATTGTTCCTAAACAAATGTTTTTTAACCCTGAAGATAGGTATATCGACGAGGTATACCGCAAATAAGAAGATAATACAACATTTTTAATTGCAAAAACTTACAATTAAAACAAAAATTCCATAAGTTTCCATCGATTTTTTTATCACCTATACGTGAATACTCTTTTACAATATACTTCTAATAATAACTGAAATGTTTTACATCGGCAATTTCAGCGTAAACTGAATCACATCTGACTTTCTTTCTACTAAGTTCGCCTAATGCTCTGAAGCATAATTCAGAATGAAATATAGATGTTACTTTTACTAAATTAATAAACAAAAGTAATTATTTTTACTACTTTCCGATATTAATAAATTAACCCAATCATTCATGAATTTATTTTTTAACCGTTTGTGTCACATTTTTCTCAAGAAAACTTTATTCTTGAAAACACATGCTATATAAAATATTCAAGGTTGTTGATTACAATTGGAAGTCAGATTTATTATTATTATTATTATTATTACGACTTTATTGGCCTAATAAAATAGTTACAACAACAAATATAGATATAAAGAGATATGCCAAAAGGCGAGCCACAGCTGATGCTGTTTTACAGACTGACCTTAATTTCGAAAATTCAAAATGTCGGATCCCATATGGCAGCAGCAAAATCCGACGGATTGTTATGAAACTGGTTACTAGGAGGTTTTCGAGGGCGTTAAAAAAGTTTTCAAAAAGTAATTTTATATACGTAATCAGCAATCCCGAAACCCCCCAAGTAACAAGTTTCAAGATAATTCGATGTATTTTTAATTTTGCGTCCGCCATTTTTAATTTTTTTAATCTGACTTCTTATTCGTAATCACCAGCTCCGAAGCTATGAAATACAACACTAACTGGAACCTCTTTATTATTAAACTATTGCTACCAACAATTTTTTTGTTTACAAGATCAGTGTGTTCTTCAAATTCATTTGTTTATTATTTATTTATGTATCGTGAAACTTTAATATCAACTTGTAGTGTTTTAAGGGTTACCTACTTTATATTTATGATGTAAAAATTTACGAAAGTGTCAAAATTCGTTGGTTTTTTTTAAATATACTGTACAGTTCTGGGTTACTCCTCAGTGTGACGGAAAGGGTTAAGGGGAGGTCCAAGCACAAATTCCAGGGTCGTTCAAAGAATACAAAAAATTTACTTCTTTAGTAATTTTTGACGAGGAATTCAATGGTAATATAATAAAAATGGTACAAAAATATTTTTATCGAATTTTTTTAAACCGATCCGCAACTTTAAGAAAATGTGTTTATGTGTACCCACATTTAAAAAATTTTTGAACTAATTTAAGAAAATGTAATAGCATTTTTTAAAAATAACAATTTTTTGCGGTAAAATTGATTGGTCAACAAAATTGTTAACACTTTTTATTACCACTGAATTCCTCGTAAAAAGTTACGAAAGAAATAATTGTGTGGTATTTTCTGAACGACTGGACCCTCCCCTTAAAGTGGCAAATTTCTTACGGTACTCTAAACGTCATAAAACTAAGTTTTCAAAAATTACATACTTCATTTGTGAAAATGATACGAATGCAACCAGCGGGAAATTCCTGTCTTATGACCACAAATGACTTTATCGATCATTTTTTCGATAGCTTCATGCCAACGAGCAACGCGTATGCAAGCGTAACCGTTGTGCTAAATATACCCACCGTTTTTTGTTTATTCGATCTCGACCCATGCGACGATGAGTTTAATCGGCATCTTTTTTCGAATTCACTTATTTCATTTTTCAAATCCGTAAAGTTTTATTTTGTTTCAAATTTTGTTTATTATGTACTATTATAAAGTTCATTTGTTCAAAAAAATAATTTTTACTGAACCGTCCAGTTCACCATTAAATAAATTTTATCAATTTTGCAGCCGTCATTTTGAATGGATTTTGTATCCGCCATTGTTAATTTTCAACAGTTCAAATCAGATTTAATAGTCAGCGACCCCGGACACCCGAGCAAAACATTTCACATATTTTCTGAAGTTCTACCTTCGGCTGGATATCTCATTCCTAACAATACACCAAAACGCGTACTGGTTTTTCACAATATAAACAAAAATCATATTAAAATTTAATTTCAAATATTCAGGAAGCTAAATGGGTTTAACCCGTTTCGTGAAATGCCTTAAATTTTGACTTTTTTTCATCAGGTGCTTTCTCATGGATAAAGTCACTCCGTCGTTTTGATATAACAAGACCTATTATATTTGTTGTCGAATTTTCTAAATCCGGTTTCAGATTGGCCATATCTGCCGCCATTTTTTTGCAATGGCGGTTTAAACATAAAAAAATTGTGAATTTTGAAAAAATTTGTTCAAATAATCGTATTTTTGAACAGGAAACCGTGTTCGAATCAAGCTAAATCTCTGTATCTGGTGGAGTAAATAGTTATACTAAAAGATAGGATGGTTATTAATTCACCATTCAAAATGGCGGACCTCAGTGAACAGTTTGTTGAAAAATTTCTGGACGCTCTAACTGAAAAATTGTGAGCTTGTTTTAAAAAATGCTAAGAAGGAAAAATTCTTAGAATTCATTGAGAAATATAGTGGATTTTTTAAATGAATTTTTGAAAAATTCTATTCAAAATTGTAATTTTTTTTCGAAAAATTCCGAAAAAAATTTAGTGCATTCTCCGATGAATTCTAAGAGTTGTTGATCTTAAACTATAATATTTGAAATTGATTTCCTCGAAAACTATCAACTTTTGGAAAGAATTGCAAAGAACAAAAAAAACTCTTAGAATTCATCAGAAAATGCACTAAATTTTGTTCAGAATTTTTCGTAAATAAATTACAATGTTGAAAAAAACGTTGAAAAAGAATTTCTTAAAACCTCATTTAAAAAATCGGAAAAAATTCCACTATTTTTCTCAATGAATTCTAAGAACTTTTCATTATTAACATTTTTTTTAAAAAGCTCGTAGCTTTTGAGTTGGAGGGTCCAGAAATTTTTCAACAAAATTTTGACTGAGAACCGTCATTTTGAATGGAGAATTAAAAACCATCCTATCTTTTAGTATAACTAATTACTCTACTAGATACATAGATTTAGCTTGATTCGAACACGGTTTCTTGTTCAAAAATACGATTATTTGAACAAATTTTTTCAAAATTCACAATTTTTTTACGTTTAAACCGCCATAGTAAAAAAATGGCGGCAGACATGGCCAATCTGAAACCGAATTTAGAAAGTTCGAGAAAAAATAGAATAGATATGGTTATATCAAAACGATTCAGAGATTTTTTCTCTAAAAAGCACCTGATGAGAAGAAATCAAAATTTGCGGCATTTCAGGACGAAACGGGTTAAATATATCTTGTTTTACCGGAGCCCCCCCCCCCCCCCCAGGTACATACACGCATGTGCACACGTACAATCAATACATGCCGATGGGGAAAAAATAATTGCGAAATAAATCAGGAAATTTTGTTCTTATGGGAGACCGATAAATATTCTATTTTTAGATAAAAAAGAATATAAACATTCTTTTCATTGTGGACTCTTTTAGTCACATCTACACTGAGAGAAGTTGAAGGCATTACATTAGCCCTAATTGGATTCAATCAGCAAACGTATTATGCCCTAAGACAACCAGCTGTTCCGAAATAAAAGGCGGATGTTATGCCAACACTTCTTTTGTACATAGTATGGCAGCCATCCCCTTCCACTAGACCACCGGTTGTTTGCATTGACAACTGCTCCCAAACGAAGGTATCAGCCATCTTAATCGACAGACGGCAGAGATCACTGTAAAATGATGACCCTTCCCATATAAAAATAAACCTACATGGAAGTAGGCATGAAACTGCACAAGGCGATAACAAGAGACATATTGTGTCAATCCGCAATTTTAAAAACTCCATTGTATATTTTGATACAATGATAATATAATGTTTATACTGAAGGCATGTTTAAGGTACTTTCGATCAATGTTTACTTTTTCGAACGATAGTTTTTTTCAGTTTTGCAACCCACTGTACAACTAAGCACTTTCGAATGCGAACAATCTTACTGGAATGTGTACTTTTAAAAAATTTTAAAAGTACGAATTTATTTTCAGCAGCATTTAATTCGTACAAAGCCCCAAGATCAGTAAAGACGCACTTGTCTCTCATAAGGAACTCGTATTTTCATGATATGGCTTCATTTCTTCAGTTTACACCGTATTGTTCTCTGAAGATGATAATGGTTTAAGGGAGATTTCTCAGGTTCACTAAAAAATTTCAAATAGTGATACGTTCATAAAGACTTCGGTTACTCTCAACTTTTGAACGTTTACTTTCGAAAGAAAAACTAAAATTTCGTTTATTTTATGGCATTTTTCGATAAGTTCACAATAAAGGTTCGATAAACATACATCATATACTACCAACTTCTCAAGTTAACGGCTGTTCCATATGTAAACAATAAGTTGTTGCTTTCAGGTGCAAATGTATAAAAGAAATTCACTAAAGATTCTCTTCGGAATTGGCATGTTTAATGATAGTGGACTTGAATAACAGGATATATCTTAAGTTCCAGTTGGCTGCGCAATTAAGCGCATTACAATTTTTAACAGGCTATCGAAAAATATTCATTTTAAAGTTGCGATTTGCTAATCTTATTAGAAAAGTTCTTCTGTTGTCGGTGAACGAAAAGCATATCAAGTTGATAGTCAACAAATATAGATAATATCCATACTGCATTCCAGGCATGAAGAATGTATTGAAGTATAAAAAAAAATGTTAAATATGTGGTCAAATTTTTTACAACCACCCAAAAAGAATGATACTTATTAAGTACAAGGACTGGTGCCCGGATACCTGCATAATGTGGGTAAACTTAAACGCACCCCTCCCCCCTTCAGTCCCTTTCCAGTCACTTTTATAGAGACGAACAGGTTTTGGTGTTGTTTATTAGTTAAATTAAAAATTCGTCACTAAACTAATAGTTAGTTAAATTACTATTATTTTCTCACCAAACATATTAATGTCAACGTGGTACAAGAATAGTTCTAATACTGAAGGATTCATTCCCATTCTTCTAAAGCCAACAAAAATAAATACGCGGGAAATTATACAGACAGACATGAACATGCGCCGAACTCAATGTGAAATTGCACATCGTTGCAATTGAAGACATTCATGACACTCTGCAGCATGCCAGGCATCGCTAAAATTATGACTCGATGTGTCGAGTGGATAAATCCCTGCTTCTCTCCGAAAATAGCGCCCCATTCTCCTTCAGCCGAAACATTAATGGACAAAGATAAGAATACAAACAATATATTAATAATTAAAAAAAAACACGTTGAAGGGTTACTACTATTTAGATACTAGGTCAGTATTTATTCGGACACCTCGATGCAGATGAATAGAAAACAGTCTACGGGCCGTAGTCAAACCCCTAATACTCCGGGCAAGCGGTCTACTTTACCTAATGACAAGCGAATTGGATATGTACTCTTTTGCTCCTTCCACAAATGGGCTCGAACCAATGTACGGTTCGTAAATCGTGTCCTTCAGCTGCTAGCGAGAGCACGCCATCAATTAACCCGTTTTCTTAAGGAAGTTGATCCATGCTATGCAGAAAAGACACAGACTAGGAATTTTACGTCTTCGGGGTGATAACGCTAAGTAGGAGTTCTTAACCAGTACAGTCGAACCTCCGTTATCGAATACCCCGTTTTCTAATATTTCCGTTATCGAATATTCAGACGCCTCCGTTAACGAATACTTTCTCCTCCGCTGGTCTCCCCTTTTTAGACACTGTCGGGTGCACGAGAAAAGATGCGCATGCGCGGCGGTTGGGCACACGATCCTACGCCAAGGAGTGAATGTTAGAGGTGGGGAGCCGATTTTTTCTCCTTAAGTATTCGTTAACGGACATTTAAATGCCTCGCCTTGTTCCGACCATATTCGATAACGGGGGTTCGACTGTATTTATATTAAATACAAACAGCTTCTTACAAAACTATTCCGCATTATTATTATCTTCGTATTGGCATGTCCTTCTTTAAGGGCAGCAACTTCACGATGTAGGCGGTCCCTTTGTACTGCTACAGTTTGAGTTAGACCAAAGTCGAATCAGTCTATGTGTCATCTCACATCCCCACCCATAGGGCAGCTATTTGTGGCCTTCATAGAGGAAACATCATTCTTGTCAACTCAGTTTTTTCCGTCTGCTGAACGTGCGATGGCAGTTGCAGAATGTGGATAGCAGTTTTGACCGTCTGCAGACCGCTGAATATATCAGTCCCATCTTGTAAATACGTACAAGTTCCCCGTGGCCAGTGCTCATGGCAGTTTTGCCCTTAGCCATTGACCAACAGGCCCATTGGATCGTTGTAGGGCAGCTGTATGCCAATAAAAAACTTGGTTTGTCTGCACCCTGGTCAGGTTTCACATATGCGTTGATGTACGGTACCCGTTTTCTTCCTAGACGTCTCTTAGACGAAACCCTCGCATTTTCCACTACCGGCCCAGTGAAATTTTTAGTAGTTACTAACTTAGCTGTCTACGTTCACGATGCCGCTCGATCGCGCAATGACCCGGCCTCCAGCACAATGCAACGCGCATTTTAGATTCTAGTTTATTCAAGCACTAATCACAATTCCAAACTAAGCCCAACCTTGTGAAGTTATTTAGAAACTGAATTCTCTGTCATTTGGAGGGGGAAATGATGATACTTGGAACAATCTCCTAACGTAATGATCTTTGAGAACAATGACAACCATTAACGCCGCCAGTAAAATAGTACTACTTATTCCCAACGTACGAGCTGCCGATTTGTAGCAGCCGATTCGAAAAATGCAGAGTTTAACATTATTCTAATATTTCCAGTAGTATATTATTCATAATTTTTATGTTATATGTATAGCTAGATGTATACCTTTCAAGGTAATATAAAAAAAGAATCCCTACATTCGGAATCCGCTGCTGCGAATCAGCTGCTAGCGTCAGCATCATTCCCAACCGTAGAGTCATGGCCCAACTGATGATTTAGTGAACCAGTTGTTGCCACTGAACAGAGACAGGCGCCTCTATTTTATACCACCACCGCTGGTTGTGACGCCGAATAGCAATTCAGCTACCACGTTATTGAAAACAAGCTGCTTGCCTTGAGTTCAGTGTTGGTTCAGATAAATCTTTCAAATGTTACCACTCTGCCAGAGGCCAACCAAACTACAGTGACTACCAAAAGTCGTTTCTCGATCAGGAATTAGATAGTAACAAACCAACCAAACGATCATCATGATCGTGAGGTCATCAATTCTCACAGTTCGCGTGTGCGTAGAGTTTTGAAAAGCATGCTCCTCCTCTCAGAGTTCGGGCTCTTCCACCCATGTCTCTTCCTCGCGAATGGTCATAACCGATCCACACCACAGCACAAACTCCTTGCGGCGGCCCTCATGGAGACATTAGACCATCTTCTTCGGATCGAGAGGTTTGTGTTTCTGCACCAGATATCAATGTATGTGAGAACCAGCTGAATTAGGTCCGCAAGAGAGCTCAGAAATAAACCACGGTTAAGAAGAAATATATCCTCCGGGTATCCCGTGTCATGTGAAATCTATGGTCTGTTATATACGTTTATGCATTTCCACTTTCTAGCTACCAGCCAACATCCTTTGCGGTGACTGCCTGTATTGATATGGTGCACCATAGGGCTCTTCATATGGACTTCACCAACGGGGGTTACCAAACGATCTGATGTAGGGGTGAGTTTTCAAAAATATTGCTCCTCTTAGAGCTCGGGCCTAATTATCTCTAGCTCTTATTTGCATACGAAAATACCCCGAACCGCAACCACGACAACCCCCCTCCCCTTGCATTCATCACCTCCTTGTGTTTCGACCGAGCCTAACCCGCCGATAAGGCTCTAAGGTTCAGACTCTATGGCGAGGGTTCGGGAAACACCCGATCTGAAGCAACTCCATTCTCCCTGAGACTACCATTAGCGGCAAGTCTAATGGAGTTTTTCGGTTTAGATACCTTCCTATTCTCTATGACCCTCTGCAACTCACACGTCGAAGCAAGCGGGATCTATCTTAGCCCGGGGAGGGCTCGACCTGTCCTACAAAATGCCTCTAACCCAGCTTGCGGACTATTAGAAACCACTACCCGCGTGAATACACCGGTTGAAAAAAGTTCCCCTAAGGGTTCTCCCCGGCTTGATAGCTCCCACGAGTACCATTTAATATGACTTGGTAAAATATGTCGCGGATCGCCGTAGTTCAAACTACGTCCCACTACCAATTGTGTTCTCGCCAATACGGAATTGGTCGCCCAGATCGGTGAGATGAGGAGTCCCCAAACCCTTTCAGGGATTAAAGTGATATTAAGTCGTTCTTCCAACGCTGAAACGCTAAATCTCGCAGAAGGTTAAGTATTCTAGAAAAAACGCATAACGTATAATTTCTTAAGATCAAATTTTACATGTTATTTAGAAAATTCTCGTGGTACAGAATCATTATTCCTGGCAAATTAAGAAAAAAAATTTCACAATAGATTAATGTACAGTAAACGAACAATGGGCGCACATCTAAAGTAGTTACGTTTATTTACCAGTTTATTTATCGCCATCCTACAAAACAAATTTACAAAGAAGGGGCAAGGATCATCAGATATTCACCTGCTAAACATCATTCCACCTACATATTGCAGGCACGAAGCAGGTTTGAACGCCATTTCTCAAGCCATAAACGAATCTGAGGAGTCTCTCAATTCTGTAGCGAGACATTCGTAATCAGGGTCTGATGTTAAACCATGATAACTTTCAGAAAGAGACAATTGTTATTAAAGAGACTTTACATGGAATGTCAGAAAAACCTTACCGAAATTCATAGACTATATAGATCCGTAAATTGGTTTATAACAATTTACATGGTGCAAAGAATAGCATGTGATGGACGCATCCGTAAAAAATCTATACGCGCTTGAAGCGAAAGGTACTGCTTCAGAACACCATAAATCGATGAGACTAGTTTTTTACGATTGTTAGGAAGTAGTGCACATTATCCAAATATACATGTTATAATTATATTTCTCGTACTTGTGTCACATTTAGTATATAACCAGACAACCCCAGCACAAAACTTGTTAATGTTTGCATGCGGTATCATAAGGTAGTGTACTCTGTCGATGTTTCATCTATAATGCTATTGTGCAGAGATCAATCACGAAAATAAAAAACGTCTAGATAGATGAACAAGGGAAAATCTTTATAGGTTGTTTTAGAAATTATATTTGAAGAGGAACAGTTAAGGTTTAAGAATTAACCAGTATAACGAATAAACTGTGGACTCCGGAATGAACAAATATAGAACACACTGCTTTTAATAATATCTCAAATATCGAGACTATTGTACGCAAAAGACCGAGTTAACGGAAGGAGAAAGGTGGCTTGTTGCACATTCAAACATCAACTTGGTAGAAACAAGCAAGGAGAGAAATTTGTTAAAACGTATTCAGAAGACCAATAACTACGTCAGTCATTTAGTCAGTACATTTGAGGTTATTTTCCAGTTTCGTTGATATCGAGAAAATGGTTATTCTTTGAAATTTTAGTTTCAAATATTCCCAATTCGCAAACTAAGAAAAATTCTGGAAGATTGAGATAAGAAGAAAAGTAGAAACGAAGGCAACGCAATCATATACTTTTTAGGTTGTTCTAATATACACAAATTCACGAAGAAACCGCAAAAGAGTCCGAAGTACTCTCAAATTACAACAAACTATGAGCTGTAAAATCGATATTCAATCCGTCGAGAAAAGAGATTTGTAGAAGTCACAGACTGTAAGAAAAACGGCCATGTAGTCTGACTGAAAAACGACACAGCTCTATTGAATTTCATACTGATACTCAGTAAATTAAAAAGTATTAAACACAAAGAAATAGAGTTGGGAATTATAAAGAAGCATTCATTTTGAACTAATACTTCTCTATCATTGTTAATCTTATTTCGCGTATTTGAATACTTCATAGGTCAGGAAGTTTTTTGTTCTATGCCCTTTGGCTTCAAAACAAGATTAACGAAGCCTTTCGCCCCCCTAAGTCCGGAATCGTTTCGTGTTTCCCGAACTAAACCCAATTAGTAAACACGTGATCCGACTAATCACTCGCTGCACGAATATTTCAGGAAATTCTGGTACGTTCATCGATTAAAAATCTATAGATTTCGTCTAGTCGAATTCGTAAATAAGAACAAGAATTTTTAAAACTTCAACCCCACACCGTAGGCGAAACAAATAATTAATAATCATCGTTCGGGTTATAATTTAGAGGTGGAAATTCTATTCAATAGTAATACATTTTCGGACAACGCTCGCATTAAGTAAAGTATCAAGTATTAACAAAAATAACGTTTACTTCAGCAGTGGTGTTTTGGATATATCCGACAACATCTTCCCAAAGATGGTCATGGTTATTTTCCAAATTACGGACCCACCCGAAATGCCCCCCCCCCCCCCCCCACAAAAACAAATTCCACGAATGAGACCGTCTCATAATATTGTCAGAATTTGAAAAAAAGGCTCGAGAACTTTCAAAATGGAGAAAAAGATTCATGATAGAAAACAGTAATGAATATCAAAATAGACAAATGAGACAAATGGAGACACATCAAAATGACTTGATCAGATGATAAAAGTTCGAGGAAGAATCCAAAATGAAGATGAGAAAAAAAATAGGAAAGGGAAGGGGTTCATAATGAGATAAATTTCTATTGTGAAGGACATGGGAAAAACTAGGAACAATGACATTGTCTTTGATCAGTACTGAATGTTGTATGAAATTACAACCCTTACTACAAAACCCAATGTGCTCACAAGAAAAACATAAAACAAATGCATCAGTGTAGACGGAAATGAATTTTGTTGCTCTGAGGCACCAAAAATGGCAGATCTATAACAAATGAGCGTCAAGATATTGTGACTTCGATTTGAAGCTTCTATTCACTAATGCTGGGAGCAGTTTGTTCCAAATCGTGTTACCGATCAAATCTCTAAAAGTGGATGGATTCGTTTTGGGATATGGATTCTATTTGTTCCTCATATTTAGGTTGCATGACGTGCCATGTCAAGTTGGAAATTGTCATTACTACGGCGAGTGAAGAAACGCAACCAACGTTTTTCATGTATTCTCTCAATGAATCAAGTAGTTGCACGCCAGTGATTGGTTTGTTTTCCCTTTGTATCTTATTTAATTTCGTAAGCTATCAAAATCAGCTTCAGGACTTCAAATTTATTATATTTAACTAAGAGAATACTTTCAGAAATCAGCTTCTCCATATAGACGCAAAAGCCTTTCCCTCTGTTGCTGGCCACTTCCGGACAGCTACTGTATGAAAAAAACTCAATAGCTGCGGTACTAAATTTCAGGCGAGCACTAAACATGAACGGTACGGAACAACGCGACGGCGCTTATTTCCTCAGGCGTTCCTGAGTAATTTTTCCGTGTAATTGAGTTCTTTGGTTTGATGGTAGAATACTTGTTCGCGCTTTAGAGGTTTTTTCTTTTTCCCCAGATGGACCTATAGTTACTAGGACTCCGAACCTTCTCCCACTTCGATAAATTGGATATTCGTTTCATCAATGGGAGTTTCAATATGTTATTCAGATTACAGATGGTGCAGAAAATTTCAAAACACAGTGACATTCCTGCAAATAATATGCTCCATGGCTAACCATTTGCAGGACACAAAGACTATTGGGAAAGACCCAACATGATCAAAAGAATATTAGTGTAATATAATGTTCGCGGTAGTTATACGTCGTAAATAGATCTTCGATTGATCTATTGCAATTTACAAATTAAAATCATTCTTTTCTCAATGATCATACATTAATGTTTCTCCACGGCGGTCCCGAAGCAACACCCTTCGAAGGTGGAAGGTGAAGGGTTCCCAAGATGTCAGCGGACTTTCTCGATAGGTAAAAGGGCTATTTAAATGTATTGGGATTGTAAGTGTAACACACTTTTTTATGTGGTGACCGCATATATATATTCCAATTGCCATTCTACGCGAACAGTTAGAAATGTTTGCAATGAGGTGACATGTACGTTTAGTGTCAGAAACCAGGTTGACATCTTCAGTTTAGATGAATACGACCAAACGATGTACCCAAGAATTCCCCTCATCTGTGCATCCGATGAACATTCCTTCTTGCTTTTGCTGCGTATTGTCGCTCTTTTTCAGTTGAAGCAAATCGTGTTGTCATGCAAATCACGGTGAAAAACTTGGCTCATTAGATTTTATACTGGGAGAAATCCCTAGGTTTTGTATCAAGGTTGCGTGAGGTTTTTGTTTCCTGGTTTACTTACTCTATAAAAGTATGGGATCATCCTTTAACACTGGATTCGTGCGTTTCGGTCAAGGCCCACGCGGAAAAAAGGGATCTTATGGGCGCCCATCGCCTTGGGAGCAATAGTGGGAAGCGGACTTCATTTCTAATGGTCCTCCCACATAAAACAATGCGTGAAGTTTGAAGGATCACAGACAAATCATGTGGACACTAATACAAAGTGTGACGTTTAGAACAATCCGTCTGTGAGACGTCATACTGCAAACATTGTTTTATGTGAGAATACCTTAAACTGGCATGCGAGATTCGGTGCTAATTGAGCACTTTCAAAACGATTGAGGGTTGCCTCCTCCTGGGGCTAGCGCGGCGTCATGTTTACATAGGATCACTTTTTTCCATGTACGCTGTGAGAAGATAAGGAAGACGCGAAACAAAAGTATGAAGCAAAAACATGATACAATACCTAGAAGTGTCTCCGTGTATGAAGATAAATTAATTTCGTTATATATAAATTCCGAGAAATAAATGAGACTTTAATATAAAAGTTAGGCTTAACATTAACGACTTTGTTTTGCGATAACTTCCGCTTCTTTATGCCGGTTTGGTAAAATATAAATGCTAAACATTATCAGTTGACCAACGATATTCTAACAAAATTTTGCATAAGATGGCGGCATTGTTATACTAGTCTACTAAACCGGTCCAATTTTTTAATATTAATTAACCACTTCAATGGTAATGGATCATATATGTACAAAAAAAATTATTGACAAACGTGGTAATGGATCATATGTGTACATTTTGCAATAACTTTTACAATTCTTAATGAATTTACATGAAACTTCGTATACCAAGATATTTTGGCGGATCCAATATGGCGGCTGTAAATTTGCTAAATTTATTCAAATGTGCGGCGCACATTTTTCTTTATACGGAAAACAGCTGAAAATTGTTACTCGGGGGTTTTCTGGGTCGCTGATTACGAATCTGAAGTTAGATTTTGAAAATTCAAAATGGCGGATCCAAGATGGCCGACCGAAATGCGAAAAATTACCCAAACTTTATAAAACTGGGTTCTCGGGGGTTTTCGGGCCCGCTGATTATAAATCTGAAATCAGATTTTGAAAATTCAAAATGTCGGTTCCAAGATGGCCGACATAAATGTACAAAATTTACTTGATTTTGATGAAAGTTGGTACTCGGGAATTTTTTGGGTCGCTGATTACGAATTTGAAGTCAGATTTTGTAAATTCAAAATGGTGGATCCAAGATGGCCGACATAAATGTGAAATATTAGTTGATTTTTTAAATGATTAATTAAATGTTAAATGATATATTTTAGGAAAAAATGGAACCCGTGTTTCACCGTTTTTCGATATCTTAAGTACAGGGCTGTACCACTTCTGGCACTTTTTTTTTTAAACAGCTACCACTGAAGTGGTTAACCCTCCTGAGCACCAGTTTTTCTTTTCCCATATGGAAACAATGTAGTTTGGACGAATATATTCGTCATGGTGCACAGGAGGGTCAATATACAGCAAAAATATAACATTGGTCAGGAAACTTCAAATCGAAACTGATTCTAAATATTAATGAACCCCAACAATAAGCCATCTAGAATAGTTAAGAATCCAAAATGTATGATTTCGATCTGACAGCATAAATATTCTATTTTCAAAAAGAGAGCAGATTGCAATAAAAAATTTACCGAATCCGGAAGTAAAAAATCTGCACCACTCGTGAATCGTGTTGACATGGCGCAAGAATAGATTTTTTCGCATCAAGGGAATGCGATCAACATGACCCGAGGGAGAGCGAAACCTCTCCGATAATCGGCTCTGGATGTTTGAGTTGTTTACGCCCTTCATACGACCATAACTCTTCGTCATTGTGGGTACAAAATTCGAGTTTATACCCAGTTAGGAAACTGCCGTGATATTTTACTTTTGCAAATTCGGATGCAAACTTGAATGTCCCAGTATGATGAAAAGGAAATAGCATAAAAAGTAGTTTTCGAGAAAAAGTATATTTCTGTGAACTTGTCTTGTTTTCCACGTATCAATTCTAGCCTATTAATAATTCATTCTTTAGTGGACATCAATCTTATGTTACGGCTCTGAAAATCTCGCGCACGCAAAAGTTGCAGAACAAAATGGTAGAGCATTTACCAACAAGGTCAAACAAATCCTATTAATATATATACTTCCCACTGATTTGGACGCAAACAGAATTTTCTAAAAATCTCGCAAAGCTCAAGTGCTATGTGAATAGAGTATTTTCGTAGTTCATCATGTCGACATTCGCAATCTTGCGATCTTGGTGAAGTTTCATTCTCAACCTCCCAATATTGAATGGATGGAATACGTAGATAATAAAGAGTATACTGGTCGCCAATAAATGCAATGCGTTCGTATCCCTCTAGGCAGGGTGCTGGTGTAAAAATTCCGTATTCGTGTTTTGTCACCGCGAGACGTAGAGGGCATAGGGGACTTTCCACTAACACAAAATATAGCTTCACCGTTACGCAGACAAAAGTACGACGTTCTTTCTATACTAATAATTACGCGTTCGGGTTTACCATTGAATCGCTGCTGGGCAACATTAACTTGACCAGGTGAAATTTTAACTAATAAACCACAACATTTACTTCTATAAGTGAACTGGACTTCCCTGAGAGAAACCATAAAACCTTATACCATGAACCGTAACCATGAAAACTTATGAAATTATTTAACAAAAATGGACGACGATGGAGTTGTAGAATGGTACCATGCTGGATCTGGCAGTTTCATCTTCTTCAGTCCTTCTTCGTACTGGAGGCGTCGCTAAGATCCTCCTTGGATATGTCATACATAACCTATCAGGCAGCTGCATACGTTCGACGTACAGTAGTCCTTCCCTTATTCTAATTTGTCCAGTCAGGTAAGATGGCGGCCTTCCCTTATTCTAATTTTCCCCTCTCCCCCACTACTTAGATTTGTAGTCACACTTGTGTCTCTTTTTCTTTTGTTGCGAATGCGCCGTTATTTGTACAGTAGTCCTTCCCTTATTCTAATTTGTTCACTTCTCCTATTCTAATATTTCCCCTCACGCGTTCTCCCCATCGCACCTACAGTACTCCCTCCCTTATTCTAATTTGTCCAGTCAGGCAAGATGGCGGCCTTCTTCCCTTATTCTAATTTCCCCCTCTCCCCCCTACTTAAAATTGCTGTCTCACTTTTGTCTCTTTTTCTTTTGTTGCGCATGCGCCGTTATTTGTATTTTGAAAATCCACACGTTAACACACATCAGTGGGGAGAACGCGTGAGGGGAAATATTAGAATAGGAGAAGAGAAAAAATTAGAATAAGAGAAGACATTAGAATAAGGGAAGGACCACTTTACTACTTTTCTTAGCAGCACATATGACATATAACTGCGCATGCTCTGCGAAAGAGAAAGAGAGATGAAAAGCGAGACAGCAAACGTTTAGTGGGAGAGAGGAGAAAATTAGAATAAGAGAAGAAGGTCGCCAAATTGTCCAGTCAGGCAAGATGGCGACCTTCTTCTCTTATTCTAATTTTCCCCTCTCCCCCACTACTTCGATTTGCTGTCTCACTTTTGTCTCTTTTTCTTTTGTTGCACATGAGCCGTTATTTGTATTTAGAAAATCCACACGTCAACACATGTCAGTGGGGAGAATGCGCAAGGAGAAATATTAGAATAGGAGAAGAGACAAAATTAGAATAGGGAAAGGACTACTGTATAAAGTTTCGCGCCTAATGTTACTAACATGCGCGGTAATATCTACGAACATTCGATATTCGTAATGGGAGTTTTACCAGAATACTCGCGAAAGTATCCGAAAGAGGGACGTATTTTTCCCCCTTTTTGCCCCCCCCCCTTCACGCTAACACCCCACAGGTAAAATGGGGTAATGTTTCCTGATTGGTTGCCACCCCCTCCCCTTCCTCCCTCCCCAAGTTAATGTGTCACGCACAGAAGAGAGGACTCGTCTTTTCCCCTTTAACACATATTCACGCATGTACAAAACGCTGACGTGTCATGGAAAGACATAAAAAAGGGGCCTTTCTAAATATTCTGGTACAATCACTGTACTCGTTGTAATAAAGGCAGGCTCGCGAAAATGCACGCAAAGAGTATCGCTGATTTATGTAAGCGGACGTTTTTTTTTTCAAAAAACAAAAAAAATCCTCTGGTTATTCTCGTACTGGACTATTTCTTGTTAAGGCGTCGTGACTCGCACGGTCTTACATTGGTATATCCAGCGAAGAATAAAAAGGAGTCCGGAGATTGAAGGACTAAATTCATTAATCGAAAATACTAGCACTTATGCCTCATCAAACTCAACGCAATTAGGAAATACTAGTATATTTTAAAGCATATTCATTCAACATTCATAGATTCCAGGTATTTCTATAAATGTTGAACAATTGCCAAAATCTTAAATTTCACAATTGACGTTTTTCTGGCAACTTTGACCGAGTGTTATTAGTGGCCACGAGGCAAGAAACGACTTAGCTCTTTCGGCGTGTAGCAATCACTGTAGTCCAAAAGGGATTCTGGGGAAGGTAATACCAAAATATGGTGTCTGGTGTAAAGTCAGTACTCTCTTAGTTCTTAAAACCTTAAATATTATCGCTTGACTCGGGCTAATATACAAGTAAACCGAAAGAAAACTAAATGCCTCTAGAACGCCTTCAAGGTCTAAACGGAAAAATTTCGAAATTTGGAACCAACGAAGCGCATCTCGATTGGGGAATTTTGAAAATACTCTCATTTTCCAGATAATACTGATATGGACGACGCATTTCCATTGTTAAAGGCATCCGTAGATTTAGGCACCATGGACAGGTATAATTTGTCACATTTTCATTTGAACTGTATCATGAGTCAGCCTCCTAGATGCCTATATTTTTTGCGATCCCTCCATGAAGCCTTTACTTTCAGTGCTTCGAAGCGAACAATACGCATCCGTGCCATATTTAAGATTACTTTCAAAACAAAAAATGGACGCTTACTTGTGGAAGTCATCAGAGATTATGGCACGGTAGTCATCAGTGATTTGCTTATTATCCGTAGCTTGTAAATTAAAAATCAGTATAAACCGTTGCGAACAATTTAAACTACCGCACCTGATAATACTTGATCAGCAATCAGCGTTCTTTAGATACTATAATGCAATATTTCAAATGGCTCTGGAGACGCCTTGCCAAGCAACAATTCAGATTTTGAAGATTCAGATATTTATGAAAAAAACAAACCCTCTACACGGAGAGAAATGTGAAAGGATGAAACTGTAGGTATTCCTTCGCCACTGTACTAAGATTTGGTGCTGGTTCTGCACCATGTGTCGCGTGATATCAATCTAAGAAACCCGCAGTCTCAGACTGTGAAAACGCTTAGGTTGAGACTGCAAAACTGCGATGCTTTCTTCGAGGCTTTCTTCCGCCTAAGTTTTACTTCTTAGACTAGGGCTCTCGCGGACTTTTTTGTAGGAAATTTCCTCCTCTAAAAAAAAGGTTTAGTAAATTTTTGCTCTATCTTGCACCGTTTTCGATACGGAAGCAATAGAATGAAAAACAACGTATTCGGCGTCCGACGCCATGTTTATCTTTTGTTTTAAAAACTCGATGTTCTTCGTTGCGATATTTGATGATATATTATCAAGAAAAATAACCCACCTTGTTGGTTTTGGATTGAATTGCTTTTGTCAGCTCAATCAAAAACATATGAGACAATAAGACAGTCTCTTTCGACGGAACACTTTAAAATGAGGAAAAAGATTATTTTGTCCAAACAATCACATAGAAGATCTGTAGAAATATTGAACATTTCGCAACATTGCTTAATTTAAATAATACAATTTATAGGATTCAAAGAACTTTTAAACAAAATAAATAAGTTACGTTTCGTTTCTTTCGGATTTCCTAAACGAGAACATAATGTTCGAAATGTTTCAAATTTGCAACCAAGAGTTTTTTAATTTCAATTGAAGAATATTTCTGCGGTTAGACTAGCTGACAATTGTACCCGCCGTGATGTTTCGAATTGGAAAAAGATGAAGATTATGAACGAGATAACCTGGAATTCTTCTATGCAATTACACATACCATCTGATGTTCGGAAATTAAACAACACCCAGTCGCAAGCAGCACCGTCCCGTTACAAATTTCACATAAATAACTTTCCCAAGTAACTACTGCAGCAATAAAAAGCCACAAGGGAGCAACGATACACTTATTTCAAAACCAATTTCTGATTCGTTTCCCAAGCTTAGCAGATGTTCAGATATGCCTCTGTTCCGCATATATTCATATTTTCTTGGGTTCTAATTCGATGTTGCGATGGGACCTCTGGGAAAAATTTGCTATATTATGGGGATGTACGGACGTCTTAAGAATCCATTTCCGTTCTGGAATTCAAGTAACTGTTGGTGCTCAAATGCGAATGAAATAATTATGCGTCGTACTCAAATTAATAAATTTACAAACTTATCTGTAGTAAAAAAATTAACTCTCATCCAATAATACACCACTAATTGTGCGACTTTTCGCGGATTTTCAAAGGCCGGATATCATTCAGAATATAAAAATACTCTTCGTTTCTTATTCAGCGCAACCTGCTGCAGATAACTGAAGGGACAATACCAAAAATTTAGGAATGGATTTGCGATATAGGTTGTAACGAAATAAAAATATATGTCACGGTAGTTAATCTAAACCTTAATCAAGCGTTTGGTGGTTTGTTGTTATCTCATTGGGTCCGAAATTTGTTCTATGTAGACGATATAATCGACCCACAGTCAACGAACACTCATTGTCCAATATATCCATTGTATTATACCGAGCATTCGGACGTCATCAGACATCGATCAACAACCCCCAGATATTCCTCCCCATTTGGGCAAGTTCGGTTAAGCACAAGAGCCTCACGCATGCGTAAAATCCCTACCAGGGTCAAATAGTTAGGAGGAATGAAGATCTGTGGACTGTAACATACTTTAACGGATATATTAAATGCCCGGCATTATTATGAGGTACTCGTTAACGGAGGTTCGACTTTATACAACACATTTAAAATCGCCAGAAGATTCGCCAGAAAATTCGACGCAAACGCATTACATCAGTATCCGGTGAGATAATTTTACCCCGTTATCATTTGGTTCTGATTTCCTGCACGCTCGAAAATTGCGAGGAAATGTCACTTAAAAATGCGTGGTTGGAATCTTCAGTTCACTATTAGTATTTTCAAAATTTGGCTAACGTGTCGTCGTAACTTTGGGGCCAATAAATTTGAATGGAAAATTGAAGGAAATAATGTGACTCCGCATATATGGTTTCGTTTAAAGAAGATTCTGTGGCAACGATTTACCATTCGCATGGACCGCACGGCGAGTTCATCCGAGATTACTATCCAATACTTGTATGGTAAAATTTTGTGCGCAATTTATTATAACAACGACTGTCACTGTTAGTGATGTTCAGAGCAAGTACTGGAGGAATTCTGGCAAATATGTAGAGGGAACGTTACATCGTCTATCACTTGCATCATCTATGGTAATTTCGTAATATCACCATAACCAATCATTTAAACATCTTTTCATTTGGGAATTCATAATTGTAGGCTTCGTGTAAGTAGACAATTCGCGAAATAAAAGCATATTCATAATTTTTTATAGAAACTAATACCCTTCAGCGAACTCAACATTTACTCGGTTAAGAATCATCCCTCGCATTGTTAATACGGAAAAATCGAGTTAGTCATTCAAAAATCTTTGTGTGATTTCAATTAAAAATTGCATTTTTTAATGAAATCGTAAAGGGCTTTCGTAGAAGTGACTATTAAAAGCGATCGCATATTGTTAGAGTGCAGGTAATGAGACTTCGCAGGACTAGTCCCAAATTAAAGAGGGAAATATTAAAAGTAAATGCAGATGAACGAAGTATATTTCGATGTAAATAGCAGACATTTTCTGGACACAGGATGTTGAACCAAGAACACCATAGATTGTAGAAAAATTCTGTGGTACTACTTCGATTTTACTTCTTGAGATTTGGATCGACATTTTCTCAAAATTTGCTGTAAGCATTGCTGCTACTATGTTGTCAGCATCCGTTTCAAAACTCTTAGCTCAGTAGTTTCGATGAAGTCTTTTAACCAGGAATAGATACATGTGCTTATTTAATAAGCTAAGTCCATATTGGAAACCCATAGTACAGAGCTTTACTTTGAGGCCTTCAACATTTTTTCCCATCCTGTCATCGTCTTTCCAACTTATCTAATTCGTGTTAGATAGATGACTTTTAGGTATGCGACCATTGAATCTCTAACTAGTATCTTCTTGCCGAGTTAATATAAAATTTGTTCAAAATAGCTCTTCTTTATGAATGTTTAAAATAATTGGACATGTCTTGGTAAAGTTTATTCTTGCAGTACTACCAGATGTATCAAGTGCATATAGAAGTTTGTGTAACAACTTACTGTGAGTTGAGGAATGTACTCACTCAACCCAAATTATCAAACCACATTTTTGCACAATCTGTTCTCCAATAAATATAAATAAATTCTGACTCAGCCTAAAAAGCAGCTCTTTAAAAACTGAGGTTCGAGTTCTTTTACCATGGAACTATCTTATGGAAGACCACAAACGTTGCCAAATAAGAAGAATACATAACGTCGTCTAAGTACCAAAAGTGTCAGAACACATTGAAGACCCCAAAAACTCTCGAGAATGCAATTTCAAATGCTTTCGGTGTAGAACAAAAATCCTACTTCAAAGGATTAAACAAGAAATCAGTGAAAGCTACATAGACAAATATGAATCTTGAAGTCGATAATGTCAAATGAAATACATGTAGACAATGTTTCAATGCGTCCAACAAGGTAAAACCAACTGAAGGTAATTTTGTTGACATTTAGTAGAGTGTACCAGCGTTGTACAATTCCTATCGAATACATTTACTGCAGGGTAAAATATTGTCAATTGCTTATGAACGCAATGGTAAAAATCCAACTACGTATTTCAGTTTGAAGCTACCATACATGGCCATCATCAAAAAAGCTTAAAGACGAAAGATGATAGAATTTGCGAAGATAACAAATATTGTCCAAGACATTTTAGAAATGTTAGAATAGATTTCCAAGATATCAGAAGTTGAACTTAAATATTCCATTGTCAGTATGAACACCTGGAAAAAATATGATTCCGAAATAGTTCTTTCTTCCCAAAATGGTCACTAATAACCCATCTAAACCAGAATTGAAACGGATGGATATTTTGATCGCAGACGAGTCCAAATATTAGAGAATGCATTAAAAATCGTCGACGGTAACAGGAAACTGCATACAAAATTTAATTAATCACGAATTTTTTGGGGATCTTATCTTAAGCCGGAAATTCTCCTGGGACAATCGAAGCGTATGAAAGTTGTAGTCCGATTAATATTCCAAAATACCAGACTCATTGTCTTCTAGTCAACATAGTTCATTTACACGTTTGCATTTTTGTCTTTTGTGTTTGCAATTATAAACAAATCCATGATAGTACCCTCAATTAGGGATAACAATCGATGTTTCTTAATAAATGGACAATATCGCAAGGTAAAGAGTTGGCACCACGGCGCAGCGTCCCAACGAGGATGGTATATGGGTCTGACTAAAGTACCATTAACGCATTAATATCTTCGAAGCCTTTTCCGTGATATTTTGACTTCGTTTTATAAATCAGCCAAAGGCGGCGACATTTTTAACAGTAATCCGCTAGAGCATTATGCGAGAATGCTCCACTAATCAAATTTATTACATTTTTTACAATATTTCTCATCAAGCGTACTTACATCAAATCAATTTCATCATTGACGTATCAGCCATTTAAAAAATGCAATATACTTTGATCATTGTAATCGGTCATTTTCGCAGTCTGTTCTACAAATCTCAATTTAAAAAAAATGTCAATATACTATTCAAGTATACAATGTTTAAAAGTAATAGCTAAAAATCCAGTTCAATCAATCAACACCATTCGCAGGCATGGTCAGTAATTTCCGGAAAATTAAAACAATAATGAAATGTTCGTAAAAAAATAAGAGCACTAGATGAAGTCCTTTCAATACTGGAGTTTTAAATAAAGAACTCGCTAAGGATCCAGTCTAAGTTATGTGCGACATTAGAAGAACCATTCTCTTGTTCTACGTTTTATATTACGTTTGGGTACAAAATTTCACATCGTCAAAGCAGGGAAATCCGAGCCACGCCAAATTCGAAACCTGAATCTAAATGATTATCTTTTGCCATTTTAAAACCATAAAATTGTATGTGAACGTTCGAACCTGTGAACTCTTGCTAGTATATTGCAGTTTTATCAATATGCCATACCTTTTCATTGTATAGTTTTTTCACTTTGTTGTACTGTGAGAACCTTTTCGCAAAACTATCGAAAGTATCCTTTTATGCCTCAGCAAAATAAAAAAAAGGTAGTCAATTTAATCTGACGCAGTTTTACCCCCATTATTTTTTAGTTTGGACAAAAAAAGTTTGCCCGGCTTGTAGCAACATGACGTTGAACGATTAAGACATTTTTTCAAACAATTTCTCCAGCTTCTCCAAATCAGATTTTCAACTTAGCCCCCCTAAATAATTTTTTCTCCCAATTACAGTTAAGAATAGGCGGCTTGTTCCAAACATGCCAGTTTACTAAAAACCTAATGCGGATATTATCGTGTTGCTTAGTTAGTACAACTATCGGTTACATTTGACTCGGATTTAAGTTTCATTACTTCGACCTACAAAGTATGTCGGTCCAAGTTCGAATGTTGTTTTAACTCGATTAATCAAATTTGTTAAACTATGAAGTACCAGTTTAACAAGATTTACTTCTCTGCTTTAACAAAAAAAATGAAGTAAATTCAGCGAATCAATTACCCACCTTTATGAGTTTAGCAATAAAAGATTTTCCACTTCCAGGTGGTCCTCTTAAAATGATCGCAATCTTTGGCGGCCTGTTCAACCGTCCGGGAGGACAAAGTAATTCATCGACCACTGTATAAGTGGGAGTTTTTGCCAACTCCATAATTTTCGGCGGAACTTCAGGAACATTTTGCTGATTTTCGGGATTGCTGCAACAAAGTATAGAACATTAAGATCCACGAGCGACAAAAGATCCTGCTCATCAATCGAGTCTTATCGCTAAAAATTAAAGTTATACAAAAAGTATAGTTATTATTATTGAAATCATTAAATCGTGCATTTTGTATAGACAATGAAAACTTTCGCTTTAATATTAGCCAGAAATTTTCATGATTTTTACATGAATGTTTTTAATATCACAGTTTCTAGTTCTCGCATTTACATTACGAGACGAACTTTATCTCTCACTACTAAGCGGTGTAAGTACTTACTACGAAACCTTAAGAAAATAAACTAAAAAAAGTGCGACTTACTATGTTCTACGTGGTCTGATGAAATTTGCGCCCCGGGGTTAGCGATTGTGCTAATTTTGTAAAATAGCGTTGTGGAAAATTATCGTTAAATTTGCAATCTTGAAATATACAATCTAAAATGGTCTTAGACTGTTTTACAAATGTTGACACCGACAAAATGAAAAACGTTCCAACCCAAATGGTGAGTAAATAATAGAAGGCAAAAATGCTTAAGATAACAGTATTTGGAATTTCGAACATATTGCTTTTCTTAAATAATGCCTTAATATTAAATGTAGTTTTTGGTGGTATTGAGAATTAGTCACAACAAATGGTATCGAATCAAAACAAAGACATTTTGTTTGAAATCAGGTCAAAATTAAGATATTTGGATAAGTCGTGGATATGTCAAGAGTATAGAGTACTCCTTGATGTATAGAAATTAAAAATAGTATCAAAGGACCGGCGAGAAAAATATCTTAAGTGAATCCTGATGAAATGTTGAGTTGAATGAATTGTAGATAAATATAACATTTTAGTAGCTACGATTGGATTGGAATCAACAGTAGATTATCTGGTCTATTTATAAAGAACTTTTCATTTTATCTGCTGTTTTCGGGTCAATTATAAATCTTCGGGCACCTTAAAATTTTACATAATCTCATTTTGGATGCCGAATATCGTTACAGATTTCAACTGTGAAATAGAATGTAATCAACGAGATTCAGTTGATCACGTAATGAAAAGAATGAAGAACTAGTGATTAATTCATACAGTGGAAAGCATCCAGGAGATTAAAATATGTAAATTAGTAGAAAATCGATATCTTGATAATTTTGCAGTTAACATTTTGTTTCCCAATCCATATCATTTTAAATTGGATACATTATGGACGATTGCATAGTATAAAATACAAAATTTTTCGATAATGCACAACGCTGTTTAGATACCGCGTTAGGAAAGATTGATACCCAAGTATGAAATTTTCGAAAATGAGTAACAATTGAGAGGGGTCGAATTTTTAGCGATTTCTTGGTCCGAATGGCAATCATGATATCGTAAAGCTCGGAAGATTTGCGCATGTGATATCCATAAAAAAAAGTATAGGGTTACCAAGTGGATAGAGATTAAAGAATCAAACTTTAAATTTTCGAAAATCGAGAGGGAGGATTTTTATGGGTCTTACACACTGTTATCTAATATATATAGATAGTACAAACATAAGATATGAAAATGTTAAAGGTAATATATATCAACAAATAGTCACTCCCAATGCATTCAAGATTAATATCTAACATTCATAAATATGAATTACTCAAAATCATGTTATTCAAATATGATAAGCAATACATATTTGTAAAATATTTTATAATTAAACATTCAATATTCTCATTGTAATAAATGCATAAGAAAGTATTCGAGAAAAAATTTTCACGTGTGATGTTTTTCAATCGTTAAAAATATTCAGTTGTACAAAACATATTTCGCAACATATTAAATATAATTTTCATTTTTAAGTCGTGTAGTGTACCTGATTAAGTATTGCATTCTTGCACATGATTGTTAAACTTATCGCAAAAAATATCGTTGTAAATTCCGAAAGAACTATTGCATAATCGATAGTTAAAATATTATTCGGTCAGAATTACTATTTTATTATCATTAGTATTGTTATTATTGTTGTTATTATTATGAATATTATAATATCATTATTTTATTAGTACATACTAAACAATAGAGCGGGAAAGAAATAATATTATGTTATCAAATTCATCTGTACCCAGAATCAATAGATTCGTCAATATGACAGTCTTATGTCGCAGACATGGCTACGATATAAAAACAATAAACGAAATGCATGTCTAGCGGCGTTATTTGAAATCAGAGTTTACGGGTAACGCCGCAGTAATGAAATTGAATAGTGTCAGGTATCCAGATGGTAATGAACGATTTAGTTAGACTCGCGCGAGTACCTAAATTGAAACTGATAGTAAGGATTTCGTATTTTTTTCGGTTACGAGTACAATTTTTTTTTTTTGTAATTAAATTGGGCCAGTTTACGTAATACAAAAAGTCTGTCTAGTCTATCTTTAGCCACGATTTTATATACGTTTAAGAAGAACGTATTTGTTATATTAGGGGCACATTCAAACGTCGATTATCATTGTTGCAATCTACAGACAAGCTACTCTCAGAGACGCATATTTAAATACCCACTTCTCCTACTTTCATGGCTCATTTAAAATTGGCTGTACTAGGCCGTTCTTAAGGCAAACAGTTTAATCGTAAATTCTGCGGGGATAATTATCAATGATGTTTTTATATGCATATTGAATTTTGGAGTCGTATAAACCGACGTTTCCAAAAAATAACATGATAACTACATATACTCAATTTGCATTCCCATATTATTTCCGTTCTTACTGAGAAAGGCCATGAACATTATCGCGTATTTCATGATATCCCTATAAGAAACTTTGTCTGAAGAGTAGCGTCATTGCAAGTTAATGTACGATGATTGTATACGATCTATCGATTAATCAATAGCTCTGTTAAGCTTTAAATATATATATTCAGGTTTATATTTATATATGTATATATATATATATCTCAATTAATATATATATATAGATATATTTCGCATATATTTTTAGAACTGACTTAACGCCTTAAAAAACATTTCATACCTGGATTCGGGAACTGACGTTTGAGGGGTGGTGTCGGGGGTTGTATCCATCCAGCTAATATTTTCCTTAGATCTAGCAAAATTGAAAACGGACATTCGTAACGGATTGTATTCTAATTTTTTATCTAATTTTCATTTAGAGCACATTCTTTTAAATCCTTATTCTTTTTGTTTTGTGCAGAAAATGTCTTGTTTTAGTGTTTTTTGTTAAAAAAAATAAATGCAATTTTACAACAGGAAATTCGTATATATAAAATTCATTTATGACTATATTCAAAATTTGTTTAAATTGGTGAATTTATATTAAGTTTAAACGTCTGCATTCATTAATATAACTGTAAATGTATCAAATTCCAAGGAATTTATTGAAAGGGAATACAAAACATCCAACTATCGAATGTCATACCTGTCATCAATATTGCTTTCTTTGTTCCGCTGCTGATCCTTCTCATCTCGTTCTTTGTTCCTATCTTCTTAAAACAGACAACGTAATATGCACATTTTAACAATTTAAACGAAATAAAACTTACATGGTGTAGTAGTAGTTATATAAATTAATTTTTAAAATGCATATTCTCAAATTATTTTGTACGAAGTATTGTTTTAATTGAAAAACTTAAAGGTTTCAATTCAATTTTTGTCTGGTCAAATGCTTAGGATTATGTAAGATTCAGTAGAACCCCGCTGGATTGGCACTGCGCTGAATTGTCGGAATTCAGCCCCGCTGGATTGGCGTTTCTCGGAATCCCTTTACCGCCACCACGCCGCTCGTCGCCTCAGGGGCGTGTCTAGTTAGACATACGCATCGGTTTGGAGTCGCAGTAGGAAGCAGAAAGATTGTCTGTGATTGGTTATGAACGTCACGTGGTTACGGCGTAGAGGTGTAAGCGATGCTTCCCCTATTGCCGACAGTCCAGCGGGATTCTACTGTATTACTATCGAATGCAGAATTTAAAACAAAAATATGAAAAGTCAACTATCTTCATTATAGAAATTTAAGATTCAAAGTAAGTTACCTTTACTGGAATTTCTTTGGCTTCTTTCCGCCTCCCTGTTACCACGTTCATTATTGTCGCTTCTTTCGCCTTTTGGACTTTTGTCGTTTCTATTTTTTTCCTTCTCTAGACTTAAGAACTCTTTCTCAAGCTGATCGATTGCATCGCTATCGTCTGAAATCTTCCCTTTCGAGTCATTTTTATTTGTGGGACTCGGATCTTTCTTATCACGGGAGTTAGGGCTATCTTTCCAGTCATAATATCCTCTATCCTTCCTCTCATCTTTGTCTTTAGAATCAAATTGATTACTTGTGTTTTTATCGCTCTTAGCCGATAATAGACTTTTTTGTTGCCACTCTTTGATATTTCGATCACATTTATCCAACAATACTCTAGGGATTTTTTCCCTTTTGCCCAAAGGACTTTTTTCACGTTTCGGCAATGGACTTTTTTCACGTTTCGACAAAGGACTTTTATCGCGTTTGGATAATGGACTTTTCTCACGCTTACTCGATGGACTTTTGTCGCGTTTGGGCAATGGACTTTTGTCCGTTTTCGACGAAGGACTTTTTTCTCGTTTTGGGAAAGGACTTTTATTATCGCGTTTCGACAACGGACTTTTATCGCGCTTTGATGAAGGACTTTTATCGCGCTTCGATAGTGGACTTCTTTGTCTTCTTTCTCGTTTCTCTTTAGGAGCTTGCCTATCGTCTCTTGAACGAGATGAGTCAGTAATACGGGAGTCTGTAATTCGAGGAGTAAATGACCATTTAACGTCCTGCTCTGGAATCTTCATAACATCACGATATTCTTTAAGGTTGTTTTCATTTTCTTCCCAGTTCTTGAAATCTGTAATTAAACATTGTTTCGGTATTGCAGGCTTTACCTTGCCATGACTGTAGTCAAAACTGTGAGCCGGTACTTTATAATCCCTTGGAGAATGCCCGTAATCTACTACTTTCGCAGGAATATGTTCGGACGTATCCTTTATTCGAGTTTGACTTGCATGGTTATAATTGAATTGTTTCCCAATACAGAACTCTTGCGGGGGTGGTCGATAACTTTGAGGTCCACGCATGGAGGGATTAAAAGTGTCAGAGTTTCTAGGTTCATTAAATGGCCTATTTTGCGAAAAAGGCTTACCCGACCCAATTTTGTCTCTGTTTGTATCCCATGGTCCAGGAAGGCCACCACCAGGTCCGCCATGACCTCGTATACCTGAATCCATATTGTCCCTGCCTTTCTCCCATGGGCCAAAGGATCCCCCGGAAAGGCCGCTCTGACCTCGAATACTAGAATCCACCTTATCTCTGCTTGTACTCCATGGTCCCGATAGACCACTGCCGGGACCGCCTAATCCTCGACTACTCGAATCTACCTTATCTACTCTCGTATCCCATTGCCCTGTTAGTCCACCACCAGGTCCGCCCATACCTCGAATATTCGAATCCACCTTATCTCTGCTATTATCCCAAGCTCCCGGTGGTCCACCACTGGGTGCGCCTGGTCCGCGATTGTTTGAATCCATCTTGTCTCTATTAGTATCCCATGGTCCCTGTGGTCCACCGCTGGGTGCGCCTGTACCTCGACTATTTGGATCCATCTTATCTCTATTAGTATCCCACGATCCCGCTGGTCCACCGCTGGGTGCGCCTGAACCTCGGTTAATTGAATCCATCTTATCTCTATTAGTATCCCACGGTCCCGCTGGCCCACCGCTGGGTGCGCCTGAAACTCGGTTAATTGAATCCAACTTATCTCTGTTAGATCCACCGCTGGATACGCCTTGACCACGATTATTAGCATCCGCCTTATCTCTATTTGTCTCCAATAGTCCTGGTGGTCCACTCGCGCTGCGAATATCTGAATCAACCTTATCTGCAGGAATTTCCTTAGAAGTTGATAATTTGTCCATCGGTTTTACAAATTCATGGTCTGTTTTCTTTACAGCAGGTTCTAAACCACCTGCTTGTAATGGTCTACGATCACGGTCACGGTCACGATCACGATCACGATCACGATCACGATCGCGTCCTCGGTCACGATCACGATCACGGCCTCGGTCTCTATCTCTCTCCCGTTCGCGGTCCCTATCTCGATCTCGCTCACGTTCCCGGTCTCGGTCACGATCACGATCGCGGTCTCGATCTCGCTCCCGATCACGTTCTCGTTCACGGTCACGGTCGCGATCACGGTCACGGTCACGATCACGATCACCTGAACCATCAATACCTGGCTTGGTTCTATCCATCATGCGCGGTGGACTGCCTAAAATCGATTTTCCAAATGTTCTGTCATCAACATCCATCGGTGTCTCTTTCTGTAATCGCCCACCACCAATTGCGGTGATTGGTTCATCAGAAGACTTGTCTAAAATCTTGTCTTCAACAGGCTTATCGAACTCTGGTACATTAGGTTTCATTTTGGAAGTTGAGCCTAACGGCATAATCGTCACAGGCGCAAGTGTAGTAGATCCAGGTACTGGCGGTCTTTCAAATCTAAATGATAGAAGTGATGGTATCGCCGGTTTTGCCGTATCACTAGGTTTCTGATCACCGCCAAATGGAGGTCTCGTCTTGAAATCATCTGTGTTAGAATTTCTTGGTTCAAAAGGCGGATTTTGAGAACCAAACGGACCTCCGACATTAAAATTTTGTGGCGCAAAAGGTGCGTTAGGACCACGTGGTCCAAATGGCATCCCCATCCCTCGCGGACCAAAGGTATTGCCGTCCATATTTAAATCTTTAGGCCCAAAGGGACCACCTGGTCCACTACCTGGTCCGCGATTACTGGCGTCCATCTTATCTCTGTTCGTATCCCACGGTCCAGAGAGTCCAGCGCCTGGCCCGCTTTGACCGCGTTTACTGGAATCCAATTTATCTCTACCTGCATCCCATGGTCCAGGAGGTCCACTGCCAGGTCCACCAGGACCACGAGCGTTCATGTCCATCTTATCTCTGTTGTTATCCCAAGGTCCCGAAGGTCCACTACCTGGACCACTCGGCCCGCGTTTGCCTAAATCCATTTTATCTTTAGTTGAATCCCAAGGGCCAGATGGTCCACTACCGAACCCACTTGGACCGCGAATGTTCGAATCCATCTTTTCCCTATTTGCGTCCCACGATCCAGGTGGTCCACCACCTGGTCCGCTCTGGCCGCGCATATTCGAATCCATATTGTCTCGATTTGGTTCCCAAGGTCCCTGTTGTCCCGCGGATCTACCAGGTCCTCTTGATCCTCCTAAACCTGGCCCACCAGGCCCGCTGAATAAACTGCTTGGACCCCGGCTACTCGAGTCCATATTATTATCCCTTTTACTAGGATCCCATGGTCCATCAAATTTATTTTGTCCAAATGAACCGCCTGGTCCACCAGGGCCCCTTAAATTGGAATCTTTGAAATCTCTGTTCATATCTCGTGGCCCATCGAAATTCTTCTCTCCAATACGACCAGGACCACGAGGGCCCATATCTGAAAAGTCCCTACCTTGATCAAGATTCTTTGGTCCAAAAGGACCACCCGATTCGCATGATCCTCCAAACCCTCCAGGTCCGCTCGACCCACCAAACCCTCCAGGTCCGCTCGACCCACCAAATCCTCCAGATCCGCTCGACCCACCGAATCCTCCAGGTCCGCTCGGTGCACCAAATCCGCCAGGTCCTCTGGAAATATTATCTTGAAAATCTCTGTTAAACATATCTCTCGGTCCTTCCATATGCTTTTGTCCGAATGGTCCTATAGGGCCGCCTGGTCCACCAGGTCCACTTGGCCCACTAAATTTCCCAGGGCCCCGCGGGCCTATATCTGATAAGTCTCTTTTCATATCTCGTTGCCCCTCAAAGTTCTTCGATCCATACGGACCACTAAATCCCCCAGATTCCCTGGGGCCACCACCACAGCCACCTGGTCCACGTGGTCCCATATCCTGAAAATCTCTATTTCCATCTCGCGGGCCATCAAAATTCGTTTGGCCGAAAGGACCGAAGTTACCTCGAGGACCTGAATTAGAAAAATCTCTATTATTTCCGTCTCTCCCGCCTTCAACATTCTTTGGACCAAACGGACCTCCAGGACCTCTTGGTCCATCGAATGATTTCGGCCCCATGGAATCAACCGGTCCACGAAGGTCGATATCTTGAAAGTCTCCTTTCTTTTCATCTCTTCCATCAAAATTTTTCGGTCCGAAAGGTGCACCTGGACCAGCAGATGCACGAAGATCTTCATCCTTTCCACCAAACGGTGGTAATCTCCCAACGTCGGGTCCACGAGGACCAAAAGGCATCGGACCTTGCGAACCAAACGGCATATTTCTTTCCTGACCCATTGCATTTAAGTTTCTTTGCTCGAATTTATTTGTCGATGCTGCTCCCGATCGTGCATCTTCAGGTTTATTAAGAGTTGGCTTGTCATCAGCAGGCGTAGTGACAGGATCAAGATTTGGAAGATCTGGAGGTGGCTCCATATCCAAGTCTTCAGGTTTTGGGTCACTCTCTCCCATGAACGGTAGTGATTCAGATTTCGCTGATTCAACCGAATCTTCATTCTCCTTATTTTTGTCATCGGTTATTTCTTTTTTATCAGTCTTTGATGTATTTTTATCAGTATCCAGAGCTTCGCCTGTTAAAGAAATTTTGTCTTCGGGTTCTTGTCCAGCAACAAGTTTAGAAATAGATTTTGAACTATCAGATTTTTTTTCTGATATATTATCATCAGTTACTGCTGCAAATGCAGCTGCCCATGGCGGTTCATTTAATATATTCAGATCTTCTTCTTTTGTAGACTTATCTACTTCCGTCGTGTCAGTAACAGATTTGTCCTTTTCTAACTGTGGGTCAGATGCCTCCAACACCTTTAGAGAATCTTTGGATACAACTGGTTCTTTATCACTTTTCCGCTGTTCTTCAAGATTTTTCTCACTTATTTTCTGATTATCATCTGATTTAGTATCTTTCTGTACAGTTATCATTTTAATATCAGAGCCTGATTTTGTAATGCTCGCATCATTTGCCAACGCTTCAGTCTTGTGATCTTTGACATTAGTGGACATCGATTTCGCGTTTTCACTAGGAGGCATTAAAGGTGGAATCCCCGATAATGCTCCTGTCGGCAACGGTAGCAGCGGTTTGGATCCTCTAAAACCTGTACCATCGTCATCTGACATGCCTTTGTTATCGATATTTGAATCCATTGGACCAAAGTTATTAGGTGTTCCTCGAGGACCAAAGTTTTTCGCTCCGCGAACACTTTGGTCGAACGGGGCTTTAATTTCTTGCTCCATAAGAGGTCGTGGTCCTTGTTGAAGAAGAGGTCGTGGACCTTGATCAAGTAAGGGTCGCGGACCTTGATCCGTAGGATTCTTTGGTCCAACCGATGGTCCGACAGTCGGCGCGAAACCAAGTAGCGGACGCGGACCTGATCCTAGAAGACCGGGTCGTGTACCTTGTGTTTGTCCTCGCGAGCCGAAATCTCCAGTATTTCCTTGACCAGGACCAGATAGCCCTCGTTGTCCAAATTCACCAGGACCTCCTTGTCCTGGTCCTTGAGAGCCTCGAGGTCCGAAATCACTAGGGCCTCCGGGCCCATGCCCTTGAGGCCCTCGAGGTCCAAAGTCGCCAGGACCACCTGGACAGTGTCCTTGTGGTCCGCGTTGTCCGAAATCGCCAGGTCCACCCTGTCCTGGCCCTTGAGGACCGCGTGATCCAAAATCGCCAGGTCCACCTTGTCCCGATCCTTGAGGACCGCGTGGTCCAAAGTCACCAGGTCCACCCTGTCCTGAACCTTGAGCCCCTCGTGGTCCAAAATCGCCAGGACCAGCAGGTCCTTGTGTTTGGGGTCCACGAGGTCCAAAGTCACCAGGACGTCCTTGTCCGTGGCTATGAGGACCTCGTTGTCCAAACTCGCCAGGTCCACCCGGCCCTGAACCTGGAGGACCGCGTGGTCCAAAATCGCCAGGTCCACCTTGTCCCGATCCTTGAGGACCGCGTGGTCCAAAGTCCCCAGGTCCACCCTGCCCTGAACCTTGAGCCCCTCGTGGTCCAAAATCGCCAGGACCACCCGGACCCGAAGCCGGAGGTCCTTGAGACCCTCGCGGTCCAAAATCACCAGGTCCACCCGGTCCTGAGGCCGGAGGTCCTTGAGTCCCTCGCGGTCCAAAGTCACCAGAACCACCTGGTCCAGATCCTTGAGGTCCTCGAGACCCAAAATCACCACCTGGACCATGAGGTCCCCGAGAACCAAAATCATTAGGTCCGCCCGATCCAGGTCTTTGAGGACCTCGATTGCCGAAATCACCAGGTCCAGCTCCTGGACCATGAGGTCCACGAGACCCGAAATCGCCGGGGCCACTGCCAGTGCCAGTTCCAGGGCCACGAGAACCAAAATCACCTGGACCAAATGGACCTCTAGAGCCAAAATCGCCAGGTCCACTTGGCGGACCAAAGTTTGGTGGTGCTTTGAATGGAAAATCGCCGCCTGGAGGAGGTTCTTTAAAGTCAGGAGGTTTGTTTCCGAATCCTTTTTCTTTAAATGAATCGGGGCCTGCTGTATTAGGCTTGTTAAATGCCATATCTCCAGATATTTTCTTAAAGCTATCGCCAAGAGAGCCAAAACTAGTGTTTTGTTCTGCGTTGAAACTGCTGGTTGGTTTGAATGCGTCAAAAGATGCTTTTCTTTTTTCCATTAATTTCTTAAAATCAGAAGACATTTCTTCTGGCTTATTGAATTGGTTTCCTCGCCCCCCTGATCGTGAATTACCGCTAAAATCATTGTTGTTACGACCACTAAATGCGGTATTATTACCTTTACCACTGTTGTTTCCAGATCCTCCAAAGCGATCATTGTTAGAATTAAAACCAAAGCGATTATTTCCAAATCTATCGCCTTCCTGATCATTGTTATCAGATCCGAACGGATCTTCTTGATCTTCGTAATAGTCTTCATTTTCATCATAATTTTCTTGATCATTATTTCTGAATTTGTCTTTATTCCCACCTTTGAAATTATCGTCAAATGGCGCGTTGTCGGGTTGTAACTTGTCATTTGGTTTGTTGAACCTATTTGCTTGATTTCCGAAAGAATCAGGAGCTTGATTCCCAAATCGATTATTATTATTAGGCCCACCCATCGGTCCACCCATCGGTCCACCCATCGGCCCACCCATAGGTCCACCCATCGGTCCACCCATCGGTCCACCCATCGGCCCAAATCGATTACTTTGTTGGTTTGGACCCCCTGGTCCGAAACGATCATTGTTTTGGTTTCCACCAGGTCCGAACCTTTCATTATGCTGAGGGCCGCCCGGTCCAAACCGATCATTATTCTGATTACCTCCAGGACCAAATCTGTCATTATTTTGATTACCTCCAGGTCCAAAACGATCATTATTCTGATTTCCACCTGGACCGAAGCGCTCATTGTTCTGATTTCCACCGGGACCGAAACGTTCATTATTCTGATTCCCTCCAGGACCGAAGCGATCATTATTCTGATTCCCACCAGGACCAAACCGATCATTATTTTGATTACCACCTGGCCCAAAGCGATCATTATTCTGGTTTCCTCCTGGTCCAAAGCGCTCATTGTTCTGATTTCCACCGGGACCGAAACGCTCAGTGTTCTGATTGCCACCTGGTCCAAAGCGATCATTATTCTGACTTCCACCTGGACCGAAGCGCTCATTGTTCTGATTTCCACCGGGACCGAAACGTTCATTATTCTGATTCCCGCCAGGACCGAAGCGCTCATTATTCTGATTACCACCTGGTCCAAAGCGATCATTATTCTGGTTTCCTCCTGGACCGAAGCGTTCATTGTTCTGATTTCCACCGGGACCGAAACGATCAGTGTTCTGATTACCACCTGGTCCAAAGCGATCATTATTCTGATTTCCACCTGGACCGAAGCGCTCATTACTCTGATTTCCTCCGGGACCGAAACGTTCATTATTCTGATTCCCGCCAGGACCAAAGCGCTCACTGTTCTGATTTCCTCCAGGTCCAAAGCGCTCGTTATTCTGATTGCCTCCAGGTCCGAAACGTTCACCGTCATTCCCACCAGGTCCAAAGCGTTCGGCATCTTTAACATTAGGTGCCTTATTTTCTGGAACGTTTCCTTCCGGAACAAATCGATCATTATTTTTGTTTTCTCGAAAACCTTCTTTTTCTGCGGGTCCAGAATTTTCCTTGTTTTGGATAACCGCCGGCCCACAACTTTCGTTATTCTGTAAAGGTGGCGGTCCAGAAAATTGGTTGTTACTATTTTTCGGTGGTATATTTGGAAACTGATTATTGTTCTGGTTAGGAGGTGGTCCCGAAAATTGATTATTGTTTTGAGCAGGCGCTGGAAATTGGTTATTACCTTTATTGGGAGGTGGACCTGCAAACTGATTATTTTGGTTGGATTGCGGTCCAGAAAACTGATTGCTAGGGCCTTGTTGCGACGGGGACCCAGAGAACTGATTATTGACTGGCGGGCCGGATTGATTTGGAAACTGATTATTATTTTGTGCTACAGGCGGACCCGTATATGGAGAATTGTTTTGAGTTGGCGGTGGTCCAACAAACTGGTTATTACCTTGAATCGGTGGTGGACCTGGAAACTGATTGTTATTGCTGTTATTATTATTGTTTTGACTCTGGTTTGGGCCTGTAAATCCAGCAGGTGGAGGAGCGATGTAATTCCCTTGATTTACTGGAGGAGGACCTACAAATTGAGTATTTGCGGGTGGTGGTCTTGAAAATGAACCCGAATTCATCTTATTCTGATTGTTATTAACAGCTGGAGGTGGAGCACCGAAACCGGGCGGAGGCTGTGAAAAATTAGGCAAATTCGGTATGTTTGGTGGAGGTTGGGAGAAGTTTGGCGCCCCCATAGTATTATTTGGCACATTTACGGGTTGTGCAACATTGACAGGTTGGACGACATTCACTGATTGTGCAACATTCACTGGTTGGGCAACATTCACTGGTGGTGGTCGTGATATTTGCATTGGCATTTGATTATAATTTTGCATATTCATTCCAGGGTTATATGAATTCCATTGAGTAGCCGCCCATGTTTGATTCATGTCGGGCATGGGCATGGGAAATGGTTGCTGCATAGGCGGTACAGGCCCTCCCATCATAGATTGCATTGGTTGAATTGGCATTGTAGGAACTCCTGCTGCAGCAGGCGGCATAGTTGCAGCAACTACTGGAGGCTGATTAGTATCCTGCTTAGCAGTCAAACCAAGTGATTTTCCAATGCCTAGTAAGTTATTTATCAGCCCTTGATTTTCAGTATTGGATAAAATATTCATAATCTTATCCCCTCCCGGTACTTCTTTGCTTTCAGCCTCTTTGGCTGCAGCAGCTTGTTTTTGTTGTTCTCTCTTTTTACGCATTTGTTCGCGACGCTCGATCAGTTTTTCTCGCCACGACGTCCATTTAGCTTCATATTGTTTATATTGAGTCTAAAACAAGGAACATAAAAACCATTAATTTAACGAAACATGTAAATGTACAAAAACAAACTAATATTCATTGAAATAATATACAAATGTAGCGAACAATAGACTTACCTTATCGGGATGATTTGCATTTTGAAGTTTCCATTTATTGAACTGCTCTTCCCATTGTTTAAATTGAGCATCGAAGGTTTTTTCTGCTTCGCTGAGTTCTTCAGTTTCGGCTTTAAACTTTTTTGCACTATCTGCGTCCGTAATCAAACCACCGGGACGTTTACCACCAGCATAGTTCTCACCTGTGCGTGAACCATCCGGTGGTAATGGTGGTTGATTAGACGGTAAGGGTGGATTTTTTGCTGGAAATAAGGGCTGATTCTGACTGAAAGGTTGCGCGGTGGAATATTGGTATGCATTTGAACTATCAGGTGGTAAAGGGGGTTTGTCATCTTTTGGTGGGGGCGGAGGTGGTTGTGAAATCGGTAAAGGCGGAGCTTGCCCAGTTATGGCATACTGTTTCATCGTTTCTTGATACTGAAACATAATCAAGTAACGATTTTTCGTAAAGATTTTAACATTTCTGACTAAACCACCCATCAGATTTTCGTCACATTAGATCAGGGACAGAAGCCGAATTTATATTACAGGTTCAATTGGCTGATATTTATAATTTTTGTAAAAAACTATATACCAGATGGATGCAAAAGAATGGTAATGGTTGGTGAAGATAAACTTAATTTACCTTGAAAGTAAGGTTCTCAGACGATTATAACATTTATAATTTACAATAAATCATTCAATTCGTACATAAAAGTTTGTTTAATTTGCTAATTTTTTTGCCCTGGAGAGTTTCATTGTAAACCAAACATTTAATGTAAGCAAATTATCCAATAATTGTATATGTCATAAATCCCATATTTAATCTCCAAAATGGGACTTCTTTTTAGTGTAATTTTGTTTTTAGTCTGCTGATCACGTCAGCATTTATAAGTTAAACATAGATTCCCATATGTTCCATTTTCTCACATCCAACTTTTATAAGTTGTTATGGATTGTGAAAGAAAACTCCATGCACACACAAAAGTATGTTACGAGAAAAGAGGATCTGACAATACAATGAAACACTTTGCTTAATGCAAGACAATAAAAAAATGTATACATATTCAAATTAAAAAAAAAATAGACATTATTGCATTCTTTTAAAAACAAAGATAAATAATTTTAGGACACTTTCTAGTCAAAGTTAAATAAAAATATAAGATAAAAAAAAATTTAATTTCAGAATATTATCAATAATCGCTGCTTCTGTCCCATGCCCCGTTGGATGGAAAATCAGTCTAGATGAAAAATAACTTTTTCTGATATTTTTTTTGTGCATTACCTTTTCCCCATACTGAGCTTGCCATTGTTGATATTGTTGTTGCCACTGTTGCCATTGTGCCCAGTTTTGTTGCTGTGCAGAAGCCCATTGCTCTGGAGTGTACCCGCTTGGAGCCTAATTATAATTATGTGTCAATTTCGCGAAGATCAAGAAAATTTTAATGAAAATGAGACTAAATCCGATAAAATTTAAGAAAATCTAGCTTTGATAAGGTAATCATATTTTATTTATTTATAGAATAAAAAATCTCTGAATCTTTTAACAAACCAATACAAAATTGGGTTTTCATCACTAATTGACAGCGTATATTTATGGAGAGGAATTATTTTAGCTGAAGGTATTTCAATTGAGAAGAAGTGATAAAATGGAAAAAAATTACGATAAATAAATCTAAACTATTTAACAGTTAAATATTTCGATTTCTTATGAATATATAGTAAGGTTTGTTAACATGATTAAATATAAAATTAATGTACATATATATATGATTATAAATTAACAGTAGTTTTACTAGTATTAAGTAAAGTAGCAAGTAAGTAAGTCCTTTGTAAACAATTATGTAAGTCACACCCTTTGGGTTTTTTTAAAAATAAATCTAAATCTAAATGTAGGCAATGTATTGACAAACTTTAAATCATCAGAAGTCAATCAACTAATTCATTTCAATAGAAATATGTCTTAGCATTTAATATTCTATAATAAATATCTACAAATTACACACACTATATAATACGAGTGATACATTAATGAATTTTATATTTTATAAGGTTGAACTAATATTTTTGGAGATAGGTTAATTAGTTAATAATACAAAGTAAATATTCTCAACTAAATTTCCCTTAAATTGTGTCTGCAAAGGGGAAATATTAATAAATTACAATATATACTATATTTTAAAAATAATGATCACATTAATAGACAAAACATGCTGAAAGTTCCAGAGATTTTTTTGCGTTTACTCATGGGTCTGGTTGAAACCCATATGGTAAAAATTAAAAATATTTTCTTTTACTTTAAATATGACATATATATTTCATTATTAAATACATTTTAAACCATGGTATATTATTATACACATAGTAACTACATTGGGTGATGAACTCTTGTGCTGTACAGTTTATTTATCAAAACTATAGAAAATGTACTCGTGTCAATGACTAAAATATACACCAAATTATACCTTATATCTTGAAAAAACTTGCTAATGACGTTAAGAAAAGTAACACTATTCCAGTTACATTCTCAGGAAATTAGAAACACGATATTCCAAATTCCATTGATAAATTAAGAGGATGAACAAATTCATATTGTTGAAATATCATTCCAAATTTTCATATTTAATATTCCACAGGTAACAAACATTGTGATAGAATACAACCTCAAAGCTAATATCAATTTGTACGTTATTGTCATAATAACTATGAATATGAAGGTAATGTACAATATATGATACAAAATACAATATCATACCAGGTGCTTATAATTGGAAGAAATTATTGCGTGTTAAAGCAACTATTGACTTCCATAACACTGTTACATTAACGAATTAGGCAAATATTTGGAGATGACAGAAGCAATTATTGCAACATAAACATGTACATGATGGAGGAGCTACATATTTAATACTAGTATCCTATCTGATAATATTTGTAATTTGTATAAAATATTATTTATATATTAAAACCTATAGGGCCTAAAAAAATGACCAACATAAAGTCACTACATGTCTTCTATATAACCCGATGTCAACGTTGTTGCCACATATTCCACATTACGAATCCGAGGTTAGTTTTTCGAAATTCAAGATGGCGGATCCAATATGGCGGACAAAAATTTAAAATATAATTCGATTGGGACAAAAATTGCTACTCGGGGGTTTTCAAGGTAGCTGATTACGAATCCGAGGTTCGTTTTTCTAAATTCAAGATGGCGGACAAAAACTTAAAATATAATTCGTAATTATCGACTTTGAAAATCCCCAAATACGCATTTTCACCACAATTCGGGCTTTTTTACATGTTTCTGACCGCCATATTGAATCCGCCATTTTTAATTTTGTAAATCTGACACAGGATTCATAATCAACGACCCCAAAAACTTAAATACCTCGAACTTCAAGTCATTATCTTTCAAAATAGCGTCAAAAATGAATTCTTTCCAGAAAAACATGATTTTTTTGTGTTTGTTTATTTATATAAAGTAAACAATAAACAATTATGTATTTTTAGTCATGTGGATATGTTCTTTAAGTACTAAGGAAACAGAAAATAGCAAAAGAACCGATCGGAATACGTTAACTTGAACGTAAAGAGTTCTGTTATGAACATCCTTTCATTATGTACGGAGAGCTAGAAACCTTAGTTAACTACTATTGAAGAAACGAAATTGATTTTTATCAACTAGAAAATTTTGGTTAAACATTTAGTAGTCGTCATTTTTGGCACACAACATTTTTGGGTTCGGTTGTGAACACCACTGAAAAATCTACTAAAAATAGGAAAAAATGAAGTAAAACGTTCCCACATATGTACAGAAATAAGATTTTATTGATTTCAAAAACTTTTAAGGACAAAACAACAACAGAAGATAGCACTATCGATACCTATTATTCTTCACCCTCTTCATAATGTTTACATTCAACTGAAACTGTTGAAAACATAAACCACACGAAGAAGAACTTCATGGTGGCCGCTTTTTTCCAAGAAAAAAATTCCCTGACTTTTCCCTGACCAATTTACAAATTTTCCCTGACTTATATTTTAATGATTGCTATTAATAAATGAATAGTAATGCTTTCAAAAATAAAAGAGGGAACGGTATTTGACATGCTTCTCAATGAACAACGAATAAACTATATTTAAAAATATATTTTGTAATTTTAGTTTACAAATGTTAGATCTTTGGTAACAATCTTTGGATTTCTTAAGCTTAATATAAAATATAAAACAATATAACATTTTTATAAAATGTTCGAAACTTCCAATGTCTCAACTGATGCAAGCAATAAGCCGCTGAATTTCACGATATCTCAGGTATAAACAATTAGAGGTGACCGTGTGACTGCGAATCCGCGAGACAAACGAATGACTCTTGCGCATGTCGATACAGGTACAGACAAGAAACAACGCTCGAAAAATGAATGTCAACAAAAGACTATCACTAATTCAATGTAATTAAAATAGAATTTATTATTTAGGGTTTTAGTAAAAAATATTGAATTTTTTAGGTATTTCGTTTTTTTCAGCGACCCAGCAATAATTTTCCCTGACCAATTTTGAAATTCCCTGACTTTTCCCGGTTTTCCCTGATAGCGGCCACCATGAACTTGGAAAATCAAGAATCGATTATAAATTATACAATACATACAGCAATATTTTATGATTTGTCAAAAAAATGGTGTTCACAACCGAACCAATTGGAGTGTTCACAACCGAACCAATTGGAATGTTCACAACCGAACCAATTGGAGTGTTCACAACTGAATATTGTAGCCACATTAAAACCTCATGAAAAAAAAATTTTCTTTTGCACACAAAGAGAAATTTCTAACTTTTGTATCATGGTTTGTGATATGCTTTCGTTTCACAGTTTTCTTTTCTCTGAAAGGATGGAATCATCCTCTAACAGCGTGATTTTGTGCTTGTTAGTCGTGGCCCACGTTTTGAGAGGAAAGGAAAGCTGTGAAACAAAAGCTTGCGCAAAATCATGACGCAAAACCAAGAAATTTCTTTCCGTACTGTTAAATCACTAAATATAATAAATTTACTCTGTAGCTATGCATTGCACTTATCTTTTCCTTTGATTACATTTGATTTGTACGGCTTTTAAGCATACTGAACAATAGATTTGTGACGACGTCACATATTCCATTAAATAGAGTCAGAAAATCAATTTGTTCGCAACGAAAAATACAAGTGACTTTTTGCTTTCATATTTGCACAAACGCTACACACTCGACATTTGTCGAATTTGATTCATTTCTTTTCAATCAAAATGTACGTTGAGATGTTCACAACCGAACCCTGTTCACAATTCAACCTCTTACCCTACTAATTTATTTATGAAAAGTTGTAGGTAATCCACACACTCAAGTAAATAGTAACATTTATGACTAAAAAAAACCAACGTCATGTAAATATAGTCGTTTCTGCAAACAGACACGAAAGTTGATACTTAGATTTGAAGATAAAATTTGAGATGGGTCTTGTAATAAAAATTATTTTAAAAGGCAATAGCAGGGCAAAGTGTAATAGTTATCAACATAATCGAACAGCCTAAAGAGTAGAATATATTTTAAATGGGAATAAGAAATAAAATTTGTTTGATATATACATATATACATTTTCCACATAAAAAGATTTTAAAAGTAGACAATTTCAAACATTTAAAACTGCACAGCACAATTGTTCAATTATTAAATTAAAAAAATGTAGTTGTAAAAGTGTAACTTTTGTTTAAAATTCAGCCTTCTTGCAAGGCGCTCTCGACTAATATATATATTTTATGAAATACACTGTATTATATTCTGTAATATTTATATATTAATTAAATTTGTCGCGAAATAAAAATAATCTTTACTTTGAGATGCTATAATCGAATTATGATAAATTTAAAAATGAGACATTCAACAGATGTAAAAAAGAATCAATAATTGTACCAAATTAACTAAAGATAGACAAATTAAAAAATTGACATGAGTGGTACTAATAAAATTAAATATTTCTTATTGTACTTTAATTCACTCGTCTTTAAGCAAATTTACGATTTGCTACTACAGTAGTTATACGCTGTAAAAGTAATTTAAAACAAATGTTTGAAATATACAGCAAACAATATTTTCAATGAACAATTAAATCAATTGAATCAACCATCACAATAAGTACATTTTGTTTTATAATTCTTTAACATTTGGATAAAATAATTTTCTTAAGGAAATAATCATTTTATAATCAAACATTATTAAAACATAAATTTTATGGGCTCTGCCTACCACTTGAAACAAAAAATTGTTAAATTTCTTCTTTCTTCCTTCTTCATAAATTAAAAGACACTATCACTTTTTAAAAATAAGACTTTATTTAAAATTGAAAACATACAAAAGAAATTTTTTAAAATAATAAATAGAACCTAAAACTATTTAAAAAATATAGGAAAAAAAATAAAAATTAACTTTAAAAGACTCAACATTTCGGACCTCTCGGGTCCCTAATTAAAAACTAACATTTTTTAAAAAGTGATAGTGTCTTTTAATTTATGAAGAAGGAAGAAAGAAGAAATTTTTAAATTTTTTTTTAAGTGGTAGGCAGAGCCCATAAAATTTATATTTATTGAAGAAATCAAGCCTATCTTAAAACCCTATATATTTTTAAGAAATTGTAGAAAGATTACACATTAAAAAATGGAAATGAAAATTTTCAACTTGCAGAGCGGGACACAATATTGCTTATACTACATGTAGGACTTTTACGCATTATTGTAAATTTACATAGAAATTTTACTGCGATAAATTAATTCTACTACACTAATGGCTTTTCCCCCTCATAATGTAAATTTACCATGTACAACACAGACTCGAAAAAATCACATATAAGTGTGGGAAAAATGTGTTACGTTGTCAATTTTCCACCTTCAGTATACACTGTAAAAAATTCATAATAAAATTCCCCATATATAACAGTAATTTTATAAAGCTTATTGTAAGTTTCCTGCGCTTAATGTAGTAAATTTCCAACGAGCTTGTAAAATTACTCTTATACGCGAGTAAATTTACTACATTAAGCGTGGAGAAATTACAATACGTTTGTAAAATTACCATTATATGTGGGCAATTTCATTATGATTTTTTACAGTATTGAGAATTTACAACTTGTTCTGAAATTCCTAACCTGCAGTAGGAAATGCGCAACATTTGATGTGGGAATATCACCATACAGTAGAACCCCTCTTATTTCAACTGGTCATGGTTCTCAAGATGGCGCCAACCCCTCTTATTTGAAATTTCCCCTTACCACCTTACTCTACTTAACGCTTTAATAGTGGATGATATCTGATATCTTTTTATTTTTGTTAGACATCGAATATATTTTAGAGTTGAATTATGTTAAATATACATATAGTATATCTGAAAAATGTGTAGAGAATTTTAAATTTGGATAAAAATGTAACGAGATCATCACTCGTGCCGTTATGTGATAAATAAAGACTGCAACATTTCGCATTTATTTATGGTCATTTATATCTGCATTCAAGTATAGAAATAAACATTTTAAATTTACATTATGCACTTTATTACACATATAATTATGTATCAATAATTTGTTGTTTCACAAACAAATACACTGTGATTAAGACCGAAATAAATATAGGAAACAATATTTAACCCAAATGTACAAATATGATTAATGAAAGCTTCAAATCACTTCAAATTCAGTACTAAGCTGCTGATATTGGATTTGTTTGTTATTTTGCAAATGAAAGACTTTTCAATTTTTGTGGAAGTCTTGAAATACACAACATTAAAATTTGACAACATCCTAACCTTCAAATGTGCACTTTTATTTCACGAAATTAGCAGCTTCTCGAATAATTTGTATGATGTAAATCATGAGTTTGATGCAAAATTTTAAATTAATTTGAAATTTCATTACATATCAGTCTATCGACTGCACATGTTTGCAAATTAAGGTTAAACGGTATTTACACTGTACAGTTCGAGCGGTGGTGGGCGAAGGGCTGAGGGGAAACGATTCAAATAAGAGGGGCAATTGAAATAAGAGGGGTTCTACTGTATTTTTAGGAATGAAAATCACAACAAAATTGTAAATTTCATTTACATTTTTCACAGTGTACACTGTAAAAAAGGCAAATGTAAAATCACTGTTGTATTGTAAAATCATACTACACTTTTAGGTACATTTCTCTCGGTTATTTTACTTTTGTAGTTGAAATTGTACAATTCATAATATTAATTTTACTGTACAATTGTAAAATTGTCACATTTGCAGTTTACGTCTGTGTGAAACAAAAAAACAATCTACGAACTTGAATTCCCCACCATTGCTGGCACTTTTTTTCTACATTTATTTCATTGTAAATTTACAATTTATAAAATTACGCTTTTTATGGTAATTTCATACTGTTTCTAGGAATTTATTCATGTTCGAAGTAGGTCCTACTGATTAGCTTCGTTGAACGTAGCAATTTCATACTAATCTTTATTACAGTATAGGATAAAGTCGGTCATTCACGTTGGATACTTTTAAAATAGATTTCTTATACTCAGCATTAAACAATTACATATTTTAATTCTTATCAGAAAAACGATTCTTAGCATTATTGTCAAAGTATTCCCTGCAAACACAAAAGTAACAGTTATGTAACAACTATGTAACATTTATGTAACAATGTAACTATTATGTAAATATTACATAACTGTTAGTTTCCGTATTTGCAGGGTTGTGCCATTTGTTTCCACAAAAGAAATATTAAAATATAATAAAAATTCTCAGCAGCGGCACATTTTTATTTTACACAATGTTTCAAGAAAAAAAACATGTGACAGATATTGATGTCAAATCTGATGTTCTATATATTTTCCGATTTATTATTATCAAAATATTGTTTGTTTTCAAATATTGCACATTTGTTATTTTTACATTTTCTTTCCTTTAAGAAACTTTAGAAAATAACATTAGAACATGACATTTGCAAAAACAAGCTTTAGAAATGAAGGGTTAAGTTTTATTACCAAAAGAAATTACTTATTACGAAAAGAAACTAATTTATAAAATTATAAATGCTCTTGTCAACATTCGTTGGTATTTGTACTTTCAAATTAAACACATAAACATGTGTAAAACAGAATTTATATTCTTATCCAAAATTGGATAAAATCTTGCACTAGGTTATAAAAATATTGTTCAATATATGTGCAAAAATGGATTTTCTACAAATGTGCAAGCAACCTGTACTCATAGAGAAAAACTTATTTACTATGCATCATATTTAGCCGTTTAAAATTAAAACCAGTATTTCATAAAACATATATTATTAGGAATTCAAGCCTGCAATTAACTATTATTCTACAAAAATATGAATAATGTGCACACAATTTTTAGAATTTTAGAAAATTCACACATGTCCCCCAAATGAATTGAGCATATCTGCGAATATGCAAGTCCCTTGTTTGAATCAGCAGACAGTACAATACTTGCACCAAGAAATGTTTCTTGGTGGATGTTTAAATAACCGATGGGCAATATCTTGCTAGTTTCTCAAATTTTATCGGAGAACATAAAATATTAAATTTCAAATTGCTTCTTATTATTGTACATTATATTATATCAAATTATATTTCTATCACATGCTCTAATTATTTCTATTTTATTAAATAGTAATTATATAAATATTAAATAAGTTGTTTAGATTCAATATTCGAATGAATTCTATATTAATTTTTTAAATATATATAGAAGATATATTTTTATATAATTTTTGGATAAAATAATAACAAGTTTAATAACAAATAATACATATTGCTTACTACTGAATGCTCACTTAATGAAAACCTTATTTATATCAAATTTAATATTAATCTTTCAAAGATTGATTACATACATTTACTGCAAAATAATACAAACATGAGTAAAATATATCAATAAATGCATGTTCGAAATAATTTGATGGGTGTGCTTATTCTATATTTAAAAATGAGAAATCATGAAAGTTTATGGCACGATTAATGAATCTTCTCAATCATGTATGAGCGAGCCGAGTACAACTGAATATAGTACATGAACAAATTGGTTATGTACACAGAGAGAAATTTCTAGCGATTATATTACTGAACTTTCATCGACGAATCCCATCATGAAATCCAGTGGGTCTTGAGGAAATACAGTATGCGTCCACTGCAGAATACATTGCCAATCTCTGCAGCAGTGGCAAAAAAGTAAACAATTTGTGACGAAAACAAACGAATATTGTAAGTGAGAGTCTTTTCGTGCAAAGGTGACTAATAATATAATTAGAAACTTCTCTCCATGTACAAAACTTCACACTTCCTAATGTCATGTATAAATTCTAGAAATTGCTCTTTGAAGTACGAGAGAAATAAAAACCAGAGAAATGTTTTACTTTTGGGGTGCTGATACAGATGCATGTCATCTTTAAGTGACAATAGAGAACAGAACAATTTAATCATGAAGGAGGCTCAAAAATTTGTATCAACTTACACACAGGTGTCCTCGACCAAAAACAAGTTTTATGAAAATACCCGGAGAAAAGGTTTGCGGCATTTTATTTTATATGTTTCATAGTTTCAAAATATGTTTCAAATGAAATCCTAGCTGATCATTTTCATAGAAAAACACTATTCAACATTTTTTGTATTTTATCCATTCAAATCCTGTAGTAACTAAAACATTTAGGATCATTAATTAATGTTAGAATTTGTTCAAATCAGACTTATAACATGCACATTTTGTAGAGAAAGGTATATTTCACAAAATGTCTATAAAACATTTCCAATGAGTATCAAATATATGTCCAAACTTCTTGGTAAATCGGTCCTTTTACTTAATTGATTTTGTTTTTTTGAAACATAGATGTAATAATGTAACAAAATATTTACGTTTCGGCCTATATGTTGGCCCTCTTCAAAAAAAGTTTATTTCTAAAAAAAATTGTATACAATGAAATTTTAACTTTAATTATTACAATCAGAGATAACAGAATTTTAACAATATCTTACCTAACATCTGTGTATTAAGGCAAATATTGGAAAAATCAAAAGTTTTCTTCAGTCAAAAGTTTCATTTAATTTAAACAAAAAGAACATTTTTTGTACTTATTTCCGAATATTTTTGCATTATAGAATCATCAAAATTGTTGCTCTGTCAAAACATGGCATGCATTTTTAAACAATACAGAAAAACTGCTATGTGTAATGTTCTTGACAAGTATCAAATGAATTTTTTGGAAAAAATGGTTGTAACTACTTAAAACTCAGCAGTATTTTTAAACTCCATTTATCAACTGACTTTTCCAATATTTGCCTTAATACACAGATGTTAGGTAAGATATCGTTAAAATTCTGTTATCTCTGATTGTAATAATTAAAGTTAAAATTTCATTGTATACAATTTTTTTTAGAAATAAACTTTTTCTGAAGAGGGCCAACATATAGGCCGAAACGTAAAAATAGTTTGTTACATTATTACACCTATGTTTCAAAAAAACAAAATCAATTAAGTAAAAGGATCGATTTACCAAGAAGTTTGGACATATATTTAATATAAACGGTTAAGAAAATTGAACGTTGAAATATGTATTATAAATCAATGAGTATCACTCTCAGACTTTTTAATTTTTGTTATATTTGTTATTTTTATAGTTATTTTTTTTGTTATCTGATCATAATCTAAACCCCTCACCATCTAAAAAATGTAAGGAATATTATAAATGTTCAAATATTCATGAATTTTTAGTGATACTGAAACGCCTGTACTTTTGTAAGCTTTTTTTAATTGTTTTACATATTTATCTAATTTCTTGACATTTTATAAAATAACATTTTTTACAAAATGTGCATGTTAAAAGTCTGATTTGAACCAATTCTAACTTCAATTAATGATCCTGGGTGCTTTAGTTACAACAGGATTGAAATGGATAAAATAGAAAAAATGTTTACTAGTGTTTTTTTATGAAAATGATCAAGCTAGCATTTTATACGAAACAGATTTTGAAACTATGAAACATCTAAAATAAGATCCCGTAAACCTTTTTCCCTGGCATTTTTATAAAACTTCTTTTTGGTTGAGGACACCCGTGTACAAATTATCAGATAGAACAATTGAATGTTGATGAACATAACCTGATATACAAGAAAGTTTCAAGGGATAAAGGTGCAAACGGTTCGAAGAACAAACCAGGTTTTGCAATATATTGAAATCAAATTAATTCCACAATTACAAAGTACCAGAAAAAATCATATAGTATCTTCCAAAACATCAAATTCGCTAAGAAACTAATAGAATAGAATAGAATACTTTTTATTTAGCTTGAGGGGTAACCTCATGGGCTAACCATACAGAGAAAATACAATGATATATACTATAGATATTTATATATATATAATACAGTAGAACTTCACTTTATTGTCCTTCACTTTGTTAGCACCTTCACATTATTAGCGAGATTTCACTTATTTAGCGCAGGTAAGGTTAGTTCTTTTTTTCTTTCATAATTTCAGTGTCATGCCTGCTGTAATAGACAATATGGCTGGAAGGTACGCAAGAAACGAATCGCATTTATTGGAGAACAAAGTGAAAGGCAAAAATAGAACAATAAAGTTCTACTGTATATGTTTTGCATCATTTTAATGGTAGATGAAAGAAGGTGAAAAGAACAAAACCAAAATTTGCGTCCGAGTACAAACAAAACTTTACTTTATTGTCCTTCACTTTGTTAGCACCTTCACATTATTAGCGAGATTTCACTTATTTAGCGCAGGTAAGGTTAGTTCTTTTTTTCTTTAATAATTTCAGTGTCATGCCATCGGACAACAAAGTGAAAGACAAAACCCCAAGTTGAACAATAAAGTTCTACTGCATATATTTTGCATCATTTTAATGGTAGATTAAAGAAGGTGAAAAGAACAAAACCACAATTTGCATCTGTGTACAAACAAAACTATTGATATACACAGAACCTCTAGATATGATATAAATTTTCAGAATTGTTTTATAAGAAGCAACCTCAAATTAATATTCCTATGTTCGTCTGCATTTTTAGCCACCCTACAGATACTTACAGGCTGATTATAATACTGCATATATGCTTGCATGGTTGCCATAGGATCTGTTCCCGGAGCCGCTGTGTAACCAGCTGGCGGTGGCGGCATCGGAGTCGACACGGGGCCAGCCGGCATTTGCCATTGATTCCAATTTTGCATTGTTTACTTTCTTCAATAATCTAGCTATATTTGGTTAGCTAGTACATGACGTATTTTTTAAGATGTGGCTCCTGTTCTGTTATAAGCTATTTCCAGGTTGAAACAAAACATTTTGGTACATGTTAAGAGCATATTATGTGACTGTCTCAAAAATAATAAACTAAATATTACAAATGTTTCAGTTCCTTAACGGATACTAAACATTTCTACCTATCCAAGAGCAGTCTTTAAAAAACAGATTATGGTAGCGATTCAAAGGTGTTAAGGGTACCATAATTTTAAGAGTGATTAATTAGCACACCTTGTCGAGGGAAGATAAAATTCTTGACAAGAACTCAAATAAGTTCCATTGTATACAAATACTTTGGAAGATTTTTGAATCATTCATTACCAGGAATTTTCAATTTAGGGATAGTGTGCAGCAAGAGGTTCCATGATGCTGTATCTAGATTTTCTTGCTAAACAATGGATGAAGGGGGCCAAATGTTACACACATCTCTCGTAGGTTGCCGCACACCCTCAGAGGAGATTCGTAGCATTCGTTGTGCTATATAACACTCAGAATTTTGTCTCCACTCTGAAGCACTTTGGACACGGAATGTACAAGTGTGAAAGTGAGACAAAACTCATGCATGCTGATAGCAACGACGCAATAACGTTAGCACCTCTGAGAAGACGAATTTTGGCAAAAATGGGCTGTTGAAACGCGAATTTGTTGACGACCGTGCACGTTGTCGGGGGAAAAAAATCTCGAAACATGGGAGACGCTAGAACAATGGCTCGCTATCGATTTCTCGACGCTTCATGAAATAACGCGACTTACGTAATTAGATATTTTCATTATTATTTGTAGAGAAAGTAATTGTAGATTACTTACTCATTACAGACTCAAATTCTCGTCGAGGAGGTAGCGTTCAATAAAGTTTCCAACACTTCCTCAACATCAGCGTCGAACGCGAAAACACTGCGGCGGCGACCCGAACGGCGACCGAGGGCGTTTGAGGTCGGTCCAATTTTTATGGCTGTTGCAGAGATCTAACAACAATGTCCAAAATTTACCGTGACGCGAAAAGCGCCCGAAAAACAATAACGAGACACGGTCGAGCTTACTTTTTTTACGAGCGTTTTAAAGTTTCATGTAAGGCGTGCGTTCGTTACGAAGCGGATGAGCGAAGCCTCGAATGGCTGAATGTTCGAGGTATCGATCGGACAGGGGAAAGGAACAGGAAGACGCGTCTCTAGGAAGTGATCGCGTCGACCATCTTGGATTAATTCCGCGTTATTTGAATGTTCCACAAGCGAAACGTTCCACGACTAAATAAATTTTCATCTAACGTATTTTAGTTGAGCATGACTAATTAATGTCTGTATTTATAATATTATTGCACAAAACCGACAGAACGCGGCGTGTAATTTGGTACCAAATTCGATGAAAATGTAAACGTACGGAGAAGCATAATGGCCGCTTCCGGTTTGATTATTGAACGTTCGCAAGATTGTTTACCGCGAAAATTTGAATGTGTGTTTTATCAACAATTACGCGTATGCGTTTGTTACTGAAATTTTGATGGGTATTTATTATGTTACACTGAAATTAATGTTTCTTTATGTTTAGATACGTTACCATTAATATATTTTATTGAATTTTACCGTAATTGTGATGCGATTGCTGAAGCAAAAGATACAAATGTAGATGCACCTGTTTTTATTACTCTCCGTAACTCGTTGGAAAATTGAAATGTGATGCATGTTTGGAAGGAAAAATAAAAACCTTATTTTGGATACGGCAATATCGAATTGCGAAATCTGATACATTCAGAGACGTAAATACCAACGGGGATAAACTCCGAAATTACTCCATCGTATCCATTATTGATTTCGCCATCTTGAAATGTGGCCTCAAAAAAATACATTATATTTTCACGGATTTATGAGAGATTGCTGACATTTTTTTGCTAATTTACTTAATAACCTTTTAACGAGATTGTTCTCATAATAATGATAATAATTATTGGAATGTTTTTGAAGTATATTTCATAAACAGTAATAAAAGCAACATTATGGCAAACAAGAAATAATAACATAATTTATTAGATATTATAAACTTTCGTACGCAATGTGCATAAATAATTAATGGATTAATAATTTACGAATTAATTAAGGAATTAAATATATTGTGTACCTGGTTTGTTTATACGGTTGTATTAGTTGTATATTGAGACGTACAATGAGAAGTTTTGGCCCAAAATGAAGTATCAAATAGAGAATTTTAATCATTGTTTACGCAATGAATGTTTCATTCGTCCGTGAGATTTCACATAGAATTTTTTTTTTTTTTCAAAAATATAAATTGCACCTAAGTCGTGTTTGATAATTAAAGTAGAATAAAAATTTTATTTTTTTTTTACAAATAATTTTTACAATCATTTCGGCCAGCGTTTACCGAGGTTAAACGGAGCACATTGTAATTTTACCGCCTTCAACGTATCCATCAAATGAAAAATTATTGAGAATTATTTTATTATAACCCTGAATTCTATTTGTTGGTCTTTGCAAATATTTATATATTATCTACTTTTCTAAATCAGAAATCGGATAGTACGCAACATTCTCAGTATGTATTTGAGTTGTCTCCATACTTTCCACTGAAATTTAGCAAATTTTATTACAAAAATAAACATTTCCAAACGAATATATGACAATTAGTAATGATTGGTCTTTAAGATTGCAGAGCAGGTCGTTTGGCGCGGCTAATTTGGCGCGGCCATTTTGGCGCGACTAATTTGGCGCGGCTGTTTTGGCGCGACTAATTTGGCGCGGCTAATTTGGCGCGGCTAATTTGGCGCGGCTAATTTGGCGCGGCCATTTTGGCGCGGCTAATTTGGCGCGGCCGTTTTAGCGCCACTGCCTTTTTTAAGTAGCTCGAGGGTTGTCCATAAATAAACCACATTACGCTTTTTCATTTAATTTTTGGATCCCACCTCCCCCCACGCAATACCATGCAGACATCAGCCTCTCTCTCGCTCGATTATTACGAAACATTTGAAATGCATGTAAAATTTGAAAAGTATTTGAGTAATAAGCAGGTGTGACGTTTCGTATTTATATGGTGATTGGAGTTTATTTCCTAGGAAATAATTTCCTCGTCAGAATTTTCCCGGATAAAATTTCCCTGTTTCGCCATATTCTTTTAGTTATTATTAGGGATATGTGGAGTTCTGACTGGTTAGGTTATGTTAGTTTCGTAACGTTGCCAGTTCTCCACTTCCCCCATTTTACTATACGAATTTTGACCTAAAATGATTCTCGCGACAAAAAAAAAACAGGGTGAAATAGTTAGGCGCCGAAACGGCCGCGCCGAAGCGGCCGCGCCAAAACGTCTTGTATCCTTGAGGTTGAGGTTATGTAGAAAATACTTATTCATTTATTTATTTATTTATTTATTTATTTATAAACAGACATTTCTGTCCTTAATGTTGCGTACTCATGCAGAATAATACTCACTCACGTAGAATTTATGGAGAATAAAAGTAAGCAAATGATTCTTAACCTCTTAGGTGTCAGGTGAAAATCAACTTTGCGTGCCATTTTTTTCTTCGAAGAACATTTTCATTGATTTGTCTTATAATTCTAGTGTTATGGTTTTGGATGTAGCTGAGCCCGAATCTGAAATCAAATTTTCAGAATTCAAAATGGCGGATCCAATATGGCGGACGCAAGTTCGAAAAATGGTTCGATTTTTATGAAAGTGTGTACCTTAAGGGTTTTGAGGTTGCTGAATTTGAATCTGAAATCAGATTCCTAAAATTGAAAATGACGGATTCAATACGGCGGAAGCAAATTCGAAAAATGGGATCTTCTTAAGAAATGATTTACAAGATTGTCAAGTGGTATAACAAATTATACTTTCAATTTTCGATAAATGATTTGGTAAATTTTATTCGTTATAATGTATCAAAGTTTCAGAAATTTAGAATCAGGACTCAAATTCTAAATTCCATCACGAACATCTATTTTTCGAAATTGCATCCACCATTTTGGATCCGCCATTTTGAATTTTAGAAATCCGATTTCAGATTCCGATTCAGCGAACTCAATTACCGCAAAGTATTCACTTTCGTCAATATCGAATCAGTTTTAGAATATGCGTCCGCCATATTGGATCCGCCGTTTTCAATTTTAAAAATCCGATTTCAGATTCGGATTCAGCGACCTTAAAAACCATGATTCACCAAATTACAGTCAAATCGATGAAGTATAAACATGATTTCTTTACATGCGCACATGTGCGACATGAGACAAAAGTGGCTTGACTTTTTTTTGCGCCTATATGCGTCACTGACAGTTAAAGGGTTAATGCTTCAACACTAAAAGAAAAGCATAATGACCGGGATCCTTTTTTCGAAAAAAGGCGGTTACAGATTTTACCTTGAAAGTAGATATATTAAGTCAAATCAGCTTTCGGAGTCCAGGCAGTTTTGGCTTGGAAGCCGTTATGTGGACTCGACTTTACAGCAGGCCCCGCCCTAAGTTACACCGTCCAAAGTTATACATTTGGCTTGTCCAAAGTTATACCACTCTCTTCCTATCCTTCCCAACCACATTGTTTCGCTGATCCACACTCTCTTGGCGACACACACAGAAGCACTCATTGCACGGATATAAACAGAGTTTCGGAAGTGGGGATAGTGAGGGCCTATAACTTTGGATAAACTTCCGCCATTTTGAAAGAACCGTCGGTATAACGTAGGACGAGGACTACTGTAAGGTCGCGCTCTGGTTTTGAGGCGGTTTTAAGATGTTTTAGTATGATATTCAACTCCGTATCCCTGAAAGGCGTATCCAAGATATGAGAGCTAATATCGTTATACTATGATTTACTGATATTTAGTTTCGGATGAGCCCGAAGTTTGTCGATAGTGCTTAGAATCTTTGGATCATTAATCATCTTAGAATCCATTGGTTGGATATCAATTTTGGAGTTTTGAATGAGGATGTCGTTTTCCAAACCACGGCGAAGGCCAGATCTTTGTTAATACTATTGCAAAATTTCCTATAGCCCTCCCTTCTCTCACCTGTCAAAATTCTTTTGGTATCTTGGGTAATTCTTTTCAAATTGTCCAAATTGTCCTTGATTATGTCTTTTCGAAATTTTTTCAGGGCCAATTTCTTGTTATTTTTGACTTCGGAGCACTTGTCAAATCATCAATGCTTTAGCGCGAAATTATTCCTGTTTTTCTTTTTTGGCGGTGAATTCTATTAACTTATCATATTCGATCAAATAGTTTCCTTTGTGAATTTTAAAATCACTGATTTAATTCCTAATTTACGATTGGAAGAGGATCCAGTCCATCCTGTTGGTATTTAAGATCGGTTTAGTATTCCTGCTATAGTTAAAATGACCAGAGATTTTCACTACTATCGTGAAGTTATCACTTCTAAGGGTATTCTTAAGAGCCACCCATGATACATTATGCAATATGCCAACTGAGACAAGGCTGACGAGACAAAACCAACTCTCTCATTTACTGAATTGTGAAGTTTGGTGTATATTTTTGGGTCATTAATTGTTACGAGGTCGAAACTCTCGAAAATGTTTTGTAATTTCTCCAGACACTCAGGTAGGCATTTAAATCCACACAAATAACTCGGGTTGTATAGCTAGTATCTAATGCTTAATACCAATCTTATCATCTTGTGTCGAATTCGGGTGTTGATATAGATTCGTAATGCGTGTGGATTCGGCGTCTAATAGGATGTTGAAATCCAACGCTTCCAAACCCTTTCCATTATTCCATCGGCGGATAGCACGGAAGTCAAATTGGGGATTCATGGCCACCATGATACCCAGTGCTTTTTCCGCATTCGGGTGACGATCGAATCTCATCAAATTATAGTCTCCAAATTTAAAAGGTTTACCTTCAATCAGCCAAGTTCCGGTCAAACATACTACATCATATTGCTGAAATACTCTGCCATGTTCATTGACTATACTTTGGACTCCTCTGGCATTCCCCTGTATGATTTTTAAACCTGGTTCAACTGCCATAATTAAATTCAGAAAAAAGTAACTTTTCAGCAATTTATTATTCTAATATAATGCTTACCTAATTTCACCATCCAGTTGTTATCTTGGGTAGAAGCTGCTAACGAAAAACATCCATATCATGCAAGATTTGCTTAGAAATGTTGCATTATTTTCGCTGTAAGAATTGCGAGCAACTGAACCTAATCGAAATACATGCCTGAAAATCCGATGACAATTGAGTACATATGATCGGTACTCTAACCCATGTAATTCCCAACTTTTTTATTTACTTTTATATAATTCCTAGTGGCAAAATTCTTTCAAAATTACTCATCCGGTAGTCAATATGGTAAAAAATAGTTTTCTGTAAAAAAATTCAGTACATTTTTTTAAAACCTGGAACTTGGAGCAACCGTTTCCTCGCTTTGTCCTCTTTGTCCAAGAGCAATTAAAAGTTGTTTTTGGTCTTAAAAAAGGTAATTTATATCGGGAAAAATGGAATGATTAAAAACTAGTGCGCCAGATTATTGGCTACAACAAAACATGAAAATAAAAACACAATTTTTTTCCGTCCATTTATAAAAAAACGACGTAATATTTTTCAATAAAAAATTACCGAAAGTTTTTTTTTTTAATTTGAACTCTATGTAATTTATTCAATCTTATATTATTTTCTGTAAAATGGAAAAAATAAAAATAAATTCAGATATTAAATTCTGTTCAATATAATGTTAGTCGAAAAACTGTAATGGAAACATTTGATTTGTACTCTTTTTAAATTCTTTGTTGTTTACTGAACAAGTTCTACCTTTCTAATTTAAAATTACTTATATCATAGGCATAAAGTCTTATTATATCATATTCAATATATAAAGTGGAATAGAAAGTACTATTTCTTTTCTAGGGGTTTGACCCATTTTCGACTGTTGCCAAGAAATACGAAACTGGATGCACGTTGATTACGCTACCAACTTTCTATAAGTCAGAAATGTATTAAAATGATCAGTGCTCAATTCATTGTCGAATTCGCTATTTTATTGATGCACAAATTCTAATTAAAACTATTTTTATATTATATAAATACAAATGAATTCGCCTCGAAGTATTAACATATAAAAGGAATGTAATACCTATAATGTGAATAAAGACACATTTCTATGATGATACTTCCTAAACAAATGTCTTTACAAAAAACTCTCGACTGTTTATTAAGACTTCATTAATCAAATTATTTTGCTCAAACCTCGAATAAGGTTGAAAGAAGAATTTATCTTTTAAATTCTTTGCAACGAAATGCTTGGCGGAATAATATTAAATTTTAAAACAAAAAAATGTTGAAAAATATATTTAAACAATTTTTTAAATTCCTTCGTATGAATAATATTATAATAATTTTCAGCTTTTAGTATATAAAATATTTTGTGCACATAGGGAGAGTCGGTAGGCATTTACTCGTTGTCAAGTGATCCGTCCTCGAGTTCCGCATTGGTTCGCTTTTACGAATACTGCACGCTTAATTAAAAACTGCATCCTTAATTCCCTTCACGTCTGCAATCTAGTATAGTGCCTTATACCGACTCGCTTTGCCGAAGGGACAATGGGCTGGCAGAATAAAAGACGACGAAAGTATAGACGTTTAAAAACAGGGGAAAGATGTTTCAGTTCTGACGATAACCTTTCATTTGACCGTAACTCAATGTTCGCTATTTTTTATTACGGCGCGTTTTCAAGAAGTGAATTTTAAACAAATTTTTTTTCAAACCAAAATTTGTTTGAATATAAATGACATAAAATTGTTGGAAAATTTTTTAGAAGAAACCAAACAATACTTTACCTTATATTCAGTAAGTTATTTATGAATATAATTACCGAGCAATCGAATTTAGATAGAATTGTATAGAATTGGATTCAATTATTAAATTCTGAATCCATACTTTGGTCAACGGTGAATCCATTTTAATACGTAAATACAATTCTATTCGTTCATACGAATAAAAAGGTTACTTTCTGAATTCATATTAATCCAAAAAAAATTTTCGTTTTAATAATTAAATCTTAAATACATCCGTATTCAACATTACGGATTCAAAACTATCCAAGTGTATTAATTTCAATCCAAAAAAAAGTTGTATTTCAAAAACAAAACTTTGAATACATCCGTATTCAACATTACGGATTCGAAAGTAGCCAAGTGTATTCATTTCAATCCGAAAAAAGTTTCCTTCTTCAAAACGAAATATTGAATGCCTCCGTATTCAACTTTACGGATTCAGAACTGTCTAAGCGTATTCGTTTCAATGCAAGAAAAGTTTTCTTTCAAAACGAAATATTGAATGCCTCCGTATTCAATATTACGGATTCAAAACTATATAATTGTGTTCTTAAAATTGAATACAGATGGATTACTTTTTCTGAAATTTAATCTGGCAAATTACGATTGTATTCGTAAAATTGAATACAGATGGACTCCTTTCTTCGGAATTCAATCCATTTGAATACATATTTACGGAAGCAAAGTATGAATTCAAAATGAATTGAAATATTCAATCCAATCCTATCCAATCTCGATTGCTGGGTAAGTAGGTGATTTGTTTGGATGTAATTTTTAAAATAAACTATGGACAGTTTTTACTCTGTTTCTGCAAAAAAGTACTCAGAATATTTAACACCAATAAGCTAAATACTTTCTTGTCTAGTTTCTAGACGATCATTTAGGTAATATTATGCAGCTGTTCATTATGATAACTTAACAATGGTTTGGACACTTTTTATGCAGTTTCTGTTCGGTTTTTATCCGTTTTTATTTTTTAAATAGACGTATTTTGATCGTGACTATTATTAGGAAAAAGATTGAACTCCGTTCAGCAGCTTTAATGCGAGTATAATCGTCATCATCATCGTCATCCACATCCTCATCGCCGTCATCATCATCACTGCTATTGTTATTATTTTCGTTAACATTTTCATCAGTTACTTCCTAGGAGTTCATATGCTCAGCACAGGCACATAGGTTTTCTTCATAATTTTCCTGAAATGCTTAAAATAATTTAAACTAAGTTTAATTGAATTAAATAAAAAATATAATTATAAACAGACTGGAAAGAGTGATCTGATTTCCAAACTTACACAATGGAAACAGGCGATCCACACCTGGCGAATATTCGCGAGATACTGATTATTGACTTCTAATTTAATAGCAAGGTATATTTTTTCCAAGAACCGCTGGAAATGAAAAGAATAACAACCGCGAAACATAAACAACAGACGTTCAGGATTGTAAACAGTTGGCTGTATTTGATATGCGCCCTTCTCTAAGGCACATTTAATTATTATATATTTCGAATAACTGAACAGTTATTAGGTAGGAATTTTGAACAAATCATTGATCAGTTTTAATCCATTTAATTGTATCCACTATGTAAAGAGTTTTGTAACAAAATACTGATTTTCTGATTTGTGTTTAGTTATTGCCTAATTTATAAAATAAGGAGGAGGGGCTTCCTGTATGTACATCCGGAATATAAATTTTTTATGTTTGTTTTCCAGAAATTGACGAAAAATTCTTAATTTGGCCCCTGTTAATTGTTATCCCCTGTAACTCAAGTTCGAGATTGTTCTGTTCTAAAAACACTTATGGAAGATTAGAGTTCGTTAGTCCGAACTTAAAAACATTAAATTTAAAGTAAGCCGTAAGTAGGTACATTTTTTAAATTAAATAATAACCTCAAGATTCGATAGAATACTTGCAATATATGGGCAAATCTGTGAAACCTTTAAATTTCGCGTCACTATGTATTTTTGAGCATTTTTATTTTTCTGCGATTAAACTGGGCAACATTATTAAGTACACACTCAAAATAATATGCAAAAAACGCCTAAAATAAAGTATCCCCACAATAATTTTTTGTCACGTTTGGTCTTGTAGCGATTTCAGCGTTTCTTTAATCTGTGTGGATTTTTTACACGTACTAATAGATAAAAAAAACAAAGAATTTGTACCCTGATTGAGCTATGTGCCCTTTTCAGGAAGGCTCAAAAAAACAATTTTAGTTCATTTTCAACCGACTAAATTAATCAATTAATTTATTTAAAATAAAATTATAGAATAAATTTTGAATAAATTAAATTAATATATATTAAAAAAATACAAGTTTAAGCAAAAAATATACAAAACAATAATGAAGAGATTTCTCTTTTATTTATTGTTCTAGGCGCTATAGAGTAAAAATTACGACTCATCCAAGTTCAAATCGAGTTAGATGATTGCTAAAATCGAATTTTTTAGCGTTGAATAGCCGAAAAACGAAAGATCTTTCTTTAAACTTATACAATTTTTTGTGAAGTACTTGAAAACAACTTTAAAATGAGCACCGATTCGAGTCGGCAAAACGGCAAAAATTGGCCTTTTTTCTGTTTTGAGACGATAATTTCAGAAATATTCATCGAAGGCCAAATACTATTATCGATTAATTGTAGGACTTAAAAAAGCTTGAAAATGAGCCCTCATTTATTGAAATAACTTAAAAGCTAGTCGAGTTATTGCAAAAAAAAGTAATTTTTCTAGCTAACTCAAATTCTGAGCCTCAGATCCAATTTTGATACAGGACTTTTTTGCTTGAAATATCATGGAGAATCACCTCCTGAAACATCGTAACCCAGTTCTTGGACATCCTGTTTACCCATATAAGGCAGAGATAATGGGATCGCCTTACTGATGAGTCCACCCGGTATACTAAGGACGGAACGTAGTATTTGTTTTTAAAGAGGCATTTTTTTAAAGTAATATCACTAGATATTACAGATACTTAATTATTTTATTATTTGAACATGTTTGTAATTGTTAATAATAAAGTTACAGCGTTGTAGGTGTTAATCGAGGTTTGCTATTTACGATATGATTATTTTCTCTGTTGTTTTTTAATATTCTTTATCATAATTCCAGTATAGTTTATTGTACAAAGTATTGAAGATTTCAATGTAAAATGGAATTAAAGAAGAGATTTATAATTGGAAAATGACGAAGAGTTCTGCTCAGATGAAGACAGATGGTCATTGGAATATCTTTGCAGAACATACAATATTTCTGGTTCGGATGAAGACAGTTGTCAATGGAATATCCTTGAATAGACATTAAATCGAATGGTGTGATATCAGTGATAAATTAACATGATTCAGATTGAATTTGAATTCGAATCACCGACTTGCAATTGTTGTTTGATGGTTGTTTTTTGTTTTGTCTGTCTGTCACTCTTGACTTTTTGGTTAACAAATTTTCAGCTCTGACTAAAATAAAACAGCAACAAAGTTGATCGAATTGTTATTTATTGGCAGAGACAATCATTATTGACAACACTAGAAGAAAACTAAATCTGTTAACTAAGTTGAACATTATTTCCTATATATCCGACAGTAAATCAAAATTTAGTTGTAATATTATCGCCAAAAACTAGAATTTTTAAACCCTTCATTTTCATATTTCGTTAACGTAACAACCCATATTTATACATTTGTATTTATTTTTTATTTATGTACGAGAGACCGAATATCCGAGAACTGGCATTTTAAGTTAATTTAGAAGCTCCAATTCGTAAAAATGTTTCATACACTTTCGAAAGATAATATTGAATGTTAAAAAATTGGAGTTGTTATTTCCTCTAAAACTAATAAAGTTACCAAAAAACGGTAAAATACGAACATAAAGGTATTTTTATGCTGAACCATTTCCTATTTTTTTTAAATTTTCTTACGACGAAATTTGACTGATTTTTTAAAATTAAAGGGCCTAAACTAAGAGACCTTTATTGACCCTTTTTAGGGCTGTTTATGTAAAAAAGATATTTTATTTCAATTGTTAACATCAAAATTACAAATAAAACAAATGTTCTCAAAAAGAGTTTCAGAAATGTTAAACATTTGTATTTTATTACTAATTTGTATATGACAATTCGATCATAAACCTGAGAATTTGCTGATCTCCTTGAGTTCTGTTTGCCTGGAAAGTAAAACTGCGATGTTAGGGAACCGTTGGCAGCAAAGGTCGGCTCGGTTAGATTTTTTTTGATAGTCACCTGCGCTCTATATGCCCAGGGGCCCGTAGCTTTAGAATACGTCGGAAATCACCAAGCGCAAATTTCAAGGACAAAGAAAAACGTCGAAATAAGAACATAAATAAACCTGCAGAAGGCAACAGCCTTAAAAATCGACATAGCAATCGAGAATTATTTCATAGTCTCGCATTATTTAATAAAATAAAATGCTCCAAACTTGTGCGAAATTTCATAATTTATAATTGTATTCTTTCTTTTGAAATATTCGATTTCATAAAATACATTGTAATTAAAAAAAGCTTCTAGAAGTTTACAAAAGTATGGAGAGGAACTAAAAACGGAAAGTTTTATAACAAAATAACGTAGACTTAAGATAAAGTATTACAAAATGCCATTTAGAGCACAAAAATTCTGTTAATTTCTAAAATATATACGAAATCCTTGACAGAATGTACGAAACAGTTTGCGCCATTTTTAGGTCTTTCATTACGAATTTAGGCATGATTTTTGCAAATCCAAAATGGCGAATCCGAAATTACAGACAAAGTTGATTTTTTTTTAATTTTGACTCCTAAAAACACTGTTAACCACCATATTGAATTTGCAATTTTGAATTTTAAGATTTCGACAACCGATTCGTAGTCAGCGACTAAAAAAAACCCGAGCAGCGAGTTTCAATTGAATTTAATGAATTTAAACAAATTTGTCCGCCATATTGGATACGCCCTTTTTAATTTTGAAAAACGACCATTGGATTCTTGATCGGCGATAGCGAAAACCTCTTGAGTAATGAGTTTCAAGCGAATTTAATGAGTGTACAAAAATTTGTCTACCATATTGATCCTCCATTTTGAATTTTGAAAAACTGATGTCGGATTTATAATCAGCGCTTAAAATATACGTATTATCTTATTACGTTTTATAATTTCGTATTTTTAAAAATAATCTCTTTCTAAAAATTTCGGTAGAATCGTAATTAAACGTTACACTTAAGGAACTGGCCAAAGCCCTTATTAAAAGTGAGACTCTCGTCAGTGACCTAAATGCAACGCTTGAATATCTTAGGAATTTTTGGTTCTAATTAGCTTCATCCAGTTCCCTATATTAAAAAAAAAAAGATAAAAATGTCGGCCTATTGATGTTCCATTGTCACTATGGAAACGTTTGAACGTCTGTTTACAATTCGGTTTTACTGTGAGGTAAAACTCTTCTTGATAATGTACTAATAGTAGTGTAGCTGTATAACTCCCAGGGAATTTATACATACAGGATTTTTTGGTTATTAACTTGATAAAACCGTTCTAATCTTAACATCAGTTAACACTAAGTAATAAAAACAACAAAATAACTGACAATTAAAAAACCGACAAACAAAAAACAACAGTATAAAAGTTAAAGTTTCAGTTACGCAAAGCAGTTTTTTGATGTGTTGGTTTTTTGGTATGTTGGTTTTTTGACCCGAACCCAAATACTTCGCAAGATAAAAGACTATGTTAATTTATTTCAATTTGTGTCATAGAATTGGACAGACTATTTTTATTCCTTTAACTCTTTGCTTCATGGCAGGACGTTGAACTTCGCACCTTTTATTCTTTGGCTATTTGCGTCTTAAAAATAAGATTCTTGCATTTCTGAGGTCGCAACTTATCTTCTGAACGACGAATGGCATTAATTTAACAAAAAGCTATTATACGTCTTAACTTACTGTAGTTAATTAATTATAAACAAAAATATTTAAAAAATTGATCATTTAAAAAAAATCGTTTCTGGAAAATAATCCCATATAAACGAATATAGGACACTTTTCGTTTATACGTTTTTGGGGTCGCTGATTACGAATCCGTTGTCGGATTTTCGAAATTCAAAATGACGGATCCAATATGGCGGCCGAAAACTCGAAATCTTGGCTAATTTATACGAAACTCGGTATGTGGGGTTTTTTGGGTCGCTGATTACGAATATGTTGTCGGATTTTCGAAATTCAAAATGGCGTATCCAATATGGCGGACCCAAATCCGAAATCGGGGACAATTTACATGAAACTCGACACTCGGGGGATCTTTAGGCAGACAAAAGTAAGAAGAATAGTTTTTAACAGTTACAAAATTAAATCATTTTGAACGGGTAAAAAAATGGCCAACACAGTTCGATAAATTTAATAAACTCCGTTGTTGTGGGTGTTTATTTTACCGCCCAATGTTTCGACCCTGTTGGGGTCCTCTTCAGGGGCATCTATCAAAAATACAAACTACAACAAAAAATACTATCATTTACCAAATTAAATCACCTAAGAAAATTCGTGTTTATAAATATGTTATTTAATAATTCTCCGGCTGAAATGTGCTAGGATTCGAAGTTTTTGAAAATTATCATTTTCATTTTTTTATGTTGTGTATTTTTTTATAGAGTCTATCAAACCCAGTCGAGGAGCATACGAGCTAAAGGCCGCAGGGACGAAGACGCTAGTTTAAATTATTTTTGCAATGCTGCCTAATGAACATCAAGCGGCTGACGAATTGGTAGTGAAATTCACAGATAGAACCGCAACGAAACAATACAATGGAGCAAAAACCACAAGTGTCGGTACAAAAAAGACGCACCACATATGCCTTTATGCCATTTGGAACGAAAACGACGTCGTTGTACTCATTGCAGTATCTCGGAGATAGAAAAAAGAACCACGTGGAATTGTACTCAGTGCAATGTACCCCTGTACGAGTCTGCAGATAAAAATTGCTTTCTGGCCTTTCATTCCTCGTGACTCAAGTATATCAGTTATACAATTTATAAATATTACAAAATACAACAAATAACAAAAAATTAATTTAAAAACACTAAATAAAATAAAAAAGCAAACAAAAAGTAGCTTGTCGTGTCCACGTTGGTATCTATAAGAGTGAGTACTCTTGAATCGTTCAAAATTGAATTTTCGCACACGAATTCAATTTTTAAAATTATTAATGGTATTTTTTTCGTCATTTTAAATCTATTATTTTCAATTTCGAAAATCTAGCAACGGATTTCCAATCAGCGACCCCGAGGGCTCCTGAGTTCTGCGTAAAATAGCCAAAACATCGGATTTTGGTCCGGCATATTGGATCCGCCATTTTGAATTTCGAAAATCTGACAACAAATTCGTGATCAGCGATCCCAAAAATCACCGAATAACAAATATTGAGTCCGTTGCACAAACAATTAAGTTTTTCTTGGTAATACGGTCCTCTTACTAATTCTAAAAAAAGTAAACAAAGAAAATATGACGTAAGTGGGATATCAGTTCACGTCTAGCGCAATAAATTATTCAGTACTTATATTTAAAAATTTTGAATCACCTACTATTAGATTTAATATTAAAAATCATCCCTCTAGTGCTTATAATTAGAACTATTGTAAAAATGCGTTTCGCATCAAGGTGCCATGTTGTGCTCTTCAGCAGGGCTTATGGTATCCTTGCCCTGGCCGCGATATTCAATTTGAAGTTTGTAAATCTAATTTTCATTTTATACTGCATTAAATGCCAACGGCCTTACGTCTTATTAGACCAAATGATTATATGGTATCCATTTATCTTGAAGATGCTTACTATTTTTCGATATATAAAGATCATAGAAAATTCTTACGTTTCAAATATCAACAAAAAGTTTACGAATTTAAATATAGCATTTAAGCAGTGATAAAATGAAGAATACATTCTAGACTTAGATATTAGTATTAGAACGTTGGTGTAACCGATTATAGCAAATAAGTAAATACAGGTATATTTTTTCCCCCACAAAACTAAAAATTGAATATCTCGTCCAGGGCAAGGATGCCACAAGCCCTGCTGAAGAGTACAACATGGCATAATCCTGGTGCGAAACGCATTTTAACAACAGTTCTAATTATAAGCGCTAGAGGGATGATTTTTAATATTAAATCCAATAGTAGGTGATTCAAAATTTTTACATATAAGTACTGAATAATTTATTGCGCTAGACGTGAACTGATATCCCACTTACGTCATATTTTCTTTGTTTACTTTTTTCAGAATTAGTAAGAGGACCGTATTACCAAGAAAAACTTAATTGTTTATTTAACCTTCTTTTGTATATATAATCCAATTTATTAGCAGAAAATTTGTGGATGAAATCCAATTCTGTATATATAGAAAAGAGTTCGGAATGATTTCGAAATGTGCTCTAAAAGAAGTTAGATGTCCCACTTTCTGAGGATTTTATGACTCTGGAGTTCATAAAGATCTTATAATGACATCATGTTTAGAAAACCCTCTGAAAGTGGGACATCTGATTTCTTTTAGAAGACATTTTGAAATCATTCTGAATTCTTTTTTATTTTGCTGTTTGGGTTAATCCGTATTAAACGATTATTAAACATTCCAGTTCTTATTCGGAGACTTAGATATCAGAAATTAAAAGTATTTCTCCTAATCCCTGAATTATTCGTTTAAATTATTTTTGAAGCATTAAGAATTCGAACGGACATTAATTTGGAGAAATTCAAAATTTCTTTCGTATCCATTTTCGTTTCTTGGGTACATGATTTTCAGCAGGGTGATTCAAATAGATTTCAAAAATTGAAAAATAATAGGTGGACTATTAGGTGGACAAAAGTATGAAGATTGCTTTCGTGATAGTCATGTTTTGCATGCGAATTGCTAATAGCGAAAGGAATTTTGTTTCAAATTTGTTCTACGTCCGATCCTACATAAACATGTTTCATTGCAGGCCCTTTCATCTTAATCGTTAACAAACTTATTCGACTAACCAATTTCTTATTATATGAACATAATATTTTTATCATATATTCTAATAGAAAGTATTTGCTTATTGAAATATGTTATTTATATAGGAGAGGTGAATACAGATTCAAGGTGAAATGACAAGGTGAAATTGCACTAATAGTCAAGTGTACCGATATAATATTCAACGAACCGTTGAAATCGTATTCAAATAACGAAAGTTTGAAGTTTCTTCATATGACCTTGCGGCCACAGCCACAACAAAATCAGAAAATAAATGTATATAATATAAAGTAATATTACTTTCAAAATTTTCGATAGTCCAAGAAAATTCTTTCTCGTGTGAATAAAAGATACAGTCCGACCTCCGTAACTGATCAAAACGAAAAAACCTCCATAATTGTTAACGTCAAAAACTCCGTAATTGCAACTCTGGTTCCCCCGCCTGACCGTCTAACCTTTTCAGGGAAGAAAAACCTTATTGGCTGATGGCTTTGATTGGTTCACCCACACATGTCTACATTATATGTACATAACCTACATTATTTGATATGTTCGTAAAGTGAGGGGAAGTGCATTGAATATGGAGACAGGTGGGAAGTTATCAATTATGGAGTTTCAACTTCTCCTCCGGTTCCGGCATGTTATCAATTAGGGAGGTCGGACTGTGCAGTGTAAAACTATTCAGTAACTTATAATGGTTATAATTGTTCCTATTAGGAGAAATAACATATTTGCTTACTATATTATTACTTTGTGGTTTTTCTTTGAATATAAAACAAGATTTTTCGGTAATGGGCTCTCCAAAATATGTAAATCGGACATATTTGGCACTAATAAATAAGTAAAAATATATTTGCTTTACATAACGAATGAGTAAAATCTTCATAAATACGTGAAATAATAATTTGCACGTCTCAAATAAGTGAAATAATAATTTGTATGTCTCAAATGAGAGAAATCATATATGTACTTAACTTATTGAATAAGTCAAGATCGATTTGTATGCGCTGGCGCACAAATTGTTTTCTAACGGAAATGTTATAACGCGGGAAAAATACTATGTGCCTTGTGCTTATCAGAAATTTTGCATGTTATTGAAAATATGAACGAAACTAATATTTTTGTCATAAGTGTTTGACCATAAAATAGATCTAATTTTTAATAAACATCATAGCATGCATGGAGTCAATTACAAAATTTAATAGCCAACAACTTTGCCTGTTGAGATCAACAATTAACGACGACAAATCGTTGCAAATTTTGGAAAGTTAGTGACTTATCCAATATTTTTATGTTACAAATTAAAGAGTGACCCCAAAAAGACCCTAAAAAGTAGCAATCGAAATTCGGATTAATTATTCTGCCAAAAGTTAATTTATAGCGAGATAAAAACAAGAAAAAAATTGCAATTTGAGACGACGCACGGTGTTTGATGGACGACGCGTCGCTTCTTTCGGAGGGGGGGGGGGGGGGGGGTCCAGCCTGCGTTACACCCATTGCTAAGGGTTTGGCAAATAGCGTTACGGGGGGGGGGGGTCGTCCAGAATACCAAAAAATTGCGTTACGTAATTTAAGTAAAGCCCCTTACGCTTAATTGAGAAGAGTTCTGAAGCGTGAATATTAAGAGTGCATCAAGCTTTTTTTTACTTTTGTACGCTACATGAAAAAACCAAAATTAAAGAGTTCATGAGACGTTCGGCAAGATGAAGTAAAGCGATTTTTAGAATCTTGTACAAGTTTCCTTACAAAACCTTATAATCTTCAAAAATTATTTTGCTCTACATTTTCGAGATAGGAGAATATCAATCATTATTTATTCTTTATCAACGAACATTTTTATTAGAATACAGGTGTAACAGGATTATCATATTACGTCTTAGAAATGGATTCACGATGGTAGATCAGTGGTTGGCGTCAAGCGCAGTCTTTGTTTCACGGTAAGCGTCGCATGTCGTTGATTACGACTGGATAGGTGACCGAATGAGAACACCTTATTTAAATATAATTAATTTATCTTTAAAAAAATTAAATTACATACAAACAAAATTAATTTTTAAATAAAATGTAGAAAAAAATATAAAACAATTACAAATGTTTTCAAGGCAACTCTTTTTTTTTTTAATACATTAATCAGGAACCCTTCCTGTACGCTTTCCAAAGTGTACGTAGCCGTTCACAAATGCAAAGCGTTGAAATCTTAAAAGGTGCATACAGTAGAACCCCTCTACATTGAACACCCGCTACATTGAACACCCCGCTACATTGAACGATTTCACCCCGTCAGATTGAACATTTTCTTCCTCCCCTTACTCCCACTGTAATGTTATTTTCAGCTGGCAGTTGCACTCGCGCATGCGCAATCATGCGGCAAGATGGCGGAATACTGAGGACAAGCGGACGGGAAGGGATGTTCAATGTAACGGGGTTGTCGGGGAAACGCTGGCACGCCTTGTTCAATGTAGAGGGGTTCTACTGTATTCACGCTTTAAGTACTCCTATCGTTTCGTGGAAGCGGAATGCACGTTTCTTGCACGTTTCCCGAACGTCAATTTTACGCTTTATGAACTCTTTATGGACGCTCAAATTTTTGGCAGGGTTTCATTTGTCGATAAAATGACCGGAACAATATAAACGGGTGTAAACCAAGAGGTTTTGGTTATCATAGAATAAGATTACATTAGTTAAATATACCCGTTTCAATTCGACAAAAAAACAGGACCCCTATAAAAAATAAATTTTAAATACATATACATAATTCATCAATCATTTTATTTTTTTAATAGTGACTAAAATGTCGCAAGGTTTCAAACATTGGGCTGAAATCTTGAACGACATTTTGCACCAATTCCAGACTATGCAATAAAACCATTTTTTCTTATATTAAATTATTTCACAGCTTACTAATTTATTTCTGCAAATTAAAATACTTATTTTAGTAACGAAGAAAACTTTTAGTTTACTTATCTTTATATATAAGTTACAATACAGTGGCCCTCCTCTTATTTTAACTGCGTCCTTTATTTTAACTTTTTTTCGTCCCTTATGTTATCTTCTTCTCCTCATGAGTTCCCTCACCATTCGTCACTTGAGAGTACAGTAGCCTTCCCCTTATTTTACTTCCCACTATTTTAACTCCTCCCCTTATTTTAACTTTTTGCCTTCCTCTATTTTAACTTTTTTCCCTCACTCGTTCCCTCAATATTCGTCGTGACGTCAGTTCACACATGCATACAAATCAGGTGGTACACCGTATATATAATCGAAATGAATTTTACAATCGCGCACAGACGCGAAGAAAGATGCCGCCATATCTGTTTTCTCTTTCTTAGATCCTTAGTGGTGGGGATGAGGGAAAGCGTTAAAGTAAGAGAAGGAGCCGCCATCTTCCTTGTCTCGAAAAAAGTTAAAATAAGGGGAGAGCTACTGTATTCAAAAGAGTGCGGATTGCTGTTTGTGCTTGCGCATACAGGTGAAGAAGGACAACAATATATCTCCTTTCTCTGTTTTTATTCTCTCATACTGCCAGTGGTGGGGATGAAGGAAAGCGGTAACGTAAGGGCAGAAGCCGCCATCTTCCTTGACTCGAAAAGTTAAAATAAGGGGAGGGCCACTGTATAACTTTTAATATATTTGTCCCGTAATTGGGACATTTACCTTACATCGACAGCATATCTTAATGCCGCTACATACATGCTATTCTTGATGCAATATTGCGAATAGGTTATGTTTCATTATTAGAGACTGCGTTTTTCGTGCCATTCATGATCAGTACACAAATGATTCCTGAAGTTATGTATTCCTTTAAATGTGTTCTATAAATGTTTCAGTTAATGATGTCGAATTTCGATGAAAATGATTTCCATTTGCTGGCGACAACTGCAAATTTATCTCACTTAAATAAAATTAAACAAGAAAATCAATAAAGCCGTACATATTCCGCTTCCCATTCTTCAACTGTTGCCCACTGACTCGCATGAAGCCGAGTTGTATAGAATTGAATTCAATTAAATTCTGAATCCATACTTTGGTCAACGGTGAATCCATTTTAATATGTAAATACAATTCTATTCGTTCATACGAATAAAAAGGTTACTTTCTGAATTCATATTAATCCAAAAAAAGTTTTCTTTTTAAAAATTAAATCTTAAATACATCCCTATTCAACATTACGGATTAAAAACTATCTAAGTGTATTCAATTCAATCCAAAAATAGTTTCCTTTAAAAAAACGAAATATTGAATGCATGCGTATTCAACATTACGGATTCAAAACTATCAAAGTGAATTCATTTCAATCCAAAAAAGTTTCCTTCTTCAAAACGAAATATTGAATGCCTCCGTATTCAACATCACGGATTCAGATCTATCTAAGCGTATTCATTTCAATGCAAAAAAAAGTTTTCTTCCAAAAAATAAACTTTGAATAAATCTGTATTTATTTGTATTCGTAATTGTGTTCGTAAGATTGAATACAGATGGATTACTTTGTCTGAAATTTAATCCGGCAAATTACGCTTCCGATTATATTCGTAAAATTGAATACAGATGGATTCCTTTCGTTGGAATTCAATCCATTTGAATACATATTTACGGAACCAAAGTATGAATTCAAAATGAATTGAAATTTTCAATCCAATCCTATCTAATCTCGATTGCTGGGTCGTATACAAAAAATATGAGGCATAAGAATGGTTAGGTGTGGTTTAGAAATCCTTATTTAGGTCCTCAACTAACCTATTACGAAACGCATTTAAAAAAAAAAGTAGCTGTTTAATACTCCAAATTTCAATTTTACGAAAAACCTTTTTTTTTGAGAAATCTTAAAATCTAGGGGCAAAGTGGGATGGGTAGTTAAAATTACTTCTGGAAAGGTTTAACAGAGAGAGAGAAACAGTTCTTAATTATCTCTGTGAACCTAAATCAAAACGGAACACATCCCACTTTGCCCCAAAATAGAATATTTTTAAACACGTAGTAAAAAATCATCCTCAACCCCAAATGAAACAAATAAAAAACGAAAATAGAGTGTAAGAGAAGACTATTAAGGAGGTTCACCAGGTTAAAGAATTAACATTGAGAATTTAACGAAAAAATTACAGCAGATTAAACAATGAAAGAAATTAATGCCTGCAAAGTTTCGAGCCCCTAGGTACCTTCAGAGCAGAGAAATTAATAAAAATGTTGGGTCTTATGGGAACATGTATATATTCATGAAATTCGTATTGAATTAACATTGAGTTTTTCATAAAATGTATACTGCTGATAAAAAAATGTGTGACATGATATTTGCAGAAAGAATTAAGTCTCTTCCTACCTTTAGGGATGAGAAATAAAATAAACAAATAGCTAAAAAGGTCGTTTACGGTTATGTGGATGGATGATGCTCAAGGCGCGGCAACGTCGCAATATTTCGTGGAATAACGCGGGACATTTGAAAAGAAGCAGACGTTAGATTCACTTGAAATATAGCATGACCGTGACACGGGCGGAATAAAATGTATATAAATACTAATTACAGTTTCAAAATTATGGTTTCTTACATATATTGTATGTTCATATGTCGTTTTAACCTTACCTGTACGATGCCGATCCAGATCAACACCTTTGTCATTTTTTTTTATTTTTCAAGTGATCAAAATCTGCTTTTGATCCAAATTTGCTTCTTTATTTTCACAAAATATTTAGAAATGTAAATAATTGAATTGTTTTCATTATTATTATGTTTATTTGTTGATTGTATTAAAAGAAGTATACAAAATATATATTTTTGTTAGAAAAAATGTATGCTGAAAAACAATTGCTGCTTCATCAAGACAAAATTTGTCTCTCGGGGGTTTTTGGGATTGCTGATTACGAATCGGACCTCACATTTGCAAAATTCAAAATTAGAGATTCAAAATGTCAATCAAATAGTTTTTTGAGAAATTTACTTAAATTAAAATAATTTTTTGAATCTTGCTGTTAGTACTGAGTTGTAAAAACAAACAGTTAATATTCTTTGAAAGAAGATGCAGTAAAAAGTAATTACGTGGCATAAATTTTAATTTCAATAGGTTATCACAGAAATGAATAACAAACTCTATATAAGTATATTTTGACAAATGATGACAAAGTGTAACATATTTTCATAATTTTTAATATTATTATATTATTATATTTTTTATATTAGCCAGAGCTTTTAAATGCACAATTCGTCGCCCTTCAAGCTCAGCTTCCTTCTCGTCAGTTTCCAATTTCTCGAGGTTAGAAACTAACTTTTTGCGACTTTAAAATAAATTTCGTATATTTTTCCCGATGGTTTGCTGTTGTTTCCTTTTCAAAAGCACTTTCCCGGTCACCCGCTTTCCTTTCCAATAACACCATTTTCTGGGCTGTGTGGGGGTTGATTGCGAGAATGTGTGAGTGTATGAACGCGACGTTGCCAAGTCACTTTTGTCTATCCTACCACGGAAGTCATAACGGCGATAATTCTACATTTGACTCGGTAGATACCTGGTGAACCTCCTTAAGTCATGCAAATCAAATTTTAATTACGCTTAACTTATTGATACTTACTAGTCGATTGAAAATATGTCTAAATTTACAAATTGACTACCTCCTAGGTCATGTTCGAACGGTTGGTAAATACTGAACGGAAACTGAAATATGTTGCAAAATTTGTATTACAATAACTCATTTGTAAATAAACAATGCAAACAAACACATAGGAAATGTTCTAATACGTCGAAACTCCAAAATCCCACATTGCCCCTACTTCCCCTATGTGTATATTATATTACCATTATATAGCATATTGACTGGGAAATAACAGCTAACCATTGTAACATCTTGATTATATTACCTTTTACATTAGGATTTATACAGGTTACATAATAGTTAGATAACCGCAATTTTCGGTGTTTACTAGGAGGCATGGAGAGTTTTAGTATTACGAATAATTAATATTTTCTTCTTCTTTGATTTTTTCGTAAGTGAAATATCTCTTCAAATGTTTCTTTAAATATCAAAGTGACGAGGTGTTAATAAAAAAGTTGGAATGACGTTTCGGCTATGAATTTTAGCCCTCTTCAGAATATTTTATTCTAAAAAATTATGAAAATTTTACCAAAATTATAAACAAAATTCGTTTTTACAATAAATTTAACATAATTAAATAAACAGAGTAAAAAATGACATATATAAAAAATCCGTAAATGTTTAACAAAAAATATACATAAATTAACAAAAAATTTTGTTTAGTATGTTCAAAATAACACTAAAATGAGGATTTATACAAAATTTCAGCTGCACGGCATGTTTTTGCTTTAAAAACATTAATTTTACTGGGCTACATCGCTACATGCCTTATGGGCTATCATCTTCTGTACTAATGGTGTTATTAGTATGTAAAATCATGTAAATTAATTTCGTCGACCGTTCATAGTTAAATAATTACATAAATTCAAAATTAATATTCGGTAATCCGGTCTATTAGAAGTAAATAAAATAAAATGTAAATATAAACAGTGCATGGAAATAATCAAACAAATGGGTTATTAGTATCGTTGGAATGTTCATCTAAAACAAAAAATAGTAATTTTTTAATTATTTCGAGATCTCAACAATAATAATTGTCATCTTTACTATCGTTCTGGACATGAAAGTCTGTCAAACTACTTTTTGACATTTTGTACTAAAGATCAATGAGAAGTGGAAATATATAATGCGGGGGGTTTGTTCATTAACACTTTAAACTAAAAAAGGAACATGGATAATTTAATATATATAATACACAATTATTTCCATCGTAGTAATAAATTAGAGAATCCATCCTGGTAGGTCAGAAGCCTGGTTTAAAACCAATTTATTTATTATTTCTTAATTTACAAAAAAAAAACTATCATAATTTATTTATTTATTTATTTAGTAGATAATAATTTAATTTTATATTATTGATAAAATAGAATACTTTCCTTTTAATATTGTGCCATCATTGATTTGGAGAATTTGCGAAACACGAAGAAAATCATTGGAAAAACGAAGAATGGAGAAACTATAATAATGGATAATTTTAATACTGGGAGCGGCGAACGATGACACAAAGCTGCATGAATATCGGAACGGCACCTGGAGGTTAATGGCCTAACCATCAAGATCGGAAACAAACAGCATTCATTTGGAAGACTTCGTTGTGTAATTTATATGCTAATACGTATAGAGGAAAATTAAAAATTCAACGAATAGAATTCAAAGTTCAAAAAATGAATAATTTTTCGTTTGCTAGATCAAACGAACATTGTAGGTTAACTGCTCAATCTTACTTGTTAGTCTCAAAGATTATTCTACGACGTTTTAAAGACATTCTTACCGTCAGGAGTCTCGAAGTTCGGTGCAATGGCGTCCTGATACTTTACCGTCTTCTCAATGTGCATATGACGTCTTTAGGATGTCGTAAAATAATCTTTGAGACTAAAAAGTAAGACTGTGCAGGTTATGTTAATTAGGATGATGTTGAGTGGTGCTCGATTCTTCGTAGATGTCGCTGTCTTCTGTTCAGGATCTACAGACTGGAAGCAATTTGATGACCAGTTGACGCTTTGATGCGAGTATCGTCGTAAATTATTAGCCAATTTACCCATAAAGGGCCCACTTTGTTTGAAAATTTGTCTGTGGTTAACAAAATACAAAAACTTGAGACTTGATTAATGCCAACTTATATTATCCCAAAGTTCTTGAGGTAACTCTTTAAGGTCCCGAAATCAGAATTGCGGTATGACCGCTTTGAAATTGAATGTGCTGCTGTCAGAAAAAGTCGCTGAATCCAAATCCAACGTCAAAATTGCAAAATTCAAAATGGCTGTCATTATATGGCTATTAATATGGCCACTAAAAATTGATATCAGATTATATTTTGCAATAACCTCCATATTTGTCAATGAATTTTCACGAAATTGGTAATCTTATATTTTTTGGTCGCTAAAATCAAATCTTAATTGAAAATCTCAAAATTCAAAATGGTGGATGTAATATGGCGACTATTAGTTTACATGCATATCTTTTCAATTTCTGAATTATTATTTTTTCTAATTTCTATTATTTAGTCATTCCGATACGATTTTTTTTATCGAGTTATCGAAGTTTTTGTCAGGGAACAATTATGATTTTCATAATTTAAATAAATGTGTAATTACATGAAAATAACAAACTGAGACCGACTTTCTTGGTAAAAGTTCTATTACGTCAAGATGTCGAAATATCCTAACCTAAAAGAGCAAAAGAAGCACCATTTTTGCCCATTTTCAGCAAACTTTTGTGTCGGAATAAATTTTTTTTCGCAATTTGACAAAACCCAAATTAAAATGTATTCATTAGAAACCTGAATATTTTTTCCGACGGCTTCGATGTGCTGAATCAAAATCTGCTTATATAATTGCTCTGTGGCGTAAAAAGTTTGAGATATCCTAACCTAAAAGTGCAAAAAACGGAAATCATAATCGTGCCGTGTCAAAAACTTCCATAACTCACTGAAAAAAAATCGTAAGAAATTGCTAAAAAAAGCATTTGAAAGCTGACGAATAGCACCTTAATATTGTCTGTTCCAAATTGCAAATAATAATTATGTTCCGTCACAAAAACTTACTGAATATGTGCAAAAACAGCCTTGAAGAGGACTCGTATCAGAGTCAAAACCATGCTAAATATTTATTTATTATTTATATTAAAAAAACCCCTCCAAATTATTAACCCTTGTCTGTTTTTTCCTCTTCCTCTAAATTTTAAATATTTATTAAACTCAACCATTTTTAATTTCAATTATTTATGTGACCGCAAAAAACTAAAACTATTGTATATATTAGTTTTTAAATTGGTCGAAAATTAAAAGCAAAAACAGTGTTTTTCGCACTTTTAGGTTAGGATATCTCAAAATCCAAACGTGATGGAACAATTCTGCGGCCAGATTTGGATTCAGCTCATTGAATACCTCCGGAAAAGTTGTCAAGTTTCTGGGTATGGACATTGGCTTCACTTTGTTTGCCTACGTTAACAGTTTATTCTATAAAAACGTCTATTTTGGCGTTATTTTCATGCCGTTTGAGAATATTCCAAACACTGGACGTAAACAGAGAAAAATGCACGGACGGGATTCGAAATGGGGACTATCATATCGTTCGTTGGAACTAAGACTCACAATCTCGCAGTTAAACTGAAATTGAATGTTTGCAATATATTCTTAAAATACAACAAAAATGGCTCTTTTTTTTTATTAGGAAAACAAAAATCCCTTTTTTTCTGACTTTTTCGGAATCTTAAAAAGGGACCTTGTAAACATAGTGGTCGTTGACGGAAAAAAAATGTTTGGCGACTCCCTTAAATTTGACCCTAGCGGTGTTAAGTTGCATTTCTCTTAGAACAAGGCAGTTTCTACCAGACATGTCGCGTCAGGTCTAATGTGGCCATGGTAATAGCGACGTGAAGTTAATACAGTAGGATCTCCCTTATTGAATAGTCCTTTATTCTCTAGACATCTCTTATTCTCTGGATTTAAGATCTCTTATTGCATATATTCCCTTTCGGTCGGCTTCCCTCCTCCATTGCGTCCTAACCTAACTTTCGCGGCTGAACGAATCTCAAACCGTTGTCGACCATCGACCACTAAGAGTGGGGGTAAAGCGGAAGTAGAGGATAAGGGGGACCGCCGCCATTTTGAAAAATCTGCAGTATGCAATAAGGGAGACCCTATACTGTAGTGTAAAGGCGACGTGTTTTGTTTATGAATAATAATTTGATTTCACAATTTTATCTTCATATATTCGTAACAGACTACACTTAGACATATTTACGAACATATATTTTGAACCAAAATTGCAAAAAAGGCTTTTCTATAAAAGTATTGAAAAATACTATTTACAACTATTTTATTACATATTATTTAACGTAAAATTTGATATAAATTATTAATGAAAGATACATAACCTATAGGCAATTATTAATAACGTACGAGCTTTATAATTTACGAGAATTAAATAATTCAGTAATACTGCACAAAGATTTTGTTATTTACTCAAAAATTCTTATCAGCTTAGCAAAAATATATGTACAGTAAAGCTCCCCTTAAGTCATTTAGTCGAGGCAAGCAAGATGGTGGCATCTCCTAAGTCATATTTCATAACATTGAATTTCAATGGTTTTGCAATGTAATTTTCTGGTAATTTTGGTACATTTGTTAGTTACATATTTATACAAAACGCTACGCGAGCTACCGTTAAACAGAACGCGTGATTGGGGAACGCATCAGAATTTATAACCTATAAAATTATGACTTAAGAGGAGGACTGCTGTACATTAAATATTACTTGCACAAAATCTGACATATACTTAGTCCGGCAAAAACTTCCATGATTCATTGTAGTTTCTGTATCCTAACCCTTACTTGATGAACTTTAGCTGAAATTGCCAGACTTCCATGGAATCAATGTAACTTTTTTCCTTGCAGCTTTCTTGCTAAAAGTTCTATAATGTCAAGATTTTTAGATATCCTAACATAAAAGTTCAAAAAAACAGTTTTTGTATATTTTCTGTAAGTTTTGATGCCGAAATAATTTTTTTTGGCAATTTGACAAAACCCAGATTAAAATGCACTCATCAGAAACCTTTGTATATTTGTTTCCGACGTTTTCGAAGTGCTGAATCAAAATCTGGTCATATAATTGCTCTGTGGCGTAAAAAGTTTGAGATATCCTAACCTAAAAGTGCAAAAAACACAGTTTTTGTCCATTTTCAGTAAGTTTTTATGCCGAAATAATTTTTTTTTTGCAATTTGAAAAAACCCAGATTAAAATGTATTCCTCAGAAACCTTTGTGTATTTTCCGTATGGTTTCAATATACCTGAGTATATTTTCCGTTTTGATGCCGTTTGAATATTAAACACTGGACGTAAACAGAGAAAAATGCACGGACGGGATTTGAACTCAGGACTATCAGTTCGTGCTAATACTCACAATCTCGCTGTTCGACTGAAATTGAATGTTTGCAGTATATTTTTAAAATACAACAAAAATGGCTCTTTTTTTATTAGGAAAACAAAAATTCCTTTTTTCTGACTTTCGGAATTCTTGAGGAACTTTGGCAGAAATTGCCACGGACACCTATGGAATCAACATAACTTTTTTTTCCGTGTTGACATCGACCAAGTCTCCAGTTTTGACCCACAAATCAAAAAGCCGACAATTCGAAAAACCGAATTGTCATAATAACGTCAGTAAAAAAACCGACACATAAAAAATCCGACAGTCAAAAAGCCCGACAAGCAAAAAATTGACATTAGAAAAACCGAATTGTCACAATACCGGCAGTCAAAAAAACCGACATTCAAAAAGCTGACATTCCAAAAACCGATTGTAAAAAAACCGAATTGCCATAGTACTGATAGTCAAAAAACCGAAACTTTAAAAAATGATTGTCCGCTTGTCTATTTTTTTATGTGTCGGCTTTTTGGCAGTCGGTTCTTCAAAATGTCGGCTATTTGGGGTACCAGTCGAAAAACCGACAAATGAAAAGCCGAGACATAAAAAAATAGACACATCGTCAGGAGAACAGTCATTTTTGGAACTGTCGGCTTTTTGATTTGTTGATTTTTCGACCCTCACCCGCTATTTGATTGTCGATATTATGCCAATTTGGTTTTTCTACAGTTGGCTTTTTGACGTATCGGTTTTTTGCCTGTCGGCTTTTTGATTTGTCGGTTTTTCGACTCGCACCCACTATTTGATTGTCGGTATTATGTCAATTTGGTTTTTCTACAGTTGGCTTTTTGACGTATCGGTTTTTTGCCTGTCGGCTTTTTGACGGATCGGTTTTTTTGCCTGTAGAATTTTTGTTTGTCGCTTTTTTCACCCGCACCCACTATTTGAATGTCGGTATTATGCCAATTTGGTTGTTCTACAGTTGGCTTTTTGACGTATCAGTTTTTTGCCTGCCGAATTTTTGTCTGTCGGCTTTTTGACGTATCGGTTTTTTGCCTGACGGCTTTTTGACGGATCGGTTTTTTGCCTGTCGAATTTTTGACGTATCGGTTTTTTGCCTGTCGAATTTTTGTTTGTCGGATTTTTGAATTGTCGGTTTTTTGACCCGCACCCACTATTAGATTGTCGGTATTATGCCAATTTGGTTGTTCTACAGTTGGGTTTTTGACGTATCAGTTTTTTGTCTGTCGATTTTTTGCCTGTCGAATTTTTGTCTGTCGGCTTTTTGACGTATCGGTTTTTTGTTTGTCGGTTTTTTGTCTGTCGGATTTTTGATTTGTCGGTTTTTTCGAACCGCACCCACTATTTGATTGTCAGTATTATGCCAATTTGGTTTTTCTACAGTTGGCTTTTTGACGTATCGGTTTTTGGCCTGTCGGCTTTTTGACGTATAGGTTTTTTGTCAGTCGGTTTTTTGCCTGTCGATTTTTTGTCTGTCGGCTTTTTGTCTGTCGGTTTTTTTGACCCGCACCCACTATTTGATTGTCAGTATTATGCCAATTTGGTTTTTCTACAGTTGGCTTTTTGACGTATCAGTTTTTTGACGTATCGGTTTTTTGTCTGTCGAATTTTTGTTTGTCGGTTTTTTGCCTGTCGGTTTTTTTGACCGCACCCACTATTAGATTGTCGGTATTATGCCAATTTGGTTGTTCTACAGTTGGGTTTTTGACGTATCAGTTTTTTGTCTGTCGATTTTTTGCCTGTCGAATGTTTGTCTGTCGGCTTTTTGACGTATCGGTTTTTGTCTGTCGGTTTTTTGATTTGTCGGTTTTTTCGAACCGCACCCACTATTTGATTGTCAGTATTATGCCAATTTGGTTTTTCTACAGTTGGCTTTTTGACGTATCGGTTTTTGGCCTGTCGGCTTTTTGACGTATCGGTTTTTTGCCTGTCGATTTTTTGTCTGTCGGTTTTTTTGACCCGCACCCACTATTTGATTGTCAGTATTATGCCAATTTGGTTTTTCTACAGTTGGCTTTTTGACGTATCAGTTTTTTGACGTATCGGTTTTTTGTCTGTCGAATTTTTGTTTGTCGGTTTTTTGCCTGTCGGCTTTTTGACGGATCGGTTTTTTGCCTGTCGAATTTTTGTCTGTAGCGGTTTTTTGTCTGTTGGTTTTTTGACCCGCACCCACTATTAGATTGTCGGTATTATGCCAATTTGGTTGTTCTACAGTTGGGTTTTTGACGTATCAGTTTTTTGTCTGTCGATTTTTTGCCTGTCGAATTTTTGTCTGTCGGCTTTTTGACGTATCGGTTTTTTGTTTGTCGGATTTTTGATTTGTCGGTTTTTTCGCACCGCACCCACTATTTGATTGGCAGTATTATGCCAATTTGGTTTTTCTACAGTTGGCTTTTTGACGTATCGGTTTTTGGCCTGTTGGCTTTTTGACGTATCAGTTTTTTGCCTGTCGGCTTTTTGACGTATCGGTTTTTTGTCTGTTGAATTTTTGTTTGTCGGTTTTTTGCGTCTGGGCTTTTTGACGCGTCGGTTTTTTGCCTGTCGAATTTTTGTCTGTAGCGGTTTTTTGTCTGTCGGATTTTTGATTTGTCGGTTTTTTGACCCGCACCCACTATTAGATTGTCGGTATTATGCCAATTTGGTTGTTCTACAGTTGGCTTTTTGACGTATCAGTTTTTTGTCTGTCGGTTTTTTGCCTGTCGGCTTTTTGACGTATCGGTTTTTTGTCTGTCGGATTTTTGATTTGTCGGTTTTTTCGACCCGCACCCACTATTTGATTGTCAGTATTATGCCAATTTGGTTTTTCTACAGTTGGCTTTTTGACGTATCGGTTTTCTGCCTGTCGGCTTTTTGACGTATCGGTTTTTTGTCAGTCGAATTTTTGTTTGTCGGTTTTTTGCCTGTCGAATTTTTGTCGGTCGTTTTTTCGACCCGCACCCAATTTTTCTAGTCTGAACCAAAATAAATCAAAAATGAAACGAAAAATAATTTTCAAAATTTTTGCTGGCACCAATCATCAAAGACATAATGAAAATATTTGATAAAACAATAAGAAGAAGAATTTTATTCGTTCCAACCTTAAAATTTACAAATTTTCAATATTTCCAAGACTTTGGATACTCCATTTGCGATACATTATTAAAATTTAACATCGATATACAGCACGGGTGAAATGATTCAAAAAACACACAACTGTACAATGTTGATTTCCTTTTATTTTAGAGACAAAGGGAGCAATAAACCTTTGATGAAGATTTTCAGTATTTTATGAAATAACGCACGACTTAATTACTGTCACATTTTTTATAATTATATATAATATACTGAATAGTATCATGTGCATGTGTAATTAACTCATTATCATTTAAGTTATAATCATTCACTCGCATTCGCAGTCGCTCGCTCAATCTCTCTATTTCTCAATCGCTGTGTCCTTCTCGCTCGATCACTAGCACTCCTTTTACTTCTTTCTTTTCTTTTGTTTTTTTCTTCTTTATTTTTCTAACAATAATTAACCAAGCACGCGTCCAAGAGAGCATTGGTTATTGTTCTCGCATTCTCACGCAACATTTTACAACTTTAGAAATTGTTTTGTCATCTTCACTTTACTCCCTTTTCATTTTTTTATTCTTTTTTTTTTAAATAACATTTCGCTAAGTAATATGATTATGCGGCCCGTTCGAGACCGCCGCTTACCGTCGAGGTCGTCGACGTAAACAGCCCCGATTATCGAGCAGGTTGCACGCTGGTCCGACGATTACTAAATCATCGTACGAGTTTCCCGGATAACCTCTCGCACATCTTCACTTTTCGAACGCTAACCAAGATATCGTTTGCTGGATGCGTTCCCTAAAATCGTGTACCGGAAGTTGATCTACGTACACCTTATCATCTCTCTCTGTGTCTGTGTGTATGTGTGTATGCCTTGTGTGTATGTAGTAACGCGTCTACAAAATTCTTGTTTGGAGCGGCAGCATGTATGACATTTTTCTTTCTTTTTAACGCGCACTTAACTTATAACGACCTGCCAGATGTAATATTTCATGAGCGCTCGGCAGGAAAGATGGACGCGAAAACATGCGATTGACAAACAAAATTAAATGAAACTCAGCCCCAGTTAAAGAGAATTTTCGGTCGAAATGACTCGCGGCTACCCTCGTACCGCGAGTGTACACCCTAACCTAAAATTCTCTCTTTTTTTTTTCCCGTGTTAAAAACTTGAGGGAGAGACACGAAGGCGGATGTTCGAATAAATACAAAAGTTTCTTGTTCGCGCCTCGCCCCCCCTCTCTTCCTTCCAAAAATTATGCATTATATGTATTTATAATATGTATATATAATATATATATTCATTTATATATCCGTACATTACCGTTTATCCTAAAATGTAAATCACTTGGCAGAGTGGACTCCGGTGAAATGATGCATGATTAATGATCGTTGGCGATGATGTCGTTCGTAGGAAGGCGCTCGAAACTTGGGCTTACATGATGTTGTTGTTGTCGTGATTAAATAGTTTAATAACAAAAGAAATAGAAATTGTTATCTGTTTTATTGCGATTCAAAGATGCTGCGAGTCAACCGAGCTCTAAGCCCCCCCCCCCACTCTCTCTCTCTCTCTCTCTCTCTTCCCCTCCCCACCCCTCACACTAACTCCTCACCAGATCTCTCGCACTAAATCCCTAGGTCTGCAGATGGCGCTTCGGTTCCACTCTAGAAAACTTAGAGACTCGCTTGACCCCCGGTCGGATGGCCCTCGATGATCAATGAGAATCGTGTTTAGTGTGTGTTTTTTTTTTTTTTTTTTTTTTGTTTTTTTGTTTCTCTTTTTCTCTCGCTTACACTTACGTTTTTAGCGCTCGCGCTCAGGTTTGGTGCTATCACGGGCAGGAGATTTTTTTTTTAACGTGCCCCTGCAACAGATTCCAAAAAAATTCTAGTCACATAGAGAAGAACACTCAAAGGGCACGTGCATTTATTAAAAGAGAGAGAGAGAGAGAGAGAGAGAGAAAGAGGACAAAAGGAGAGAAAAAAAAACAAACAAATGAAATAAAGAATTTTCACAAAAAATTACAAATGTTACAACAGATGACGAACATATACCAAGGACTCCTTATGGAAACTTAATGTTTTTCTCTAACCCGTTCTCTAGTTTACGTCTTTTTTTATTAAATTTTGACCAAAGTTCGAATCCTGAAGAAACTTTCCTTTTGATGCGGTCGTTTCAGGTTTCGACGTTGTATTTTATCTCTCTTCTGCGGTTCTTTTTTTTTTTTTTTTTTAATCGCTAAACAGACGAGGACATTCGTCAAGACTGGACGAGGTTTTAGGAAGGAAGGATGATTGGCGTGGTCATTTTTCTATCCCTCCCTGGAAGTGATGTCGGGTAAAGGACGTGAACTGCATCCGCAGAGTTTGCTATCGCTCATCTTCTTTCTATTCATCCTTGCTATATTTCAATAAATGTCAATTATCATAATGCAACGAAATAAATGTGTGTATTATGAAGAACATGATACAAGTAGAACCTCCGTTAACGAATAATTTCCCCTCGGTTAGTCTCCCCACTCTAGACAACACGTTGTAACTCCTAAAGAAGTATAGGTGGGGGGTCGATCTTTTCTCCTCGAATATTCGTTAACGGAGGTTCTACTGTAAATATGGGAGAGGATAGAAAGTCACCACGCCAATCATGCCAGCAACCGTCAAGCAAACAGACATAACCTAACAAATAAAAAAATGAACAGAAAGAGAGAGAGAAAAAGAGGCGAATAGAGAATAAGATTAGGTTGTTACGGATGAGATGAAAGCATTGAACATAACGAAATACAGCTTTGACACTTTGAGGCTTGAACGGACTCGTAAATGCAAGTTTCTCAATAGAAAGTGATTCATTTCTATTTCGAAACGTTCCCTTCGACGATTGCGTCGAAGTTAATTAAAAGCAACGGGAAAAAAAAACGTCGATGCGATGGTAAAAATGTGTCGTATGTGATGTGAAGAACATGATTACAATAAATATTTCACTTTTTATCAGAATCGTTTCCTTTTAATATTATTTAATATTAAGCGTTAATCCTTCTGTTTTTTTTTTTTTTTGGATTGACAAATTGGAATTCCGATCCCTTACAATAGCGATACCGGTGCTCGGGGTCTGTACGAGCACGTTCCAGCGGGAAAGATTGCCTAAATTCGGAATCTGATAATCGTTTTTAAAAATTAATCCTCATTTCCTACAAAACTACCAGATTACTACGTATCTATTCGTTCTTCTAAACAGATAAAAATTAATATTCGTTTGTAAAAAAGATGATCTTATTGAGGTCGTTACCATATATAGATTACTTAACTTTATATACAAAATTGTCAACATTCGGTTAATTCATTTACTTGGCGCGGTTGTTTTTTTTTTTTTTAAAAGTATTCACAAAGTGTCAAAGTGGCCGAATGGTGAGACGAACGTTAGGAGCCGCTAGTAAACGTAAAAAGCCGATCGTCCCGACTTTTGTTTTTTTTTTTTTTATTTAAGAGCCGGATATTTAAGTTAACCCAATATATTTACCAAAATATGCTCCGTTAACCCTAACGCTGAGAAGATCCAAGTACATTCACCGATCTACATTCCTAAAGTCCGATCTTGCATTATCGATTATAATTCACGATCGAACAACTGTGAATGTCTTTCACATTTTTCTTTTTTTTTTTGTTTGTTTTCTTTTTTCATTATTATTATTATTGTTTTTTTAGGTAAACGGGCGCAATACAGATACAAGCACAGTAACATGAAATATCACTGTCGAAGAACTTCGGAAAGGGTGTTCTTCTAAGTGAACCAACGAGTCGAATAATAAACGATAATACGCACTTTAATTCCTCGGTGAAAATACGTTTTGTATCTGCACTGATCGCCCCTCGATAGGATTTGTGCGTATTAACGTAAATAAAAAAAAAAGAGAGAGAGAGAAAAAAAAAAAAATAAAGACAGAAACGATAGAAAAAGTAGAGATTAAATCAAAGTCTCACGCCCAATTCAAATCTACTACCACGTGTTACTTCTAATCTACATGTCGATTTAAGGCTCCGTAATCCTTTATGCACCTGTTTGGTCGCCCTGAGTGGCGGGCTGTCCTTGATCTTGATTTCCTTTGATCAACTCGATGGGAGAATGTTGTGGTGCCGAAGTGGTTGCCGCACCGCTGTTCATGCTGGCGCCTGCCGCTTTCTGCTTGACCACTGTCCAATCGAATGTGTAATCGTAGTGATAGTTCAAGGTGCGGAAGAGGATCCGGAACAATTGACGCAGGTACATGTAGTCTGGACACTCTTCGAATCGCAAGCCTCGGCAATAATTTAGATACATTGCAAACTCCGCCGGGTAAGTCTGAACAAACCAAATTAACATTACTTTATTTACTTCTACATTTAAATTATTCCTATTACTAACCTCAAATACATCAAGAAAATTCAATACGTTTATATAAAAAATAATCAAATTAACCCATTAACCCATTAACGTCAAGAAGGACACTTTTTTCACTTAAATTTCAATCCGAGGGGTCAACCACTGACCAAAAATTGTACAGCTATTCCCAAAAGTGGGAATATTCGCAGTTGCTCCTAGTATTCCCAGTATTCTTATGACATACTGGTCATTTTTGTTGAACTCGCAGAATTTCCAAAGTATCATCATTAACTCTAACGCATTTTAAAACTTGTAATATACTCCTTGACTCATAATCTTACCACATTAAGTAATTACTTATTAAGTATATTCAATTCACTTATTTACATGGTAATTTACATTTAAAAAATTAGTAATTTAAGAGGAATATTTGAACTTTTTATGGCGTTTTTGAATTTCAATACGGTCTGCACTTTTTACGGTGAAAGGATTGGACCCAATCATACAATTTATTAGCACTCGCAAACTTTGTTTTGAGTTGAATTCATCTATAAAACTATTATATTTTAACAAATGAAAGTAAATCGCCGGTAGTTTTTTAAAAACTAAAATATTTAAAATATTTAAAAATATTGCCAGATAATCGCAGATATTTCCGAGAATTTCCAAATATTCCCGAGTATTCGCTAATATTCCCAAGTATTTCCAAATATTTCCTAGTATTCCCAAGTATTCCTACATATTCCCAAGTATTTCCAAATTTTCTCGAGTATTCGCAAATATTCCCGAGTATTTCCAAATATTTCCTAGTATTCCCAAGTATTCCTACATATTCCCAAGTATTTTCAAATATTCCCGAGTATTCGCAAACATTCCCAAGTATTTCCAAATATTCCCGAGTATTTCCAAATATTTCCCAGTATTCCCAAGTATTCCTACATATTCCCAAGTATTCCCGAGTATTCGCAAATATTCCCGAGTATTTCCAAATATTTCCTAGTATTTCCTAGTATTCCCAAGTATTCCTACATATTCCCAAGTATTCCCGAGTATTCGCAAATATTTCCAAGTATTCCCGAGTATTTCGAAATATTTCCTAGTATTCCCAAATATTCCTACATATTCCCAAGTATTTCCAAATATTCCCGAGTATTCGCAAATATTCCCGAGTATTCGCAAATATTCCCGAGTATTTCCAAATATTTCCTAGTATTCCCAAGTATTCCTACATATTCCCAAGTATTTCCAAATATTCCCGAGTATTCGCAAATATTTCCTAGTATTCCCAAATATTCCTACATATTCCCAAGTATTTCCAAATATTCCCGAGTATTCGCAAATATTCCCGAGTATTTCCAAATATTTCCTAGTATTCCCAAGTATTCCTACATATTCCCAAGTATTTCCAAATATTCCCGAGTATTCGCAAATATTCCCAAGTATTCGCAAATATTCCCGAGTATTCCCAAGTATTCCTACATATTCCCAAGTATTCCCGAGTATTCGCAAATATTCCCAAGTATTTCCAAATATTTCCTAGTATTCCCAAGTATTCCTACATATTCCCGAGTATTTCCAAATATTCCCGAGTATTCGCAAATATTCCCAAGTATTTCCAAATATTTCCTAGTATTCCCAAGTATTCCTACATATTCCCGAGTATTTCCAAATATTCCCGAGTATTCGCAAATATTCCCAAGTATTTCCAAATATTCCCGAGTATTTCAAAATATTTCATAGTATTCCCAAGTATTCCTACATATTCCCAAGTATTTCCAAATATTCCCGAGTATTTCCAAATATTTCCTAGTATTCCCAAGTATTTCCAAATATTCCCGAGTATTCGCAAATATTCGCAAGTATTTCCAAATATTCCCGAGTATTTCCAAATATTTTCTAGTATTCCCAAGTATTCCTACATATTCCCAAGTATTTCCAAATATTCTCGAGTATTCCCATCTATTTCCGAATATTCCCGCTTAAATGTACTGGTATTCCCACCAGTGGTTGACCCCTCGTTTCAATCAAAAATTTCATATGAAAATCCAAGTTCAAATAAATTGAAAGGTACATGTCTTACTATTTTCAAGGTTGCTCTTTTCAGTGCTGTTATCAAAATTGATCTTAATTAGAAAATTAAATATGTCGATTTAAATGTCAAAATAACGCGAAAAATCGAGTCTTCTTTATTATAAAACATTTTTTTTCTCATCGAAAGAATATTTGTCGTCAGAAAATTTCTTCATTAAACGTGGACCCCATAGTTACAGTATTAAGATAAATTTTTTTAATATTTAAAAACTAACATGGTGATCACAAAATGGCGACTCCAATGAAAAATTTCTAATTAAAACTGTACAATAGTTTTTCTTGGAAACTTCAGAAAAAATTTCCTAAGAATAAATACGTTTTAGAATGAGTCAAAAAGTCCTTTCAAATTTTTTTCAGAATATATTATTAAAATTTTTTATTTTTCGAAAATTTGAAAAATCGAAATTTTTAAAAAAGTCCAAAAATCTGAAAAAATTTGAGTGTATTCTTTGACTAATTCGAAGACATTTTTGTTCTAAGGAAATTTTTTCTAAAGTATACATTTTTCAAGCAAACAAATTATTAAACTTTTCTAGATTTCAAGACTAATTTTTTTCTTGAAAACTGTAGACTTTAAAAAGAATTTCCTTAGAACAAAAATGTCTTCGAATTGGTCAAAGAATACTCTCAAATTTTTTCAGATTTTTTGGACGACTTTTTTAAAAATTTCGATTTTTCGAATTTTCGAAAAATAAAAAATTTTAACAATATATTTATTTTATTTCAAGGCCGCTCTTTCAAATGGTAGTAAGAAAATTAACAAAAAATTGAAATTTATATATAATTTTGACATACATAATAGAAAAATCTGATTTTTTAGGACACATTTTTTTACAAAAATCGTTTTTTTTTTTTTTTTTTTTCGAAAACTATGGACTCTAGAGAAAATTTTATAAGAACAATTATATTCTAGAATAAGTCGAAGAATACCTTTGAACTTTTTCAGAATGTATTGTAAACATTTTTTATTTTTAAAAAATTCGAAAAATCTAAATTTTGAAAAAAGTTATTTAAAAAATCTGAAAAGAGTATTCTTTAACCATTTCTAAAACTTTTGGCTTTAAGGAAATTTTTTCTAAACTCTGTAGTTTCCAAGAAAATTAATTATTAGTCTTGAAATCCATAAAAGTTTAATAATCTTTTTTTTTGAAAACTATAGACTTTTACGCAAATATCAAAAGAACGAAAACGTCTTGGAATTGGTTAAAAAATACTCTTTACTAATTTTAAATGACTTTTTTCAAAATTTCGATTTTTCGAATTTTTTAAAAATAAAAAATGTTAGAAAAAATTTACTTAAAGCAAAAGGTTTTAGAAATGGTTGAAGAATACTCTTTTCAGATTTTGTAATTAACTTTTTTTCAAAATTTCGATTTTTTGAATTTTTTAAAAATAAAAAATGTTGACAATACATTCTGAAAAAATTCGAGGGTATTTTTCGACTTATTCTAAAACATAATTGTTCTTATAAAATTTTCTCTAAAGTCCGTAGTTTTCAAGAAAAAAAATGGTTAAATTTTGAAAAGGAATTTGTAAAAAAATGTGTCCTAAAAAATCACGTTTTTCTACTATATATGTCAAAATCATATATAAATTTCAATTTTTAAAAAATTTTCTTGCTTGAAAATGGTAAAATCTGATAGTTTTTATTTTTTTTCAAAATTTCTTTCATATTGAAAATAAGCTTTGAAGTTGCAGTAAACTTACTGTGCATTTGGGCATTAATGGGTTAAGGTTGTAATAACTATTTCTTATTGTATTAATTAATGTAAAGCAAATTCTAATATTATAATTGAAAGAAAAAGTAACAATTCTGTAGTTATGTATTAATAAAATTTACAAACCTTGCATAAAACTTCAACAGGTGTTGACATTTTCTTCTCGCTGATCTTCTCGTACTTTTGCTTTTTGGTAGCAGCTTTCAGGCCTTGCCACGGCAAAGAGCCTCGATTGAAGTACATAAGAACGTAACCGAGAGATTCCATGTCGTCTCTGCGACTCTGCTCTATTCCAACGTGGGCGTTGATAGACGCATACCTTGCCGTTCCTGTTAGGTTCTTATCCTCTCGGTACATTATATGCTTCATGTTACGAGTGTCCTTGAATTTCTTTGCCAATCCAAAGTCGATGAGGAACAGCTGCAGATTACCAATTAAAACGTTAAAATCATACACGATCCGTCATTATTTAAATGATTTATGTAATTATATGTCGAGTATTATACTTGAATTTATAATACGTAATTTACATTAAATGTACTCGTGTTACAATTATTTATGGATGGTACGAAAGGTTGATGTAAATTGTTACATTTATGTGTTTACCATTTTATTTTCTTTAAATAATATTATAATATTATATCAGTTTTAACCCTTTGCGATTTATTCACATTTCTTTATTACTTTTCTCGCAGAATATGAATATATGGGTGATTCTCCAAAAACAGGGCATTTTCAAGAATGAAAATTTTTTTTTTTAAGTTACTGTAAATTCGTTTTTTTTAATGGATTCTTGCTTATTAGCACCAAGTTAAGTTATTGTTAAAGTAGTCACGTATAAACCAACAATTGCTTATTAAAAACTTGAAAAAAATAACTCTAAAGAGTCAAAAACATAACGTACATATCTGATTTAGTGCATTTTTGTGAATAAATGAAAATTATTTATTAAGTAATAATTAAAAAATTAAGAAAAACACATGAATTTTTGAAGAAGTTTTAGACAAAATAAATTTATTAAAGTTAATGTGTCGTTGGTTAGTAACTACATTGATAATATTATATTCATAATTTTAATAAACAATATTATTTCATAATAAACTTGATTCATAACGTTGTAACAAATATAAAGAAACTGTACTTATTATTATTTAAATTAACAATCACACTAGATATTTCTTCTTTGGACGGTCACGGCTCATGAAAATATTTGGATTTTAATCATCTAATTTTCTTTTTCGACAATTTCTTTTGGGTCGATCTTCTGTCGATGGGTTTTTCTCTATATTATTTGAACTATAACCTAACTCATTAACGCCTGAAATGACAATTTTTATACTTATTTTCAATCAAGTATTTCTTATCAAAATCAAAGTTGAAAACAATTGAGAGGTGCGTATCTTACTGCTTTCGAGGTCGCTCTTCAAGATTCCAAGGTCAAAATGGAGTTTCAGCCATCAGAAATTCCAATATGGCGCCGAACTTTTAAAAAAATTTCCAAAAAATTCGGAATTATTTATTCCTATCAATTTTTTTCGAGCTATTAGAATATTGGGATTCTATTGAAACTCTGAACAAAGGTGAACAAAATACTTCAATTTTAAGGAAAAATTTTACTTTTATACCCTACATCATTCTAACGACCTCAAAATGGCCACAATGAAAATGTCTTTGAGAAATTTCTGGACGCTCTAACTCAAAAACTACGAACTTTTAAAAAAAAATGCCCAGAATGAAAAGTTCTTAAAATTGATCAAGCGATATGGTGCAATTTTTTCAAAATTTTTTCATGACATTTTTCAACATTTTTTTCAACATTTTTTTCAAAATTGTAATTTATTTACAAAAAATTCTGAAAAAAATTTAGTGTATTCTCTGATGAATTCTAAGAGTTATTTGTTCTTTGCAATTTTTTCGAAAAGTTGATAGTTTTCGAGGAAGTGAATTTCAAATATAGTTTAGGATTTTTTCCCCCCAAAAACTATCAACTTTTGGAAAAAATTTGCAAAGAACAAAAAAACTTGTAGAATTCATAAGTGAATACACCAAATTTTTTTCAGAATTTTTCATAAATAAATTATAATTTTTAAAAAAATTTTGAAAAAAAATTTCTCACAATGTCATCACAAAAATCTGAAAAAATTCCACTATATTTCTCGATTAATTCGAAGAACTTTTCATTGTTAGCATTTTTTTATAACAGCCCGTAATTTTTGACTTTAGAACGTTCAGAAATTTTTCAAAGAAATTTTCATTGTTGACGCCATTTTGAGGTCGTTAGAATGATGTGGGGTATAAAAGTAAAATTTTTCCTTAAAATTGAAGAATTTGTTCACCTTTGTTCAGAGTTTCAATAGAATCCCAATATTCTAATAGCTCGAAAAAAATTGATAGGAATAAATAATTCCCAATTTTTTGGAATTTTTTTAAAAGTTCGGCGCCATATTGGAATTCCTGATGGCTGAAACTCAATTTCGACCTCGGAATCTTGAAGAGCGACCTCGAAAACAATGGGATATGTACCTTTCAATGGTTTTCAACTTCGATTTTGTTATGAAATACTTGATTGATAATGAAGTATAAAAAATGCCATTTCAGGCGTTAATGGGTTAATTTACTCATGAAACGCATTTATCCATCAAAATGCACACGAAACAAGATTAAAAGGTGAGAAAAAAATGATTACAAAGTGCTTCAGTCATAATTAGAGTTTGCAATTCTATTTTTTTTAGAAAAGTTAAACTTAATAGTTGAATTTGTTCTAAACGGAAACAATCTGAGATATCAACATTTTACAATAAAAACACATTAAATTTTAAAGTATATATACGCTTTTAAATGTAATAAATTTATTAAATTATAAATAAATGTATTAAATTTGTCATTGTTACCGCATGCAAAATTTCGAGTTCTTTTGTTTTGTTCAGAACGGAAAGCAATCTGTTCTTCTGTGTGTATTAAAAAAACAAATGTCAGAGACGCACGGTCGGAACAGTAAGAAGCCATACTTGTGTTAAATCCTGGCGATTATGAAGATCGCTCACAAATAAATCTGCACTTTAGTACAGAGAATAACAAGTATAAAAAAAAATTAAGAAATAGTAATCAAATTTGCTTCTTTGACTTATTACGATTTTTCTTATTCACTTTTGAATAGAAATAGTGTTTCGTAACTTGTGATATTTCCAGTTTTAAAACAATATAATATTCTCTTTTGTAATAAAGGAATATTCAATAATTACTTAAAGAAAATGTCATCGAAAGAACAATACTAATTCTGTCGACTCGTAGTTTAAATACTATTTAATTCCTACTTTACTTCGGTATAAATTTGGTAATACATGAATCTTGAATTGAAACGTTTATCGAAAGAAATTATGGAACCTTTTTATTTTGTTACTTTCAATAATAATTTTTTCTTAATTTATGTTTTCTTAATTTATGTTCAATTCAATCAAATAAGTTTCAAAGATACATTATCGTAAAAGATGTTACCTTTCGGACATTTCTGAATGCAGCAGCTAAGCTGTGACTCGCCCTTTGGCAGTGCAAATTGTATCTTTATTTTTTTTTTTGTTTTTTTATCCAATAAAGACGATAACAATAGTAACAACAATAATAATCTGAATATAAATTAGACAATGGAGAATTCGCCTTACACTTTTTGTACTCTACTTTGAATTTTTCAATAATTTTTTATACATTTACATTTCGTATCAGGCAGCTTGGTGTTTACGAAACCAGCAGAAACTGATGTTTTTTGACTGCAATAGAAACTCATTAAAAAAATATTTATAGGGTGGTGGGTACAATGAATAGTCTTTTAAGAGGGACTTTTCTTCGTATTAATATCAACTCTAATGATAAATTATTAAAATAAATCTCTTATTTATTAAAAACTTTAAAATTTATATCCGATGTCGGTAGTAACAGATTATTTTGTGTTTTGAATGCATGTATGTTAGTATATATTACTTAATTCGATACTAAAGCGACTAATCATTGTGGGTTGGCCAACGATTGTACCGACTACCCTATGTACGATTATGAAATTTCAATGAGCATGCTGTTAATAATAGAGAAATAAACACGACTAAATAAATGAAAGGATGAATGTTTTTATGAAATTGAAAATATAACACAGATTTCTTAGTTGAGAAGCATGCAAAAAAACAGTGATATTAAATTTAACACATTAACTTAACAAACTTAACAAACTTAACAAAAAAATAATTAAAATACAATGTTAAATACATTTAAGAAATATAATAAATAAAAAACAAAATATAATCCCTTATTTAATCTACTAACGAAAGACTTACTTTGTTACAGTGGCGACCTATTCCCATCAAAAAGTTGTCTGGCTTAATGTCTCTGTGAATGAAAAACTTTTCGTGTACAAACTCAATCCTCGATATCATTTGATCGGCAAGCATGAGCACTGTTTTGAGGGTGAATCTTCGAGAGCAAAAAGTGAATAAATCTTCTAATGATGGCCCCAGCAAGTCCATTACAAGAACATTGTAGTCCCGTTCTTGTCCATACCTAATAAGTACAAATTAGATTCGATATATTACCTAAAACTGAATGGAGATGCTTTTAACTTCATAGAATAACGTAATGAAATCTTACCAGCGCACGCGAGGTATTCCTGTACCTTCGTGCAATATCTTGTATAGTTTTGACTCGTACAGCAATTGTGGATGACGGGCTCGCATATTCTCCAATTTAATTGCCACTTCCTGTAAAAAATCATATTATTAGTATAAACAATTTTGTATTTTATCAATAATTAGTTATGAAATACTGGAATTCATTGACCTGGGACATTTTTCATTTACACAATTTTATATTATATAAGAAAACATTCCTTATGATCAAAATTTGCTAGTTGAAAAGGAAAGAAAAATCCATAGCGCATGTGATCTAAATTTTTTGAAATGTTTTGTAATTACAGTTTCATTGGTGTTTAACTATTGATAAAACAATTTAAATGTTACGTTATTATAATACTCAATTCGGACTTGACGAAATTTACATCAAAATTGAAATTTATTAAATTTGTATGATTGGTATTTCAAGACGAAAGATTTAAGATGCCTTTGTGAATTTTGTCACACTTCTTAATTCTTAATAATATTATGTATACATTTAATTGTAAATAAATGCAACATTTGAAGTATTTAATTCTTGACCGCTTGTATTTAACATATTGTGCGTATACTTGGTGTGACGGTCCATATATTAAATGTAGAAAAATAATAAACAAGTAGAAAAAACCGTAACAGACGTTCTTAATTCTTAATACACTTTAACACCGTTAAAAAGCTCGTAATTTCTCTATGCTTACTGTAGTAAATTTATAATAAATTATGAATTTCTTTCTTGGTTTGATCGATTGACTTGTAAGTAGAAAAATTAAGTAACAAAACGTTGAAGTAACTACTTAAAATGTTAAAAGTGAAGGAAAAGATATTAAAAACGTAATAATTGTCTGATATTATTCCGGCAGCAGAAAAGAAATTCAATTGCGATAATATCAGACAATTATTACGTTTTTAATACCTTTCCCTTCACTTTTAACATTTTAAGTAGTTGTACATCGACAACATGTTTTCTTACTTAATTTTGCAAGTCAGTTGATCGATCAAAGAAAGGAATTTATAATTTATTATATTATTATAAACGATCCAGAAGAAATTAATTTTGCATCGTATTACAGATGCATTTTAATATTACTGTTATTAATAGTAGTAAATTTATCCGCGAATAAGCATAAGGGAATTACGAACTTGTGAAATTACTCTTATACATGGGTCATTTAATTACTTATTCAATTTTATTAAACAGGCACAATTGGATCCTAAGATCAAGCCTTTACAAAGTAATAGTTTCAATTGCGGTTACAATTTTTATCGTATGTGTTCAGTGAATTAAATAGAAAAGTAAAAATAGTACACAAAAAATTAATAACTAACACTAAGGTAAGATGCTTATTACTGTCTTAACATTTTTTTTTATGTCTCTTTTTTATGTCAAACCTACGTTGCTTTGCTGTCTAAGACGTCATAAGTCCTTCGTAAAAGACCAGTATTTTTTCAGACGTCCTAAAAATGACAATCATTTTGGAGACTTTAAAAATTATGTTGCGGCATTGTAACACCTCTATATTTTTGTCTCTATAGTACTCATATGTACTTATAATATATAAAAAACATATGATTTTAGTATTCTATGTAAATATAAATATGTACTTATATGGGTAAAATAAAAAAATGTGGTAACTATTTGATTCAGAATTTTTTAATTTTCAAAATGTTTTATTTAATACTTTTTTTTGCTTAATCGATTTATATAATTAGAATAAGTAAAAATGTACAATATTGCAACTACAAGTTGCTTGTAATAAATGTAATTGTATTTTTAATGATTTTACTGGTGACGGAGTTTACACAATTTTCGATACAACTAAAAATTAATTAAAATTCCATTTTTCTTTATAATCTCCGTTGTACATATGTACAAGATACAGTCCTTAATGGGTTAGTACTACAACAATCTATCTATTAGAAGTTTGTTACATTCCAAGTAGAAATTAAATCTAGATTTCAGCTAGATTCTATGTGGAATTATCGATATTCATTCTAAAATCCGGGTTAGAATCTAGTTGGATTTTTTTACGATCGTATATCTTACTAAATTATCGAATTAATTATGTACAAATTACTTAAAATTCAAATTTTGATTTTGACGGAGTTCTCAAGTAATTTTTTTAATGAATCTGGAGAAATCCAGGCAAATTTCTACTGGGGATAGTACGCTTATAATATTAACTGATTTCACTCTAATTTTGCACATTCGTATAATATAATTTTGTAAACGAATCTTGAATAGCCCTTTATTGCTTCGAATTGTTATTTTATACGCGTAGTTAGATTTTTCGAAGACATTTTTTCAAATTAAATTACTGGTTTTCATATTTCAGCAGTCATTTCAATTAATTATTGGTATTATTGAGTTATCTAGCTTATTATACACATCACGACATTGAAAATAATGCAAATTTAGATCGGAAACACAGATCTAAAATATAAGTGACAGAGTTTACAAAACGACATATTTGAATCAACAAAAGAATAATAGAGTGATTAAAAAAAATTCCGCATGGATAATGACAGTTAAACATAAAATCTTTCGATCCACAAAAAAAAAACCCTGAGATATTGCAATTTATATAATCAGGAAAGTAAATCCGGAGTTTACAAAAATGTTTAACCTCATCTAAACGGGTTTAAATAATGGATTAAAAATCGTATTGTTTTTTATAAAAACGTTGAACCAATGATGGAAATGATTACAGAAATGATTTTTCTTTCCATCTGCACAGTTATCGAAAATTATATCAGCCAAAATTACGGTGAAAACAATAAATTATATTCATTTTTTAAGGTTCGGAAAATGATGTCAAAATTTGGTTACGCGGAGAACTTTCTTAATATTTAACGTAAAAATTGTTTCCAACGGCAATAAATCTATTTTTCTTACACGATTTTAGTTACTTTATCAATATGGTATTCGCAATTTGCTGCCCATGAAATGATTTTAAAAATATCACGGCGAAAACATACAAAATGGAGTTTGATACAGGTGACGGAGTTTACATTTTACGTATATGTTAATTATACTTAATTAAATTCATTTAAATGAACATAAAAGCTGTTTGAAATTGAAAGTTGAGTTGTTTTCTTTAATATTACGTTGAAATATTGTTTGTTTTTTTATAAATATCCCAATTTGATATGTGTTACAGAGTATTTACCACATTTTTTTATTTTACCCATATGCATTTATATTATTTCACTATACATATCGGTATAAAGGTGTCCTAAAAGAGACGTCACAAATAGTGACCGTGTTTTTACCTATCCCTAATTTGACGTCACAATTACGACTATCAATTCTGCGACGTTATGTATGACAATGTCGTTTATGAGACATCCCCAAAGTAAGGACTTACATTTGTCATTTCATCGGTAATGTCATGTGCCGAGACGTCCCTCTGTTGCCATAATGAGAAGTGTTTATGACGTCTCAGAAGCTAAAAAGTTTTGAGATGTTTCGTTCACTTGCGTGATAGTTAGGGTGATATTCATATGAAAGCATGATTTATCTTAATCGAGTTGGTGAATTATACATAAAGTTTGATCGACTAGTATCCATCGCTAAAGTTAGCAGGCCCCTAACATTGTATCGTCACCTCTTACGAAGAGTAGCATGTTTCATTTCTAGCCTCGTGTTGTAAGTTTATAACTGACATAAAATTTCTAATGTTCAGCAGTCGAAATTTAATGCTGCGTATTATTACCTACTTTAAGTTTGTTTTTGTAGCTTATGCTCTACAATGTAGTGCAAAGATAAGTATGTACTATATGTCCAAACTTCTTGGTGAAACGGTCCTTTTACTTAATTGATTGTTCTTTTGAAACATAGGTGTAATAATGTAACAAAATATTTACGTTTCGGCCTATATGTTGGCCCTCTTCAGAAAAAGTTTATTTCTAAATAAATGATATACAATGAAATTTTAACTTCAATTATTACAGTCAGAGATAAGTTAGGATTTGTAAGAAGTGGCCTATATATCTATTTAGTTATTGTATGTTACTTTTTCAAAACTCCTAGAATTGATAATACCCTAATACAATAATAAATGAACAGTTGTCGTTTAATCGTGCACAAGTTAACACTGTACAAGGAAATAATTGGAAAGTTGTGATAAAGACTACGATTGACTACAGTTTTTATATGTGGAACTACATTTTAGTCGATACTAATTAGTGGAGTGCATACCAGTAAGTTTTTATAAAGAAAAAGTCTCATTAAATTTAAACAAAAAGAATATTTTTTGTACTTATTTCTGAATATTTTTAGATAGAATCGTCAAAATTGTTGCTCTGTCAAAACATGGCATGCATTTTTAAACAACACTTAAAAATTGCTATGTGTAATGTTATTGACAAGTTTTAAATGGATGTTTTGGGAAAAAATGTTTCTAACTACTTAAAACTCAGTAGTATTTTTAAACTCCTTTTATCAATTGACTTTTCCAATATTTGCCTTAATTAACGGATACACAGATGTTAGGTAAGATATCGTTAAAATTCTGTTATCTCTGACTGTAATAATTAAAGTTAAAATTTCATTGTATATAATTTTTTTAGAAATAAACTTTTTCTGAAGAGGGCCAACATATAGGCCGAAACGTAAATATCTTGTTACATTATTACACCTATGTTTCAAAAGAACAAATCAATTAAGTAAAAGGACCGTTTCACCAAGAAGTTTGGACATATATTTCATATAAGCGGTTAAGAAATTTGAACGTTGACGGTGTATTCTGAGAATCGACAACTAGAATGGTTAAGTTCTCCAACATTTCAATTCAGCGTCTGATTTCAAAACGAACCAAAACAATAAACGGTATTGTCAGCGTCTCAATGCATGTACCTATCGTACATGTGCCACTGAAATACACCTCGACATCTTCTCGAATGGAGATGTTGAACATGTAATTAGTTGAGAAAACAAGAACATAAAAATGTAAATAACAAGAACAAATATTTTTGTGAATGAAAATTATAAATCGGTTGTAAAACTAATTCCACTTTTTTGCAGTATTGGAAATTTATGTTTTATTTTTACACGGAAAGAAATTTGAAGTAATTTTTGCTTCACACAGTGAATAATTCATAATTTCTAGACAATTTAGTTATTATTAATTATTTGTAAACGTTACTAAAAGTGAAAAACGCTGGTATTTTTTGCATTCTAAGGCTTCCGTATTGAAAACAGTGCAAGAAATACTGAAAATATGCAGAACCTTTTTTGTAATGCACAAAATTTCCTAAAAAAAAGTCAGCAAGCACCTAGTACAAAGTTAACAGGATATCCACGAGCAACGAACATATTTTACAGCTCTAAAATATTCACAAGTTAAATAGTAAGACAAAATTCCAGCTTTATTCGCAGCTAACCTATTAACGTTAGTCCAGGGCGCTCAGTGACTTTTTTGTAGGAAATTATGTGCTGTACAAAAAAGGTTCAGTATATTTTCAGTTTTCGATACGGAAGCCTTCGACTGAAAAAAGTGCAGATTTTTTCACTTTTAGTAACGTTTGCAGATCGTTATATATAATTAATAATAACTAAATTATCTAGATGAATTGCTCACTATGCGAAGCAAAAATTGTTTCAAATTTCATTCCATGTACAAATAAAACATAAATTTCCCATACTGTAAAAAAGTAGAATTAGTTTTACAACCGATTTTCATTTACAAAAGGATTTGTTCTTGTTATTTACACTTTTTACTTTCTTGTTTTCTCAACTAGTTCACGTTCCACACCTCTTTTCGAGAAGGTGCTGAGGTGTACTTCAGTCGCACATGTACGATGTGTACTTCAGTCGCACATTTACGATGTGTACTTCAGTCGCACATGTACGATGTGTACTTCAGTCGCACATGTACGATGTGTACTTCAGTCGCACATTTACGATATCTATTGTTTTGATTCTTCTTAAAATCAGACGCTGAATTGAAATGTTCGAAAAACTGTACACTGTTGAGAATTCTATTTGACGATTCTCAGAATACACCGTACATATTTATTTTTGCGCTACATTATAGAGTATAAGCTACAAAAACAAACTTAAAGTAGGCAATAATGCGCAGCATTAAATTTCGACTGCTGAACATTAGAAAGTTTACGTTAGTTAGAAACTTACAACACGAGGCTAGAAATGGAACGTGCTACTCTTCGTAAGAGGTGTCGATATGTTAGGTATCTGTTAACCCTAGCGATGGATACTAGTGGATCAGACTTCATGTATTATTTACCAACTCGATTAAGACGTTCTTTGAATACTTTACGTCCACATTGATATATAACATAAAGAACCCCGCACAAACCTTATGGAAAGTGGCTCTCGGTTAAATTGGCTGAAAGTGATGTATGTTATAGTTCTTGATGTTCCGATGAAAAGTCATGGCCACAAGGCCTGAAAATGAATAGTTTTTTCTCTACGGGTAGTCAAAGTACTAATATTTTGATGTAAAACAATCCATATTCACAGACAAAGATATGTCATCAAGCGAGGGCTCATTTTGACGGTTTTTTCAAGCCCTGCGATTCGTCTTAATACACGCAAAGAAATTTGAAGTTAATGCGACAGCATTTTGGGAAGTAGTAGTTACCGCAGACTCTGACGAATTTGAAATGACGATTGCAATTCAAATTCGTTAAAAAGAAAATGTTTATAAACAGATCCAGTTTGAGTGCACCTGTGAGAATATTTATTCATAATTTCTAGACGATATAGTTATTAATAATTATTTGTAATGATCTATAAACGTTGTTAAAACGGAAAAACTTGGTGCTTTTTTCATTCTAAAGCTTCCGCACCTAAAACAGTGCAAGATACACTAAAAATGCACTAAACCTTTTTTATAGGGCACAAAATTTCCTAAAACAAAGTCAGCGAGGGCCCTAGTCTAAAGTTAATAGATTATCCATAAATAACGCTGGAATGTTGTCTTACAAGTTAATTATGAATATTTTGGAATTTTTGTAAAATATGAGGCACATTCCATCATTGCTCGTGTTTAAGCTATTAACTTTAGTCTAGGGCCCTCGCTGACTTTTTTGTAGGAAATTTTGTGCTCTACAAAAAAGTTTCAGTGCATTTTCAGTGTATCTTGCACTGTTTGCGATACGGAAGCTTTAGAATGAAAAAAGTACCGAGTTTTTCCGTTTTTACAGCGTTTATAGATCATTAAAATTAATTATTAATAACCACATAGTCGGAAAATTATAAATAACTATTCAAAATGGTGTAATAAAATTGTATCTGTTCATAAAAATTTTCTTTTTAACGATTTCGAATTTTAACCGCCATTTGAAATTCGTCAGAAATTGTGCGGTAGCTGTTACTTCCCTGAGCAGTGGCATTTACTTCAAATTTCTTTCCGTGTACCATTTTGACATAAGATGAAAATTTCTTTAGTTACAACGGCATAAAGGGGAAAAAATCCTGATTTTCGTGGTTTTTCCGCTTTTAGCTCATTTCGAGTAGCATAACGTAAAGTAGGTAACGTAATATCACACTGGGAAAAGTTATAGAGATTGAAGACGAAAAAAAGGCGTCTTATACATTACGTTTTGATAAAAATTAAGCCCATAAGGAGTCCGTTAATATGAGAGAATTTACGAAAATCATTGTTGTTAATTCCACGACATTAGGATGCAATTCACGGGCTCAGTTTCATTCGAAACGGAACATATAAAGGGTCAAGTTGTTTTGTTGGTGTGATATAACGTTAATTACGTAGCGAACTGAATTAAAAGCTGAAAATCTCAAAAATTAGAATTTTTCCCCGTTTATGTCGTTATAACTAAAGAAATCTTCATTGTAGGTCGCAATGTCATCAAGACGAATGGCAAGGCTTGAAAAAAAAGCTTTAAAATGAACCCTTACATGATGAAATATCTTTAAAACGAACTGAGCATCAAAAGCTATAACATACATCAGTTTGAACAAATTTAACCGAGAGCCACTTTCCGTAAGGTTTGTGCGGGGTCCTTTATTTAAATTAAACCTTTATAAGAATATCACTCCAACTAACACGCAACTGAAAGTGACATCTCGAAACTTTGTAGCTTCCGACATCATAAACACATGTCATTATGACAACAGAGGGACGTCTTGTCACATGACGTTACCGAAATGACCAAACTATGTCGTCGCATTTAAAACGTCACATAAACATTGTACAACTACACACGACACTTAGCATTAAATTTCGACTACCGAATATTAGAAATTTGACAAAGTTAGTTATAAACTTACAAAACAAGGCTAGGGACTTTTAAAAAACGTTACACACAACCTAAATATACGCCCGCACAGTATATGTTAATCTTATCGCTCCGAGGGGAAAAAATATAGAAATTTATAGAAATGCGACACTCCTGAGAAACTTACAATGTTAAAGGTATAAAATTTGACATAAAGCGTTGGCATTTTTACCGACACTTGACATGATAAAATTTTCAAGCATCGTTTACAGTTTGCGTTCAGTATACGAAATAGAGATTATGGTGTGAAATTACCAGGTTCAACGTTAGTTATTTTTTATGTAAACGATGCATCTAAGGCGTTAGAAAAAAAACTATGTTTTGTTTAGAAACTATGCTGTACCTGGTAAATTCGCGTATGTAAACAACGTCCGGCATTGTTGATAAAATTCATTAGTAAAATTCATTGCAAGTTTTTCCAGTGCGATTAAACGGAGGCGGGAAATGATGATCGAGAAACAAAGTCGTAGAGGTTACCTCGCCAGTCAAGATGACTATCCCTAGGTAAATTACGCCGAAGGATCCAGATCCGATTTTTCTTATAAGTTTATATTTATTGTCGCCGACGATGAAGCCGCCAGCCAATTTTGGTTCCTTGCCGTTTATGAATAGCGACATGACGGCTGGTTATTTTTCCGAATATTTCTCACACCGTGTTCATTACAATTCCGATCAAGCACCATAGACTTAGAAGTATAAGACTGCTCATTGCCGGATACGTGTGCAGGGGCTTAGAAAGAGAAAGGTATCACCATTTCTCCCGTCCCCTCGTTCAGGATTGGTCGAGGAGTTATCCATTCCCAGCCCAGGGACATTATGGCGCGTTATTTAAAACGCCATTATCCCATTTTTTCCTCTTTTTTTTTAATTAGATTTTTATATAGATCATTGATTATGTTTAATTCTGTTAAACAATACATTTTTAAATATTAATTAATAAATTAATTTATATATTGAGGGGAAATTCGATTATTCTTATTCAGATTTTCAAACGGCGCGCCATAATGGATCTTCGTTCCCAATGGATAACATCTCGGCCAATCCTGAGCCGGGGGAAAAGAGAAAGCTGAAGAGTCTGACGTCACAGAAATGGCGTTACTCGCGCTGGGGACCCTATGTAGTCTTTATTTAATTTTCCAATATGTTTCAGGAAAATGTGTTCCCTTTAAGCTACGTTTCACAAGTTTCGTCTTCCCACAGTCCCTTCCAAGTACCTTTTTATAAACAGCTTTTCCAAGAATTTTAAGATCGAACGCTTATTCTCGGTTCATTAGGGAAAATCGCATAAAACAGAGCTTGACATCGATATTTGTTGTCCATTTCGAGAAATATATTAATAATTCAGATCTCGAAATCTTTAATCTTTATTTTTTCATGATGCAAACGTTTATCGCCATTTTATTACGTGAAATATTCTTATTTTTCCTAAATTTCGCAGCATTAATTATGTTTCGAATATTACTAATTAATATTTACGATAAGTTCTTGTTTTTTACATTTAAAACTTTTTTACTATTTTTTTTACTAGTTTTTTTACTATTAAAACAGTGAAGCATGTGTTTTTACATGGAAAACGGTTGGAATTCATTACTTGGGGTTTTCGGGGTCGTTTACGAATATGGCGTCGGATTTCCAATATTCAAAATGTCGGATCCAAGTTTAGAATTTTGACCTGAGTAAAGATTCGACGTCCAAGCCTGTTCGAGGCTGCACAATCGTTACGTGGCCGTACAATTTTACGGCCAAGACTAAAAAACAAAAAAATCATTAAAAAAATGACAAAAATATTAAGAAAAAAAAAAAGATACCGATTTTAATCTAAATTTTAGTATTTCTTAACCCATTAACGCCAAAGAGGACACAAATTTCACCAAGATTTTCGGAATATTTCTTGACATTAAAATTCAATTAAACAAATTTTATCTTTCGATCGATTTTTCCGAATGCCAAAATTTTGAAAAAATATTAAAAGTCGTAGAAAAATTCTGAAAAAATTTGAGCGTATTCTTTGATAAATTCTAAGAACTTTTTGTTCATCGACATTTTTTGCGAAATTCTATAATTTTCAGATAACAAAATTCCTGTTTCTCTATTTTTTGAAAAGTTCAGAAATTTTTTATTTGGAAACGATAAACTTTCGTAAAAAATGTGACGGAATTGATCAAAAAAACCTCGAAATTTTTTCACAATTTTTCGACGACTTTTCATATTTTTTCAAAATTTCGCGATTTTGAAAATGAAGAAAAGTGTTTTAAAAATTCTGAAAAAATTTGAGCGTATTCTTTGACCAATTCTAAGAACTTTTTGTTCCGCGACATTTTTTCCAAAAGCCTATCATTTTCGAATAAAAAATTCAGGAGCTTTTCGACGATCTTTTCGTGTTTGAGCCGCCATTTTGACAGTTTCCAACTTTATTTTCAAAATGCTATCATGCACATTTCAAAGTTAAAAATGCCGATTAAAAAATATTTGTCAGTGAAAAAATCTGATTTTTTTGTGAAAAACCAAGCATAAGTTTTTCGGAATGGACTCGATTGATTTTTTACGTCGAAAATGATTTGTCTAAAATTCTTTTAATTGAATTTTAATGTCAAGAAATATTCCGAAAATCTTGGTGAAATTTGTGTCCTCTTGGGCCTTAATGGGTTAATCTAAAAAATCTTTAAATCTTAAATTTGCTAAATAGTTTTAGCAAATTTCGTTATGTAATGTTTCATGTCCATGTTATTTTTAAAAATCTTGTACTGTCATTTTAAATTCGCCATTTTGAATTTTAGAAATCTGACCCTGGATTGTCATCAGCCATAAAAAAACCCCTTAGTAAAAATTGCCATGAAAATCATTGTAAAAATTGTCTGAAAAAAATGAATTTAAAAAACAAACTATATTTTTCTAGTGTTTGTTAATTTATAAAATTTTTACTACAAATTAAATTTGAATATTACTGGTATAATATTGTAGACAAAACCCTTAGCTATTAGAAAAACCAACCAATATTTTTAAATACCTACAAATTGAATTTTTATAAATGAAATTATCTGTCAAAAAAGGTTAATTAAATAATGTAGTACTTTTTGCAATGATGATGGAAATTATTAATAGGTTCAGTATTTTCTTCGCGTTTAGTAAGTAACTAAAAGAATTATCTGCAAAATTATTCATAATCTTAAAAGATGTGAACAAAATTTTCTCCCTTTTGTGACTTGTTCATATGCATGCTCAAGGGTCCTTAAAATAGTTCTTACGAAAATGTATTTTAGGACAAAAATTGACATAGAATTAATTTGAATAATTAAAAATACAATAAGTAAAGTTGAATGATATTGAACATTTAGATAAAGTAATCATTTTGAGGCAACTTTCACCATCACATTGAACCATTAATTTAGAAATGCTGCTTAGATGCTTCTTAAAGAATCTAGCAATAATTTTAAGGAATCTTTAGTTCATATTTTATCAAGTTTAATATTTTACTTCAGAGTGTGCTTTAAATAATTACGCAATTATAACTTTTCATAGATTTTTCCATGTTTCTTGAACATAAAGTATATTACAATAATAAACTAGAATTTTTCATAAAAATCATTGGACTGTTTGTTGATGGCTGTAATTTTCTGTATTTAATAAACCAGTTTAGTAATTCCTCTTAATTATAAGTGGACATGAAAATTATGATTGTTAATTGGTGTAAATTTAACAGTATGCTAATTACTTGACTGAAATGTAACATTCTATTTTGCAAGACTAACCCAATTCAATTGAAGGTTTATAAAAATTAAATTATAATATAATAATAATTTATAAAAAGTTACAGATGCATTGAAATAAATGTTGAATATTCCTGTGACATTGGGATACATCAACAAAATTCTATATTTGTGTTTGTATTTGTATTTTGTATTTATTACGTTCATTATTAAAAAGGTTTACAATTAGATATTTAAAGTTTTTTAAGGAATAAAGAAATAACGCTTTAGTTAAACATTAAATACGTCATATAAATGCCCTACACCACACTCCTTATAGAAAGAATGAAACTATTGACATTTGTGACGTTACAGGTCTTTAAATACTAATACAATGTAACCTAGTTTAAACGCGGATGTATTCAAATTCGTGATCAACAATAATTATCGAAATTTGATGTTAATAATAATGGTTCTCGCTTACGATCAAAAATAAGAAACATTATGTTTTTACAGTTATATATTCCAATCATGATTGTATTTTTTATTGTACAATATAATATGATTCAATGCAAAAATACAATCATAATTGGAATGTAATATATTAGTTAAATTTAATTTTTATAAACCTTTATTGTAGATAATAAATTTCTGAAGGGGGCCAACATTGTGGTCAAAACATAAATAAAATTCTTACTTTTTGTTCAACGACTGTACCACCAAAACCATTTAAATATCATCTCAAGTCGAGAAATTTTTAATAATGCATCAGCATTTAAGATTATAAATAACCAATATTAATTTGCTTATTCATTTTACCAATAAAAAATTATGACTTTTTTAAATATACTATTTCATTTAAGAACATTCACGAGTAATTCAGTTTCAAGAATTTGTCGATTTTTAAATCTTTTATGTACTTCTAGACTTATGATTTAATTTGTTAACCAGATGAAAATCATAATGTTTCAATTGTTGAATGTATTATTACCATTTTAAAAATGTACACTGTAATTACTACACAATTGATATCTCATTAATGATGGTTGTGCGCTAGGAAAAGATAAATGCAAAATTTATCTTTCTTGCTGTCTTTTGTGTTTAGCCTGATGTGAACCGAAATACTGATCCAATTCAAATTATTTAATAGCAGATATTATTCTAAAACAGACTCAGAACAATTTTTAGTTATATAAACTAACACAGGGATAGAAAGAGATGTCTTAAAACATTGTCATTTCTGAAACATTATGACAATAAAAGGACTTCTCAGGATTTTCTCCGAAATGCCAAAACTAAGCCATCGCTATTGGGACTTCACAATAACATTGACATAATTACTGACATGTCCGGATTAATATTTACATTGTCGTAATTGTCACATCACGAAAAAAGGGAAATGAAAACATTCTGTCACTACTTTTTTCGTCTCTTTTATCAGAACTTTATGATGTCTAGTTAGATGTTCTGTTTCTGAAGTGACTCTACCTTTTTGCAAGTGCCAAGTATATATATGAGGAATTTTATGAAACCTTTAATATTTCACTTATGATAAAACTATAATAAAAATTAAAGGTGCACTAACTTTTATTTTTCTATATTCATACACTTATAAACAGTAGGAAAAAAGCTGTGTCCATAATTTTTTGTAAAGGTATATTCGTAAAGAAGTGATATAGTATAATGCATAATGTTTAATTGAAAAATAATGTACATTATTTCATTTTCTAATAATAAAATTTTTTATCTAATTATCAGAACATTGTTTTAAAATACAAAACAATTTATTTCTTCTGTTTAATACAATTTTTTGGGTATATTCTAAGAATGTATGTATACAAAATTTTATTTAATTTATTTTAGAAAAATTTGTTTATTTTTTAGAAAAATACACCCTTAAAATAAAAATTATACCAATTTTATCAAATTTTCAAATGTACCAAGTGAAAAATAAATTCATGCCAAACAAAATATTGAATTCAAAACTATATTTTTTAAATGATGTAATAAATAAAACAGAATTTCTCAAAAACTGAGTTACTTTAACTTCTAAGCGTTAACTTCTGTCATGGTAGTGTAAATAAAATTGCAGCAGTTATATTTTTCTTATAGCAATTTCAAAAATTAATTTTCAATGTGTACCCAAAGAAATAGTTGAAAAATTCCATATTTCAGATGTTTTTCATTATATTGGTCAGCAAAGCTATTGAAAAGTATCTCCCTATATGTTCTTTTAGTTAGTTTTATGTATTAGCATAGATAAACATTGATAAAAATTTGTTCGATAGTGAAATTGTCCTGTACATTGAGTATTAAAAGTTCAAGAGAATTTCCTTATATGCATCCATTTGCAAAATATTTATGTATTTTATAAAGATGGAAAAGTATATAAGCTTGTGTGTATGTGTATGGAAAATAGTAATTATATATAAATCAGATAAGTGTAAGGTATTATGTATCGAAATATTAAGAGACAGTTATTTCTCACATACTTATGCCTTCCTGGAAATATTACAGTAATGTCAATTTGACATAAAAAAGAAATGTCAACAAACATTTAGAGACGGTATTGAAACATTAAAACTTGTAAATTTAACATTAAATAACTAAAAATTAAATATAGGATTTTGTTGTAATTCACACTTATCCTCAGTTTCCGGAAAGTTTGACAACAATGACGACAAAAAGTGGCAAAGGGATTTCATTTGCAACCACAAGATATATCAAAATTCATTGAAATGAAAATCGATGGAGCAAGAATACTCGTTTTTTATGTTATTTTTATTAGTCAATCATTAAAAAATTAAGAAAATAATTACAGAGGGTAAATCATTTTTAAGCTTTGGTTATTTCGGACATGATCTTTTATTTCATGTTCAGATTTTATAATAAACATAAAACACCAGTTACAAAACTGAAAAACAAAAATTACTATATAATTAAATACTCACTCAATTCGAAACAGTGAAAAACTCACTATTTAAATTAGTGAATAAATACTAACTGTTGAGTTATTGACTTTCATCATTTCATGGCATAAACAGTGAAACGATGAACGAATTTCACCGTTTTTTAAAGTTTCACTGATTCAAATAGGGAATAAATTTTATTGTCTCATAAAGCAACTTAATTTTACTAATTAAAACAGTGAAATTTCACTGTTTCTCAATGACTACCTTTCCATTATCGCAATCAGTGACTATGCACTGAGAATCAGTGAATTTTCACAGTTTCAAATTGAGAGAGTAGAGATGAAAACTCAATAACTGCCTTTGTCAGTCTCTGAGGGAATGATGCCTCAGTTGAACTATTTATTTTGTATTTATTACCACGTTGAGAAACTCTTTATGGACCGATTCTACAGCTAGTTTACACCATGTATCCAAGGCAACAACATTAACCGAAAAACTTAAAAATTCTTTTAAAAATGCTCCATTAGAACATGGATTTTCAACAGATAATTCAATTCCTTCAAAACTCTTTTTTAAATTTATAATTAGAGCATTTATATAGTCTTGTTGTGTCTTTGAAAAGCAGGAATGAATTATTTTTCATATTCTTCTAGCATTTTTCTGCTAAACTTTAGTAAGTTGTCCTCTACTATTCCATCGTAATAAATTTTTGAAATTACATCCAATTTTTTAGACTTCAATTCTGAAAAATATTATGGCAAAACATTTGGGCAATGCGTGTTGAAAAATGCTAAAAAAATATCATAAATTTCAGTTTTTTTAACAGTTTTCATGAACTGAATTATCTATAACGTTGAGTATTTAAAAGATTTTTCGGTTAATGTCGAACAGATTGGAGAAGTGGTCCATAAAGAACTTAAATACCGGAATAAATACAAAATAAATATAACAAAATTTCATCACACTCTCTAAGATTCAAAAAGGTAGATATTGACTTTGAATCTCTATGTAGTCTGTTTTTTAATGTTGTTACTAGTGTTCTATTAACTAATTCTAATTAAGGACGAACTAGTAGCTATTATTAGCTGATGTTTGATATATAGAGGTTTTGTGGAGTGCTGATTACGAATCCAATATCAGATTTACAAACTTCAAAATGGCGGATCCTATATGGCCAACTAAAATTCTGAGAAACGGTAAGTTTGGTTTTATATTGGATCCGCCATTTTGAAATTTGTAAATCTAACACAAGATTCAATGGCTCCAAAAATCCCTGTATACTAAATTTAAGAAAAAAACCATCACTAGAAAAATTCGTGACTGGGTTAAAAGAGATTCTTATAAAATGTAAAAATTATTGAGATTATGTCCAAGATAACCTAACCTTAACCCCCTTAACTGCTGATGACGAAGATTTTGAAAAATTCGTCAAAACTGTAGTTTTAAATATTTTAAATCTTCTACTTTAAACAATAATTTAAAAAACAGACACCGACATTTTATGTAGTACACCCAAGACTATCTAGAAATAATTTTTTATTTTTATTTTATAAATGGGTATTTGCCCATAATTTCCATGATATAACAATAAAAGTATATATAACATATGTAACTGCACAATTATAATTAAAAATAGTATTTCACAACATACAATTAAAGAACATAAAAAAGACAAAAAAAATAATTTATGGTAAATAGTAAGAATTACAGTATACTAGTATTCTTAACTACATATTTTAATTTCAGTTTCGCTGTCGATGGTTGAAGTTCTCTCAAATTGAGTTTCCCCTGTCGTTTTAGTTCATTAAATAGGTGACAAATCCTATAGAGTAGAGTATAATTTAAATCCAACAAATTTAGACGGTTGTAGATTTGTGGGCAGTATATTTCTCCAGTTAAGAGTTTAAATAAAAATTTTAGGTCATTTGCTTTTCTTATTGAAGCCAAGATAGGTATCTTAAATTTTTGGCCAATTTGCTGTTAGTTGTGATCATATAAGTCCATTGGTCTGTTAGTCTTGAATGTGAGGTACCTTAGGATTTTTTCAAACGCATACAAATGAAGCTCGTGGTCAGGTTAGCATAATACGGAGCCATACAGTAGTATGGGTTTGACTATAGTATTGTATAACTGAATGATAAAATTCGTTGATTCGAAGTCTTTCTGATGATAAAGCCAAAATTTTGTTTTAAATTTACATAAATTATTGACTTTGCTAGATTAATTAATATTTCGGGTCCAAAATCTTCGTCATCGCTGGCAGTTATTTATCCTCAGTAATTATTTTCTTAATTAATTAATGGCTTATACGTAAAAAAACAGCTCCAGTGAATTTTGATATATTTTGTCAGCAGTTGAGGACAGGTGTGAATAAAGCATGGCCTAGGAAAAAAGTTTTGAAAATCAACACACCGAAAGGCCAAAATTTCGATATAGCCTGGCTCCAGCGTAATTTTCTTCACTTTGTCTTTGAAAATTTGACAAAGAGAAAGCTATGTAAATTACCTTGGACTCACGCGATATCGAAATTTCGGGGTTTTGATTTTCGGAACTTTGTTCCTGTGCCTAAAGCATAACCTAAGTTATACCCAACAACTTTAAAAGAATAGAACAAACAAATTTTTAATCTGGAATCTGTCCATTTTCGAATTGAAATTGTTTTATTTTAATTCTATATAATTCGTTTTAATTCCATTAATACGATATAATGCGGCATTTTAGAATACAAGTATTTATTTTAGAAAAGAAATATTAAATATAATAGATAGTATTTATGCAATTTGTAGATAATTTTAAATGTGACGACGCAATAATGTATCCACATATCTATTTTTTCTTTTTAAGTATTATTAAACAATGGAATAAAACTTTGATGCACTTTTTATAAACCAAACTATGTATATATTATATCTAGAAAATACTCCCCGTTTCAACTATTCGTTATTTTCACTTTATTTCACAACAACAGCTGTAGTTGAGTGGTTATGGTTCGGAAGTGCTGCGCGGGGGACCGGGGTTCGATTCTCGGTTGGAACAGTTTTTTTTTTTTACTAAGGATTACAAAGAATTGAAACGTATTCAATACGAAAATGGACAGATTCCGGATTCAATTCTTTTTTCAGTTGTTGGGTACCAGTTTCTTCCTCTCCCAATGTATGGGTGTAAGTTACGGAAGTCTGCTTTGAACAAACTTCCGCCATTTTGAAAGAACCAACCATATAACTTAGGATGGGGGTTTCTGTAGCTGTTTGCAGTAAAATCTGTAGTTTTTCATTTTCATCAGGACACCCTTAAAGATTTATTATTAAATCCTGAAGGAATTGTTGAATTTAAAAACGGAAAACTTGAAATGCAATCCAAAATATTTGAATCTTGGAAATGAAGGAATCATCAACACAATCGCAATGTATCGAAATCGGAAAAATATCGATATCAAAGCGAGTGACGTGAGTCACTTCGCTCTCTTTCTTCAACAGTCGGATTGCACCGGGGCTTCCATATGTTGGAGCTCTCGGAGACAATGCCGAAGCAACCTGCGCGGAGGATGTTGCGCACGAATTATCCCCTTCTCTGCGTCACTCTGACAGGGACGTCGCATCGACCTGTGGCGCCATGAGTTTCGTTTTTTTAAAGTCCCTAATAACGGGAATCATTTTATCTCGTTTTTTTTTAGTTACTTTGTACATCTACAAAGCTTGCCTAAATTCGTCAATCCTCCATTTTGAAGTCGTTGCATATATTTGCCATAAATTTACAATTCTGTGTAAAATTGCATCAGACTAGTTAACTCTTGGAGAGGCATTCGAATTTGTTGTATTATATGCACAAGCTCGTTGAAAACTTAAATTATCATTTGTGTTTTATATGTAATTTGCCTTGTCCAAAATTACGGAAGTGGGCATTTATACATTTAGTAAAAACGTTACATTTTATTAAGCAAAATAAGGTAAAACAAAAATTTATTGGTGTTTTACTATTCATCATGTTGAAAGTTAGTATTTTGACCTCAATTCGAAACGGTTTGTTTCTAATTGTAGTTAAAATGCAGTCCTTTATCTTTTTTTAAAATTGGTCATATACAAGACAAAAGATGACCCTTTGTCTCTGCGACCTTTTGCAAGAAGTCCCATTACTTTATTCTCAATCATTACAAAAATCATTTGTAGATCGAAGCAGATATTAATGTATATGAGTATTTTAATTTAGTTTTATTTGTTTCATTAATGACTTTTAATACAAAAATAAAAGTTTATAATGTAATTATGTCTGTCTTTTTGAAAAAAATGTATTTACTTTCTATGTTTTGGTCTCTTGTGGGCCATCTTCATGAAAAATAAAAGCTTTGAATTTTCATTTAGTAGAAAAGTATAAATTTATGAAGAATGTTCAGTATGAATATATCTTAAATCTCAGAGCACAAAAGTTATAACACTCCAAAATTTGTTGCAGTGAAAACTACTTTATAGAAGTGATTTTCACTTCAAATTCAATTCATTAGTCACTGTTTTAAAATATGACTTCTATGAAGTTACTACAAGAAATTTTAGAGTATTTTGGTGCTTTGACAATTTATATTGAACTGCCATCTAAGATAAAGCTTATCTGATGGAATCATTTACATTATTCTTCATAAATTTGTACTTTTCTGAAATTTATAGCTTTTATTTTGGTATTAAAAGTCATTAATGAAACAAACAAAATTAAATGAGAAATGGTAAGAGCAAATGAACTTTTAATTAGCCACAAATTTGATAAAATCTACCAAATAACAACATTACAAAATAATACATTGTAAATATAGAATTCTCAAAAGATATATTACAATTAATTAACTTAGATTTCATTGAATTAAGGTAGATGTTCCATGGGATATCATTCGTTGAAATTTTGGTGAAAAGTATTTGTAACATTTTCAAAAACTTTGATTTTATTGTTGATAATATTATTTAGCATTATTGTACTTGACATGCAAAAATTTGTTAATGAACTTTTATGAACAAGTCAAAATTTTGTCTTGTTACCATGTCAACAAATTTAAAAAAACTCTGCAATAATTTTATACATAAATTAAATGATTTGTAAAGATTTGTAAAAATTTATTTAGTAAAGTTGTTAAGAATCTTTTTCTCGAAAAAAATTAAACATCCATTCATTAAAATTTATATTTAAAAACTTTTTTATTAGCAATAAGAACAAAATTTTATCTTTATTACTTCAGAATCATTCAAAACAAAAGAAAAAACAAAATGTCAAACTCAATTATCAACTGAACTTTTTTGTATTATGATTTAATGAAATTCAGAGCCTCTTGTAAAATTTTGTTATAACAGATAATTTCCTAAAGAAATTTAGGATGTACAATTTTTTTTAAGCATCATAAATAACTTTGATAAAAATGAAAAATTTAGTTTATTGAAAAGAGAAACTTTTTAATAACTTCAGAATCATTCAAAACAAAAGAAAAAACAAAATGTCAAACTTAATTGTCAACTGAACTTTTTTAGATTATGATTTAATTAAATTCAGAACCTCTTGTAAAATTTTGTTATAACAGATAATTTCCGAAAGAAATTTAGGATGTATAATTTTTTTTAAGCATCATAAATAACTTTGATAAAAATGAAAAATTTAGATTCCTGAAAAGAGAAACTTTTTAAACCCATTGGAAATGCTGAAATGTAAATATTAAAGTCATAAAAAGTGGACATAGAAAAAAGTACAAGAGCATTTTTCATTGAATAGAAATATTTGACGAAATTAATAAAATGTTATAAATTAGTTTGTATGAACTTTTCTAAAATTCATAATCAAATAAAAAATTGTTAGTAAAAAAGTTACATTTTATTAAGCAAAATGGTAAAACGAAAATATATTGGTTTTTTTACTATTCTTCATGTTGAAAGTTAGTATTTTGACCTCAATTCGAAACTGTTTGTTTCTAATTGTAGTTAAAATACAGTCATGTAAATTTTTTAGAAATTTATTGTAAATTGAAACATACCTCATGCTGTAAAAATGAATAATAAAAATGATGTCATAAAATTATATTATTTAAAATAAACCATAGCATAATATTAAGATTATTAAAAAAGGAAGTTGTAAATAAAGCTAATAAAATTTCATGCTCTACAACGAGGCTTCTGACAGTTCTATCCGTCACTGTTTCCAAACAATATAATTATAAATTTTGAATTTTGTTATTGTACCAAAATTAATGTAATTTTTAATCTACTGGGTTAAACAAAAAAATGTTGAAGGTAAATATTTTTAAGGAAGCTTTAACATACGTTAATGTTAATAATTAGCAGATGATATTTTGAAAAGCCCAAAAGTGAAAGGAAAAGTATGCCAGTGGTGAAAATGTCTGTGGAAAGAAGTTTTGATAGTCTTTGTGCAAGGTCCGAAAGTACCGTTAGACAAGCTTGAAAATGTTATTAAAAAGTCGAAAAATGTCGGGAAATTGTAATAAGAAATGTGCGCGGTGATCGTTGAAGAATCGATCGGTTTCGAGCGACAGGATTTCTCGTGTTAGAAAAATGCCCTGGGCCAGAGTTTCCTTGTATTTAAGTGCGCACGGGAAGCGACGATAAGCAAGTTGTACGTTACCTCGCCATTTGAGATGTTTATTCCGAGGAAAATGTCACCAAAAGAGCCAGATCCGATTTTCCTCATGAGCCTGTATCTGCTTCCGACGATGAAATCGGTCTTATTGACCACTCCGATTAGCGACATGTTGGCTGGCTATCACTTTGTTGTAAGAGCGAAAGAAAACTCCGATTCCGCACTCGAAAGGGGAAAAGCCTTTTTCGGGGGGCGATTCGTGATGTGGGACGAGGAGGCCGTCGAGAACTGCTTCTTCGAATCCGCTCTTTTGACGGTTTATTTTCCGGACGACCGAACCTCCACGGAGATGATCTAGCACAAGGATATTACGAACACTTCTCGAGAAGAAAAATCCCGCTAGTGATTAGTCGCGCAACGAAGCCCACCGACACACCGACATTTTCCTCTTCGCGAGCAGCACGAGTGGGCACGAACGAGAGCGACGGACAGTGACGGGCACGGCGTATTGCGCAGCTCACTACGCGCACGACTCTCATTGGTCGTCGCGACCCAAGCTTAGGGTGAGATCCACCAATCCGACACGAGCATTCTCCGACTTCTAATGATAGGCATTCATACCCATAAATGTACACTCGGGGGTTTTACATATAATTCGTTTTCACTAGTCGGTCGTAAGGTCTTTTTGTTACCCGAGGGGTAAATATATTACGACCTTACGACTGCTTGGTTTTAAAAAAGAATTAAAGTCCCCTGCATCTACACCCCCCCCCCCCGCCCTTTATCACTAGTTTAGTACCAAAGTCGGACGTTGTCGTTCGGGCGTCGGAGTCGACAATTCAAGATGGCTGCCGTTTCGTGTTCAAAATACTGTTACGTATCACTCTCTCACCACCAGCTGAAAAAAACGCCAAACAAATTTGTGTTAGTTCGGAGATATCATGAACACGTGTCATAAAGATGTTGTCCAAAGATGTCACGTATGGGGCATTCAACGTCAAATTAACAACTTTTTTGGAGATATTTTTTTATTTTCATTTCCTTACTCTGCTATTGTTGGACATTTTGAGACATGGGGCATTCCACGTCAAATCGGCAACTTTTTTTCACACCATTTTTAATTTTAGTTTTATCATTTGTATACCGTTAGTACATGCATTTAAAAAACATTTTAAAATTGACTGTAGTGAAAGCCCTGCAAACACAAAAGTAACAGTTATGTAACATTTATGTAACAATGTAACCATTACGTAAATATAACATAACTATTACTTTCCATGTTTGCAGGGAGTTGTGAAGATATTTAGAAATACGTCATTTTCTGTTCTCGCAACGTTTAGTTTATTTAAGCGCAAAAGTATCAGGTTTAAAAATTAATGTAACACATGTTTTTTGCAGTTTTTTTATGGCCTTTCTTGTGAAAATATTCACTTTCACGTATTGTTATAGGATGAGGCTCAAAAATCGTTTTAAAGTTTTTAATTTACATTTTTCAAAGAAAGGACACTTTTTAAAATTCTAACAAAATTCAGAAAAAAGGTTCAATATATTGTCTCTATACCAGTATAGTTAAAATTTTGGCTGTGGATCGGTTTACAATTAAAAAATCGAGTAAAAAAATTGTAAATAAATAGAAGTCCCCTGATTAACGTGTATAACGTATGATACAGGGGACTTATTTTTTTCAAATTCAACATCGATTATCTCGCTCAATTTTGGTCGAAATAATTTTCTTTTTTTTTTCATTTTAAAGATAATTTAATGCTCTACCAGGTGCATTGAACGGAATAATGAATTTTCAATACCTGACTACAAAAAACGACCGAACACTGTGGGCAACGTTTCTACGTTGCTCCATGTGCTTTTCGTAGTTCATTACTCTCCGCATTGCGGCGCTGTAACATCTTATCGATTTCTCACTAATAAAATGAGTTACTCCGAGACTATAAACCGGCCACCTTGACAGTATTCTTTATTCTTCAGTAAATCTGATATTACCGAATACGTATTTTAGATTTTTTAATAAGATTTAAAGAAGTTGATTTTCTTTTCCAAGGATATATCAGTATTAATTCAGCATAAAATAATATAAGATACGATTTGTCAATGTTTTTCCTCGATAGTTATGTAATCGATCATATCATTTTTCAATTTTTCATTTTTCTTATAACTGTTATTGATTTGATCATCATCTTTTTTATTGTTATTCATTTTTTAATTCTTTTTTATTGTTATTCATTTTTTCATTTTTTATTGTATTTCATTTTTTCATTTTTAATTTTTGTATTATTATTATATTACAGAATAAATTTCTGAAGAGGGTCAAAAATTCTTGACCGAAACGTAATTTTCTTCGTTTTAATTTTTATATCTAATATTCACTATCCGATACACCGAGAAAATAAACTCAACAAACATACCTATTTTAAATATATTACGGATTAAGAAGAAACAAATTTTCGAAGACTTGTCTTCATTTTGAATATCAGTACTCATTGTTTTTTTTTGTGGGCTAATGAGACGTTAAAAAGTACAGCTATATTTTACAGCACGAAAGAGTTACATAAAAAAATTGAACTAAAATTACAGAAAAGCTTCAATGAAGCTAAAACAGTGCCGGGTACATTGCAGTATCACTCATTCATACCAGAAGGGATTGATAAACTTCGATTAAAATACTGCAGCAATGATACTACTGAAAATCAATTTTGCACTATATACTCTAAATATCTTCACAACTTTCACTACAGTCAATTTTAAAATGTTTTATATGGCCAACAATACATCTTTTGCATGTACTAACGGTATACAAATGATAAAACTAAAATTAAAATTTAATACATTTACGTAAATTTAAAATAATTGGAAATATAGAAAGATTGTCCAGAAAACGAAATTGGATTGAAAAATTTGAGTTCTGTTGAATTCGGATTCGCAGTTCCGGATAAACAATTAAAGTGGGTTAGGTTGTTAAGATGGTTCTAAAGTGCTCGGCAGATAAGGTAGGAATTTTCACAAAAAATCATAAATAAAAAATGACTGCATGGATTTTTCAAAATTCGGTCTCTGTAAGAGCAATTCTAATTACTATATAGATGGTATGTTAGAAAATGCCGAAGAAATTGATGGAGAACTGACTGAGAGTTTTCAGAAAGTGATTTTTATTTATTTCCGAAAATTCTCGGTGAGTTCTTAATTAATGTCTTTGGTATTTTCTAGGAAACCATCTAAAGTAATGAGAATTGCTTTTACAGAGTCAGAATTTTGAAAATTTTATTCAGTCATCTTTAATTTAGTTTTTTTTAGTAAAATTTCCTACCTTACCGGCGGATCACTTTATAACCCTCTTAAGGATGTAACGAGTTTTTAATATTATTTTATAGGTGACGATCGTACTTACCAATTTTATTGCATGCAGTTATATTTTATATATTTGTTGTTAAATATGGATTAGTGTTTCTTCCCAGGTCTGCTCACGGACTCGTCAGTTAGGCTATGTGAACAGACCTGCCCAATACATGACACTAATCATAAATAAATATAAAAAAATAAAGGATTCTACTCCCTCACACATACCACGTCGTGAAGAACCGGAACTGCCACCGATCCTTAGTCATCTTCTTCGTGACACTAACTGATATTTATCAATCGCGTTGATATTTGTACAATGTCATGCAGACAAGTAAACACGCACAATAAATATACACAAAACAATTGAAAGTTCATTCTACACCCATTTCTTGATATTCTTCTAAAATACCGCCACTTCTAATCATGGTGCTTTATATCACAACACCATTACTAGGGTTAAATTATTTTCTATTCCCAGCCAAGAATTTAAGCCTATAAGTATTTTAAGAAATAAGAAATAATTAATCATTTCTCGACTATAAGTATTTTGTATTGAAAAGGATTCAAAATATCAATCAATCCATAATGAAGCGAACAGAATATTATTGACAAGAAACAGTTTTAATTTGTCATTGTATTTGAAAAATTAACGTATTCATATCTCATTACGGCAGTAAATTATTACCTGAAACGCATAGAAATAATGCATAACCGTGAATTCGTTGTTTGTTACTAAATACGTATTTTGTCTTTTTAAATGCATTTTAATGCTAACAATATTTTAAATTCATGTTAATGCATCAATATGAAAAAAAAAAATTAATTCTGTTGTATTTTAGATTTTGCAGAAAGCAGAATTTGCATTTTATTTGATTTATGCATTGATGCAATGATTTTGTAGGCTTTTTTCTAAATCAAATGAAAACAAAGAATGGTGAATGAAATATTAAAAATAGAAGAATACAAGCTGCGTCTTCTTTGTGTCTCTGGAATCAGTTGTGCGCGGTTCGCAGCGCAAAATCCAGTAAACTAGTGTGTTCTTCCCAAATCAGAATCAAGTAACTCCTTGCACTTTTGACGGCCATCTTGAATCCACCATTTTGAATTTTCAATATCTGAGTTCAGATCCATAAATAGCGATTAAAAAATCCGAGTACCAGCTGGCTCAATTAACTTTTTACATTTTGGTCGGCCATATTGCGTTAGCCATTTTGAATTTTAAAAATCTAAATTCAGTATCATAATCGGCAATCTTAAACATTGCGAATAAACAATTTCAGATGTTTTTCGAATAAAGAAAAAAGTATCATTAAAACGAATTGAAAATCAATGTTTTCGACATGGTTTTTTTGGCAATATCACATTGAACATTTTAAATTTCATTCAAATTATGAATATTAAAAGGAATTCATTTGGATTAAAATGAAGCGAATTTAACTATCAATTTCGAAAAAACGATATTAAAACAATTGTCTGCTTCCTTGTTTAGTTAATAAATGTTTTTGTATTTTGAAAATTTTGTAACTTATCAGCCTTATAAGGGGTCACTACTCGAGTGTTTTAAGAATTGCTATGCACGAATCTGGCATAAGTTTTTTAAAATTAAAAATGGCGCATCCAATAGGGCAGATCTAACATTGGACATTTTAGCAAATTCTTGCGAAAATAGATACTGAGGGATTTTGTCGGTCGCTGAATACAAATTCGACATCAAATTTTCAAAATTTATAATGACGAATCCAAGATGGAGAATAACTCATTAACGATGTTTAAACGTCCTCGCAAAGATAATTACTTGAAGGTTTATCATACCGATAAATACGAACCTATAATTTGGAATTTCAAAATTCGAGATGTATTCAATATGATGTATATGATTTTAGATTTGCATATGTAGAATATCGGCTCATCTATAAAAGGGGTTATAAGTCTCTATGAAGTTATTTCCTCGAATGTTTTCGAGGTTGCTAATTACGAATTTTGCATTCTATTGTCAATAGATTCTTATTCAGCGAAGCAAACAATCCCCGAGTAGCTGTTTTTGAGAGGATTTGAATAAGATTATAATTTTGTATTCACCATTTTGAATTATAAAAATCTAATACCAGATTAGTGTTCAGCGAAAAAAACACGATTAGCTTTTTTATGAGAATTTGCAAACAATTACAATTTTGAATCGGCCATATTTGATCCACCATTTAGAATTTAAAAAACCTGATACCAAATTCGTATTCAGCGACCCCAAAATCAATGTATCATGCACAGATTTTAGTTATTTGCATGTTGGGTGGTGAACTGCAATACTATGGTGATTAATAAAAAGAATAAATATATTTAACTCATTAAAAAATCAGTCTGATTTATAATCTGAATTGCCATTCTCGATGCTATTTATACATTTTTTATCGTAAAGAACATTGTCGTCGACAACCAGTTCTGTTGTAAGTAATTGCGTATACAGTAGAACCCCCCTTTTAACGCCACCTCCGTTTATCGACATACTCTTTTCTACGACACCAGCGACACCCCTTTTAACGACATACCAGCGATTCCCGCCATCCCCACCACGGCTAAACGCTTCCCCTCACCAGACGGCGCATGTATACGTGCATAGCCCGCGAAACAACCGCATTGGTCGAGTGACGTGTGACGTCACTTTAGCATGCTTGTCGATGGGTTACGGTGGGGGAACGCACTTTTCTAGCTGGCATGTCAATAACGGGAGCTTGAGGGGAAGTCGCGGAACCGACCCATGTCGTAAAAAGGGGGTTCTACTGTAGTTATAACACACATAAATAATTACATTTCACTTTTTTGAGTGAAATTTGATAGCAAATAAGTATTTTTACCTTTTTTATATTACTTTGGCGTAGAGGGGGGTCACGTCGATGATAGTTTTCGGCAATTGATCGCTGCTGAAACATTTAAATCACACTTTTGGTTTTCCTTCCCAGCCACAATCTAAAAGACACAATGTTAGCTGTTTCAAGATGCTGATCGTAGTATGTGTTGTCGATTTTGATTCAATACCGAAATTTAATAATTATTATAAACATAAAATAGGTTCCGCCTGAATAACCTGGTCAGCGTTATCTTCGGCAACAGTGGATGTTTCGAGCGCCCACCGCGTGGTGGTGCATCAAGTGTTTTCAACACATGCCCTCTGTATATTATCATACACAGATCGTAAGTGATGAAGGTACGAGTTGTTCCATATAAAAGCACATCCCTCTGCATGTCGTGTTATAAGTACTCGTAATACCTGCGACGATCCTATTGTTTTCGAGGTTGCTCTTAAAGATTCCGAGGTCAAAATTTACTACCATCAGAAATTCCAATATGGTGCCGAATATGAAAAAAATTTCCAAAAAATTGGGAATTTTTTATTCTTATCAATTTTTTTCGAGCTACATATTAGAATATTGGAATTTTATTGAAACCTTGCATAATGGTGCATAAAATAGTTGAATTTTAAGAAAAAATTTTAATTTAATACCCTACATCATTCTAACGACTTCAAATTTTTTGAGAAATTACTGGACGCTCTAAAAAATTCCTAGAATGAAAAGTTATTAAAATTCATCAAGCGATATAGTGGAATTTTTTCAGATTTTTGTGATGACATTTTGAGAAATTTTTTTTCAACATTTTTTTCAAAATTGTAATTTATTTACAAAAAATTCTGAAAAAAAATTAGTGTATTCTTTGATGAATTGTAAGAGTTATTTTCGAGGAAATGAATTTCAAATATTATAGTTTAGGATTTTTTCCCCAAAAAACTATCAACTTTTAGAAAAAATTGCAAAGAAGAAAAAACTCGTAGAATTCATAAGTGAATACACCAAATTTTTTTTCAGAATTTTTCATAAATAAATTATAATTTTGAAAAAAATTTTGAAAAAAAATTTCTCAAAATGTCATCACAAAAATCTGAAAAAATTCCACTATATTTCTCGATTAATTCTAAGAACTTTTCATTCTGAGCATTTTTTCATAACAGCACGTAATTTTTGAGTTAGAACGTTCAGAAATTTTTCAAAGAAATTTTCATTGTTGACGCCATTTTGAGGTCGTTAGAATGATGTGGGGTATAAAAGTAAAATTTTTCCTTAAAATTGAAGAATTTGTTCACCTTTGTTCAGAGTTTCAATAGAATCCCAATATTCTAATAGCTCGAAAAAAATTGATAGGAATAAATAATTCCCAATTTTTTGGAATTTTTCAAAAAGTTCGACGCCATATTGGAATTCCTGATGGCTGAAACTCAATTTTGATCTCGGAATCTTGAAGAGTGACCTCGAAAACCACGGTCGTACAGGTCCTGCAACTCGCAGCAAAGTGCGTGGTGGGGGATGTTCGCTTACCGTAGTCACTTTTCATACCGATGGTGGCCAGCAGATGGCAGATCATTCTTTCGAGCCGGTCGCGTGATATGATTTCACGACCGTGGATTTCACAATCGCGTTTTAACCGTGGTTAAAACAAATTTTAAATTTGAATGCTTGCAAAATGCCTAGGTGGTGTGCTGTCCCAAAATGCGATACGAACAGTCGAACACAGAAAATAAAACGTTCTGTATTTCAAGTACCAAGTGATAAAGAACAATTAAAAAAATGGGAGGATGGTATTGGAGTCTCACATTTAAGTGCAACGAGTGTAGTTTGTGAAAAACATTTCAATGCAAATGACATTAAACGAAAGTGGGTGAAACATGACTTAGACGGTAAATTAATTGCTGAGGTAGGAATTGGTTTTAAAATATATACTTGTATACATGCACAATTATGTATACAATTATACACATTTTATTTAAATGTAATTTCTTTTTTTTTATTATGCTATGTGCATTAAGATTCCATACAAGCGTCCAAAACTGAAGAGCACTGCCATTCCTTCAATATTCACTGAAAATAATGTAGTTGACGATTGTAAGTTATATTTTTTAATTGCCCTTTACGTACAAATAAGATACCTTCGAATTAATAGTTTATTACACCACGGGTATAATTTTATTCCTTGTGTATAACAGCTGTTACCACCGATGTGGAAGCAAACAATTTAAAAACTTTTGAACAGGCACCTATTCAGGAGTTAACTATTCAACAACGTAAGTTAATATACATTCTAATAATTAATGAACAATATATTTTATTGAAAATATCGTCTACTAGCAGGGAACATTGTTAACGAATACAATGCAGTCCCCACAAGTATTCATGAAGTGCTGAATACAGATGATAGGGATGCTGGACAGGTAAATAATCGTTCAATCGAAACTACAGCAGATGCAGTATTTTTGACAAAGTCTGCCAGCAAATGTGAGTTTGAGTATATCGACTATCGTATAAAAAAATATTTATGAAATGTGTATTTATCTGTTATATTTCTTTAATGACAATAGACAATGACAATCATGCTGTTTCACAAAGTACTGATCTATTTGACAGAGGTGGTGCTGAGCAGAATAACTTACCACTTGAATCTGTGGAAACAGTGCTTCAAAAAATAACTATTAAAAAATGTAAGTAGCAAAGTAATGAATAATTTAAACAAGAAACGTACTTTCTGTTACAGTATGACTTCCATCATGTAATATTTATAAAAATTATAATTTCTTAATTATATCTAATTATTTTAGTCATAATTTATTTGCATCACATATTATAACAGTAACTGTGTAATACTATATTTCTGTAACATATTGACATAAACAACTGTAATTAATATGTAGGTACACGTATTTTCTGGTGTGAATCCTCCATAACTATCCCAGAGTGTTGGGTTGCATCCGAGTTACCTAATGCTAAAGAAGAACAGGAAATTGTATTCTCATTTTCCATCCTGAAAAGTGCTAACGAAATACGAGTACCAATTATACAGAGATGTATTATTCTTGCATCGAACAAAACATTGAAGTACTGTGTATATGGGATCCCAATCACGTCCAAAGAAATGACACTTCCAGACTCCTTGCAGTCACTGAACGAAATTCCAAAAATTTTGCAGCAATTTCAGAATATGAACCTGTGTAACGGTCTTGGTAAAATAAATAGAAGATAATGCAGCATTTCTGGATCATGTACAGCAATGGCGACATAATGATTGTTCCATGGTGTCAAAGACAAAAAAATGTACTTCTTGTACGAAGCTTTACAAGCGAATAACGCAGCAAAAATTGAGAGAAAGTAAACGTTCGACATCAGTACGCATTCGTAATCTCTCCAGTTCTGCAGAACAATGGAAATTAACAGCCATGAGAAAAAAAAATGCCCGAGAAAGACGCATGAAAAATGCTGCTAAACAAAGAATTGAAATCTTATTGCAATCTCTTCATGCAAAAGAAGAGGAATTTGCCAACTACAAAGATACTTCGTTGGAGGAAAAGTGTGCAGAACTAAATATTTCACCTGCTCAAAAAACTGTCCTTCGAGAAATTCTTAATAGCACAAAAACGAAAGACAGCAGAGGACGACGATATACACAGGAGTGGATCATGCTCTGTATGTTGCTAAACATCAGATCACAGAGCTATTATGAGTTTTTGAGGAAAAATGTTTTACCTCTCCCATGCACAAAGACAATACGTAGTTATTTTGGAATGATCCACAGTAAATGTGGATTTGACAACCAATTTGCTGAATTATTAAAAAAATATTTTTCATCGAGAGAGCCTTGTAAACGACATGGGATACTTGTGCTCGATGAGATAAGTGTAAGGAAATCAGTGAGTGTATGTTCAAAAACGTTAACTTATGTTGGATTAACAGACATGGGGGATAACCGATTACAGTCAAAAGATATAAACGACCAGGCTACGCATGGATGAGTCCTAATGTACCAGTCACTTACTAATGCATATGCACAACCGATTGCTGTATTTGCATCTAAAAATGCAGTCGCTGGAAAAGAACTCGAAAAGTTGACAGTGCAAGGGATAGTATACATGGAAAACTGTGGAGCATCGATACATGGAGTAGTTGCTGATGGTGCAAAAACAAATGTCAACATGTGGACACGTTTGGGTATCAACGGTTCCATGACTAACACAAAAACTTATTTTACTCACCCTTTAGACGACGAACGTAAGGTTTTTGTGTGTTTCGGATGTGCCACATGTTATAAAAAACATTAGAAACCGATTGTATAATAAAAAGAAACTACGAGTAAGTTATATCATTACCATTATACACGGCATTATAGCCTAAGAGAGACAAAAAATGTCGGATACAATGTTCCATGGTTGGGTAATCAAAAATTAAAGCGTTAAAAGTTAAGTTAAAAGTTAAAAAATAATTAATATACTTAACTTCGTTACATTTTAGATTGTTAACTTTTAACTTAACTAAATTAAATTTACTTTTGACTTTTAACTTTTAATTTGTAAGTTTTTAATTTTTTAACTTTAATTTTTATCTTTTAGTTATTAACTTTTAGCTTTTTAATTTTTAAACTTTTTTAACTTTTAATTATTAACTTTTAGCTTTATAATTTTTTAACGTTTAATTTCTACATTTTAATTTTTAAATTTTTAACTTTTTGCCTGCTGCAATTACATTTAACTCTTTCATTTTTCACATTAAAATTTTAACTTCTGTAACTTGTAATTTTCAACTTTTAAATTTTTTACTTCCTTAACTTTTAATTTTTAATTTTTAACTTTTAACTAAACTTTTTAATGTTCTATCTTTCAACTTTTAGGTTTTAACTTTTTGACGTTTGTACTTTCAACTTTTAACTTTTGACTTTTAACTTTTATTTCCTCTAAGAATTAACTTAACGTTTATTTACGTCAAGTAAATAACGTATTATCTTTTAACTTAACTTAGTTATTACTTTGTAGAGATAACTTTAACTTAAGTAAGTTACAAAAATTCACTTACCCAACCCTGCAATTTTCACAAATGGTAATCAAAATTATGTGTAAATGTTCTGCAGACTAGTTCTTTAAAGAAGTATGTTCGTTGGGAATATTTCGAAACTTTATTTCAATTGGATCAAATGCATTTAGGAAATGCCAGAGCTTGCCCAAAGATAACCAACAGACATATCAAATTGGATAGTACTTCAAAAATGCGTGTGCGACTAGCAACTCAGGTATTTTTGTAACTTTTAAACAAAAAAATACTGCAATTTTCTTAATCTTATGCTACTACCTACTAATGGAATAAATTAAAAATGTCTTGTAGATTTTCAGTAACTCCGTAGCACAAGGACTTACCTTTTACTCCTCTCACAGAAAAGATGACAGACTGGTTGATTGTGAAGAAACAATTTCCTTCTGCAAACAAATTAATGACATGTTTGATGCATTAAATCGAAAGCCATCTAATCAAGGACTAACTCCAGATTCTGCAGACTTTAAGGTAAAATAACATTTTTTTACCATTATGTATTACGATAAAGCGATTATGCGAAGATACAGTTTCACATTTCTGCAATGCAAAAATATAACATTTTGCAGATATTAGAAGATTCTCTACAGTGGCTAAATGAATGGGAGTTGAGAGTTATCAAACGAGATATACAGGCTGATGATTTCTTAACTCCAGATACTTCGAAAGCCCTTCGTATTTCATTGCAGTCGATGATGGACATGTGTCGCTATTTGGTAGAAAAATTCAAGTTTCCGTACCTCTCTGCTGGAAGAGTCAATCAAGACAATTTAGAGGTAATATCAGTTTAGATAATATTCAATCATTCAAAATCGCAACATTTTTCAAATAAAATTAACTAAATAATGTATTTGGACTAAGAATTAATTTCTTTCCATTTTTTTATACTTTACAAATTATTTAAAATTTAAATAAATAGTTCAAGGTGTGCCAAATATACTATGGTAGAGTACAAATAAAAAGGAAAAACTTTCATTTAATATGTTAAAAACTCTTAAATTCTTTAATTACAAAATTTTTTTAAATTAAACATGAAGGCATTTGAAAATTTTGTTATTATTATGTCATTTTTAGAAATTCTTTGGTACTGTTCGGCAATGTTCAGGAAGCAATGACCATCCGAACTGTCCCACATTCCTACAATTATACAAGGTGTTGTCGGTATATAGTGTAATTAAGCCACCAACATTTGGAAATTGCACTGTCTTCGAAGAAAATTCACCGCCAGTACTAATCTCACTCGACGATTTGAAGACTGTTTATGGAAAAAAAGAATCCAAGTACCATGAATGTTTGCATCGTGCGAAACAGCAGTTAGATTTTATATTGCAGCATGATGAGTGGCATGCAGATGACATTCAATTTAATCCCGAGCATGATTACACCCTTTCTCCAATCCTCGATTGCATTATTTATTATGTTACAGGTTTTTATAAATTTGTATTTCTTAAATCCAAAAATATTAAGCAGTTTCGGCAGCTGAAGATCATTGCGCTATGAAGTATTATTTTCAATATCATTGCAAGTATATTAATTATTATATTATATAATATTAATTAATGTGATACTGTCAAAGAGAAAAAGAGTCTTGCTTAAAAAAATGATTTAAAAAGTTGTACTTACAGTTCAATATGTCTAATAAAAATATAGTGAATAGTTTATTTAAATTTTGACAATTTAAAATATATTCAACAAATGATTCCTTATAAACAAGGTGATAGAGATTCTCAAAATTGGGATGTGCAAGTAAAATGAAATAAATTTTTTTTTGTATAACTTCATCTTCAGCTGTCAAAACATATTAACATAGAGCTGCGCTGATTATACTTGTAAAATATATTTTACAATTATAATCGGCAGAGAGCTACCTTGAGAATGCTTTGCTTTTATGCCTTGTATGAAATTCATTTTTTACCTTTTACCATTTCGTACCATCAATAATAGAATGCTTTTGTGAATGGCTTATAAACATTTTCAGATGTTAGCTAACCTTAAATTTCATTTTGTTTTAAACAATTATTTTAAGGTAAAACAAAGCAGTGTCATGTTCCTCATAAAATGAAGAAAATGTCTTGATCTATATGTATCATTGTTATGCTTGGAAGTAGGCACAACCTACAATATATGTGTAACTCTGAATGTCCATTGCATGCTGATATAAATATGAATTTTTTGCAGGATATTTATGCAAGCAAGTACTGAAAATTTACGCAGGATGTAACGCTTGTGTAGTAGCGATTAAAAACAACGAAGCTTCTGCATCCTCGCTTTGTCAGCTTGTCACACTAAAATCTCGTGGTGGATTAATCTATCCAAACGTACACTTCTTTAATCTAATAAATTATACAGAAGCTTCATTTTCTAAGCATGCAGCACGTTCAGATGTGTTTGACACAACACTCGATGAAGTTTTAAATACGTATAATTTTACATTTCCTTGCATGGAGCATGCTTCTGAAATTTTATCATATTCGCTTATTTATTATATTCGTCTGCGAATGAGACAGTACACTTTTCAAGAAAATGCACGTTTAAAAAAAAAGTTTGTTGTAAAAAAGAAATTATCAAAATTAAATGATCAATAAATATTTTTTTTACTTCTATCAAATCAAATCATTTTTTTACACCTTTCCCACAAGAAAAGAATTACATTCATACTAGGTATAATTTTATATAATCTTAATTATACAGACATAAATATTGGAGTGAAACTTTAAGTTGTCTAAAAATGTTTACTGCCTTCTAATACGCCAACTTTTCTATGTGAAACGATATTATTACACGTAAATGAGAAATTTAAATAAAACTCACCATCAAAATTTTCCTTTGTGATCACTGATATAAAATTTTTCTTGCATTTAAAAATAATTAAGTAATATAGTAGTGAATACTTTTGTCGCTTAAATTATACCCAATCGCTAAAAGGTTTTTTATTCCTATAATGTAGTGAGAACAGTGAAATAAATAATAATACTTTAAGATAGCACTTGATTATATTTAAATTGGTGGTAACGATCTTGTAACTTCTGTATTCGAACAATAAGTGATCAGGCGCAGAAGCGTGCTATTGTATGGAAGCATTATATAGGGACTTTCTAGATTTTAAGCGTTGACAACTTCGTAATACAAAATATATATAATACTAGGCTTAACCTCGATAGTTGAATACATTACAGTCTTCCCTATCTAAATAAATCGTACACTAAATTGTAATCCTTATCCATTAACGATATGACTTATTCGTCATTAAGGTTTTATCGAAACCTATAATACAATACTGGTTTTAACCTTATAATAAGCAATGGTTTAACCATGAATAATAAAGTATTTACCACTTCCATGACGTCCTATCCTAAGTATCATAACACTTATAAATTTAATTTAATTACAGGTTTGATCAGTCTTTTTGGACGATTATTAATATTTAGTTTTTCATCAGGAATAACTGTTTTTTTTCTGTTACAGCATAAAGTCTTATTACTAATTTCGCAATTACCATCAACATTTTTTCTTACAGATTCGCTTTCTTCGTTTATCTCATTTGCTTCTGCATTTACACTTGTCGCATTTTTGCTTTTGTCAATTGAATCGCATATCCTATCTACTACATCCCCGTTGACAGATTGAGTCGTCGGCAATGGATTCATGATGTTACTACCCGATTCCTCAATATTTTCATTAGGCTTATCGATAGTTTGTTCAATGAACTTTCCAGTTTTTAACAATTGGTCGGTATGCCTTTTCCAACTCAAATTACTGTCAATAGGTTTGCATAAATAGTTTCTTTCACCTAATACATTAGTTATTATTGCTTTTTTCCATACAGGTTTTAACGGATCTTTATAATCTTGTGCGTAAGTTACTTCGCCTGGTTTAAAATTAATATCCCGTTTACCATGGAAGTACTTAACTTGTCTTTCATGCATTTTACTAGATTCGTCTAGATGTAAAAAATCTAATCTAGTTTTTACACTTCGTCCTAACATTAACGAAGATGGTGTTTTACCAGTTGTGGAATGTGGACAATTTCTATATGATAAAAGATATCGATTTATAATGGTTGTAAGCTTATCATCAGAATTTTTGTTAAATTTAAATAATGCTCTCTTCATACCCTTCTTAATAGAACCTACTGCGTTTTCAGCAAATCCATTACTTGCAGGATGATAAGGAGCAGATGTTCGGTGAATAATACCATTTTTCTTACAAAAATGCTTAAATTCTTCTGATATAAACTGACGGCCATTGTCTGAAAATATCATACGCGGAATTCCAAATCTAGCAAAACATTCTCTTAGTTTATCAATAGTGTGCGTTGCATCCATTCTATTCATTTCGAATACTTCAGGCCATTTAGAATAGGCATCGTTTATTAATAAATAAGTATGACCAAAAATTGGTCCAAAATAGTCTATATGTATTCGTTCATATGGATATTCAGCTTCGCTAAACTTAATTAATTTTGACTTTTCGGGTCGATTCGATACAGATTTACACGCATCACAATTTCTTACACATTCTTCAATGTCCTTATCTAAATTAGGCCACCAGCAATATCTTCGAGCCAATGATTTCATTCTAGACATGCCGATGTGAGTGTTATGCAACTCGTTTAAAATAATTGTTTGCAACTTTTTCGGTACCACGACTCGATAACCCCACATTACGATATCATTTTCCACATGAAGTTCATTCGCTCTTATAAAAAATGATTTTAAATTCGAATTAACTGTTGTTGGCCATTTAGATTTTAAATACAAATAAACTTTACTCAAATCGACATCTCGACTAGTTTCTTTTCTAATTTGATTAGCTGATATCGGAATACGTTCTTCCACGATAAAGTGAAAGTAGTCTGATATAATTTCATTCTTATTATTCGTAGTACACAACGGAAACCTTGACAAACCATCGGCTCCACCATTTAAATTACCTTTAATATGTTTAAATGTATATGTGAAACCGCTTAAAAATAGTGCCCAACGCTGCAATCTTCCCGCAGCCATTTGGGGGATTCCTTTATTTTCGCCAAAAAGGGCTAATAATGGTTTGTGATCCGAACACAAAATAAATTTGTTTCCCATTAAATACTGGTAAAATTTATTAACAGCCCAGTATATTGCCAAAGCTTCTTTGTGTATAACTGAATAATTTTTTTCCGCATCTTTTAAAACTCTAGAAGCGAATGAAATTGGTTTTTCACTACCATCAGGGAAAATGTGTAGCAAAACTGCGCCTAGTCCTATTTCTGATGCATCGCAAGTCAATTTAAGTGTTATTTTCTGATCATAATGTACTAAACATCTTTCCGATAAAATTTCGCTTTTAATTTTCTTAAATGCATTTTCGCATTCGCTTGTCCATTTAAATTGTTTACTTTTAAGAATTTTATATAATGGTGAAAGTGTGTATGACATGTCTGGTATAAATTTAGCGTAATAGTTTATCATACCGAGAAAAATTTGAACTTCATGAACACTTGATGGTGCCGGAACTTGTGACATTGCTTTAATTTTTTCAGGATCTTTCCTTATACCGTTTTTATCGATTATATGTCCTAGATATTTAACTTCCGACTGAAAAAATGTACACTTTTTTAAATTTAATTTAAATCCTGCCTCCCTCAAGCGTTTAAAAACTTCAAGTAAATTAGAAATGTGCTTTTCACGGTTTTGACCAGTAACTACGATGTCATCCAAAAAGTTTACAACACCTTCTGCACCTTGTAACACTTTTTCCATTATTTTCTGAAAAATGGCACAAGCAGGCTTGATTCCAAAAGGTAAACGATTTACTAAATATATTCCACGATGGGTGCTCCATGCTAATAACTTTTTCGACGTTTCTGATAATTCAAGTTGGTTGTATGCAGCCGTTAGGTCTAACTTAGTAAACTTTTCACCCGAATTTAATGCTGAAAATAATTCTTCTATTCTAGGATATGGGTGATTTACATTTTTTACATAACGATTAATAGAAACCTTATAGTCTGCACATACCCGGATTGAACCATCAGTCTTTAATATTGGAACAATTGGAGTTCCCCATTCGTTATTTTTACACAATGTAATCATTCCGAGCTTTTCCACTTCATCAAATTTATCGTCCACTTTTTTCTTCAATGCTAAAGGAACGATTCTTGGTTTAATAAATATCGGAGTTAAAGTCTCTTTTTCTAATGTAATATGAATTTTTTCAAATTTGTAACAACCCAACGTTTCGTCAAATAAATCAGAAAATTGTTCGAGTAATTGTTGAATTCTATTGTCCGATTTAACAAAATTTGTAGACGCAATGTAAAATCCTAATAGTTTCATTAAATCGCGTCCCATTAAAGGTCTGCAACCTTTCTCAACCACAATAAAAATAGCTTCAATTTTAAATTCTTTATAACGAACATTAACTAAAATTTCACCAATCGGAGCTAACAAGTTACCGTCATATGTTCGCAATCGTATCATCGTTGGATTTAATTTAATATGAGAAAAATATTTAAAATAATCATGTTTAGAAATTACAGATCGTCCTGCTCCACTATCTATTTCAACTAATAAACTTGTATTTTCAATTAATAATTTAACACGTTCAGCTTTAATTGTATCATCTTTAACACATTTAAGTGAAAACATATCACAAACTTCGTTATCAGCATCAACATTCGTATTTCCTTCGTCAATTAAATAATAATTTCTACTTGTGTTATTTTTGCATACCTTTGATATATGACCTATCCTATTACAAACTTTACATTTGTACGACTTATATTTACACCGCGAAAAATTGTGCTGAGTTCCACCACAAAAGTTACAAGTTGGTCCAGGAGTTGAATTCTTACGTTGTGAAGAAAATTGCTTCTCTTGAAAAATATTATTTCTTGATCGTTCTTGAAATGTGTTGCTCCTTGAATTCTCTTGACTCTTTTTTTTGTAATTGCATTTGTTCGTCGATTTAATTCTGTTTAAATCAATTGGACTTGTATAAGATTGTGCCAAAGTTGCTTCCTTATTTCTTGCTACCTCCAAAATGTTGTTCAACGTAGTTGTAGCATCTAGTTCACAAACTTTATCCAAAATAGGTCCAGATCTGAGTCCCGTAACGAATTTGTCTTTTATTTTGTCGTCGAGTAAAATGCCAAAATTACAATGTGTAGCTTTGTTTTTTATTCTAGCAAACCAATCATTAATTGTTTCGAAATCCTTTTGATTCAGACGATAAAATTCAATTCTTTCTTTGTAAATAGAAACACGAGGTGCAAATTGCTTTTTCAAAATTTCGCAAAGTTCGGTAAAAGTTTTAGTAGCGGGTAAACTCGGATCACATAAATCCTTTAAAATTTTATAGACGTCTTGGCCCACTAAAGTAATCAAAACGGCAACTTTCCGATTTTCAGACACGTTATTTGCAACAAAATATTGATTTAATCGTTCTTCATAAATATTCCAGTCATCGCCCATGCGAAATTCGGATAATGAACCAATAGTTGAAAAAAAACTTACATTTGGTATTTGTTGCTGTTGTTGTTTATCTGTTTGAACTTGCAAGGTCGTTGCGGACCGATCCAATTCAAATTGAGCACGTTGATTTTCAAATTGCTGTTGATTATTCGAAAGTTCTTGTTGCTGGTTACGTAATAACATTTTCGAATTATGCAAATCATTTTGCATAGCTAATAATTCCTTCTTTTTGGTTTCAAGATCAGCATACCTCGTTTCTAATATCTTTTGCTGCTCGATCCAAAACTGCTCTCTTTCAGCTGAGGTCGTTTGCTTTTGATCTTTCGACATTTATATTGCACAAAATCACTTCTTTTTTGTTTAATCCTCGTCGCCAATATAATGTAGTGAGAACAGTGAAATAAATAATAATACTTTAAGATAGCACTTGATTATATTTAAATTGGTGGTAACGATCTTGTAACTTCTGTATTCGAACAATAAGTGATCAGGCGCAGAAGCGTGCTATTGTATGGAAGCATTATATAGGGACTTTCTAGATTTTAAGCGTTGACAACTTCGTAATACAAAATATATATAATACTAGGCTTAACCTCGATAGTTGAATACATTACAATTCCACAATTGGGGATTATTGTTAACGAGAAGGAAAGAATTATAAGGTCTTGCATGCATTAATGGTCAAAAATTTGTTTTTTCACCAATTTATTAAAATCAAATTACCAAATTATCAAAACAGCTTGTACAGTTCTTCATTGATGCACTCAAATTCTTTAAATGGTATTAGAGAGAAAGTCCTATATTATGAAATATTTTAAGAATTTTAATCACAGACAGTGAATGGTATAATGTAAATAATAACAAGTGTTAATGATACATTACGGCATTTATTACATTTCTTTTCTAACATTTTCTATCGTTTTAGAAAGTCCAATGCACAGGTCCACCGTAAATAAGTCGTAACGAATGTACATAAAAGTACTCCATTATTAGTTGAACACAAATATCTCTCATCGCACTTTCTTTATAAACAAGAACTCTAAATATGAATTTCTTTTATAAGCAAAATTACACTTTCTAACCTGAAACCTATGCTCCCGTAATGGTAACGTATCATTGATTCTTTATATTTTTTGCCTGCGTATAACAGAAAATATATATACGAAATCAATGATACATATTCGGTTACATTTTGTATAAATTCCATACATGTATATAATATTCTATCAATTTTCTTAAAAAGGCAACCACGATAGTTGTAAACATTGTAAATATATATATAGACTACACCGACTGGCGACTGCAGTATGTACACCGTTGTGTGTATGCGTGTGTATGACCGGCTCGAAAGATTATCACGCAGTCTGGTGGCCACAAATTGAACGAAATGCGTCTACCTTAAGTGAACTACCCCCACCATCGAAGTTGCGGGACCTGTACGACCGTGTCGAAAACAATAGGATATGTACCTTTCAATTGTTTTCAACTTCGATTTTTATACGAAATTTGATTGAAAATGAAGTATAAAAATTGTCATTTCCGTTGGCAAAAAAAAAATCTGCATAAGCAGCAGAACACTCTACAGGCAGTTTGTGGTACTTGTAGATGGGATATTGAATGGTCAGAAACAAATCTGATTGGTCGACTATGTCACGTGACGAGATAATTCTATCTCTTTTTAATACATATGTTGATTGTATATGCATACATATGGATGTATGCGTGCATTGATCCACATGTATAAGTTCTTTTTTCAAAAGATAAAATTAAGTTTTTGAAAAAAAATTACAAACTTCAATGGTTTCGCCACTCAAGTGTTACATTTCTTACGTTAACAAATCTGTAAGAGTAGTTTCTTTGCTACGGAACATTGGAAAATCGAATATTCTGCCGTCGTCTTCAAAAAGACCAATCATGACAACAAAAGTGAATCTCGAAAAAAGCTTAGAAAAGTTGAAGATCAATCCATATTTCGAAAAATATGCTCAAAAAATCGCGAAATTGCAAGAGACGGATCCTGAAGAATTTTTGAAACGGGTCGAAACCAAAGAAAAGGAATTACAAGAAAAAAAAGGTATGTTCCTAACCTATAATCACAGATAATCAAAAATCAATCCAAGTGTAAAGTATTAACTTCTTTTATGATTTTTGCGTTACTTTTTTACTTTATTGATTTCAATGTTGAAGAGCGCCGGTTAAAGGATCGAAAGTTCGAGCAAGCAACGGTTGGAAAATCTCAGCTCACGCCTGGAACTCAACACCAAGAAAGCAGTTTAAATAAAATAATGAAGCTAGATTTGATCGCTGACAAAACTAAAGAAGAGATAACGCACATCTGGCACGAGTATCACAAACAAAAAGATTGTATATCCGCCGTAATGACTATCGATCAGTACGAGAAATTGTTCGAAGCCGGCAAGACGTATCCGACGTTCCTTTTACCTTTGCCGCGCGAAAACGGATACGAATTCATCGTTTTACAATTCTGCGGGACAGAAGTTCATATGACGCCTCTTCTTTGGTATCAGACGCACAAAGAAAATGCTCCGGAATGCTTAACGTTGTATCATTACACAGACTTGAAAGAAAGTAAAGGCATTATTTTAATGCGTGGCGAATTCGACACAAAGTCATTAAACGTTCAAGAAGCTCAATGTCTAACAAACGAACTACAGCTTTATTACACGTCTGGTGACGAAGCGAGGAAGAAATTATTGGAAACGTTTACGAAGAAACCAGACGAATTTAAACATGCCGATTTACTGAAACAAATGGATTCGATTACTTTAGACACAAGTCGTCAACTTAAATCAGCCTTAAAATGAAATCAATGAAGTTTATTAATTGTACATATAGAAATAAAACCTGTATTATATTGTCTACTATTTTATTTTCTTTTACCATTCTTGTAATACTCGACGCTTGGAATGATTTAAAATTCTGTGAATTCTGTAAATAAATTAAATTTTTAGTTATAAAACGATTGTCGTTACGATCGTCAAAGTTCGGTTCGTCATGGAGTATAACGTCTCATTTATGGCGCACAAATCTTCAAAACAGAGCAATAGTAAGAAGTTACGCCAGCGCAGCACCGAAGTACAATTACATTACGACTCCAATATTTTACGTAAATGCAGGTAAGTAAATTTATTTGTTTATTTACGATTAGGATACAAATTTGTAACTTTCAGCGCCTCACATCGGACATCTTTATACCGCAGCATTGGCAGATTCGATAACTCGATTCAACGGAATGCGAGGTCAACCTACGCTGTTGAGCGCTGGCACTGACGAGCATGGGAATAAAGTTGAAGAAGCGGCGAAAAATGCAAAAATTCCTACCTTTGATTATTGCACTTCTGTTTCGCAAAAGTTTCGAAGCATGTGCGATACATTTCATATCGGTTACAGCGACTTTATAAGAACTACCGAGTCTCGACATTATGAGACAGTTCAAAAATTCTGGGTAAGAAATTGTCGACAATGATATTGATATTTATTGCACACATACAGTAATACAATGTAGTATACATTATCATACATTAATTCTCATTATATATGATTATTATACAGTGGCCCTCCCTTTATTTTAACTCCTATTATTTTAACTGCGTCCTTTATTTTCACTTTCGACGCGTATTCACGATAGAAAAACTGTAAAAATTCCAAATTGGAAAAAAACAAGCGGCAGAAGATCCTTTTTATATATTGCACCTATCATTTACAATAAGATAGAAAAAAACAAAATAAGACAGTTAAGATCTAAAGACAAAGCAATCAAAAGCTGGATACTAAATAGACCTGATATACAGTGGCCCTCCCCTTATTTTAACTGCGTCCTTTATTTTAACTCTCTTTCGTCCCTTATTTTAACTTCTTCCAGTCGTGAGTTCCCCCACCATTCGCCATTTGAAAGTGTTCAAAAGAGTGCGGACTGCTGTTTGCGCTTGCGCATACAGGTGAAGAAGGACCACTATACAGTAGTCCCTCCCTTATTCTAATTTGTCCAGTCAGGCAAGATGGCGGCCTTCTTCTCTTATTCTAATTTTCCCCTCTCCCCCACTACTTAGATTTGTAGTCTCACTTTTGTCTCTTTTTCTTTTGTTGCGCATGCGCCGTTATTTGCATTTAGAAAATCCACCCGTCAGTGGGGAGAACGCGTGAGGGGAAATATTAGAATAGGAGAAGAGAAAAAATTAGAATAAGAGAAGGAGTATTGTATTTCCTTTCTCTGTTTTTATTCTCTCATACTGCCAGTGGTGGGGATGAAGTGAAGCGGTAAAATAAGGGAAGAAGCCGCCATCTTCCATGACTCGAAAAGTTAAAATAAGGGGAGGGCCACTGTAACACATAAATAATATTTCCACTGTGTAATTTAATTGCGTGTATGATAGCAATTTAGATAAATTTTTCTCAAAATTTATAGGATGCTTGAGCTTAGCTCGTCTGTATCCAGATGTTGTATCATTAAATTGTAAAATTAATGGCGTAGTACAGTAAGTCCTTCTCTTATTCTAATTTGTCCAGTCAGGCAAGATGGCGGCCTTCTTCCCCTTATTCTAATTTTCCCCTCTCTCCCACTAAACGTTTGCTGTTTCGCTTGTTCTCTCTCTTTCTCTTTCGCAGAGCATGCGCAGTTATGTGTCATATGTACTTCGAAGGAAAGTACACTAGTTCTCCTCTTATTCTAATTTCTTCTCTTATTGCAATTTTTTCCCTTCTCGTATTCTAATATTTCCCCACACGCGTTCTCCCCACCACGCCTACCGCTTTATGCGCATGTGTAGAATTTATGTACGTACGTATGTATAGGTACGGCATGTATGTATGCGTATGCCCTATAGGAGGAATGAAAACATAACCCCTAAATAAAATTATTTTGTACACATCCGTAAATTGATCGATGTGTCACAGTGGTTTGTATGTAAATTATTCACGTTGAATGTTTGGATAAAGGCAAAGGTACTTATTTATGTTGAATTTTTGGAGAAAAAAGTGAAACAAGAATTTGAGTAGTGGGGGGAGAGGAGAAAATTAGAACAAGGGAAGAAGGCCGCCATCTTGCCTGACTGGACAAATTAGAATAAGGGGAGAACTACTGTAGTAGGTACGGTGGGGAGAACGCGTGAGGGGAAATATTAGAATATGAGAAAAGAAAAAATTAGAATAAGGGAAGACATTAGAATAAGGGAAGGACTACTGTAGTTTTCGATGATGTTCTTGTGCTTGCGAAGTACAGTGTTATCCCGTAAAAAATTTCCATACAGTGGTCCTCTCTTTATTTTAAATTTTTGAGTCAAGGCAGATGACGACTTCTTCCCTTATTTTACCGCTTCCCCTCATCCTCACCACTGGCAGTATGAGATAATAAAAACAGAGAGAGGAGATGCAGTAGTCCTTCCCTTATTCTAATTTGTCCAGTCAGGCAAGATGGCGGCCTTCTTCCCTTATTCTAATTGTCCCCTCTCCCCCACTACTTAGATTTGTAGTCTAACTTTTGTCTCTTTTTCTTTTGTTGCGCCTGCGCCGTTATTTGTATTTAGAAAATCCACACGTCAACACACGTCAGTGGGGAGAACGCGTGAGGGGAAATATTGGAATAGGAGAAGAGAAAAAATTAGAATAAGGGGAGACATTAGAGTAAGGGAAATTAGAATAAGGGAAGGGCTACTGTAGTTTTCGATGATGTTCTTGTGCTTGCGAAGTACAGTGTTATCCCGTAAAAAATTTCCATACAGTGGTCCTCTCTTTATTTTAAATTTTTGAGTCAAGGCAGATGACGACTTCTTCCCTTATTTTACCGCTTCCCCTCATCCTCACCACTGGCAGTATGAGATAATAAAAACAGAGAGAGGAGATGCAGTAGTCCTTCCCTTATTCTAATTTGTCCAGTCAGGCAAGATGGCGGCCTTCTTCCCTTATTCTAATTGTCCCCTCTCCCCCACTACTTAGATTTGTAGTCTAACTTTTGTCTCTTTTTCTTTTGTTGCGCCTGCGCCGTTATTTGTATTTAGAAAATCCACACGTCAACACACGTCAGTGGGGAGAACGCGTGAGGGGAAATATTAGAATAGGAGAAGAGAAAAAATTAGAATAAGGGGAGACATTAGAGTAAGGGAAGGGCTACTGTACTGTAAAATGGTCGAAACGTCGAAGATTTTTAATTAATTTGAGTTTATTATTTCCATCATTCCAAGAAATTAAATTCACACAGGAATTTTTTCACTTAAGAAACAATTACGGATAAGAAGAATTTATTTATATATGTCTAAATTATTTTGGTAAATTTCAATAATTGCTAAAAGCTCATAATGTTTGTTTAGACTTCTAATATTTATGTGCATGATACGAAAGTTGTTTATATTTTCATTATTTTGAAGTATTTTAAAGCATGCTTGATGTGTATCAGTATTTTTACAGCTAATCCTAAAATCATTTTCCTGGAGTAATTGTATAGTAGAATTCATTGTATTTGATGGTCGATTTTAGAGACGAAAAGTTTTTTCTTTAATTTAAATGTTTCACACTTAGTTTCATCCTCAGCTGAATGACTGATATCTCTATTTTGTTTATATTGTTGGTTACTTTCTATAGAATTTGTGCACCACATGTCCAGAATTTTTTTAGATTTGTTTACATTATTTCAGAATCGTTTAAAAGACGCAGGCCACATTTATAAAGGTACATATTCCGGCTGGTATTGTACTTCTGACGAAGCATTTTTATCAAGTCAGGATCTGACAGAAATAAAAACTCCGAATGGAGAAACTATTAAAGTTTCGACAGAATCCGGACATCCGGTGGAATGGTCTGAAGAAGAGAATTACAAATTCCGACTGAGTTCGTTTCAAAGCGATTTGAAGCACTGGCTGTCAGATGGTAATTATTCGTTACGTAAATAATTTAGGAAGAATATTTATTGGGGTGTTTGCAGCAAAAGTTGTCCAGCCGGCAAATTTTCATAAGATTTTGTCGCAATGGGTGGAGGATGGTTCATGCTTAGAAGATCTCAGTATTTCTAGGCCTTCGAAACGAGTCGGTTGGGGAATCGAGACTCCGGAAGATCCTTCGCAAAATATTTACGTTTGGTTGGATGCGCTTGTCAGTTACTTGACGTTCTTGGGTTATCCGGATGAAAAGTACAAAGAATTTTGGCCTCCGAGCGTTCAGGTCATCGGAAAAGACATTTTAAAATTTCACGGCATTTATTGGCCAGCGTTTCTAATTGCTGCAGGTTTAGAACCTCCGAAGGTGTTACTATGCCACTCGCATTGGACGGTCGACAATGAAAAAATGTCAAAATCGAAAGGAAACGTCGTCTCCCCTTTCGACGCAGCAAATAAATTTACTGCCGAAGGTTTGCGATACTTTCTTCTACGCGACTCTGTACCCCACAACGATGCCAGTGAGTAAAAGTAAATTTTACTTTTCTTTTACGAAGTTACATTATGTGTTTTAGATTTCAGTTTAACGAGGGTCTCTCAAATATTGAACGCAGAACTCGCCGACACTTTTGGAAATTTGATAAGCAGATGCACAGGAAAAATTGTAAATCCTCGAAGAGAATTTCCTTCGCCAGCACTTCATGCGAGGACAGTTCGTTCGGATATTGCGAATAAGTTACGAGGACAATTAGAAGAATTGTCGAAGAATGCAGCGAAAAGTTACGAGGAGTTTTACACGCATCATGTTGTGGACCAAGTGATGACAGTGTTGCACACTGCGAATGAAATGTTAGAGTATCACAAACCTTGGAAACTTTGCAAGGAAATTGACAATCGGGAAGCGATGGTGACTCTTCAATCTGTGTTGTCGTTGGCTCTAGAATCGACTCGAATCAGTGCGCTTGTGTTATTTCCAATAGTTCCGAAGTTGAGCAGTAATTTGTTGGATTTTTTACAAGTTCCGATCCAGAATCGAAGATGGGTAGACACGAAGCCGGCGTACTTGAATTATCTGATAAAAAAGACTTACCGGTTTAACGAAGGACGAATCATGTTCTTTCCGAAGATTAAACTGTAAACATTTTTTTATTGCGTATTAATAAAATTATTTAAAAAAAGTTTTGTGTTTTTTTCTTCCCTTTTCTGAAATAAAGTGTAAACTGGAAGGAAGTCTTATGTTAATTTATTTACAGAGAACAATCATTCGAATATACCAGTGTACATAAATATTGAGAGGAGAGCGAACTTTTGACAACGCCATTCACATACCTAAATACGTCCCATTCATGCGCATCGCTCGGCACGCATCGTCAAATAGAAAAATAAATAAATGGCTATTTACAAGATGGAAAATGAATTTAGGAAACGCGATCCTAAGTATTGCTATTAAAATTACGAGTCGACAACTCAGAGTCTGGCGGTCCTTCGTCTATGGGTATGTCAAAGGTTTTTTTTTTAAGAAAACATTTCAATCGCAATCGAACATTTGACAATTTTTGAAGAAAGTTTAAGACAAAGTGTATTAAAATGATCGATTGTCGATTATAATGATTTCATTGTACGGCGCAAAGGAGATATGCGACTCGAAAGAAGAATTGATCGATTCGTTCGAAATGATGAACAACAGTTTATAGATTCATTAAAAATATATACAATACATAAAAGGAATAAATACATCATTTATAATTCGACGGAATGATTATATCAGCTGAAGTGACCTTGAAACTTGTACTCGTCAAAGAAAGATTTTCAAAAATATTCGCTATTAAATATAAAAGTAATCGTTACTTTAAAAAATTTACAGGTTGGAAATAAAAGTCGAGGATAAATGCGTTATATGCTTATATAGAATATATCTATACGTGTATTAAAAATTATGAAATTCTTAATACGAATAACAACTATAAAATACCTATGCATACAATTAACTGCACCTTTGAGGGCTGCAAAACGTTTCTGGTTTCTAAATAAAAGTCTTCGCGATTTTATGTACATTAAAAGTATTTACAATTTTTTTTGTCACGTTTTAAGGGTCACTCAGTTTTCGTATTAAATTTAAAATTTAATATGAAACGGAAGTATGAGTTACGCAAGCCATGATTGTTTTTTGTGGTAGTCGATGAAATGTCAAACAATTTTATGCTAACGATAGTAATTAAAACTAATTTCTTAGTAACCGAAAAAGAATTCTTGACTTGAATTTGAATTTATGAGTTGCTTAAACTAAATCCAAAAATATTTTTGAATTCCTTCGAATAGAAAAGAAATAAAATTCAGATTATCGAAAAGATATTTAAAAAATAATACCAGTAACTTATTATTTGAATGTATTGATAATAATTGAGTAATAAATTCAGTTTATTTTGAATTACTTTGAATCTAAGCAGTTTTTTATATGGAAATACGAAAAAATGTAATCAATTTCACTGGAACTAAGTAATAATAATATGTGAAAGTAAACAATGTGTATTATGGACGTAACATTTGTTTTTCTTTATAATAAAAATATATATATAATAAAGCCGACACATTAAAACGAATTTTCCCGAATTCAAATATTCGAATTGGGTTCTGACGTTTTTCAATTCGAAATGTCAAAAAACTGGATTGTAAACCCAACAAACCAAAAAGTATACGAAAAATCTGTGTACGATTTAGTACGTTTCTGTTTCTTTCCCGCTCTTTCAGTTACGAATGCGAGGTCAATGTTTTTTAGGTTATGTTTATGTTCTATGCACTGTAAAAAATTTCTGTGTAAATTTGCCACTCTCAGCGTCGGAAATTTTGTAACCAACGCTGAACGTAGGGTTTTTACAAGTTTAAGTTGGTAAATTTACCACTTGTAGCGTAGGTATTTACACGGTTTACATATTGTCACTGTAAAAACCCTACGCTGCATGTGGTAAATTTTCTAACCTAAACTTGTGAAAACCCTACGTTCAGCGTTGGTTACAAAATTGTCCACGCTAAGAGTGGTAAAATTACACAGAAATTTTTTACAGTGTGCACTTATTATGTCGGATTAGAACGAACGAATTTCAATGAAAATGGTCAAGAAACCGAAATAAAACTTATTTAATTCGTTTTAATTCTTCCTCGTGTATATTTATTATCCAGGAGTCTTATTCGAATTTATACGATCCCTAGTAAACGAAAACGGATAGAAAGGTAAAAATACGAATTGAAATGAATTCAAGTGAATTAAAATGAATTAAAACGCATGAAAATGATTAATTGAATCCACTTTTTAATTCATTTTAATTCACTTGAATTCATTTCAATTCGTTTTCGTTTACTGGGTCTGTACCCTATTGAAAACATCCATGTGGATTCCATATGAATTCCATCTGGATTTTCAATGTGGATTTCCATATGGATTCCATATGGAACGATGTGGATTCGACTGGATTCCATGTGGATTTTTGGTGGGGATTCCATATGGATTTTTTATATGGATTTTCATGTGGATTTTCCACGTGGATTCCATATGGATATGTAAGTGGAATATGAATTCCATGTTGATTTTTAGTATGGATTCGTTATGGATTATTTTATGTACATCATTCCGTATAGTTATTTTAATGTGGATTCCATATGGATTCCATATGGAATTTTTATGTGTTTTCCATATGAATTTTTGATATGGATGTTCATGTGGATTTCCATATGGATTTTCCACAAGGAGTCTACGTGGATAGATGTGGATTCAAAATGGGTTGTTACATAGATACTACGTGGATTCCATATGGATTTTTTATGTGGATTCCATATGGATTATTTATGTGGATTCCATATGGATTTTTTATGTGAATTCCATATGAATTTTTGACATGGATCTTCATGTGGATTTCCATATGGATTTTCCACATGGGGACTACGTGGATTGATGTGGATTCAAAATGGTTTGTTACATAGATACTACGTGGATTCCATAATGAATCCACATCAAAAAACAATACGGAATGTACATAAAATAATCCATAACGAATCCATTTTGAATTCACATCAATCCACGTAGACTCCATATGGAAATCCACATGAAAATCCATGTCAAAAATTCATATGGAATTCACATCAAAAATCCATACGGAATCCACATCAAAAATCCATATGGAATCCACACCAAAAATCCATATGGAATCCAGACGAATCCACATGGAATCCACATCAATCCATATGGAATCCTTGTGGAAAATCCACATTGAAAATCCATATGGAATCCATATGGAATCCACATGGATTTTTTCAATAGGGTAATTCAAGAATAGAATTAATTCGATCGTATAAGATATCGTATTTAATAGCTTTAAATTCTCCCAACAAATGAAAAAGTATACGAAAAATCTGTGTACGATTTAGTACGTTTCTGTTTCTTTCCCGCTCTTTCAGTTACGAATTCGAGGTCAATGTTTTATAGGTTATGTTTATGTTCTATTCACGTATTATGTATATCGGATTAGAGCGAAAGAATTTCAATGAAAATGGCCAAGAAACCGAAATAAAACTTATTTAATTCGTTTTAATTCTTTCTCGTGTATATTTATTATCCGGGAGTCTTATTCGAATTTATACCCCTGCAAACACAAAAGTAACAGTTATGTAACAACTATGTAACATTTGTGTAACAATGGTGGCATTCAGCGAACAAAAATGTTGAGTAACACTTTCTTCCCATTGGTTCGTTAGTCCAACATGTTACGAAAACTGACCGGAGAGACCAATCAGAAGAAAGTGTTACTCACCGGTTTTTTTCGCTGAATGCGACCAATGTAACCATTATACGTAAATATTATATAACTGTTATTTGTTTTTTAACAACAAACGAAAAAGTATACGAAAAATCTGTGTACGATTTAATACGAAATAAGTCTGTTTTTTTCCTACTCTTTCAGTTACGAATGCGAGCGTATACGATATTATACGCGATACATAAACGCACATAACCTCAAAGAAACGATTACTTTGGATTATCAAATGATTTAAATTCAAAACTAGAAAACAGAACATTTCTTCGAAAATTATGAAATACGGAAAACGATATAATCAATTCTTCGATTAAATGAACAGAATTTAAAGCTATTCTAAGCCGCAACAAATCAATTTTTGTAATGCGTTAAATACGGTATCGTATAAGATCGAATGAATTCAATTCTGGTATTACAGGTCGTATAAGATCGAATGAATTCGAATAAGAATCTCGAATAATCAATACGCCACTAGAAAGAAACAGAATGCAAAATATCGATTCCGTATACTTTTTCGTTTATTGGGCTGTCAATTTAATCGAAAAATTAATAATATCGTTTTTCGTAATTCATAATTCTCGAAGAAATGTTCTATTTTAGAGTTTTGAGTTCAAATCTTTCCATAATCCAAATTAATCGTTTCTTTTAGGTTAGGTGTATTTATGTATAATCGCGTATATCGTATTGGTATCTGAAAGAGCGGGAAAGAAACGGTCTTGTTTTGTACCAAATTGCATACAGATTTTTCGTATACTTTTTAGTTTGCTGGGTAGTAAACGAAAGTGAATGTCCGAATTTAAAGTTATACGAATTCAATTCAATTCAATAGTCATGAATAGAAAATAATTCGTCTGAATTAAATTTCGTTTACTGAGTGATACTTCAGTTATTCGTTCTTATACGTTTGAATGCTTTTCAATACCCCAGATAGCGACTTAAGTTCACAAAAGGTGCATAATAGAACTCACAAATTAGGTTAAAGAACTCATGTGAATGCTATTCGTTTCCTCCAATCAGATGACGATCGTCACTTACATGAGTTTTGCCTGACGAGCGTCTAACTGTATTGAACAATTTGCACATGCGCAAACCACTAACTTTTTGCCGCACTGGAATACTACTCGATGCCGATTGGTTGCGTACCAAGACTATTAGCCAATCATTACCAGTATTACAAAAATCTCATATGTGCGTATAAATGGAGATTTTTTGCGCATGCGCAATCCAATTCCGTATATTTTACTCATTCTTGAACTTTCATATGCGCTCAAATAAGCACTTATAAGTGAGATCTAAAATATGAGGACATCGTGAGACTCAGGCCTTGCTATCTGGGACTTTTTTTTTATTCTGTTGTATGCTCGACTCAATTCGTGTCTATCCCCGAGCAATTTTAACGTTTGCACTGGATTTCCGAGAATTACGAAAGCGTTACAATATCCCACAGTAAACAAAAAGGGATTGAAACGGACTCAATAGTCAACAAAATAATTCAAAGGGATACAAAGGAAACTAAATTGAATTCATTTGAATTCCTTTAAATTCCCTTTTTGACAATTTTGGAATTGGCGAATCCCTTTCAATTCCTTTTGGTTTACTGAGCTGTTAACGGATAAAAACCGATTAAAATTTATGCAAAGTGCTCATTCAAACGGATATAAACTTTCTATCCATTTGAATCGCTTTATTTCCATTAGGATAGTGAATATTTTGTTACGTTCGTCCTTTCGAATTGTAATTAAACTATTAAAAGTTTTATCTTTTAATACTTTTGAGTCAGATTTTATCTCACCACCCCTGTAAATGAAAATTAATTCAAACGTCAAGAATTAAAGTCAGAAACGTATTCATGAATTCATTTCTATTCGTGATTTTGTAAAAGAACAGAAATGAATTCGTATTTATTTGAACTCAGATTCTTGAAGTTTGAATTCACTTTCGTTTACTGAGTAATTCTTCACTTATTCGTTCATATAATTTTGAATGCTTTTCAATACTTTTTTATTCGTTTGTATTCACGACTCAATCCGTGTATATCCCCGAGCAATTGCAACTTTTTTCACTCTTTTCTCGCGAATTACGAACCTATAGGTCCTCATATTTTTTAATACTTTTGAATCAGATTTTATAAATAAAAATGAATTAAAACGTCATAAATTTAAATTCAGAAACATAGCCATGAATTCATTTGTATTCATTTCTATTGTTAAGGAATAGAAACGGATTTGTATTTATGATTCTGATTTCTGATTATTGGTGTCTGAATACATTTTCATTTACTAGGATGACGATTTTAGTAGAATGCATCCAGAATCCTTGCAATTTAAAATTTTAAAGACTGTCGGAAGTATTTCAGCCATTTTTACTCCTATTATAATTAATATTTGTAAATTTCTTTTTTACTCCGGAAACAAGTAAACAGTAAACGAAAACGAATTCAAACTTTTACAACGAATAAAAAAATATTAAAAATACGAAATTAAATAGATTCGCGGTACACAGATTCATCGTGGTCATTTTAATTCGTTTTTATAGACTTCAATCCATTTGAATACGTATTTTTTACTTTCTATTCATTTGTTATTTTGGTAGCATTCCCAAGCATTAGGAATACGAAATTTTCAGTAATCTATAATTTCTTCTTTACTGATTCTACTTGAATAACAAAAATTCACTTCAATTCTTTCAAATGAGTTATTTTACTGCATATTATGCTAAATAACAAAAATTTAGATTTCAAGGATTCAGAACGATTAAAAAATTAGAACAAATAAAAATCGCTACTTTGATCCATTTATCGTGGGATCAAACAGCACCTTCTCTCCCTAGAGAGCAAAACCTTTCTCTTGTGTGAGAAAATATGTGCACCAAAGGAAAATAGGTATTTGTTTCACTCAGGCGTCAAACTCGCACTCGTCGGTAAACACCTATTTTGCTCCCTAGTTGCACATTTGTTAATCTGTTATTTTGATAGGAAAGAAAATGAATAAGAAATTTAATTCGTTTTTGTTTGTTGGGAATCAATTCAAAGTAATTCAGAATACGGAAAAGTTAGAGTGGGTTTCAATATGGAATTCAGACATATGCCACTAAATTATTATCAATAATTTTTACTCGATTTTTGTTTGTTGTTTAAGTTACCAGTCTTCAGAAGTGGTTTTTGAAATATTAACGGTTTCTTGAATTTTTCTAAATTTTGAGAGCTCTATTAGATTATGAAATTTTTCATCTGGTCTCGAAGGCCAGGTTATCAATAAATAAAAAAATGGAACGTTTGCTTAAAATTTAGCTTGACATTTCAAAATAAAATTAACCAAAGAACATAACCTAACGGCGAGAGAGTTGCATGAGAAAAGATTTCGTTCGAATCGAAGTCTTCGAGGAAGTCGCAGGGATCGCCCGACGTAAGGTTCGAGTCACTAGCTGCGTTCTCCATTTCCTAGCTACAAATTTCAGTAGTTATTGCAGTCAATCTGCGAGTTTGGAAAATCATAAATCGATACTGAAATTGCTGGCCAAGAAAGGGGGAATACTCCCATTGCTAAATTCGCCCGCGATGAAAATCGCCGCTACTTCGTCACGTTGGAAGTCGTAAACGAAACTTCGAAGCACGTTCGCCCTTTCGGAAATCCCTAAATGTCCATTTTTTTTTGTAATAATTGCGGAAGTCTTCGTCCTTTCGCACAAGTATATATCGACCGTGTGCACCGATTGTTTTTTTTTTCTAGATATGTCTGGAACAAGTCTCTTGTGATTGTCTCGATGCGATGAGCCTCGATCGAGGGAGCTGTCGTCGATACCGTCGCTGAGGGCTTAGATCGCGCTGATGATGGTATCCCGATGCCGCTGGCCCATGGTGCCGACCTGGCAGCTATCGGCGCTTGACCTTGGACTGATGTTGCACTCGACGATCGAACCATTGCGTTTTTGGACGATCACTGATCGGAACTCGCCGCACTCGCTCGTCGACGGCTGGTTACCCCTTGCGCGGGCCCCTTTCGTCAGGATCCGCTTGAACGCCTCTCGGAACTCGGTGTTGAAGATGCTGTAGATTATCGGGTTGAAGGCCGAGTTGCTGTACCCGAGCCAGGTGAGAACCTGAGACGAGATACAATTTTTTTAGGTATATTAACAATTTTTGTCTTTGTAATAAAGTAATTGTATACAAATAAAATATTGTTATAATACATCATGTTTTGTGCTGTGACCCCATATCTAAAAAATTTTGGGAATCTGACACCAAATTCGTATTCAGCGACCCCAAAATCCGCCAATGTAGCTATTTTCATTTGGATTTGTCAACATTTCCTTGTTTCATCCGCCATATTGAATCCGACATTTTGAATTTTGAGAATATGACACCAGATTCATATTCAGCGAGTAGTTTTTACCCCCTAAAACGATTTAAGGGCTCAAACAAAAAATTACGTGTTCAATATTTTTCGATGCTCTACACGTATGCAAAGTTTCATTCCAATCGGTGAGACACACTTGGGTAGGGTTACTTGTAAGTTCTTTTATGGAAATCACTATTGTGAAGATATGAACGAACATCCAAATGTTCTTAGCGAATAAAAATTCTAATTTTATTAGCCCAAAAGCGCAGAAGACTGTAGATATACCTAGTACGAATGGAAATAAACTCTTCTTGTATAGGGTAGATGTACCAATTACTGGGGGCCATCTGACCTATTACTGCGTTCTGTCCCTATTACTGCGGATACATGTATTTCTTATGAGGTTATGACCGCAGTAATAGAAATACACAAGCCGCAGTAATAGGTTAGATGGCCCCTAGTAATTGGTACAACTACCCTAAGTCTAAATGAAATGGAATCGCGTTGAACTATTTTGATAATTGTAAATTACTCAGAGGTAATTCTAGATAGAAGACTGAAGTGGAATTGACAACTTGACTATATGATACAAGGGAAAGGTACATTGGTGCTTGTAATCGCATGTATGATAAACTATACTGACTGAAACTAACCAACACCCTCTAGGTGTATTTTGCAATAGTCGAACCCATTATTAAGCACATTGCCTTAGCTTGGTGGCTTAAAGTATGGAAAAGTTCCACATATCCTCAAAAAGATTCAAAGGTTACTACGGAGGTGTAATGAGCGCGGCAAGGTCCAGTCCCACTGTTACTTTTAAGGTCATGCCAGGATTTCCTCTACACCTACAATTAGAACAGGTGGGAGCAGGGTGTCCCTACAACGTGGTGCCCATATGGCGGTTCACTAATAATCTCTGCTTCAACAGAGGAAATATAATAGGAAGAAAATAAGTTCCTCACAGATAAAAATATGCTAAATTGGTTTACTGACGAATCTAAATCAGAGAAAGATGTAAGGTTGGGTATTTCGGACCAATAAAGAACTGGCTATATCACTGGGCAAATATTCCGATATTATTTAGAGAGAAGTCGTGGTAATTCTATAAGTTGGGCTGTCACGACTCGCTATACTAGCGAAAAAGAATAAAGTAACCTTTGGGTAAGTTCCAGGACGCGTAAGAACCAAGGACAATAAAGAAGGTGAGTTATTAACAAAGGAAGTTTCCAGTAAACCTATTCTTTGGTCATGCTTAAACATACGCATGATCACACTTATTTGGCATACAAAGCAAAAAATGAATAACGTGTGGTTGGACTACAAACAAATGAGAAACCAAACCTGTTATCTAAATCTAATGAAGCTAAAACTTAGGGAGTCATTAAATCATTGAGATATTTAAATGAAAAGTTACCATAAGTTTGACCTATTTCACTTTACGCAAAGCTTTTGCGAGACTGGACCCTAAAAAGGTACACTTACTTGAGCGATTCATCGATTTTGTTTGGAAAGTTTCAAAGCTCGATTGCAAATATTTGCAATAAAAGTTATGCATACTTTGATTTATGCCGTTCATTGTTCCATTAGGGAGTTTTCTTCGTTCAGAAGTTCAAGAAACTTCGTAATAAGCTACTTTCAGATGGCGATATAATTCTAGTTTGTTAGTCGGATAATCGAGGAGTGCGAAAGTGTGTCAAATGTTATTTATAACTACGTTAGGATTAAGTAAACATTATGAGAGTTGCTAATTCCAGTTTCAATAAATTATTTGTTCATTATTTATTAGCGAGTGTTAACTCGTTGCTTTGTTTTAGAAGCTTTGTTTAAAACTTTTCTTTGGCTAAATAATTCACTTTCATATGTAATCAAAAGTAAACTTAACGATTTATTCGAATTCTAAAACTGCTCTCTTCTTCAAATAATTGAGTTAGACGATACCCAATGCTATTTTATTATTACCTCAGGTCGTAATGGAATTTGATGCTGAAATACTGTCGAGGAAATATAATCTGTTACTACTTAAAACGCGTTCTAGTTGGAGAATTCCATCAGTGCCGGAAAAAAATTCCGAAGTAAACGCAGATGTGCTTATTTTATTAGTACACGGGTAGAAATTATGTTACTAGGGCAGTTTAACAAATCAGTGGATTTTAAAATACATTTGTTTGGTAACAAGATTTTGTTTCTGGACGTAGTCTTGTAAGTAGCCCAGCGGGTTTCCATTTTTTGTTGTCTTCCAAATAATGTCCCCCAAAAATAGGTGTTTGTTTCAGTGGTATCCTCTTCATTTGAACCAAATCTCTTACCTTAACAATAGAACTCCTGTCATAATCAACCACTTCGTAACATAGTTCGCGGGAAATTAAAGACCTCACTGATTCATCAAATTGTTCTTGTAATATAATTTGATTACTAAACATGTTAATCATTAAGAAAAAGGAGTCGTATTTTCCGTAAGGCTTAACCTATGCATCAAGAAGTGGGTATGTATTTACAGTAGACCGTCGCTTATTTGGCCATGTTGGGACTGGACAAGTTCCTTCTGCGTCTCTTATTTGGCCTCTCAGAGGAGGTAAAATGCTCTCCCACTTAAGTCCGTCTGACGCTACACCGCGCTTGCGCATAACGATTACGAGCTGGTTCCAAATCTTACATACTTGACAATAGAAGAGTGGCGAGAAAGGAATTGAGGAGAAGGCAAAATACGTGAGGTAGGCCAAATAAGCGAACAGGCCAAACAAGCGACGGTCTACTGTATATAGCCGGAGTGAGTGATTCCTTGGTCGTAAGTAGTAACAGACTATTAACTGATTACATGCCCACAGTGGTTTTTTAATTTCTGCTCATGGTACAATAGATTTTGGTATTAGGAATATTTCATCAGCTGTAAAGGATGATGCTCACTGGTATAAACAATTTCGATTTAAATAATATTTATGGGGCTGAAAATCACTTATAACCTCCAGCACAAGATCAATCTTTAATATAATCTTCACACAATCTTTGCAGAAATGATGCATACAAAATTGTAAAACACTAACCTGAAACGCTCGATCGGGTATGCAAGTCTTGCAGAACGCCATGGTGATGTTGACGCAGAAGAAGGGTACCCAGCATATGAGGAAAACTCCCATAATGACGCCGACGGTGATGGCCGCTTTGTGATCGGACACGTGGTAGGGACTCGTCGGTTTCGTTTTTGGTTGCGGTTTGGGAATTTTATTGCGAGAACTTTTTGAACGAAAACTTTTCGCTAGAGAGCAGGGCTCCGGCAGCTTCGTCACCGCCCGGATGCTCTTCACGTGCTTTTGCGCGTAACAATAAAGCCTGCAGTAGATCCCGATCATGACCATGCAGGGCACGTAAAACGATATGCACGACGAAACGATGGCGTATGTTGGCGTCAGGTCCAAGGCGCACGTGGGATACTCCTAAAAAAGTCAATTCAATTTTACTCCGATGTCTGCCAATATTTGTTTTTCATTATTCAATCTATTTTATTCTAGGGTCATACTTGAAAATTACAGTGGGAATGAAATTAAGCAAAATATATTTCTTGTATATGTCTGTTTCAGAAATGATTTGGTCGGATTATTCGTCATCGTCCGGTCTAATTGTCTGTCATCATACGTCATCACCTCCCGTCGTCTTTTATGATCATCCATCACCCTTCATTAGTAACGTCGTGATTTATCAACATTAAAAAACGATTAATGTGGAATGTGTATGTAATGTAACGGTATAATGTTAAGTAGTAAAAGACAATGGAAATTTAATAAAATTAAATATTCGAAAAAGAGGGACGAATTCTGTCACATAACGAAGTGATGGGCGTAAATAGAGGGTCGACTACAGCTCGTAACACGGAAATTATTTTCGCGCTACATCCTTGAAAGTATGCTAAGTATTGATTAAAAATACCAAAAGCGTCCGCATTGAAGATTTTACGATCGCATATACGTAGGGTCACGGGGATAAACTGCATTATCATCGAAGGCAACCAGAATCCTGTTTTAAAGAAGGTCGTTGCACTCCGTGTTGCAGGAGAAGATTGCTCGCAAATCCTTTATCGCGCTGAATCTCTTCGTGCGAAAAAAGCTTTTATCTCTTCAACGCCAGCGTGTGTCAAAAAAGGCAATCACGTACACAAACCCTTTCCCCTAAAAAGTCTCAAAGCCATATTTAACTAAAGAGTCTAGTGAAAATAAAAACTCGTATTTACCGCTATCTCAATCTACCCAAGATAATATCGTTTTTTTTTCAGAATCGCCCCGTAATATCCTAAAAATAATGTCGGTACTTTATTCTCCGAAAATAAAAATTCAATGATTGAATTCGTAATTGTAATTGTTCGGGCTGAAATATTAGGCAATTTATTTACTTGATTGAACTCTCGGGATTGAGGACGTCAATGAACGCAAATCATGGGGGATTGGAGGGGGTACTTTTTGGAGGTTTCGGCGACTTCCACTGGATGAATAATAGGTATAACAGGTAATTCGATGTAAAAGCCGTTTTATCAAACTGAAAAATGCAGCAGCGCCATTAAATCGCGTGACTCGGTAATATAGCCAACCGACGCAGGAAAAAAGAAAAACGATAGCGCTGATTGAATCTTTTTCGATAAGCTAAGCTTTCAAGAATCCAAGAGTAATTAGTGAGAAGTTTGCGCCACGCTTTTAAGCCGCACTGCACGGGCGCGAGGGCCTCAAGTTGAAAGCTTTCGAAATCTAGTTAGACGACCGCTTCGTAGGAGTGGAATTTTAGGATCTTGGAAAGTTCGACAGGTTTTCACCAGGTTGCTTGCGACGGAGACGCATAATGCCGTCGTACAACCTGATGCACAAGAGCATAACTTTTGATGTGTTTTAATACGAAGAAGTAATTATTTATGTTAATCTTGCCTCATTTTTTATTATTTAACTTAATAGAAGTTTCTTTCCTGAAAGTAATTCATTTCAAATTATTCAATGGGAAGATGAGTAAACTTTATGAAAAGTACATTAAGAGAGAACATTTTCATTGCCGAAATGACTTTCTTTGAGTTGGTTGAGAAATAGTGAAAGAAAACCGGAAATAAATTTCACAACATGGCTTAATTACTCGATAGTGCAAAAATGAGGCATTCCGTTCAGAAGGGCCCAGTAACCCTATAGGTCTACTACTTGATGCACGGGCCAACCTTGTTTTATATATGTGATGTTACTACTTAAGCGGTTGGCCTTACTACCTAAGTAGTAACATCAGAAATATATTTTATACGTGCCATTACTAGTTAAGAGGCTTACCGTCTTAAGTAAATATCGCATACCTGTACTACGTGTTTTTCGGAAGTTTGTTTTTAGTGCACAAATATGTTAGCGGTTAAACCTATAATTAACGTTGATAAGTTCAGATTAAGAGGATTGTTCCTTTTAAAAAGCTATAATTTTCTTTGTTAATTCTATCAGTTAAATGTGTCAAAGTAACGAGGGGATGCGTGAAATTCAATCGTCGAATTTTCGGTTATTACGGTGGTTTTTTATTACCAAATTGAATTGACACAATGCGAACGTTAAAAGTATTATTCTATATTTTGCAGGAAACACTTTTTCCAGGTTTATTTCGACTTTTAAAAACATATACAATCTTAGAACAGTCAGGTAAGAAAATGTACGAAATTCAATACTTTCAAAATATTCATAAGAATGTGTATGGAACATCAGTAATTCAACAAATATTTTTAGAAAATATCATCAAGATTCTGCATTTCGATCTAGATTTAGGCATGAAATCCGAAAGAAAATTTGATTTTCTCTGCAATTTCCATTTAGATCGTATCTATTTTTCGAAATCGGCTTTCGATTTGGTGATATTTTGCATATGACTTTATTTTGATGACTATAAATAATTAAAAAAACAGAAATAACGATTATATTAACACGTATTGAAAAGTATCGACGGATTAAAAACATATTTTTAAAAATTAGTGGATTTAATTAAGAATTAAAATAAAAAATAGGGTGCTTTGATTTTAAAAAATTGTTTGAATGCACACATGACTAATGTAAAATCATAAATGTCAATCTTATGCCATCATTATGGCTTGTACCAAAATTTTATTGATTAAAAATAAAGCAATTTTTTTTTTGCTGTAATACAAAATACACAATTTAATAATACAATATTTCGTAGTAAAAAAAATTAATAATAAAATAATTAGTAAATAATAATAATAATAATATTAAAGTCTTGATTGATAATATCAAAATGCGAGGCACAGCGAAAGCTGTTTTACAGACTGACCTAAATAAATACTAAAAGAAATTTTGGTAATAACTATTTTATACCAAAATATAACAATTTTGCAAAATTATTGAAATCGAGAAAAAAAGAGAAAGGAGAGTAGTAGTTAGTTATACATATATGCTAATAGAAATAAGAAATAAATTTGTCATTTTTATTCTTTTTTTAATTTGTAAATTGTAATCATTACAGCGACTACAGAGAAAAACCGAAAGAAAATGTTAGGATTTATTTAATATTGAATATTAATTTTACCATACAATATTAGTTTGGTTTGAATATTTTTTTTCTAACAAATTTCAGCAAAATTCCATGGATTGTGAGTTTGAATGATTTTATCAGAAGGTATTAGAAATATTTTTTTTTAGAAAATATTAAAAATGAATAAAACGCATTGCACATTTGAAGTTTGTGCGAAAAACGCTTTTCGCTGTTTTTAACATGAAACGGTTTTGAGCAAATCTCTCTCTCTCTCTCTCTCCCTTCACTCTCTCTCTCATTCCCTTCCTTTCTCCCTCTCCCCTCTCTCCCCTCCCTCACTCTCTCTCCTCTTTTTTTTTTCTCTCAAACAAGCACATATTCTTTTTTATCGGAAAGAAAGACAGATCTTTAAATATAAATTAATTTAATATTTTTCCATGCTAAACCATTCTCCTCTCATTGATCGATTTTGAGCAAATCGAATCCCTCTCTTTCCCTCACTCACGCTTTCCCTCTCTCTCTCACGATATCTTCCTCTATCTCTCCCCCAAACAAGTACATTTTTTTTTTGTCGGAAATAATAACAAATCTATAATTATAACGTAATTTAATTTTTGTTCTTGCTTAACTATTCTGCTCTTATGGAATGGTTTTGAGAAAATCAAATCGTTCTCCCGCTCTCTCTGTTTTTAACGATCTTCCTCCCTCTCTCTCTCACTCAGAAAGAAAGTCAAATCTTTAAATATAATTTAATTTAATTTTTTGTATGCTAACCCATTCTCCATTAACTAAAACTACAGTCTTATTGCACTTTCAATTTTATGGTCCTGTTCAAGTCTATACTGTCCAGTAAAAAAAATGGAGGAAGCTTGTCGAAGAGCAGTATTCCAAGAGTAAATTTTAATTCATTATGAGTAAATTTTGAAAAAATCATACTATACCTGTTCTCCCACACTGTAGACCAGTGGTTGCGCCGGCCTGTGAAGGCCTAAACTAATCGGCACGAAGGAGATAAGTCCGGCTAATAACCAGACTGTGGCTATACTCGCGACGGCGATTCTTCTAGTCACCCATCGACCATACCTAAAAAAAGTTAATATAATATACATTTTGTTAATAATTTATATGTTCAATTACGCTAAGGAATATAAAAGGTTTGATTAAAAATTATTTTTTTTTTAAATTAAACAACGGAGGGTCCAACTCTTCTTTCTATTTTTTACATTGTAATGTTTAAAACGAATATTTCACAGTAATAAACAAATACGTTATAATATGGTAAACCAATTGAACTTCATAAAAGAAAGAAATTTAATTTTCTAACCAAACATTTTTTTTCGGTCGTTGAAGACGAGGCACAAATGATCGAAATATCGGTTAAAATAGTGATATTTATTTCTTTTAATTTTCATTTTATAGAACCCTCTCCATCATGACGATAAACGACAATATTAATATTGCATTTTGCGGTAAAAAAAATAAGTTCGCGCCTTGAATTACATCGTTTGGTTTACGTAACTAAATTATTGTTTGCGGGAACCAAACCGGGTTGGATGTAAGTATTATAATATGATCAGGCATACTATTCCGAGTAGTTACCCTCAAATTAAATTCAAAACTTCTGACAAAAAAAATTATTATTGTGATTGAACATTTTAAATCAAACTTTTTAAACAACAGAAATGCATCCATTTCCTGCGCGACCCTTTCTTCTTACGGTGCACTAGGAAGGGGTAACCTGGACAACAATTACGGAGTATTTTGGATCTATGATGGAATTATGAAGACAATAATGGAGGGAAATAATTACGGGGAGAGGACCCTACTTGGTGGTTATCGAGGTCGTTAATTAGGAATGTGATATCAGTTACGTAATCAGTTCAGATATGAGTTTCCAAACTCAAAATGTCGGATAAAAATTTATAGATCAACAGGATTACCTTGAAATTTGTTTCTTAGTCATTTTTATCTTACCCAACTGTGTGGATTTCGAAATGAAATGTTTTTTTAATTTTCTGGAAGTTAAAATTCACAAGTTATGAGCATTTTATGAGTATTTATGTCGAATTTAGTTCGGACATTAAGATTAACGAAATATTCTTTAAAAAATGTAAGCATTTTCATAAGACCGAGTAATCATAACTAGTCGGATTTATCTCGTTACAAATTGCAGGTTACAATATTTAAACAAAATTTTCAGTAGTTCATACCAAAATTCACGAAAAGATAAAATATTTTTGAGATAAATATTAAAAAAATAGAATATAATCAATTAAATATTGCACAGATAAGTTCATAAATATTTCGTGACACGTAATTAACAGATAATTAAATTTTGCACAAAATTTGTAAGCTTGAAAAATAGTACAATTGCCCGATACCAATGATAAAAGCAGTTTACAAGTGATGCAAGTGGCTTAAAAGGTTTCCCGTGTTGCCGACGAATTTTGTTGGAGTTTAACGTACGCTAAATTTCTGACATTGACATTAACGAGTTGCCAGTTTCAAGAGTAAACACTTGACGAGATACACAATGAATTAAACTGAAATCTGAATAACTAGCTGAGTTATTCTCCACGAAGTATTATAGTTTTAACCGCCCACGAAAGCTCGATTAATATTCATTACTGTAATCTATAATTTATGTACGAAAATGTTATTTCTACTATTGTCGAAATATCATTAAACATGTTTATCTTAAATAACGTTTTAACGCTCCAATCGTATATAATAAACTCTTGGAATTAAATACTTGGAATGTGAATTATTTGAAACACTACGCATGGAACATAAAATTGGGGTCTATTAATTAATCAATTTAATCAAGATCAATTAATTATTGAAAATGTTGTCAACGAGTCAATTAGTCAAGAACTAGACTAGTGAATTTGTACAATTTTACCTTTTATTAATCAAAATGAAGATTTATTGAAATGGTGACCAACTTTTGTTTGTTGAATTAAAATTTTTTAATCGATACTAATTTACCTAACTTTTTAAGGACTGGAAACCTATTTTTTGTTATCAACTTTTATTGCTGTATTTTTTATACAAGTGCCTAGAAAAAAATTCTTCGTATACCTTTTTTGACAGTTTTGAAAGTTGCTGTCATAAAAATACTTCATTTTGAGTTGTCGCAGATTTGTAGTCAACGACCTTAAAAAAACCCTTGTAACAAGTTTTAAAACAGTACGATAAATTAAAAAAATCTCGTCCGCCATTTTGGATCCACCATTTTGAATTTTTTAAACCTAATTCCAGCTTTATCATTAGTAACCTTAAAATCTCTGAATAAGCAGTTTCAAAAGAGTTCGATAAATTTTTAATATCTCGTCCGCCATATTGGATCCACCATTTTAGATTTTTGAAATCTGACATATTCGTGTCCAGTGACCCAGAAACTAAAATATTTCACAATAAAAAAGTGTAACTGAAACATTCTCCATAAATTAGAAAAAGATTTTTAATTTTTTAATTTCCTTTTTTAATTCATTCAATTTTTAAATTAACGTTTTAGGCTAAGAACAAAATTAGCTATTTGGAGAGGGTTTCTAAATGTCGGTTACTTGAAGTTAATAATAGCACATTGTGCAACTAGGGAGCAAAATAGGTGTTTGACCCCCGTGCAAAGTGAGTAAATACTATACTCTTTTATTGCACATACAATTTTCTCATACAAGCCCGTGTTATTCTGATCTCGAGGTGTATAGAGCAGTTGGTAAGAAACTTAGTTTGCTTCCTAGGGAGAGAATGTGCTATTTTGTTCCCGCTCAGAAGAGGAGCAAAAAAATACTACTGTTAAGATTTTCTGTATCTACTTATATTACATTATTTTACGATTTCAAAAATGCATATTAACGTTTTCATTCATGTTTTTTATTTGACTTATTTGTCGTCATCAATCAGTTTTATCTTGTACATTCAGTGGACGTCACTGAATTTATATAAATTTAAACAGCATTTAATCCAGAATTAATATTTATTTTCACAACGTTTTAAAAATAAAAATTGTAATTTTTCTTGTAATTTGTAAAAATAAATCTTTTTTAGACAAAAATATTTCTGTCATGACTCAACATTGATTGTCCCTTTATAATTAAGTATTTTTTATTATTCTTTTATACTAAATAAATATTATATTGTTTGAAAGAACAATCTTATGGAATTTTATTGATTATCATCTTCAATGAAAATATGTCCAAAGTAAAGGTAAAAAATGTATTAAACGCCTTCGTAAAATTTAATATATTCTCTTTTTAAACCATTTACTAACATCGGTTTAATATGTTTTATTAAAAATAGTTCGGATATTTACTTTCAGTCATCATCTGTCGTTCGCGTGAATAATTGCGTTGTTTATACGCGTGTAGCTGAAATCGATAATGGCGTTTAATTAAGTTCTTGCAAATTTGCATTTTATTTTTCCGAGCATTTTCACGCTACAATCTTCTACGATCCATTAATGGTTCGATGAAGTAAATACAAATTTATTGTTTTTAAAACTATTAATAGAACAACAGATTGTTTATGTTTATGCATTGCTTCTTTTCGATGTACACGCAATAATTGAGGATTTGGTCCAAGTACAATGTAGATATTTGTTAAAAGAAAATAAAAACTAAAATTATTAACGTAAATTCTTAAGATTCATGTCCAATTATAAGTAAATACTTTTCACATAACTTCTTATGGATGTAAAAGTCATTTTATTGAAAAATAATGTTGATTTTATCGACGGAAATAGACTCTTAATTGTATCTTTATTAATAAAATACAACCAACTATTCCTAGTAAAAATACAATCGTGTAATTTACGTTTATTATACATAAGTGTGATTTAAAATGGTTTAAGTATATGATATAATCGTTTATAACACGAGAACAAAGATAAAACGGACCGAAATGTAATTTTTTGGCGTATTTTGAACGATACACACATGTGTCCCCTTTTGGGCGCCAAATGACCAAACTATGACCGTAACAACGCCATAATACATTATCATATCGATTTAGATGTTCATGTTTATTCTTCAATAGTAATTCTTTTATTAAAAAAGTGTACAGTAATATTTTGTTATTAATAAAGTTAAGAGGACATTTTTCTGAAGGGTCCTCATAATTTTTACAGCAGCGAACTACATTGCAGTTAATTAGTATTGTTTTGTACACTATAAATTTTTCCTATAAAGGAAAACAAAAAGAAATTATCTCCAGAAAGAGGCAATTATATTTCCAACTGCGTATCTTTTGACACGATTCACGAACAGTCGGACCATAAAACAGTAGCCGGCCACTTTTTACGTCAAAGCAGGAAGGAAGGGTGCTGACGTAGCCATTACCTTCGTTAGTTTTTTTTTTTTTTTTGTTGATGCTTTTCCCTCGGGTATCCCAAAGGTAGCAAAAACTATCGTTGTCGCTTCTCGTGGTCTCTCCTTGTTTCCGACCACGTAAATAAGCCCGGTACAAACAAAACCTTTATTTTCAAACAGCCAGCGATATTACGTATGGGGATTTCTTTGGAACGCATCCCACGTTTACTTGAACGATCTTTTCGTGAAATGAAAATTTACGAGGACATTTGTTGGTAATTTCTCGGTTAATGATGCTTTGAGTGATTGGTTGAGTTGGCCATTCATTTGTACACAAATTATTGACATTCATTATTTTTTTAAGAATAATTTTAATATCGATAATACCTAAAACTTTCAGCAAGGTTTTACGAATCCAGATGTAAGACAGTGAAAAATATAGCAATTTTTACATTCTACTAATATAAAATAAAAAAAAAACATTATGATGCACTGGGAGCAATTTTGTTACAATTCATCTCGACTAAATTTTCAACAGTGTTATTCTGTACATATAATAAAACATTAGTTTAATTTGGTTTAGTTCTACCGAATTAGACTCTGTCCTGCGGTGCGTACGTTGTCAGTAGTAACATTCGATCATAGTAAGACATCTCAGGTAAGTCGTTTTTTAATTTTTTTTTGCGTTTTCACTACGCGATTGGACTTGTACTTTTATTATATGTTATAAATTCTGAGTAACAGAATATAAGAATTTTAGCAACAATAAGCACGTACATGTCAATTTGCCATTTTTTTTTTTTACGACACTTCTTATCGACAATGTAGCTATCCAATATTTTTTATTCGATTGTTTCTCGTAAATGAAAATAGTTCAATAAAACCTTTTCTTCTAGAACATCATATTGGCCATAAACGAAAAATGGAAACGTATCACAGGTATCCCATGATATTATTAACTTATTACTTGTACGAAGAAGAAGGAAGAAAGCATCTCGTTTTCTGATTAATATAAAATAAACAGCTTCAAAATATCAAAGGCGAATCTAACTAGGTAGGCAAGTTCCCTTTAAAAGCATTCCAGAGTGTACAGTCTCCTTGTCTCCAAGCGCCTGTGGTTGTCGAGAAATTCATCTTTGTTGGTAAACTAAAATAATTGTTTTCGACTTATTCCGCTTCTGTGAAGTAGCGGTGAAGTTTTAATTGGTTGATACCACTTAACTTGCGAGATTTTGATTTGTTGCACTTTGAGTAGTTCTATATTTGTATAAAGCTTCTATTTAATGGCAAGCTGTGAAATTAATACTACCTAACAAACACTTGTGGTCCATTTTTAAATCTTCAACTTAATAATCTTGAAGATTTTTCATTTCAATGCGATTCACATTCTTATGCCAACACTTTTAGCCAGTTATTTATAAGATGGTTTTCAGAAACATCAACGTTTGCGTCGAGTAAATGACAAAATTTAAATAAGTGTATGAAACAAGATTTAATTCACTTAAAAGTTCACTATCGCGTAATCCGGCACCATTTGAAGCAAAAACCGGAAATAAATCTTCCAGGCGTTAAAAACGAGGAGATGCCCGCTGCCTCGAGTTACACTCGGAGCGCGAATTAAAAAATTTTAATCAGCAAAATTGCAGATTCAAAAAGCAGTTGTAAGAGGCGACAACAACTTTCCGCTTATTACGATTTGCAAAAGATTGATGAACACGCGATCTTTGACGTTGCAATATTGTTTGCGTGCTACGCGGCAACATGGTGTTTTATTTACGAGGACTAGACCAAATGTTTCTTCTCTTTCTATTTGCCCCAAGTCGACAAAGATGAAGTGATTATTTGGTCTAGTTTTCGGAACTCTCTTCTAATCCTCTCCGTACTAGTTCTCCGGGCGTGAACTAACTTTCAACATAAGTCAGTACATATTACGTGACAGAAAAATCACCAAACATCTACTCTACATTTCAAGTAGACTACTTATTGTGTAACTCTAAGTATTCTATTACTTCATATTCTTCTGATTTTATGTTCTCGAATTGAAAAATAAATACAGAATATAGAAATAAGTTAAGAATTTACAAGTAATGCAAATTCAAGTTCACTAGTTTGATTCTTCAGATCCGGAAGATGTCCGGTTATCCATACTAGATGTTACTACTTAAGATCATTTACGAGGAGTCGTAAGTAATATAATTCCATTATACAGACTGGGATCTTGGCGTAGTGCAATATTTATTACTGAACTTATTTGATTAGTTAGTGATAAGGGTAATGATAACATAAATTTAATATGCAGACTAGGATTTTGGATATTAGTAATTAAATGCAGCGGCAAATATCTGTAAGTAGTAACGACTGACATGGTCAGACGCTACGTTTAAAAGAATTTGTTTAGTTTCACAGTACAGAATAAAATGTATAGATTAAAGCTAATTAGACTTTTAATATTCTTACCTAAGTGGATCCTTGATATGGATGTATCGATCTAGGGATATGGCGCAGAGGTTGAGGATGGAAGCTGTGCTGCACATGACATCGAAAGCGATCCACGTGTCGCAGAAGCTCGATCCGAAGACCCAGTAACCGAGGAGGTCGTTGATACCCGCAAAGGTCATCACGAGACATCCTACAAAGAGGTCAGCAATAGCCAGCGAGGCCAAAAACAGGTTGCCGATCCTCCGGAGGCCGCGATCGGTATAGATCGCCACACAGACCAAAACGTTGCCGGCGACCGACAGGAATATCAGGATGAACAACAGGAAGCCTGCTCCAGATGCAAAACGAATTAACTTATGCAATCTGTCAAGGAAAAACATAACCTCCCCCCTCGAAGTAACCAAAAATGTTATAAAATTGCGGAAGCAACCGAAATTAGCTTTTCGTACATTTCCGGTACGGAAGAAAAAAAATGTTCTCTCGCATATTACGGAAAATTTCTATTTGTGCTCCTATATACTTCGTTCTTTTCTTTCGATTCTATTGAAAGATATTACTGCCGGAACGTTCAGTAAAGGAAAAGCGTTGAGATGTAACTTTTGCCGCGGGATTAAAGGGCGAATTCTTTTGGTGGAATTCGCCTTATACCTCGAACTCAACGGAAGCGGAGGGTGAGAGCGACGTTTGAATTAGGAAATGGAGAAAGAATTAGATAGGAGGCTTTAAAATAGAATTTCCAGGCGAGAACTTTCTATTTGATAGGCTACTTCGAGGGGCGATCGATCAAAAGTACAGAAAATTCAACGAACCAACTATAAGCATCGACAGTAGCGAGATGTCCTCCCCAGGCAGATCATCCCTGTCTGTCAAGTTACCCTGCAACAACGAAAAGTTCGCGTCGTATATCAAGTTTAAAGTGAAATACATTGGCGCAAGTACAAGGGAAGTAAACTTTTTCGGATGTGGGAATAAAGTTGGAAAGGATTTTATTTTCCCGCGTTTAAACTCGGAAATAGGAAGGACTTGAGAACATGTACGAAGTTCTAACACTACATTACAATCGGCGAACAGTGTGCATCTATGTATATACTTAAGCATGAAAATTAATATTTTAAGCAGTGAACATCTAAACACACATGCATACTAACTAACTTTCATAAATATCGTAAGCTCGCAACTTTTGCATATTGTTAATTACATGTTTTGAAAATTTAGGTGCTCGTTTCGTTTCTTGATTGTAAGATCTTGCCAAGAAAAATTTCTTACCTGAATTATGGATTGTCGTGTATTGGCATAGTTTACCAGTCAATAATTTTACGTATAAATCTACATATTCATAGCCAGTCTTCAAATGACGCAGTAGATAATAAGATTTTCGGAAATGTAAATGCTAAAATATCGCGATTTATAAGTCACCCCTCCGGTACATTGTCGGAACATTGCTGAATTTTTTGAAGGAGTAACATTTTCCAAATTCGAATTCGCATATTTTTTTTAACTCGACGCAATCAGTTGAGGAGACAAGAGAGGTGTGGTTTTCGACGGATGTTGAATACTAATGTCCTAAAACGATCAAGGTTCTGTCATGTCTACTTGAGTTTCGCTTCAATTTTCATTTTTGAAAAGGCAACAGAAAAGGTTTCGAGGTTTAAAATAAAAGGAAGATGTCCATGGGTCATTAATTCACTTTTCGCAAACGTGCATATTTAATTACGTTAAAAAATGATGTTTAATATTTTTTTACGCAGGCTGGAATTTTTAATTAAACAAATTTTAATTTCAGTTGGTAGAGCATTCGACCGGCAATCGAAAGGTTCCAAGATCGTACTCTAGTGTCTATCGAATGTTTCCTCCAAGTTGCCCATTATTTTTCGGATTTTTTCCCACATTTTCGTTTTTTTTTATATTTTTTTTATAATTAACATCAGAAATGAGTATTTTTAACATTTTCTAGAAAAATGTTTATTAAAAAATGCCGCTGTTTGAGGATCCGAGTGATTCCAGCAGAGGGCGCTTAAAAATATTTTCCACCATTTTGGAAATGTTTAATTGAGTCAATTACCACCAGTGACATTAGCAGGGCATTAGCCGCGAAAATTAAAATTTGTTTAATTTAGAATTCCAAACTGTGTAAAATACAATTTAATATGAATCGTCTCTAGGCGAAAAAGGGCCATATGAAAAATGTTAAAAAATACGAGATGTGTGATTAAGTAAAAAATTATCGGAGCAGAGGAATCTATTATCAGAATTTCTGTACTTGTTTTTCATATGAATATGAATTGATATTTTCATCTGCCATATTAGATCCCGCTTAGCGACCACAAATAATAATCCATTAAATTTCTTGTCAGACTTTTGGCACATTTTTTAATCTTAGCAGTGAAAGATGGAGTATATAATTCAAAATTTTATGAAATAATTATAAATGTAAGATAAAATGTATGATAATTGTTTACTTTTGATAAAATTATAGTGTTTCAAAAAACATTATTTTATTAATGACATTGATCCCTGCAAAGAAGATTTTACTAGCTGCTTATACCAATCATAATTCATTAACGGCATGTAAAAATTAAAAATAGAAATAAATTTTATTAAACAAGTAATGTAAAAAAGGCAAAATGGCGGGAAGGGGGAATGAAAAAAAGACTAAAAGACGAACAAATGGAAAGGCAGAAATATAAGAAGACAGACATACCAATAGGTATATAGGAAGACAAGCATAGAAAGACATAAATGCCGAAAGACAACGAGTCAGACATTAAGATAAATGAAAAATATGGAAAACAGGCTGGTATAGGGACAGTTAGAAAGACAGAGATAAAGCGTCGGAAAAATTCATAAGGGAAGAAAATACGGCAAAGATAAAATAAAAAGGCAGAAAAAAGACCGCAAACAGATGCATCGACGAAGTACTAAGGAGGAAAGATAAGAAGAGGGGGACAAAAAACTGTCAGGTCCAAAGACAGAAAGACAGAACCATGGGGGAAAAAGACAAACAGATGGAACAGCGTAAATTGGAAATAAGAAATGGCATAAAGATTAGAGATCAGGCTCACAAAAACAGAGAGACAGAAAGACAGAAATGCAAAAAATACATAGCACGATGTAGTAACAAAAAAAATATAAAAACGGCGAGATTGAAAGACAAAATGACAGAAAACCAGAAAGGAAGGTAGATGTAGAGATATTTAGAGTGTAATGTAAAGTCATAAAAACGGAAATATGAAGGGATGAAGGAACAGGGAGTCTTGGACAGAAAGTCTGAATTGTAGGGGTAGCCATAAGACAGCGCGAAAGACATAGAGATTAAAAGACATACGATCAAAAAGATAACGAAATCGATTGTCAGATAGGTAGAGGCACAGGGAGATAAAAATAAAAACGGCAAAAATTAGAATTAGTACAGAAATCAAGACATCGCAATGCAGAGAGCAAGATAGCAAGAAAGACAGAAATACAAAAAATATACAGCAAGTCATAAGAAAATAAACGCGGCGAGAGTAAAAGGCGAATCGATAGAATTCTGGAGAGAATGAATGGTAGATGGAGAGACAGACAGAAATGTAGAAAGACATAAAATCGCAAATATGGTGAGACGGACAGTCATAGAAATGGATAGGCAGAAAGTCTGAATTGTACAAAGACACAGAGTTAGGCACAAGAAGGCATTTTAGAAAAACGCAGATTGAAAGACAAACTGTCGTCAAGATGACAAAGGGACAGAGTGTCAGAAAGACAGAAAGACGGAAAGACGGAAAGAAAGGCGGAGAGAGACGGAAAGACAGAAAGACGGAAGGACAGGCGGAGAGAGACAGAAAGAAAGGCAGAAAGACGGAAAGACGGAAAGACAGAAAGACGGAAAGACAGAAAGACGGAAAGACAGAAAGACGGAAAGACGGAAAGACGGAAAGACGGAAAGACAGAAAGATAGAAAGACAGAAAGACAGAAAGAAAGGCGGAAAGAGACAGATAGGCGGAGAGAGACAGAAAGAAAGGCGGAAAGGGACAGAAAGGCGGAGATAGACAGAAAGAAACGGCGGAGAGAGACGGAAAGAGACAGAAAGAAAGAAAGAAAGACAGAAAGAGAGAAAGGCAGAAAGAGAAAAAGACAGAAAGACAGAAAGACGGAAAGACAGAGAGACAGAAAGACAGAAAGACAGAGAGACAGAGAGACAGAAAGACAGAGAGCCAGAAAGACAGAAAGACAGAAAGACAGAAAGAAAGGTGGAAAGAGACAGAAAGAAAGGCGGAGAGAGACGGAAAAAGACAGAAAGAAAGGCGGAGAAAGACGGAAAGAGACAGAAAGAAAGGCAGAAAGACGGAACGACGGAAAGATAGAAAAACAGAAAGACAGAAAGAAAGGCGGAAGAGACAGAAAGGCGGAGAGAGACAGAAAAAAGGCGGAAAGAGACAGAAAAGGCGGAGAGAGACAGAAAAGGCGGAGAGAGACAGAAAGACAGAAAGAGAAAAAGACAAAAAGATAGAAAGACAGAAAGGCGGAAAGACAGAAAGACAGAAAGACAGAAAGACGGAAAGACAGAAAGACAGAAAGACAGAAAGACAGAAAGACAGAAAGGCAGAAAGGCAGAAAGGCAGAAAGGCAGAAAGACAGAAAGACAGAAAGGCAGAAAGGCAGAAAGACAGAAAGACAGAAAGGCAGAAAGGCAGAAAGGCAGAAAGACAGAAAGACAGAAAGACAGAAAGGCAGAAAGGCAGAAAGGCAGAAAGACAGAAAGACGGAAAGACAGAAAGACGGAAAGAGGGGCAGCGGAACGACAGAAATACAGAAAGAAAAACAGAATGGCGGAGAGAGACAGAAAGAGGCAGGAAGAGACAGAAAAACAGAAATAAGAACGGAAAGCTAGAAGATGGAAAAAAGAAAAGATGCATAAGAAACCCAAACAAAATTATGTTTGAAAGGAACAAATTAATGGATACATTTATGTGAAAATTTGTAGGACACGGAATTAAATTGGTGCAACGTAGAATTTATTGTATTTGTTCGTACATTTGATATAATTTTATATTTGGTACAATTATATTATATTTTAGCTTTCATTAATAATTTATAATTATGCAGACTTATCGGAGGCATTGAAAAGAAAAATATTAAAAATTGAAAATGGGAATAAGTAAGAACACGTGTCGCATGAAAGTACTTATTCCATCATTTAACATTGAATATCTTAAATGCATTATCCGGTCGCATTTCCTAATAAAGAACTTAACTGTCGCGTGCAGAACCACGATCGATCATAACGAGTTATTTCTTTCTTTCTCTTTGTAGTTCCTCTCACTCGCTTTTCTTCGTCACGATTCTCCTTTCCTCCCTTTCTTTCTTCCTCTCAACCACCCACGTACACATTTTCTTCGCTCATTCGTGAAGACTTCACGTGCCGCGAGTCGGCGAACTTTCCTCCTTCTCCCGACCCGGATTTTATTATCGGAATTTAATTCGACGCGCGCAAACAGTTTTGCGTTACCTCCTTTTCCACCACTTATCGCAACCACCGCGTAAATCTCTTTCACCCGGCGGCGGCGCGTGAAACGCGAAATTATTCGCCGATTGAAGAACAAAAAATTCCCTCTTAAGAGTCCTCCCTCGTAAAAACAATTTGGTTAATTCTGTCGGTTGCTTCCGAGATATTTACAAAATTAACCATTTTTTAATTTTATGAGAATACATGTCTTAACCGACGTTAATTCAACAAGTTTCATCAGGAAATATGCCAACTCTCTGAAAATGTCGCCAAAACTGGTATATTATGCAACAAGTGTAAAACGGCACTTTTACGAATGGCTAGAAATCATAATTCCGCTCATGTGCTTTACCTTGTTGAAAGGACAATTTTATTCTTCACACACTCGTCAAAAGGTGCTACTTTACGCACTGGGGTATAATAGTTATTTTTGTATCAAGGGCGTAAAATGGAGTTTTACGCCTCGACAATAGAAACCGAGAGACGGCAACGCCGGCTCGAGGTTCATGAGAGTGAAAATTCTACGCATGAGATTCAAACATTGTTTTTTGATGCAGTAGGTGTAAAATATTTTACGCTTCGATTTGCGGGCCTGAAATGACCATTTTACGCCTACTGCATCAAAATGTATATTATGAACATCTCGTGGGTAAATTGTTTCATTTCACGATATGTGGCATGTAAACACGAGTCGCCAACGAAGCTGAACTAAAATGTTGTATTTGAAAAACCTATTTTCCAATCCTAGTGGGTAAAAGTTTTACACAGGAATAATAAGGAGAAATAAAAAAGAGCGTAATTTTTCGCACATCTAATAAAATAGTACATTATGTAGTAAAGTAGTTTGTTACCCACTAGTTGTATAATTTAAGATTTTGTACCAAAATGCGGAAAGTTTAATTTTACGACCTGCTTTTATTTATGCACCCTGTTAAGAGCGACCTATGCAAAACTATCACTTTGCGTATGGAAAGCAGTAGGTAAAAAGCACTTTTCTCATTCTAGTACAAAATTAATACATTATGCCACTAGTGTGTAAATTGGCCCTTTTACGTAAAAGCATACCGTATTTTCTAATGGATAAATTCAAATCTTCCAACTTCATTATCAAACGACGTTATTGTTGTAGTATGAAAATTCCACATTTCCTCCACTTGGTACATAATTTGATTTACTTATTTCAGCAATTACAAAACTTTTTTACCCTTTTTATGAGACTCATCAACTTTATGCACACCTGGGTAAAAAAGTTTTAAAAGAAGGAACTTTATTTTACTGCCAATAAAAGTCAAATTTGTGAAGGTGGTACTTAAAGAAATTAGTTAATTATACTGATTAAAAGAAAAAGAAGAAAATGTTAAAATTCTTTTCATCGATAGGAAACGATCTTTAGAATTATTTTAAGCTGATTTGCAGTGAAAAAAGGCGCTTTGATATCCATATACATCTTGAAGTAAGAGACGCGAGCGCCGTGTGTCTGACCAAACGCAGACCATTTCCCTGATTCTTTGAAAGAAGCTTATCTACACTACCAGTCCATCAATTCTATGCGTTCAATTAGGATAATTATCTTTTAAACATGATTTTTATTTCTACCTTTCACCCGTCTGTACGTGTTTCTTTAAAACGGAAAATTGGTCGAAATGTGTTATTTGTTTTCCCATTGGATGGCCGATGAAACTTTCGGAAATTGAAATTCCACGTAGGTATTTTAAGAACGAAATGGACTGCCGTCGGAAATCGGGCATCGAACGTTCGATGCAAATGAAAACGTAGCTTTATCGAGGCGAAGCTTTCAGTGCAAGTGTCGAAACTCAAGTAAATCCAATGGAATGACCGAGGGTCTCTTAAAATCGAAATCGATATCGGAGCGAGTTGTCACACGAATGATTGGCCACTTCGAGAATTAACTCAAATGAGAACATTCAAATTTCCAGTTCTCGCATTAGTTCTATTCCTTCGTCGTCTTTCGTAGCAAAAAGTACATATTTCGTGATTTTACTTAACTTTTTGTACTTTGACAAAAAGTAATTTATGTTTATATCGTATTGTGCGCTATTTTGTTGTGCTGTTGTCTTTAGGATAGTGGCAGTTGCTGTTGCTTCCTCTCTTAACGGTATTGGACTATGCTAATAGTTTAAGGGATCTCCTAGTCATCATCTACATTATCTTGGATTGGAACTATTCTGATGATTACAGTTTTACGAAGGTCGAAATATCCTCAAGGCGAAGTGTTTGGCTAGCTGAAGTATTCCACAATGTGAAATGTCCCTAAGGCGAAGTGCTCCGAAAGATGAAGTATTTCTAAAGTATCTGGCATCTAAATAAGAACAATAAATAGTTTCAAATAAATTTTTGAAGAATGTATCCCACCTAAGTATAAAGATAAAAGAATAATTTTTGTGAGTTACCATGAAAGTCCTTTTATATTACGTTTTACACACATTTCAAATTTTGAGCCTTTATAAATTAAACCACAAAAGAAAAAGGAAATTCCATAAAACTGTTTTGTTTTGAAATTAGAAAAAGAAGTTTTCATTTCGCAGCTGCAAGGGAAATATTTGACTACGAGACCCACTTGGATTCAATGAATTCAATTAAATTCCTAGCGAGTTAATTCGTATTTTTAAGGATTAGCTCTCGAGCCTTGATTTTCAGACAGACATTTCGCATTTCACCTCGGCATTTCAGCGCATCGAATTTTCGCACTTTACATCGCGTTTTTAATTTTCCTTTCATTCAAATTTAATTTCCACCCGAAAGATTAATTTTCTTTATGTTCGCTTAATACAAATCTAAATAATTATTTTGAATTAGTTATGACGATAATTTTGAATTCTGGTTTTGTAAGAAATGTAATTATAGAATAATAAATTGAATCTTTCTTTTTATTTCAGATTTAAAGGGAAAGTCTCACTTTTGTAAAGGTTATCACGATTTCCGTATTGATCGCAAGGTTTGTGCTGAAAGTGCCAAAGGGATGGAAATTGGGTAAAAATGAAATGATAAAAAATGTAATTAAATGAGAATTAATTAAAAACAAAAGTCTTGCTAAGTAAATAATAACAAAATTAATTAATTATCAAATGACACATAGAATCAATAGAAAAATTAAACTAATTGAAAAATATATTACTTTCGTTTTTGCAACACCGAAGTATAAAATATCTTTACGTTTTATGAAATTCTCCATTTTTCTAACGAATTAATTAATAAATGTTTTAAATGAAGGAAAGGAATTTAAATAATTATTTTGGTAAAGATGAATATATCAATTTATTCAGAAACGTAATAATCGAAGTTCTGTTATCGCGTTATGTTTTAAATTCAAAATTAAATGCCCATTTAAGCACGAAGAGTCCTTGACGAGAAAATCAAGCGGAAATCCGATTTTCGAAAAGGAAGTTGAGGAATAAGATTCTTGAGACGAAGTGGTAGGAAAAGATTATTATGACGAAAGGAAAGTTCCGAATAGATTGAGAAGCCTTTCTAACGTAACTTCGTTTTAATGAAGATACCTCCAGGAGGGTAGCTTCCATTTCGAACACAATGCTACCAAGTTTTACGGAGATATGATTACTATATTAACTTCGTAACAATACCTTGATCTCGCGCCGTGTCCTTTTAAAACAACACTTTCACAGTTCGAATATTTTATGGAATACGTAGGGAGCATGATTCTGAGACAATGATCGTACTGCGAAAATGGAGTTCATGTTTATTCATAGGATTCGTGAAAAGCGGAAAACGTTAAATTTTTAAGGCCATTTCGGACAGGTTAGTAATATTTATTTAATACAAATAAAAAGAAATTATATTTTATGAAAATACTTTTTAGTCATTTAAAAAACTTTTTTTATTAATGTATTATATTAACACAGATCCTCCGCTGCCTATTTTACTTCAAAATTCAAATTATCGTTTCTTTCACAGACGTCTTTGGCAGCATTAATTTTTTTCGTTATGGACAAAATAAAAATGAACAAAAAATGGTTAGACAAAAAGGCAAAAAGACATAATGGATTAATAAATGTGAAAATTGAAAATAGAAATAATTTTAACTAAGCAGGCAACGGTACAAAGGCAGAAATACGGCAATGCGGATAATCGAAAAGATAATAAAACGAACAGATAGAAAAGTAGAAAAATAAAACGACAGCCATAAAAACCGGAGACAAAAGTATAAAAAGACATTGAAATTATGAATATTTATTGACCATTAATTAGAATAATAGTAAATTTCATGCACTGAAAGACCTGAGTATACTTTACCGTCCTCTAAAACGGAATGTAAACAAAAAAAATATAAAGGTAGAGAAAATGACAAAATGATCTGGAAACTAATTATAGGAGTTCAAAACCTGGATGAACGACTCACGCCAAAAGACGACTTAATTTGAATTGTGAAATAAATAGACATCCCAAGAACTGTGTTGATATAACACATTCGTAAAAATTTATTTCTAAATCATTAACAATAAATATTTTGATATAATATCTTTTTTTTTATTAATATTATCAATTGCAGTCCTACAAGGGCCTCAAAAAAGTTAATCGTTTAAAAATTCACCTTTGAAAGACAGTAAGAGAAAAAGAGAGAGAAAGAGGTAGAAAGAGACAGAAAGAGACAGGAAGAGACAGAAAGACAGAGAGACAGAAGCAGAAGGAAGGACTGAAAGAGACAGAAAAAGGCAGAAAGAGACAGAAAGACAGAGAGACAGAAATATAGAAAGACAGAAAGAGACGGAAGGACAGAAAGGGACAGAAAGAAACAGAAAGAGACAGAAAGAGACAGAAGGACAGAAAGGGACACAAAGACAGAGAGACAGAAAGATAGAAAGACAGAAAGAGACAGAAGGACAGAAAGGGACCCGAAGACAGAGAGACAGAAATATATAAAGACAGAAAGAGACGGAAGGACAGAAAGGGACAGAGAGAGACAGAAATATAGAAAGACAGAAAGAGACGGAAGGACAGAAAAAGATAGAAAGACAGAAAGACAGAGACAGAGAGACAGAAAGACGTTCAATTTTATGAGACAAAACTTTAAAAAAAAAATTCTATTTATAAATTTAATAAAATGCGTTTCCTAAAAAATTAGGTATTTTATGTAATAGTAATTATGCTTTTATAATTTTAGATTTATAATATGAAAAATTATACCAAAACCTTTGTAAATTTTCGTTTTACATTACTTTATTCCAATAAAATAAAGGTGCTTGTAATTTTTGCAAAAATACTACATAACAAGGAATTTTCAACATCAATAAATACTTTGAAAATAATATATTATGAATGCATGGCATAGAACAATAATATTCTATGTGCCCACGTAATATGACGTTTATTTTAAATCGTGTTCTCAAATTGTCATTCGGATTGTATTCAGATATATAATTATTTGCATTTTAAATAGTATTACAGGTATTATTTTCATAATGGTAATTAAATGCAAGCCAGAAGAAACTTTTATTTGCTTTGTCCGTACTATACTCTTTTCAGTAACTTTGTCTTTCCATTTAAAAAAGATGTTTCATAAGTAGAGTTATTACTTTAATAATGCTATTTTAATTACATACACCCTGTCCTTCCAGATATTTTTCTGACGGATTATTAAACGACAGTGGTTAAAGAACAAAATTAGTTGATATGCAGGAACTTTTTAAAACTTCCCTAATGATATTGAACTTTCTTTATTCACGGAATTAAATACTCATTCTGCATTTTAATTTGAACCTGAAGAAATTGTTAGCCGTTAATGGTCTTTTTGCCGTTAATACTTAGCGGCCTAGCTAAGTAGATGTTTGGTCGTAGCAAGACTTGAAAATTGGAAAAAGGTAAGAAACGTACGAAAACATGAGGCAGTTGAAAATGAAAAATATATTTAGTGCGACCTCATTAGGAAATTGACCTAAAATACTGGAGTCTTAATAGTACAGATGCAAATTTCAAAAGTTTTGAAATAAAATTACCGTAAATCCGAATATGTTTAACAATTATTTAACTAAAAATAATAAATTGTACTCGCACGAATTAACTGGGACTAGTATAATTTGAATTAATAAAAAGTAACGAAACGTACATAAGAAACATTTGTTCATGATCGAAAAAAATCTGTAAATTCTCACTAGAAATTGTACGTATCATTACAAAAAGAAAGCCTATAAAACCGCAAGCTCGTCGAACGTTCACAAACAGAAGCAGCTGGTGACGACACCGTCCAACCGAAGGAAGACCGATGGCGAACGTTCCACCGTAGTAGTTCCAAGATTCGGTCTCGTTTAAAACTCTTTTCATTCTACTCGGACGATTGGCTGACTCCTTGAAAATGCACTGCCATCAATTTTCCTTTACAGAGTTGCTTTCTGGAACTTCCGAAGTGAATCTAACAATAACCTTCGCCACAGTTCCTCGTACTAGTCAGGATAAAAAAATTCATGGTTTAATTAGTAGGAAATTCAAACTTTTTTCATTCATTAGTGGTTTTAATGTATTATCATTAGAGAATCAAACGTAGGCGGAACTATATTAATTTGATCGACGTCGTCAAGACGCATCGAAAATTATCTTTAATATTTTCAAGGTTTTATGAGTATTCGTTCCAAATGGCCACTGGACAAGAGTATATTAAAAGTGCTTAAAATACAGACACAGGCTAAAAATATGTGATTTTTCTCGTTAATATATTGTGATTTTTAGTTAAAATTATAATGTATATCATTGTCCTGTTTTAGTTGGATGATATCTTGTTGCCATCAAAGACAGAAAGACAGAAAGACAGAAAGACAGAAAGACAGAAAGACAGAAAGACAGAAAGACAGAAAGACAGAAAGACAGAAAGACAGAAAGACAGAAAGACAGAAAGACAGAAAGGCGGAAAGGCGGAAAGGCAGAAAGACAGAAAGACAGAAAGACAGAAAGACAGAAAGACAGAAAGACAGAAAGACAGAAAGACAGAAAGACAGAAAGACAGAAAGACAGAAAGGCGGAAAGGCGGAAAGGCAGAAAGACAGAAAGACAGAAAGACAGAAAGACAGAAAGCCAGGCAGAAAGACAGAACGGCGGGAAGACGGAAAGGCAGAAAGACGGGAAGGCGGCAAGACGGAAAGACAGAAAGACGGAAAGACGGAAAGACAGAAAGGCGGGAGACGGAAAGACGGAAACACAGAAAGACAGAAAACAGACAGAAAGACAGAACGACGGGAAGACGGAAAGACGGAAAGACAGAAAGACGGAAAGAAAGAAAGACGGAAAGACAGAAAGACGGAAAGACAGAAAGAAAGAAAGACAGAAAGACAGAAAGCCAGGCAGAAAGACAGAACGGCGGGAAGACGGAAAGGCAGAAAGACGGGAAGGCGGCAAGACGGAAAGACAGAAAGACGGAAAGACGGAAAGACAGAAAGACAGAAAAGCAGAAAGACAGAAAGGCGGAAAGACAGAAAGACGCAAAGACGGAAAGACGGAAAGGCAGAAAGACAGAAAGACGGAAAGAAAGAAAGGCGGAAAGAAAGAAAGACGGAAAGACAGAAAGACAGAAAGAAATTGAATGACGACAGCGTTAAACATACAGAAAGATAGGAAGATATAAACATTATTTTAAACACCATAATATTATATTACAATTGTAGCTTCCTTTCAAAAAACGTGACATAATAACAAAAGACAGTAAATAAAATACTAGGACATTAATTTAGGTATAATTCCGTAGTATAGATGTGTTTAACAAAAAAGTTTACACTGAATTTTTATAAATTGTTAAAAATATTATAAACCGTTTGCATAACGTGAGATATTTCGAAAATGTTTGAACTCCTTTCAAACGCTTATAAAATTTGCTTTTGCATAAATACAACGTGAGGAATTTTCAAGTGTTCAGGAAACGGATTTAAGGTTAGCGGAGAGTGATTTTCGGTCTCGAAAGCGCCTCGCCGTCGTGTACCACAGTGTGTATTATCCGAAGTAGGAATTGCACGGGGTGCAGCTTAATAGTTTAAGGAAACGACGTTTGCGGTGAAGCTGTATATAGGGTCCATTTAGAACCGCGAGAATTCTCGAGGAGGATCTTTCGGGGATTTGGGGGAAGGCATCGGCCTCTTAACAAATGAGAGAACGAGTGCTATAACGACGACTACCGAGGCGAACCCGAGGAAACCGATTGTACGCTTTAAGTTGGACGGAATGTAAAACGTAACATCCGAAGAGCTTGCAAATGCACGATATGCCGATGCGCTCCTTACGAGGCGCATTCAATGTGCTTGCGAAACGCAAAAGGGGATTCCCCTTTTCCAAATTAACGTGGCCGAGATGCTCGCGAATTTTTCAAAGTAGTATTCGTATCTTTCATGGAAATGAGGCTTCCCCTTTTCTTTACTATCGTTAGGAGCTTTTCACTCTATCCATAGGAGGTTTCTGATACTTTTTAATATTTCAAAACTAGGTGGAAGTTCAGTTTGATCTTATATTTACGATTTCTAAATAATACTTGTACTAACTACAGTTAGTTGAAGAGTTAGTTGAAGGCGTATTGTGGATGCCCAGACTGCTATTTAATTTAATCTTGAATGCCCTTTTCAAAAAGTAAAAAAGTTTTAGAGTATTGAAAATTGTGTTTATGTCTTTCTGTCTTTTTATGTTTCTAACACTCTGTATTAATTATATTTATATTTTTTTTATTCCCGTGTCTCTTTGCTTATCTGTCTCTATGCTTTTTACTTAAGTTTATACGTCTGTATATTTCTACCTTTCTGTCTCTTTGTCTTTTTTACATTTCCGTTTTTTTAATACACTGCCTATTTTTTCTGTTTTTTTTTTATCATTTTGCCTTTCTGACATGTTTTTGCCTCTTTGTGTCTATATTTTCGTCTCTATCCCTCTTTATATCTCTGCCTTTCTGTATTTCTCTCTATGGCTTGTTTTTCCGTTCCTCTCGCTACTGTATGCTCTTTCTGGCCTTCTGCCATCGGTTTGTCTACATTTCCGTTTTTATATATTATACCTTTTGGCATTTCTGATCCTCTATATCTCTGTTTTGTTTGCCTTATCTTCCAGTTCTCCCTGTATCCGTCTGTTGGTCTTTCTGTCTTTCTATCTTTCCGTCTTTCTGTCTTTCTGTCTTTCCGTCTTTCCGTCTTTCCGTCTTTCCGTCTTTCCGTCTTTCCGTCTTTCGGTTTTTCCGTCTTTCAGTCTTTCCGTTTTTCCGTCCTTCCGTCTTTCCATCTTTCCGTCCTCTCGTCTTTCTGTCTTTCTGTCTTTCTGTCTTTATGTATTTCTGTTTTTTGTCTTTCTGTCTTTTTGTACTTTTGTCTTTTTGTCTTTTTATCTTTTTGTCTGTCTGTCTTTCGGTCTTTCAGTATATATCTCTCAATCTCAATATCTTTCTTACCTTTCTGCCTTTTTATCAATTTGTCTTTTTGTCTCTATCTTTCTACTTTTTTAACTCTACACGTATATCTTTTTGCTTCTGTAACTCTATATCTATCTGTATAGCTTTGTGTCCTTTTGTGTTTCTGACACTTTGCCTTTCTAACCTTTCTATTTCCATTTTTTGCCTTTCTATCTCTTAATCTTTATAATTTTATGCTTTTCTGTCCTTTTCTCCTTCTGTATCTATGTTATTCTGCCGTAATGCCACTCGGACTTTATTTATTTATACCTTACTATCTCTATCTCCTTTTATCTCTGTGTCTTTAAGTTTTTTATCTTTCTGCGTTTCTAACATTCCGTTTACTTGTCTTTTTGTCTCTATGTCCATTTGCTTTTCAGTCTCTATGTCGATTTGCTTCTGTCTCTATTCCCTGCTGCTAATCTGCATCATTGCTGGTGTATTTGCTATATTCTTCTGTCTTTACAGTTTTCTGTTTTGCTCCCGTTACCTTCCTCTGAATCTTTATATTTTATTTACGTTATATATCGGATACCAGGACATCAAATTCAATGTGGCATAATTTTCTTTTAAAAAAGTAGACAAGTTTTAGAGTATTAAAAATTGTCTTTTTGTTTTTGTGAATTTTTGCGTTTTTGTCTCTGTTTTCATTGCTTTTCTGTCTTCTATGTCTCTTTGTTTATATCATTTATTTTTATTTGCGTGTTTTCATTTCTATCTTTCTGTCTTTTCACCTCTCTATTTTTTCTGAGTTTCAGTCTTTGTATCTTTCTGTCTCTGTGTGATTCATCCTTTATGGATTGCAGTCTTTTCTCTGTCTTTCTGCCTTTCTGCCTTTCGGTATTTCTGTCTTTCTATCTTTCTATCTTTCTGTCTTTTGTCTTTCCATCCTTATGTCTTTCTGTCGTTTATCCTTATTTTTATACTTTGAAATATTATTTCTATTACATTTATGTTTTGTTCGGACATTTATTCTATGTTACGAAATTTGTAAATAAATTTTATGTTACCTAGGTTACTTCCGAAATATATATAAAATGTCAATTAAAAAACAGAAGAGGAAAATTTGAATTTTTGTATTTTTTCGAACTTATTCATGACTATGTGATATTTGGACAGATTTTCCTCAGCAATATCTAATTTTTTGTATTTCTATATAGTGAGATGTCCAATGGGATGTTTTCAATTTGGGATACAGCCAACGATATAAAGTAACTTTAGAGAAATACAAAACAAAAATTTGAATCTCTACTCATTGTAAATCAAAATCTGTACTAAAGTTTCTTATGATTTAAAGGTGTTCTCACTGTTAACATGTTCTGTCCATGAAGAACCCACAGAAGTCCTTGGAATTTGCATTCTCTTAAAGCCGGAGGTTTATTACAAATTTTTAGGGATTAACAACGAAAAGTTAATATGGAAATGTAGGGCTAATTTAATAATTCATATAAAGAAGCAGTTCGTACATGAGGCGAAGCATGCTATTTTCCTAAAGCTATTCCACGGATATTTCCCGTCAGGAGAATTTGGTTGCAAAAGCGCGAACCAGATGGTGGTTGGTTATGCATATATGGGACTTACACACCCTCTCGTAAGAGCGACGAACCACTTATTGCTTTGCATTATACAAATCCAAATTGGATAGCCATATTGCCCGAAATGGCATCCGCCTGCAATCTCGACTCTGAACGGATCTCTATTTCGTTTAAATTATACCTATTCGACGTTTGTCACACCCAATCTCTCCAGGTCCAGCTTTCTCGCCTGATTTCGAGTTTACGTGAATTAGTGGTTTATACCTTTGTCCGATTAATGCCTTTTGATCGTTTTGAAGTGTGTCATTAGGATCTATTTTTGAACATTCTTGTTATTTTTGTTTCATTCGATTCTATCATCGTCTTTACTTCAGGTTGGTATAGTAAACTGGAAATATTTCTTAATATCAAAACAACAAATAAAAAAAATACAATTTAACGTGTTCCTGTATAATTAAATTAGTCATATATATGGTAAATATCCAAGTACATCATTGGTTTTTGTTTAGAAGACTGGAATTATTAAATTCTGATTAACAAAGAATTTTCCTCTGTGTAATATTTTGATACCAGAAAATTAAATGTTTTTGTTCACCCTGCATTATTAATCGAAGTAAGTAATGAAATTGCAAATGAAAGAAAAATACGAATCCAGTCGGAATTAATTAATGAAACAAATATAGAAAACATATCAGAGAAAAATAGAATGAAGGAAATAAAATAGCCGCAGGAAATCTTCACGAGAACTAAAGTTCTTATGAATAAAATGGTAATTTTTTGTAGTTCTAATGAGGACAACAATAAGTTGTAGAAATGATAATGATTAGTTAGTTATATTTTTGTTTAAATACCTTGACTCGACACTTCGATATAAACTTCATCGAGTGATAATATTAAGACTATATAACTAAAAAAGTTAACTGAATGAAACTTAGAAGTCAATTTGCCTAAGTCTTCAAACATTGCATCAATTTAAGTGCATATTTTCATCATTTTAATTACTAACTATTAACTTAAATAAAAATAGTAAAATCGACAACATGGATATGGTTTATCTAATTAAAAACATTTACAAAATATTTTTTACAAAATACCCCACAAATCGTCTTAATTTTGAACGATTTTGAAATTTATTTTCGAATCATTAATGAAATTTCGTGCTGTGCTTTAATAAACGCAAGAAAACTTTCAATTTTCATAATAACTTTTTTACACACAAATAAAAATCATTTTATTTTTAAAAACCAACAATGTTATGAATTAATTAAAAATGCGTCTGACGCATTTGCGGTTCAAAGTTCATCAAATTCGTAAACATTTGCATCAAAGCATGAAATATGAAGTAAAATGTACTTGAGACGTTGAGTGATGGGATGTGAAATATAAATCGAAAGACTTCATATGTAATCAGATACAATAGAATCTGCCGAAGGAATGTGATAAATAAAAATGCAAAGTAAGAGCTTCGGAATATACGTTGAGTTAGAATCGAGCACGAAGCCAATAAGACGATTGCCAGCTGGTGATGTCGGGTCCTATCGAGTTTTGCATACGTTCATATTCACATATTATTCAGCTTCGATGCGAATCAGACGTCGACGCAAGAAGGATTCACTTTTTACGTTGAAGTTAAAAAAAACAATTCTTGTACTTCAATTCCATCCAATCCAAAAACTTATGGACAAATCGAGTATTTAGATACAAATAATTCAATTATATAATATATCCTATAACGATTTCGAACGACATCTACAAGGGATTTTACTAAATTTATATATAAAACCTTGGTAGTACCACATCTTACTCTCTAAATTTAAATTAGCTAAAAACTAAACGTAAAATGAAAACTGGGTTCCTATGAATTAGTCATATTAGTAGTTTATCATTCTCTATTAGTACAAAATTAGTGACCAAGTTTTCCTAGCCTTTGATGAATTAACTCTCTGCCATTTCCATCTTTTAAGATATTTCCGATAGAATATTCACTAATAAACTACTTACAAATCTCATAACTTGCAGTATTGTTGAAAAAAAGATGATCAAATTTGGATATTAAGTAACTATTTTTAGGTTACGCAGACATTGGAATTCCTTACCTCCAATCATCAGGAACTTTCAATTCTGCAATCAACAAATAGGCTTAAGGTTTTAAAGTTTTTTTTTTTTTTATTTTATATTGCATACTTTTTTGTTTATGTTCTACGATTAACATTTTGATGCGTTAATATGTCTAATGGATTTTAGCTATCGATAAAATAAAAATGTTGATCGTTTCCTCCTTTGTCGAAACTTAGCTAATGCGACTACTCACGTCTCCAAGGAGTAAATTATTACTGAGGTGGAAGCATGCTGAAACTGCTTACTGGAAGAAATAGCTAATGAAGTACACAGGAAAGCCATGGAAATTCCACGAACATCATAAGAACCATAATATAGCATTAATAGGGATAATATGCGAACATTGAAAGGCGTGAACAATAACGGTCAAAATTATTATCCATCCAGCAAGACGATTTTGAGAACAATAACTTTTGAGTACTACTGAGAAATTGTTTATTTAAATTCAATACAACCATTTCATCAAAGCTGTCATGGAAGGTGAAGAAACTACTCATTAAAAAAAGAATTATTTATTTTATTTATTGTTAATAAAAGGACAATAAGTCCTGTTAAAACTGAAAATAAATTATACAAAAAATAATACAGTATACGGTTAATAAAAAATACAAATATACGTAACGAGTCCTTACTTTAAAGAAAATTAACTATACAAAATAATACAAAATACCAAATATAAACAGTATAAATAGACATACACTATTAAAGTCACAGCGCAAAAATATACACGAGTTGAGGAACATATACATAATCAAAATAAAAAGTCGTTTAGTAATAATACTGACGGGTACTGCTCAAACAATGTTTAAACCTCGAAATTACACTAACCGATCGAACATTAGCATCCAAAAAAATAAAAACATTTTGAGCGTTTGTTCAATGCAATATGCCAAATTTAAAAAGTAACTATTAGTAGTATGAATTATTCTGCAGTTGATGAGTTTTTATTTATTATGTTTCTGTCTATAAATTCCGTGTCGATGTTCACGCCATTTCGAATTTTCCAAATGATGTCCCAATTAAAAAATTTCCAGGAAATCCGAGAAAGCGTGTGTTAGGGGACGAAGATTAACAATATGCTCCATTTCTACTAATAATGCAGGAAAAATATATTCTTTCTTCATTTGGCCTTGTAAAATTGACCCTAAAGCGGATTAACAGATCGTATCATGCGTTCACAGGAACCTTCGATATGATGTGCTACACTGGATTAAAATGTCATCTCATTTTTTCACTCTGTATACACAAAGAAAAAAAGTCAGAAATGATAAACTAGTTATTATAGAAAGTAGTTAATTTACAACAATATTGTTCCATTAACCATTTCCTGAGTGACTGATGATACAACCTAATTGTAATCCTACGTGACTTATATTTTTGTGTTAAGGGATTAATTGCACTTGTACTTTTGTACAAAACCATCGAGAAGAAGTCCTTAAAATTTCAAGTATTTTCGAATAAAATTTACTGAGATACGAACTTTAGAACAGAAGAATCTCGAATTTTTTCTCAAAATGAAGTTTTTGAAATCGGTAAATAAAATTACTCGAAAAATACTGAAACAATCTTCTAAAAACTTGGAAGATTTAGTTAATATATAAGAATGCAGTGTCTAATCGGCTGATTTTTTTGCCATAAAAAAAATGCTCATATAGCAAAAAACGAGATTTTAGTGAATATCGAACCATTAACTTTGACTGTCCGTCATTTTGCGAAAAATGCATATTTCTTTTAATTCTTTTATCAAATGCTTATTTATACTATTATCTAACTAATTCCATCGATATTTTTCGTTTCAGATGATCCAGTTCGCCACAATGTTGGTCACCGCAAAACGTAAAATTAAAAATGCAATTTTGTTCGAAGGCCATTTGTAACTCATTGATGTAATATTGTTCGATAAAAAAACGAATGAAAGATGTGCCATGTATGTACTTTAAGATAATGTAATGATCCGTTAAAAAAGTTACAGGAAAAAAATATATTGTTTGTGATACAAGTGTATAGAGAGAACAAAATAGTTAATGAAACCATTGTATAAAAGGTAGACACGAGATTATGAAAAATAGTTAAATTAACTATTTCGGTAGTAAACGAGTCTATGATATAGATTTTCAATACTTAAATACACACTAGGCTACATCACTTAAAATATACAGTTTTTGTACCGCAATTTAATTGTTACTTTAAATATTTCTGAGTAATAAAATAAATGTATTAAACTTTACTATAGATATAATCTCGTGATATTGTACAAGTAATTCTTGAGTGGCACATTTTACAATATTCTGAATTGTAACCTATTTAAAGTCAAATTTGACTTAATATTACAGTGAAAGGACGAGGCCCTCTAAGGAATGTATTTGGCCCCCTTCGTATGGTCCAATTTGACTTATTAACAACGTGGTAATTTAGGCAATGTGACGCTTTTATTTGTAAGGTTGTTTGTTAAAAAACAGAATAATTGGTTTCCGAAACTTATATCCAGATTGTCAAGCAGTTACGACCCCAATGGAATCCGCGTAACGAGTTTTAAGTAAATCCAATCACTTTTTAAATTCCTTCCGCCATATTCGATCAGCCGTTTTGAATTCGATTTTATCTAATTAAACTGAAATTTAAAGGGGACCAAAAATAAACCTGAGGCTCCTCCTTTCAACTTAAAGAAGGCACTCGAATACTTTGGTAAAGGTTTCGAATTAAAACAGATAGCCAAATTCAATCTTATTAAAAACATTTTAATTCCATTTTGGTGAACGAACCAATACGAATTATTCCAAAAATGAAACCTCCGGGCCTGACTTACTTCGAGTGAATCCGAGGTATTCAAAATTATTTTGATTCGACCGAATCCATTTTGATCCACAGTGGTAGGTAGAAATGTCCCGATCGACTGAATCCGAATGGATTAGAAAATATAAAAAGCCGACGTCGGATTTAAGTCGGATTCATTCGGATAGACGCTGCAGGAATGTTTCGCTTAGAAATGATAAAGTTTCAAAGTATTCGACATTTGAAAGGATGCGTTTGGAGGGTTTTATATACATTATAATATTTTACAGACGAAAAAGCAAAATTTTCATGAACTATGAGAAAAAATTCATCATATACATAACCTCAAATGTCAAGTACCGCAGTTGTGCAATTAAATAGTCATTTGAAATACTTCTGAATGGTAAAATATACGTCATAATCTTGATAACCTCTTTTGAAGTATTTTATGGTATGGTTTACACTTTTGACTAGTAGAAGTAACATTGTGGTCACACATTTTTATGTTTTAACTTCTTCTATTGTTAAATGTTGCAACTATTTCTACTACTTTTTTTTTATCGTTTCCTTCTTCCTTTTATTCATTCGTCGCAGTATTATCATCTAACAGAAATGCAACAGTCCTTTATTCGCAAACCGGAAGTGGGTATTATTGTCTGAGCATAACCCACAAAGTAGCCGTATTTACTGAATTTGAAACATATGTTTTTGGATTGTGGTTTCGATTTTTGGAACCTATAATCAAGAAAAATATTGGCGATTTCTCAGTTCGTGATTTGATATCCTGACGTCTTTTTTAAAAGGGTGCGGAAGGGTAAGAGTGGAAGTTAACTCTAGTGAGCAAGTATAGAAAGGACCATTTCGGGGTTAATATTGTCGAGGGCAATTCTATGGGATGTGCAGCTGGATGTCGTTCCAGTTTTGGGCAGCGTGTACGCAAACCGCGTACCAAGAGCCGCAGTCGTATAACGTAATGACGTCGCGGTTAATTACTGGGGTCGCGTATGTGACACTAACGAGAGACTACCATATTACTTCCGCGAGCATGATTACGCATTACATGCGTGGACGTCGACGATTTTCCGATTCGACGCTTGTCATAATTAACAATAAGGGCCTGAAAGCTGTAAATGGACCATAAGTGGTTCAGTTTCGAAAATTTTCATGAAATCCGGAGGAAGAAGCAATGGAGAGGTATAAAAAACCGAATATCTTCAACGGTATGACCAAAAATGACAAATAAACGAATCGAAACAATTCAAAGCAAGATTTCGAAAAAAAGAACAAGCATTCAAACAAAAAATATAAATAGTAAAAAATGTAATTAAATAGTGACAAGAATAACAAAATTTATTTCCATATTCTAGAAACGAAGTCATTAATCAATTAAATCCTTAATCGACGTTTCTTCACGTAGATCTTAAACAGTTATATATATTCTTTGTGTAAAAAAAAGTTGTAAAAGGTGTCCCCACAGGAATATTTTTCGTGTTCCCTAATAGATGGCACTGTTCTCGATAGAAATTCAAAGAACAAAAATTTAATTTTGGGCGATTACACCATGATCTATCTTGCAATGAGAAAATTATTTTAGACAAATCCTACTTATTTTTATAGAAAGAATCTGAGTATGCAAAAAAACAGGGATGGGGGGGGGGGGTGAGGAGGTGTGGACCCCTCATATTATTCGATTAGTGAAATGTTTTTTTAAAAATAAATCTTAATTTTTGCATGTTATTTCAGGTTATTTGTTTGGGATAATGAAGCCGCATTCTGGGTACTTGAATTTTTAAATGTGTATATTAGCATTTTGAGAAAAGTTCAAACCGTTCAAAGTGGCAGCTCAAATAAGACAAGATTGCTAATATGTTCAAAAATTTTTTCTTTAAAAACTACTTTAAACAGACTAGATCAACATTGAAAAAGGAAAGAAAAAGAAATATGACGTTCAAAGATATTAAAGGAATACATTTTCCTTTTTTAAATTAATGGTTAAATTTTTCATTGCATTATTTTTATTTTACGCGTTCGATGAAAAACCATCAGGTGGATGGCTGTGCATCAGATAAATGAAGCGCAGTAAACAAAGAACAAGGAAAGCAATTAATCAAGGAACAAACTGCATGAAACTAGAGAAATGAATTACAATAAAATAAAAAACAAATAAACCGAAAAATAATAAAAATATGTCAATGAGATAAGCATAAACGATAATAAACATTTACGAAGCAGGAAATTAAATATTTACAAAAGCAATAGACCCAGATGAAACAACGTAAGGTCGTGACATTTTCCAGCTATTATTTCCATACCACCGGATTGGGGAGAAGGTAAATACATTTTTCAGTATGCCGTCGCTCCTTAAATATCCTGAAAACGTATGAGATTTCAATCTCGAGTTCGTCAGGTGGAAATTTGACGCTCTTTCGTGAAAATCCGATCGGATCTCTCTTCCAATTTTCGCGGCGAGCTTGAAAGCTCTGGAAAACAGCAAGAGGAAAAAAGAAGTTCGCAGTCGTACAGCTTCTGACGATGCCATTTGCTACTGAGCGAATGCTTGTCGTCCATCTCCTCTACATGCTATCCAATAAGGACCAACTGCCTACAAATTTTTTTTTACGATTGAATCAAAGTTCGAAAGCCCGAAGAAATGGTGCAGGAAAATAAAATCCTGAAAGTACAATTTTGTTCAATTGTTCAAGTGTAGCATGTATATCGAGACACATACGAAATGTCAAAGGGAAATAGTACAGTTTTTATGTTTCACGTGTAAACTTGAACTTATCGATTCCGGGAAATGCAAACACTTGCCGTGCGTTTCCGCCTGTGACCCCTGCCATTTAGTGGAAGGCGTCCTTCGAAGGGCAAGCATGACAAAACATTTATTACAACGTATATATTAATTTCGGGACCTTGAATTCGATTCATTCAAGGCTGTTTCAACTTTTACTATCTAGTCCTGACCTGCTTATTAATTTTTGCTCTCATTTGTAATCGATCCAGAGAAAATTACCTATTACAATTATGTCGAAAGTATTGTTTATGTTTTACGATGTCAGAGATGGAAATGGTTTCTTTTGTATTTTAATTTTTAGAGTTTGTAATTTTGAAGCTCGATTTTTGTAATTGTTTAATTCCAGTTGAAAGTATTTTTTACGTCTGGGTGTCGTTTCCAAAACAAAGTTTGCTATCATCTGAAATTATTTTCCTCTTAATATAAACTTTTTTATGCTATTCCCAATTAGGTACATTGGTCATACCATGCTTGAAGTTGGCGAATGTATAACATAAACCATTTTGTCCCATTAAATTACCTTTAAACGATTGTTACTAATGAAATAAAATGTTTCATTTTCCAAGCGGAGACTCCATCCGCCCCATCATAAGTAGTAACAGTCAGTTTCGCAATTTTTTGCGTTTATCTCGTTGCTCTAATAGATATTACTGCAAGGATTTTTAAATATTATTGAAGTATCTTGCAGCCATTGATAAAGTTGCAGGTTTTGAAAATACCTTGAATTTCATTCCTCAGTTGTAATAAAATGAGATAAACGCAAAAAAACTGCGAAACCGACTGTTACTACTTACGATGGGTCGGTTCGAGCAATAATGCAAGTGTTCCCTCAATTTTTCCTTATGGATCATTTCGGTATCAAAGGTATTTACAAAGAAGGTTTAATCTTGTCAATTGGAGACCTAGTAAATCAAGTACTTGATCATTCAAGATTAACTAAGATCAGTTTCGATCTAATAGGTCTGTTCAAGTATTATTAAGACTACTTTATTTATACACCATGTACGTTAGAAATGTTTTAAAAGTAATCGTCCTTAAAGATGAGTTATAAAAATAGTAAACACATTAATATTCCAACTTAACAACAGTAGGTTTACTGTATGCGAAGTCTAAGTTAGATAAGCATCTCACGAAACGTGCAAGAACTATTATCACTGACAAAGTACCCTAAAGTTTGTTAGCAGACTCTCTTGACCTGGAGTGTCTGAAATACCATGCATTTTCGAGAAAGTTTATTTTTAAGGAACGTCAAAAGGAAACAATTTGACAATGCTGCTCCAAAATATAAACGTCGTCTGCTGTAATCTGAATTAGTAACATTTTTTTTTAGTTGCTAAGGAATTTACAATTTGGAAAAAGAAAGGAGTTTGTCGAACATAAAAAGTACAACCAGTGGTTCAACGCTTTTGAATGGTTCCTTTTGGAATACGACAGATGTCGTATGATTCGGAAAAGAGAAAAAAGTATTGTGGATTGAAAGTAGCAACCACTAATACATATAATAGACGAAAACGCATCGACCACACGGTCGGTCTCGATAACGCATGGCTCCTTGGGAGCACCGAGAAAAGCGGGCGGTCGGGAAAACTCGTGGAAAATTGAGGGAAGTTGAGCAGACGGGTATCGAACCGAGTGGGTGAGGTACGAACTTTTTCGACTGGGAAGATTTACGACTTCGCATTCAACTCTGATCCCCCGTTTGATCTTTCATTTCGCCCGTTTCGCGGCGTTCTTATCGAGACGTTTCCCCTGGATTTTTTCGTCGGCTACGTTTCATTTATCAACTCTCTTTAAATACACCTGTTTTTAAAAAATTGTTACATTAAGGTTCCTCAAAAAAATGATTAATATTCTTTTTTACTCAAAAACCGAACTTGATGTCCAAAAGCAGGTGTTGGAAATTTTAGAGGTTCCTGGACCAATTTAGCTAATCCGAATTATTTGGAAATGAGATTGATGGAACATTATTAACGGGAAGCTTCCAAGTCGCTGGCAGCAAGTTCCTGATTCTCGGTTGAACGTGTAAGGGCATTCGTGTGGCGATTTACCGGCATGGCATCTCCCTAGCGTCGTGGTTAGATGCAATTTGACCTGATCTCGGGTAGCGCCCCCTCAAGGTGTTGTACTGTTCCGTTCGCCTGCTGCTGCAGATGTCGAGAGCCCGGAACAATTACGGAGTACATTATAACTGTAATGACGTACACGCATCCTGGGAGGCCGAGGAATGAGAATTATTAATGCCTACCGGATTACAATGGCCCGTGCCAAGCCGCTGTCCTCGGATATCGAGCCGTCACTCTCCCTAATTCGGCACATGAAATATGTATTTCACTAGTATACCAGATGTCCAGATACATTTTTGACGATTTAAACCACACTCGATGATTTTTTAACCCTAGAAATTTTTTAAAACTTAGCGTAGTATTGAGAAACTCGTGTTTGCTATCATTTCTTAATTATTTAAAATTAAATTTTGTAAAGTTCATCAATTCCATTCTCGAACAATAAGTTTGTTAATTTACCCTGAAACCTAATAATTCTATTGCTTGTGTAATATAATTTAAAAAATAATAAAAAGGTTAATACTCACGAGTATTGTTAATACTCATAAGTTTGGGGTATGTTTAAAGATAACATCTAATACCGCATTCGATTGTTTTATAACATTCTTAAAGTCCTGCATTTTACGTTCTAATCTAAGTAGTAACAGTCAGCATTACTATGAGCAAAACGAGGTGTAGCCTGTTACTACTTTAACTACATCGTTTTAATATATAATTTTCTATTTTCTTACGTGATAAACAATCGAATTTGTTTTTAGGTGTTACCTCGAATTTATCAGTTTCAGAGATTTCATTTTGAAAGCAAAAATCATCTATCGTGGATATCATCAGTCATCTTATCTATTGATATTCATTGTTGGCACATATTTTGGAACATCTACAATAAAACCGGTAATAGCTTCCGCTCTGAAAATGTTTTTATAACTGAAAACTGCCTTTTTACATGTACGCCTTCATTGTATTTCAATAAGATTTATTCTAATATCAATATCTACTTTTCTGTAAGTAGTAAGTAATTTTTAATATGCCTTCCCAAAAATTGTGTTTATATACATAGGAGTCCTTTTTACAATATTGTATAACTTATAATTATATATCTCTCATAATTTACACTGAAAAATACGCTCACTAAGGTGTTTTCTATACACAAGCTACATATTATCTCTTCTTCATTTATCAGGAACGTATCCCCCCTCTCCTCATTCTCTCCTTCGCTATTCTCAGTAAAATGTTTCCTTCATTGCTCTTACACATTCTTGGCACTCCCTTCACTCTTTCATAATTCGCACAATCCTCCTTTTTTTACTCATGCATTTCTATGTATCTTTTCCTCGAAATTACACATTAATTCTCGGTTCCCTCTCTCCCACTTTCTCTTACATTCTTATATTGTATTGTTATGAAATATTACCTATCCAATGTTGTTTATATATTTTCTTTAGGGCCTTCCGCCCACAGCATAATAAACATGATAGGATGACCACTCCCCCCTTTTCACTTTCTCTCTCTCTCTCTCTCCATCTCTTTATCTTTCTCTCCCTTAGAATCGTTTATTATATTGTTATGAAATATTACCTGTACAATACTATATTTGTCTTGGGACCATGTGCCCATAGCATAATAAACATTATCGACCCTCTCTTTCTCTCTTAGAATTTTGTATTATATTGTTCTGAAATATTACTGGTATAATACTGTTTGTATATTTGCTTTGCGGTCTTGTACCCATAGCATAGTAAACATTATAGACTCACTCCTCTCCTCCTCTCTTCTCTCTTTCTCCTTCTTGGAGTCTGATATTACATCATTATGAAATACTACCTGTCCAATACTATTTGTATATTCGCTTTGGGGCCTTGTGTCCATAATAAACATTATTGTATGTCTCTCTCTCCCTCCCTCTCTCTTGACAGGTTCATAATGTCCATTAATCTAAATCCCCTCCCATCCGCATTTAAAAATCTCCATTTTCCTTTACCTCTCACATACTAGCATTCGCTCCATAAATGTTTAATATTTTCCCTCTCTTTTGCATACAATGCACATATTACATCCTCATAATTATTACTGGAATTTTTCCTTCATATCTCTTATTTATATATATTGGTACTCTCTCTACCCTTCCGTAATTCGCACAATCCCCTCTGTCTTATTCATCCACTTCTATCTACATATCTTTCCTTCGACCTTTCCCATTTATTCTTTCCCCATTTATTCTGGTGTAAATTTCTTTCTACACTTCATTCAATTTTAACACTTATAGTTTTGTATTCAAATGTTTATGAGAATGAATCTATAAATGTTATTTGACCATATAGTAGACGGTGTTTCTGCTAAAATTCAAGCTGATTTTAAGAATCGCCTGTAAAAATACAGACAAAAATACTCAAAATGTTAGATTCAAAATGCAAGTGTTGAAAAATATTTAAAACCGGTGGATTTTTGTAAATGACGTAAAAAAAAATTTAAAATAGGTAGATTTTGATGTCATACCAAAACAAGATTTGCATGTATGTCTAAAATAGATTAAATTATTTGCTTAATTTTGAGTTTTGTGAATAGGATTGCAACTTTCAGCGAGATCAGAGACTTTCATATACTTAGTTCTAGACTAATCCACTTATCGTCATATTTCCGAGTAAGTTCTGAGAGTTAACTATTTCTGAAGAAGGTATTTAACCGGATTTTCGAAAAAAAATGTCTAAAATACTGTTATATTTTTTGAACATTAGACATATTTTATTTCAGAAATCATACATTTTTGGTTCGGAATTCTGCAAGCAATCAAACAAATATTTGTCTGGTTCGAAAACTTTAAATTTCAAATTGTTAACAATATTTTCCAATAACAATAAAAAAATTCCCTCATGGATGATTTTGATTTTTCGACTTTTTTTGATCTAAAAAAAGAATGTTCTTTTACTATGTTTAAAATTTGGATTTTTGGTGATTTTTGTACAAGCGTGCTGTCGAGATTGTTAAAGTAGAAAAATGTATCTTTTTGTAAAATATTGAAAATATTTTATATGCACTCTCTTGGTTTAAAATTCCTCTTTCCAGAACTCGGGGATAGCATTTGAATATAACTTCGGCATATATGAATTATACATCATCCGGAATTTACGAATGAAGACATTTTTGAAATTGTGATGTTTTGAATAATGGTTGTGTCGTTAATAAATAGTCAATAAATATTATGTATTTAATTGGTATTATCAACGTTTTGAGAAGTTAGGAATAATTTAAAATTTAGGTAATTTTTTTCATGAGAATGTATTTTAGAAAGGTATAAAATAATTGATCTGCCAGTAGTCTAAATTTAATTAGTTACCCAAGATTATTACTCAAGAGATGATTATTAATTTTATCATTTAACATTCACCAAAAACAGTTTTTGTGTTTTATTTACTTAATCATAATTAAATATAGTGTCGTTTTTAGCATTTTTTGTATTTTTTATAACCTAGAATTTATCCACTAAAACGTATTTATGTCCGAAATTGTGATAACTATACAAGAAACTTAGAAATTAAATTCTTTCCTTTCGAATGTGGGCTGATGATTGATTGTGTAATTCGAATGATGCGATCGTCGAAAGAAGTCCAATTGTTCAGAGATCTCAACATGGTACGCCATTAATCTATCACCAGTGCCAGATCCTGTAGAATTTATCTTTTCTTTTAGCTAACTTTTGTAACTATTATTTCAGTTCGTAAAATAACACAAAGTGAATGTAATGATTAAATAGTCTATGTTATAGCTATGCCATTTTCCTAACCATAAATTGACGTTCAAGAAATAAATATAATAGTTGTTCGTAAAGTTAGATAATGTGAAATATCATTGACGCTTCGTAGATAGAAACTCACAGGAGGAATTTTAGTCCCGAGATTACTACACGTCGTTTCTAGACACGCCATCGTGTATATGTCGCACGTAAAACGATACTCCTTAGTACAAAGCTTTCACCTTTACTACTAGTCGGCAATGCCAGAAGTATCTGATTGCTTTAGCTAGATTCATCCACTGAATAACGTGAAACTCTTGAATAATAGCTCGGCTAATTATTTAATTAAGTCGTCACACTCGGATCAGTTTTCAGACATGAATTTTATTCTTATCGTGACATGCAATTCTACTTTTCGAACGAGTGTCGTGTACGCGACAATAAACGTCAGTTCCTGTTTTGTAGGTGATAAACTTCCATTTAATTGTTTAGCCTTTAAAACTTGGTATATCGTATTATATTCAAAACGCAAATGTAAAACAAAGAATGTTTAATTTTTTTTGGAGCCTATTATTGGTTTGAACCCACTAACACATATTTTGAACTCATCTTCACGATTTTCTGCCTGTTATACACCTTTGTTTTTATCTAGGTACCATCTTTGGAGTTTTTCCTCATAAAAAATGACTCTTGAGTATTAATGCCTGACAAAAGTTGCCTTTTTTACTTATAACGAGTTACCTACATATTAAAATACATCTTTTGTCTTTTTTATTAGCATATTTGAACAATCACCTAATTTTCCGTCTAAGTTAATGCAATATTACTCGCAACTATTTTAAAGTAGAAAAATTGTCGTTTGATGAGACTTTAATATTTTAGTAATATTTTAACCTCTTTAATCCTGACAAAGTAGATACGTCAACTTCAGCTCAGTCTCCCGAATAAAAATATGTTTTTAATTATTGAAAGATACCTTTCCTGCTATTTTCTAGTCTTCTCCATAGATTTTCGTTGAGAAATTTGCAAAAAAATTAATATTTATGCAAACATTTTTCGAAATAAAATAAAATGTGATGCGACTGTTGAACAGGTATTTTTCAACATTTAAACAAATTCTTTTTGTTGGAGAACCTGAGTAATTTGCGGTAACCGTCTTTTTAGTTTTGGTATGAAAAGGGTTCAAACATTATTTTGAGGTATCTTCACTTTTTTATTTGTCATACGTATTTTAGGTAGGTGATATCTTTGGAGACGTTGCCTTTTTTATTACACACGAATTACGAATCTTTTTAAACCTTATTACATTGTATTATCTGGATAAAATAACGTTTTAGTAAATTGACATATCAAAGATTTCCCCAAGTAAGAGCAAAAAATCGTTTTACTTTTTTGGAAGCCATAAGTCCTTTTTTTAAGTTTTTTGTCTTTCTATCCATTATATAAATAGCTAGCTTACAAAACCTTGTTATCCGTAAAAAATGAATAGAAATCAACACCCAGAGTAAATTTCAAATCGTAACGAAAAAATTGAAGTTTATGATTGTACGGCTGTTAATTATTTTTAACGGACGTTATTAAAAATATTTGATACGAAAAATACTTTTGAAGTTAAAATGAGCATATCGAAATTTCTTTAGGATAATAGGCAATTTCACAAATACTTAAGAAATAAGGCGAGATATATAGCCGAGACTTATTTGAGCTTATTTCTTCATCTTTTCGCGCTATAACTTCACATTTCGTCTTTATCCTTTTTCGGGGCGACTCTGATCGGATCTCTATACGCCCCGTTGGACATGGAAAAATGGATGCCCTCTTTACCGACGAACGAGTCTCCCGTAACGAGATATCGGGTGCGAATGTCTCGCAGACCTTTTCGTCTCCATCTTCCTGAAAGCCTCTCATTTATATCGGGACGATGTTTCTAAATTACGGGTAGACTGTCCATTACTTTCGCGCCAACGAAATTTTCTCCACAATTGCTTTATTTCCCACCTTTCGTCGTTTTTCACCCCTTAATTACAATAATTTCTCAGTCTTTAAAATATTACCATCAAATAAGATTAAATATTTCTCAACGCTAGTTGCCGATTTTATTGATCTCGAGTTATTGTGAATTAAGTGGCTACATTTGTGATCGAGCTTGACTATATTGGCAAAATTCACGCAGCAGGTGATGGATCGGGGATTGAAAAGGCGATTAAATTATCTAATAGCTATTTCATTCAGCTCCAACAAAATTGCCTGGATCTGTGTCAATGGCTGGAACACGACGTGCTTTATGTACCGATAAGCAATAATCCACTAACAAGATAATTACCATATATAATTTAACTTAAAAAGTCCTTACTTATTTAAAACATAAACTACTATGGTGGGTGTTTTCTTTAATAGCAAAATACAACTATTTTTAATGCTTTGATTCGTACAATCATTGATTGTACCCATAATGACATTTCCCTCGGAATTAATTAGATTTTTATAAGTGCTTTTAATTTCCTTTTCCTGAAATACAATTATTTTTATAATCAGCAGTAGACCAAATTACATTTACGTATAATTTACGGCTGATTATTCTGCAGTTAAGCCGGAAACTAATTTTTTGAGGATTACGATCGTATATTGTTGCGTACACGCGTTAATACAAATTGCATCTGGAGAGGAAAGGAGTAGAAGGAGGTAATTGAACGAAGCTTAAAACGAGACCAATTAAAGGGAATGAAATATCTCTCTCAATATCGGCGATAATAATGGACTCGATAAAAGGGTTTGAATTATTTATAAGATAATGAGGTAATATTCCGCAGTGTAATTTTAACATAATTTACAAGACTTTCAAAGTAAGCGGTAAATTATTATTAAAGTTTAATGGGTTTTTCGATCGTTGTTAAGGCATTCTCAATGCGTAAGACGTATTGCCGTTTGAAAGGAATTCTGTCGAGGACCGCTTTTCTATATTGTTCGATTTATGTGTATTTTATTCGAATAAACTGCTTTGTACGATTCATTCGCTTCACATCGTTTAAAGGATTTCGCAGAAATTTATCGGCGTTTTAGACTCGTTTATTTCGTGAATATACTTATCTATCTTTTTTAATCCATTACAATATTTATTTACGTGATTTTGTATAATACGAGATATAATTTCGAAATTTTTAGAAGTACTCGTAATTTAAGAATAAAAAGACATAAGCAATGATGAGTACGAGTAAAAGCGATTTCTGCCCTTAATGTGGAATCTCCAAAACTGATAAATTCGGTTACAATATCACGAGAGTTAACACGCAAGTAGTATAAGTAGTAACAGTCCGAATCGTCAGCCACCAAAGACGTTGCGAAATGCTATTTTGAGTAATATTTTTTTAATTTAGTTTTTTGTAATTTTGTTATTTTCCGTAGTATTGCATTTATTACTGTTAATGCATTGACTATTTAATTTATTACATATAATAAAGACTACACGTAATTAAATATTAGTTGTTTCAATTTTGGGTATAAAATTTACACTCTATTCTAATCTAAAAATAAATATTTAAATAAGAAGACTCCTATACTTCTATACTAATTTATCCGTTGTGCTTTATCTGTTTCCTTTTGTGTGCTTTCTTCGAAGGAGTTCGTTTATTAATTCTAAATTAAATATTTCGTAGCTATTCAAATTTAAACCATCTAATAAATCGTACGAAATATTTTAATTATACAGACTATATTTCTACAATGAAAATTGTTTCAATAATAAAATTATGAATGAAAATAATTATAATTATTGCTAAATAGCAATTAATTATTACTGTTGATTTTCATTTTTTGTGATAATGCTGAATTAATTTTTATTAATACAAATAATTAGTTGTTATTAAACAATAATTAAAATTCTTTTCACTACAATAATTAATAAATATTAAGTCAGTAATTATTATAAAATAACATTAATAATTCTGAATGTTTCATATCAATCAATTTAATAACCATTTGCATCCCTTTACAATCTTTTCCTTCACCTTGAAAAACATTTCTTTTCACCTTACCAAACCTCCGCTTTTCCTAGTATTTATATTTCCTTTTCTCTAAATTCCTCGCTTCTAGTCCAGCTCTCTCCAATCTCTCTTGCCTATTGGTCTTCTTTCCTTTTCTTTCTCTTCCATCTCTTCAGCACTCTCCAGTATCCTTCTCTTTCACTTTCCTTCCAGTTCATCAACAAATCATTCTTCCTCCGCCTTCTCCCCCCAACTTTCTTCAACTTTTCTCCATTTTCCCACCTGGTTATCTAGAAACCCTTCTTCCTCCTTTCCCCTCCATCTTTCTCTAACCTTTCTCCAACTTTTCTCCAACCTTTATCCAATTTTTTTCCGACTTTTCTTTAACGTTTCACTGACTTTCTCCAATTATTATCTCTTGCAGCTCGTCGATTTTCATCGTCATCATGATTCTCGTCTTCCTTTGTGTATAAGTTTCATCATCCTGCTCCACCCTTTCTACTTTTAATAGTTCTCCCATATTCTTGGTTATTCTCCATCTGTCTTCCGTAATTTCATATTTTATCATTTTTTCTTCCTCTCTTTCATTTCCTTATGCCAATTTTACTAACTCTAGTAATAACTAATTGCACAATAACAAAAATGAATGTGTAAATAGTGTGATTGACAAAATTTCTCAGGAACTTAACGGCCATTTGTATAAACTTATCTATTTTTTAAAATAAAAAAGCTTATAGAAGTATATACATCGTTACACTAATTCTACGAGCTTCTTTCTAATACACTACAGTTGAGCTTTCTTTGAAGTAGATTATTGGAAAATGCTGGTTGAAAATGCGGTCCCTTCAAGTTTACCGAAATCGTATTCGGGTCGAATAAAAATAACTTTTAACAATTATAATATTTCATTATGACATCTATACGTTAAAGTTCAGCAGTAATTATAAAAAAGAAATAGTGAAAGGAATATTATTGTATGGAAATGAGATATGGGGATACAGAGAATGGAAGGAGAGGGAAGTGCTTTATGAAAAACATCTTAAGAGGATTTTAGGATTAGAAAGGGTAACACTGCGGTACATAGTAAGAGAGGAGTTAAAAAGAAATAAAAGGTGGGTGGATGCGGGATGGAGGGCCAGAAGGTTTGAGGAAAAACTAGAAAAAGGAGAGGAATAGGAATGTGGAACGAAGTGCATAATGGAAAAGAGAAAGAAGCCTAAAATAATGATAGTCACGTGAATGGACAAGAGAGAGAGAGTTGAGGAGGAGGAATTATTTATGAAGGGGAGCCACGAATGAGGAAGTTATAAATGAATAGGAAAAGAATAAATAGGAGCGCTTGAGGGAAATAGATATAGAAATAGATAAAAAAGAGAGGAGAGAAATTGAGAGGGCCCTAGTCATGTGCGAGTTATGAAAGAGTAAATGGGGTATCATTGTATATCAAAATATGTTAGAGAAATGATGGGAGAAGACTGATGAGAATAGCAAGGTGATGTGGAAATGAGGAAAGGGGGAATAAGTACTGGATGAATGATGATAAGAAAAAATATACGTTATATGCAAGAGAGAGAGAAAATGTTGAGCAATTAAGGAGCAACTGCGAGTATGGGAAGGAGAACGAAATAAAAGGTATGGATGTATTAAATAAGGATGGAAGAGGAATCAGATGGATGGAGACGATAGAGCGAGTTAGGAAAAAGAGAACGAGAGAGACGGCGAGACAGATAAACAAAAATGATGGTACAAAAAAATCAAATCATATGCATGTATATTTTGTTATTATAAATTGCTTGATATTAGACATTAATTTGGTTTAAGAAGTTGGAACATTAAGCATGTTAATTAGAAAAACATAATGTATATCAAAATGCAACTTTTTCATATTTGCTTAATGTTTAATCTAATAAAAATAAAACAGAGAAGCAAAAAGTAATTCGCTCCACTATAAACCTAATTATTATTGTAATATACAATTTGTAAAATGTGGAAAATGAAAGTTAATGTAGTGAAATATGTAATATCGTGGCGAGGCAAAGTTTTAAGTAGTTCAAGTAGGGCGCGGACAAACACAGCTGTCACGATGGCAGTAGTATGTGTCCGAGCAGGCCCGGACGGGTGAAATTGAAATTTCTACTCTGTCGTTACTCACACCGCAACCGGAAGGGCGATGTTCATCGTAATAGACATTGTAATTTCTACCCTGTAAATAGAAACGAGAATTGCCACGTTGGACAGCCTCAGAGGCACTTCTCCAAATGAATATTTACATTTACCCGTGGCGTAGCTTCGTCAGAGCAAAGAAGGTTTTAAATTTTATGAGAGATGCTCTGCAAAATTTCAGTTTTAAGAAACCTTCAAGTTTATAAGTAAGAAATTATTCTACCTTCGTGGTGTTGGAGAATATTCATATAATCTTTTTAACGTCTCAATACTGTTTTGCACATTTTTATGGAATTACTTGGCTCTTCGTTAATATTGCTGAAATAAGTAAAGAATTGTACATTTACAAATTTAGTATCTTTTAGTATTACTAACACGAGATCTGCGAAACAGCGGTAAATTCGTACAGTTTAATCTTTAAAAGAATACGCTCTAGCATATCTTTTGGACTTTTTAAAACGGATCGTCGTCGTATAATAGAGATTAACCAAATTGTGAAAAGTGAAAGATTATACAATGAGGTAAAATATAATTCAATGTTAGTATATTACCGACATGACAGTCGCTTTTGCCTTGAATGTGCTGACATGCGCTACTTAAGCGGGATTAAAATATGATTCCATGCCATTATGTGCGAAATCAAGATTAACTCGTTTAAAATCTATTCTACTCGGGTTTTATGGATTAAAAGAGACGAAAAACTTCAGATACATTTCGTTGGAAATAACTTATTTTAAATTCCTGTGGCATTTTCTAACTGTATCAATTAAAATATATTTTATAAATAAATTTTTCTCATGAAATAATCATTCAATGGCTTATTGCTTTTTTTATTAATTGTCCTTATACATTCTTTGTTCTGTTCTATTCCCTTTCGTATTCAACAAATTTCTTTCTCTGTATAGCGTTTTGTTTTTATTCTCACTGCGAGAAATTGTTGAATTAAGAAGCTCAAAGAAACTTTGTAAATTTACAAGATTTTCGGATTTCTTTGCATTTTAAACAGTGAAATAAGTAACTATTGGATAATTAGGCTATTATTCAGAAGTTGAAGATAAGATATAAAGGTCAGATTATTTTAACGTTAATGAAAATGTGAAATACTATTTACTCTTCATTTCAACATAAATGAGCACTTTTATAAGATTACTCAAAATAAAACCATAAAAACATGATAATTAAACATTTAAAAAAATATTTTCAAATGACGCCATTGAATTATTTGAAAGTCGTGAAAGTTTCTGCTATTTATTTTGACTAATTAAATGTATCTATTAGCACTATCAGAGCATAGTTGAATTATATTCATTAAATTGAAAATAATTCTTATTATGTTACAAACGTATGGTACCGTTATAAATGTTGTTTTATATTGAAGAAGTGTAATTAATAATTCTAACAGAAACCCATTCTTAATTAACGTAAATATAATCAATTTGAATTAATATATTCTCATATAACTTTACTCAAAAATGAGAGCTAAGCGATAATATTACATTGATAGTCAAACTACGCTTGAAACTTTAAGGTACTTGAAGTAACTTCTGATTTCTCAGATATCGTTGATGAACCCTGTAATTAACATAAGTGCATTCCGATCAACGATGACGGTTTAAGATGCTAATCTCTTGCTGAATTAGTTTCATAACACTAATATTATTTAATATGTTACCAAAATATTATTCTCGCATGGGTTTTATTAATTAATTTAAAGGTTGCTATTGTACTTAGATTACAATTATTAAATTAAAATGTATTATTGTGTATAAGTTTCATATATTTATTAACATTTTTTTAACGAATTTAGTTTATATTTGCATTGGGAATCAACATATTGAAGAATTTATGCAAAATCTCCGATAGTTTAAAACTGGGTACAAATATTGAATTTCCACACTGGGCAATCGACGATGTTTTCCTGAAGTAAAACAAGTCACGGATACATAATTTTACTATCGTTCGAGAGAATCTAATACATTAACATAATATCGAGCTCATTTATCATGGGCGTATCGATACAAAGTACTAAATTTAAAAAAGCTGCAAACGCGAATTTAACACGAAACATTCATTACTTTTTCTGTCATTTTACTTATGAATAGATACCTTATGAATCATTTCTTTGGATTGTGTCACAATTGTACAAAAATTAATTTTGTTTTTTTTCTTTTTGATCTGTTTTTTTTTTCTATGAATTTATTTTTTAATTTCTTATCTTTCACTTATTCTGTTAATTTCTTCACATTGAGTAAAAACTGAATTAATAGGTGCTGAATTATTCGCTTTCTGTAATTTTTAGTTTTATTTTTTAAATGTTATTGTTGGGTTTTTTCATTTCTGATATTTCTATTGTAGTCATTTATTCCCTTTTTTCATCCATCGTAATTTGAGATGTTCAAATGTCCCACCGATCTGACTGTTACTACTTTAGATGTCAGTCTTAACCCGTTTCGTCCTATAACAAAATTTGTCACCGCTGTCCATTAAATGTTACATTCCATTATTTAAAAGGGACTAAAGTATATATCCGACTAGTATCCAGAATGCTCTTTCGCGGCCAATTTACACAAAATAATAAATTATGGTAAAAATATCTTAAATAAATTCTAAATTTTCATAGTGATTTAAACGAAAAAATTAAAATTTATATGGGAAAACAGATGACACAAGACTGGAAAAATGCATATAAACTCGATAAATCTCCGTAATAAAAAGATGATAGAATTGATATTAAAATTAAAAATGAAGGCTTTTTGATGACAGTTTAAGTAGTTTTTCGGAAATCTGATTTCAAAAGATTTCTTTCACGTTTTCATGCACATAAAACTTTTTTTATATGTTTTTGGAATCACTGATTACGAATCCGAGCTCAAAATTTTGAAATTCAAAATCGCGTATTGAATATGCTGGACAAAATATCATAAAATATCTTGACTCGAATGAAACCAGATAAAAATTGTATTTCAATAATATTTTCAGATTTTACTCATCGAAAATAACGCATCATATATACTCACTCAATCTGTTAAAAACATAAGCAGATACAATTTTTACAACTGTAAGTGAATCATTATTTTCGGAAATAATAGTTTAGGAACTCCTTTTCTTACGGGAAATTCTTTTTCATTCCACCCATAGATAAACGGTGTATTATTTTCTCGTTACACTGCGAAGAAAGTTAGTGTATTTTTACTACGTGTCACGTTGGAAATAAATCGATTCTCGTTTCACGCAGTAAAAGTGTTAGCAGTGTGTAAGACTACTCTCGATAACAATTTTGAATTATGAATTACATACATAATTTTGTCGATAAGAAAAACAACACAAAAATACAATACATTTAAAAACATTGAAAACAGAGGAACTAAAAAAAATATATAGCAAGAAAACATTTTAAAAAAATTAAAAAGTAAAAATGCATACATACAAAAATAAGAAAAATAAATGTTCTTAACAGATTCATTAATTCTTTTTATAATATAGGATAAATGAATACATGTGATACGTTATTTTGCACGAGAACATCATTTGTTTTAAATACTAATTTGTAGATTTTTAAATGAGCTTTCTGATAAAAATATTCATTTAAAATTGTCTGCAACATAATGGCCGAAAAACTGAAAAATAAAATTTGTATTAACTTTTAAAAACTTTGACCTATTTTAAAATTCTTAAAGAATGTTAAGGGACCATTTTTTTATTGTAAAATACATGGTATTTTCAAAAGTTTGTGCCGAATACCACAAATACACGAAAAAATGCATTTTTAAAGAATTGCTGAAAAGAATGCTCCTGAACTATGTATAAAGTAATGTTACTCAAGGGTCTTCTAGTTTCCAGATTCAGGCTCGATTATGTCCGCTTCTAGCTATTAGAGGCCGATGATTTTTTTTTATTTTCGAGGTAATTAATAATCCTTTTACATAAAATTATTCAAATAATGATAGGTCTATACAATATGTATAGAAATCAGAAATAAATTTATTTTTATTTCTCGACAAGATCTACGATATTCATTTATCGTTTCATTTGCTGCGTTCATTATTTTATCGCAAGGAAAAACCATTGTTAAGGTCAATTCTGATCAAGTCATTCAGCGGTCATTGTTAAAGTCCCGAATTTAATATAGAGAATTTCGGTAGTATAAGTAGTAATAAACCGAAAAGTTATTGTTCGCAGCACATGTTGACTGTTACTACTGATGTTAGTGTTTCTATATAAAATTCCCTACTTCAGCAACGATTTTTTCCTTTATCTCACGTTATAAAACAATCGAATTTTCTGTTAGATTTTAGTTCTCATTATAGTCTAACCAAATTTATCAGTTTGAGAGGTCTCGGGCATCCTTTGCCATTTTGGAATGAAGCGGGTTAACGGCACAAGTAGTTAGGGCCATAAAAATATCGACAAACAGGAATAAAAAGATAATATAATTTATTATGGTGATTTATAAGTAGGCTATTTTTGAATGATTATTTGACAATACAGAGGTAAACAGTGAGGGTGACAGAACAAATTATCACATTGATAAAAAAAATACACGACAAAACAACTAAACAAAAATTACACAAATTACACACTGCCTAACAAAAAAAAATGCAGTGACAAAAATACTCACGAAAAAAAAACACGTTTTTTACTATTTAATGGTGTTTTTCTGTCATTGGGCCTGTTTGTCCTAGTCCCTTTTTGGCGCCACGCCTTTTTACTATAGTATTTCTTTTTCACTGTGTCCTTTTGTCGTATATTTTTGTCGAATATTTTTTTGTTTCTGTCTTTTCGTCATATAACCAACAGTGAGCCATTGCAAAAGAAGACATCGAAGAGAAATAGGAAATATTTTAGATGTAGATCTGCTATTTTTCCTTTTTATGATAATTCAAGAGGTACATTTCCACGGAGTCGTAGCGACTTCTTTGCATATTACATGCATTTTCTATGATAATATAGTGTGACAAATCGACTAGACGGCATAATTCTTTATTCTCTTACGACAGCTTATAAACAGGGGATCGATAAATTTCACATACACTTTTATTGTAATATTTAAACGCTGGTATCAGGAATAATAAAAGTTTGAGAGAATTCCTCATCTACATTCTATGATCTTTACTGGCAACATCTTGCCATCGAATGAAAAATGGCTTCTGAATGAGAATATTTTTATATTAAGAAAGGAGATTCGTATATCATCGATACGAGACATATCGTTGCTTTCAGATCGTACAGGAAACGTGTATTACGTGCTCGGAGCTTACGGAGCTTTATTTATTTTTACCGCTCGGACTGTCGAGAGATGCGGACGTTTTCTCCTACTACCCAGAAAACGTTTCTGCCATTGTCAGCGATCGTTATCTTGCGACTTCGTTAAGACCCAGACGATAATTGCGCTTTAATGAGGTTCTCGCGCTAGTCAAATGAGGCTTTAAAATTAAACTATTTAGCAACTCGCTAATGTAGTATCCGATTCATTTAATTTTTATTGTCGTTTTAGAGGTTGCGAGAATTTTCTGACGAATAATTTATTATTTTAATGTCACCTAATTATATCAATTTTATCTTAAAATCTAAATTTAATATTCATTCGACATCTCTGAATTGCTCATAATACTGACCAACATAATTATACGTTTTGGACCTGAAAATGAAGGAGCTAGCAACATTTCTTTTCGTGATTCATCTTTTAGAAAAGTGACGTTAATTGTGTCAATACTCGAGTTTTTCAGCATATTTTCATTCATTCTGTAGCAGAAGAGATTTTTTTTAGCGAAGTATAATTTTCCAAATATTTTTTTATGATACAAAATATTGCGCTGAAAGAATTTTCCTACCAGGTTGCATTTCCGAAAAAAGTGAGGTTAAATGTGACAAAACTTATTAAAAATTTTAAAATACTTTAGAAATTATACTTCGTTTGCAAAAAGAAATCCCTTTGGCTACAAAATAACTTGAGAAGTTTAATCAGAAAATAATGCAGTTTCTTCACATAAATTTTTTTTCACACATTTTAAAATGACTACAAACACAAAAAAAAAAAACACTTTTGGCTTTTAAAATTGATACACAGGATTTCTTCTTTTCATGCCATCAGTTTTTTGGGAGTTGATGCCAATATTTTCACTCTATCAAGTTCGTAAAATGCCTAGTGCTGCTTTTGGGCAAAACAATTTTGTTTTTTGTCTGGTGTTCTATTTTTTTTGATGTCCAATGAAATTGGATGAAAAGGTTATGGTACATTTTTCTTCCTTACTTACTTCCATTTTCCATAACATCTTCTATGTTCGAGTTGACATATTGTCAATGTTTTAACATTTTAAATTCCTGTTCGTAACAAAAATAGATCTTAGCACTGTTTAATTGTCCAATCATTACGTTTCTGAACCTAGTTCGACCTCTTAAAATAATTAAATGCGAAATGTCGTAAATACCTTGATAGTCGAACGTAAATTAAAAATGGCTTTCAATTTTTTAAATTCTCTGTACGAATCACTACTTTAAAAATACTTTTCGCGTTCAGATTGAGTTATAGATGCAAAATTCAATATCGTAAATAAATTGAAATTTGTGTTTTGAGTAAAAAAATTATGACGTTCAAACAGACGTATTTCTAATAATGATTACAAAGTTCGAACATTAACTGCATTACCAACAGTAAGCAAACAACAGTTTCAAACAAAAGTGCGTTAATTTTCCAGAATTCTCACATAAATGATAATAATCATATTCGCAACTAGCACTTCATAAATATAATATGGTAACGCAAAACTCCTGAACAAATATCGAATTCCCTGATTAACAGAACTTTGTTTAAACACGCCGAACACTTTAAAAGCAGAGCGAATTCATTAATCGTACTTTATCGTACGTAATGTACATATATTATTAACGCGATAATGAGTTACTTCATCCGCTGTGATTTATCGATTCCAAGCATTAAAATTCAATATATGATGTCATAATTGAATCGATCTTTTGTGTAAATTACACTTCCTCTCCGAATTTTAAATATGAAACGGATTAAAGAGACGTAACAAGCTGTTTTGTATATTTTACATTTCATTTATTTATACTTTTATTCTTTATGGTTAATTATAAAATAATTGTGATGAACTTGACAGTTATATACATTTTAAATTTAAACTTTTTTAACATTTTTTCTCAGGTTATAAAAGACCAAATGTATTTAAATTTAATGAAATTTGTCCGTACTTTCTAGTGTTAAAATGCCCGGAAAAACATTGTTTGAAAATACGTTTTCTCAAGCTGGAAATTTTAAAATAAATAATTGAAATAACCGCATTAAAAAAATTAAGTAAAATCAAAATTGAAGTATCGATGACAAAATTTGAGGACATAAATTTGTTATTTCAACAAATTCGTCCTCCATTTTGAACTTTTTAAAGCTTACTTTAAATTAGGACTCAGAGATTAAAAAATTCTTTTTGAACAAAATAATCTATTTTTGCAACCATTTTAAAATTTAATATTTTTAGTTTTACCTTCTTGTCCAATTATTTTTTAGAGCAATGTTAATACTTGTTTAACAAATTCTGATGTGGGAAATTATAAAAAATAACTATGTGCTAAAAGAAATGTTTAAAAAATTGTGATGTATCGTAAAGGACAATTAATAATGCGGAATTGTACAGACGAAAAGTCACAAAAAACAAAAAGGTAAAAATATAATTAAAAAAAAAACACATAAATGCTTTTTTACTTTTCGCACTTCAGCAGACTTTGCTTGACACTTTGCGAGGGTTTTGTGTAAGACAGAGGTACAAAAGCGATCCTATTTACCCATCCCAAGAAATTCCTTTTGTCGAATAGCCCCTAAGTCTTAGGAATTTCCGTGGGCTTAACCGAAGCTTTTTCGCTCGTTGCCAACACCTAATTAGATTGTCGCGGTTAACGGTTGTCGGGCCGCCTGCCGCACTGATTGGTTACGAAATATGGCGTCGGTTGACCTTGCCACACTCTTCGTAAAGTGAAACTACATCAAAGGGAATAGAAATTTTCAAGAAATGGTAACAGCCAATTTTGGTAACGATATTCTTGAAACATAAAAGCAATATTTCATAGTTGATTAAATTTAACCGTTAGAAAAAAACTGATAAAAATATCTGCTAAATGTCGAGTACTATATCATTTAAAAAAATTATATAAAAAATGGAAAAGACTAAAGATGCAAATTTTATCGAACATAAAAAGGTTAATAGCTGCATCGTAAAATATCCATTAGGGTATATTCACATCCTTTTAGTACATCTTATAAAAAATATCGAATACAATTTTAGAAAGTACATACCCTGCTTTATTATACGTCGATTTACATACGATCTGGATGAATAATTAACAAGTCATAATATTTGATTTTATTTATAAATTTTCTTTTCATTATTCAATGGACTATTAAAATTGTGGATAAAAACTGTGGAATTATTTTTCTAATACTTCGCTCTTGACACAGCTGCACAAAAAACGAAAGCGTCGATAGCTCGGTGAAAATTCATAAGAGAAAATTACTCTCGCTATTAAGAATGTAAATTTTTTCATGAACGTAAAAAAATAGAAGGTTAGATACACGGTCGAATGTCGCATATATGAATAAACAATGGCTCTGGTATTTGCGAAAATATTTTTCCAGCTACGTCCACCGCGACGATGGCAAACGAGCATCCCCGGGGGAATACTCACGTACGGGAATATCCCCATGCGGCGAATCGAATGCGCTATATGTTTCGTGAGGAATCCCGACAATTTAGGAAAGGACACCGATTCAGATGTAAGGTAATTATCCAATTAATGGTCTCGTTTGTCATGGAACGTGTCTTGATTTTAGTCGAATGCGACTAGTGATTAAGTCTTTTAATAATTAACTAAAAATTAAAATAATAAACTTAGAAAAATGCGTTGGTTAAATTTATATCAAATTTGATTTTTTTTAAATTACTTTTTATCTTCAGAAGACGAAAATCCTTGAACTGATCAAGTGGATTAAATATTAGACAGATTCTGCAAGGTTTAGAAAAAAATCATTTAAAATAAAAAAAATTGTTCATATAAAATGAGCTGGGTGCAAGTTAAAAGAAAAGATTTTTCGTTATAGATAAAAACATTAAAATTATCGCAGAATTACTCATAATATGTTTGGGTCTCTGGTTAAACATCAGATGAAGAAGGACTTTGATGATGCTTGAATACTGTCAAATAAATATTTCTACTTACAGGCCTTTTCAAATCATTTATGAACGCTATAATTAACCCATTAACGCTCAGACGGACGTATTTTCAGTATCGGTTTGAACATCGATAATTTGCATATTAATGCCTTTAGAGAAATTTGAGCTCCACGGTTTCTAACTTCGAATTGTATGCTCTTTCAGAATCTTTTAATAAAATTTCGATAAAATGAACCACAAAAAAGTTATGCACGTTTTCTGTTAAAAAACATTGTTTTTTAAATTTCGTTTTTCAGTACATCACTTTTACCTCGAAATTGCGTTGGGAAACATATCTAAGTTGAAAATATCGCATCCATGGATACTCAGAATTGAAATGTACCATATCAGAATTTATAATTTAACATGGAAGTTTTCAAAATGGCGCCTAGAAGCTCAAAATTCTTTTTAAAATTTAACTATTTTTTTTGTTAAAAACTATAGACCTTAGAGACAATTTTCTAAGAACAACAATGCTTTGGAATAAGTCAAAGAGTTCTCTAAAATTTAATCAGCATGCGATAATACACTGTTAGATTTTTAAAAATTCAAAAAATCGAAATTTTGAAAAAAAGCGTTTAAAAAATCTGAAAAAATTTGAGTAGATTCTTTAAATACTTCTAAGATATTTTTGTTCTAAGGAATTTTTCTGTAAAGTCTATAGTTTTCATGAAAATAAATTATTGACCAATAATTTTCTTTAAGGTCTATAGTTTTTAAGAAAAAAAATGGTCAAGTTTTAAAAAGAATTTTGAGCTTCTAGGCGCCATTTTGATAATTTCCATGTTAAATTATGAATTCTGATATGGCACGTGTTATTATTGGGCAATAATTTATTTTCTTGGAAACTATAAGCATTAGAGAAAATTTTCTTCGAATAAAAATATTTTAGAACTATTTAAAGAACGTACTCAAATTTTTAAAATAACTTTTTTCAAAAGTTCGATTTTCTTATTTCGGACGCGATATTTTCAACTTAGATATGTTCCCAAGGCCATTTCGAGGTGAAAGTGATATTTTTGTGAAAAACAAAACGTAAAAAATCATGTTTTTTAACAGAAAAGCGTATATAACTTTTTTGCGGTTCATTTTGTCGAAATTTTATTGAAAGATTCTGAAAAAGCATACAATTTTAGGTTAGAAACAGTGGTGCTCAAATTTGTCTGAAGGCATTTATATACAAATTATCGATGTTCAATCTAATGCTAAAAATTCGTCCGTTTGAGCGTTAATGCGTTAAAGAATGTCGGCGAACCTAACATAACCTGTTACTACTGTTACTACTTAATGTATGCGGCCCGTCTTATAAGTAGTTACATCCTGTAGGTGAGCCACTTCCAAGCATCCAAATCCATTTCTTACATAGTTTATGAAAAAAAGAAGTTATTAACACTACTGCATTTTAAATTGAGTAACATTGGAGACAAAGAATAATAAATTAGTATTTTTTTGCATGCATCACACCCCCTAACGATTATTGGCGAACCTGCTACGGACTTTTACTACTTATTGCTACTTCACCCCTTCAGACACGAACTTTTCCGACGATGGTACTTTTTTACATTTGTTATGTAGGGCTTTTTAGAATTACTTATTACGAATACGATGATAGTTTTTTAAAATATACTATGATGGATCCAATGTGGGCGACAAAAAAGGTTATATTTAATAATTTTGTCTAATATTTTGTATACATGGGTTTTCGAGTTCGATGACTACGAAACCGATGAAAATTTTCAAAATTCAAAATGGGGAATTCACTATGTCATAGAATAATTTTGAAACATGTAATATTTGGAGGTTTTGAAGTCGTTAATAATTTTTTATTTCAGAATGGAAGAACAAAAATATCGGACAAAAATTTTAAATATCTTTTTATAGAATTCAATTTCGGTGGTTTTCGAGTATGCATTGTCGGAAATGTTAAAAAGTTCTTGGAATGCCCGTGAACAAAAGTCGACTGAGGAGAGTATGAGAAAGTTCAAGGGATGTAGAAAACTTGACTTTTCTTCATCCAACAGCTGATCATGTTGTACAAGATTCCAAATTAAGTTACTCATACTATATTCGTATATATAATTTTTTAATTTGTAAAACCTGTTACCAGATTCGTAATCAGTAACCCCGAAATACAAAGACCGTTTCTCTAAGTAGTTGCGTCCTCTGCATGGGTCACGTCCTATCATCCAAATATATTTCTTACACGTATGTATTAAATTCCAGATTAACCTAGAATTTAATCATACTTATGTACAACTTTGATTACTAATGTATTGACTCATTGCACTGTCACCAAAAATGAAGTTGTCATACCATTAGGAGGACTACAATAAAACATGATTTCAAATACGATGGACTGATTGTTTAAAATATATTTGGGCATTGTTCTAGAAATTTTAAACTTTGAGGTTGAAGAAAATTTCATTTTTTTTAGGCACATTCATGAAATTAATTTTATTGGCTTTAGAATTGATCAAATGACAGGAAAAACCTTGCGTGACTCATTTATACACAATGTATTTTTTTTTTTAATGTAACATATGTTACGTTACTCGTAAAATTAGTTTTTAGTTTTGTAACGTTTAATATACATAAAAAATTCAGTTCTTTTGCTTATGGCCTAATTTTTAGAAGCTAGTATATAAAATTAAACGTCTAGTTAATAGTTCAAATTTAAAATAATGGATTAAATATGGCGGACTATTTTTACAAAATTTCTTTGATTTTTATAAAATTTGATATGTTAGGGTTTTTGAGGCCACTGATTACAAATCCAAAGTCAGTTTTCATTAAAATTTGAAATCCAAATACATGATTTAACATTAAGGATACCAAAAAATTAAAACGTATTTGTAAAGAATAATCATTTTATTATTGTCAAAAATTGTGTTTTTTTTTTTGTATTAAAAAAAACACAAAATTTATAAATACTTTAATAACATAGGAGAAAAGATCACAATGATTCCAAAGTACTTAGAAGCTAAATTGTAGATGTGCCATTAAATAATTTGATTTTTCAAAGTGAGTTTCGCTTGGAAATTTAAAGTTTGACGTGGTCGCATTTTTTATGTATAGGTGGCATACATTCGGGCAAAGGCTCAAATTACTTCCTATCATATAGGTAATGTACCCCTGTTGTGTGGTTTCATAAAAACCAATGTGAAAAAAATTATCTAAGGTTGATTGCTAAATTGTCAACTATAAAAAAAAGTTATCTCGCAAGTTTGAAGGTATATAATTTTATTCCTCAGTGAGGCACATCATTAAGTTAAGGATTTTTCATTTGTTTACATCCCCAAATACTTCCACAAAAAACCACAGACCATAAAAAAAAGGCGCAAAAAGTTTCAGTGTTAAAACTGAAAAAATGTAGTGAGTGTCGCGTACCAAAAACAGGCAAATTCACTACTTTTATTTACTCTCATTGTTTTCTACATATCTGTAATTAGTAATAAACACTTATTACATGTAAATCGAACAAAAATTTGTTGATCTGTAGTGTTACAAAGTTATATTTAAAATTTTTATGGTATCATAATGAGCGACAACATAAAGTTTAAAAGTTCTAGAACAATGCCCATTTAATCAGAGTTATGTTTTTTATTACAGAAGTTCGCAGCTTTTCGTTATCTCATATATTCACGAATAAGATAATAATGAAAATTGCTATTGCTATCCATTGCATATTTGATTGTCTCCATAGTCAGTTACGTGCTTCATTTTCATATTTAATAACCTAAAAAAAAGATCATAAAATATAAAATCTGTCATTTGTTCATAGCATTATTATTAATAAATGCCATCCATATTATTTAAGAAACATTGAATTACTGTCGAAAAATATTAAATATGAAAAAGTCATAAGTTAAAAAAATAATATTCCAAACTTTCGGATACGTTACTAGAATTGAGACCCTAAAACTACCGATTTAGTTTATTTGCAAATCAGTACATATCTCTGTAATAAACTGGTTTCCAATTCCCAACAAATCTGATCGCTAAACGGGGGTATTCGAGTAAATGGTGAAAAAGAAGGATGATCGGAAAAAATGGAGAAAAGTCGAAAATAAAAAAGCAGGAAAGAGAAAGGAGAGTAGAAGTAAAACAGAGAAGGAATTCGAGGGGCAAGAAGTGAGAGAGAGATAAACGTGACGCTCGTCGTATTTATGCCGCCATTAAATCTGGTAGAATGTCGGTTAAGCGAAGAAGTATTCAAGTAGTATGTGCGGGCGTTAACAGCGCGAGACGTTAATGTCACTTCTCTTTTCAGTGTTGATGTGCGTCGAAAAATATTACGTCGTTTTACCAAAGTATTCTACGCCAAGAAAGGTCATTTTCCATCCAACACATTTCGAAATTGAGAAAATTCGAAATTTTTCAAACAATGCAACAAGTGATTTGTAGACTATTCGGAAGTTTACGGGGTTCTTCGTTTTTTTCAAATATAATTTGGAACTTTATACAATGAATAAGTTTGAATTGATTTCATAATTTTTTTAGTTTATGCCAATTAATAATGTTAATTGCCGATGGAAATTCAGATAATGAAATAATTTTGCATCATTTATCAGCTGACGTGGAGAATATAAGTGGAAAAAGTCATAATTAGTCAGACGTTACAAAATCATCTATAAAAATAAGAAGAACGTTTTATAAATTTATCTTTTAATTTAGTATTGATATTTATCGGTCTGTATTAGTAATCATCTGTAAGAATAACTTAAGGTTATAATCTTCAGACCCGAATCGAAGGTCGAAACGTAAACAATTACATATTCGTCTATTTTACGTTATTCTATTAAAATTAATTCCACTCCATTTTCCATTTTCCTTTTTTTTTTGTATATATATTTTTCATAAGTAAATCTTTTCTTAAGTTAATCTTACAGATTATTATTAATACTGACTGATAAATATCATTACTAAATTAAAAGATATAAAATTAAGAAGAACTGTAAAGTCTTTCTTTTTAATAGAAATAATTGTTTAATAGAACAAACAAATTATGAAAAAATTAAAAACTATGTATTTGGAAGTTAAGTCGTGGCCCGTTCAAAGAATGTGACTACTTACACTAGTCGAGACGTAGCAATATTAAGTAGTAACAGCTCAGTAGCGAGGAATAGAAATATAATTATGTAATTAAAGAAAGCATCTCTATTTTTATAAATAAAAGTGATTTATCCTCGCCACACAAATATTTACATAATAACTAATTAGTATTTTAAATTATCCTCATAAAAATCACAAATTCCATGACATTTATCAGCAGATGTACATTGATAAAAATCTGCATGATAAATGCAACTACCATTCGATATTTGTGAATAAAGTAATAAAAGGAACTATTTTTTTAGTCAGACAAATGGTGTGGGTGTTATTCATTACACTTTTTTTATTAATGTTGATAGTTAAAAATGAAATTTATCAAAACATTTGATTAACCATTTAAGTGGCAGCGTATGATATATAATACTCCAAACTTTTTTCAGTTTTTTATGCAATCTTTGATTGAAAATTTGAAAATGTATTTATTTCATTATGTATAAACAATCAATGATGGACAAATTTTTATTTTTTCCAATAAGTTCTGCTATGGTCGGAGTTTTTAAGGTAATCTCATGAAAATTTGTATAAAAGAGTTTTCGGGATCATTGATAACGAATATGGTATCAGAATTTGAAAATTAAAAATGGCGGATCTCATATGGCGACTATTTTACGTTAGGATTTAAATTTTCTGAGCAATTGATTCGAAAAAATGTAAAAGAGGAGTTTTGTGCTTGTCGTTACGAACAGAAATTCAGAATTTCGGTATTCAAAATGATAGTCTTAATATGTTAACTATTTTAGGTTAGAATCGCAATTTGCTACGTGATTCATTAGCAAAAAAGATGTATGGGGATTTATTGATAGTTATTACAATTGATGAAATTCATTTGAGGACTTTTTGAATTACTCACACTAGCTCAAAAGTAATCAAATCTGCTGAGAAATTTGTTCAGTATAAACATCCAGACAAATTATTCAGCCAGCGTTTCAATATTATACTTGTATAGTAGGATTTACGGCCTTTATTCTAAGCGTCAGGCTTTGCCTTAAAACAGCATTTATGATTCGTACGTGATTTTGTGTATCGAGATTTATATATCAAATTACATACTGTCGTAAATGATAGGTCGTGGGAATTTAAATTTACCATTCTAGATACGCGAACGCGTGGTCTGCATATTAAATAGCACTCGTTGAGATGCGTGCTTTCAAAAATATTGTAATTATATGCTAATAATACGGAAAAGTCGATTTTCTTTATTCAATGCTGAAAATAACATTTTCGTATCGTGTAAATAAATAACAATTTATCCTGGATGTAAATTCTTAATTTTATTGTATAAAAATATAGTTCTAAAGGACTAGGCTACGGATATAAAAAGAAATCTCATACTTGACTGCTCTTATAAACAATTACTTTATAGGGTATTTTAATACGGTAGGGTGTTACCACTTTAATTTGAATGTTTGTATTAATGTTTGTAGATAAGAATATAAGACCGAGCTTTTAAATATCCTATTATAAATATTTTTCAGTGTCGTGTACTATCTAATAAAACTATAATAGTAACTAGTGTAATAGAAAACTAATCTCGTAAAAGTACATTAACTTTCCTTCTGATAATTTAATTTCCCAATTTGTATATAGCTAAAAAATAATTTGTATTTATCTCATTGTCAAATATTTTGTTTCTAAATAAAAAGTTCTGCTGGACCCTATTTCGGATTTCGAATAAAAACAAGCGTTGGGTGGAAAATGACTCCACAAAAGTACCAGAAAGCGGAAGCGTTGGCATCGACCAATGTCATTGCTCGGTCCTCATCTCATGTCCCCTTTTAACCGCCAATCCGAGAATAATTGTTAGCGAAAGTCGGGTCAGCTTAGCTCGAAAGCAAACGTACTTTAAAAACTGAACAAACACGAGGAAAACCCGTTCTGGAGGATTTTCCGAATAAACGTCAAGCTTCGTTTATTACATCGCCTAATCTACTTAACAAAAGTATTAAAAAAAGTATTTCACTACTAAAAGCTACAGGGACTGAAACATATATTAGATCACACGGTTATTCATTGGTATAATTCTTGATCCCATTATAATGCTTTCAATTCTGAGAATAATGGTAGCCAATAAACCTTCTGTTATTGCCTACCTCGTTAAATAAATTTTTTATTTCTCACGAAGATTCGATTTTTATTTGCCGTAAAGTATAAATGTAAGAATAAGCTTCAATTAATGTAAAAAAACACTAAATTTTTATTCGACATCAACGGTTTTCGCAATTTGCATTCAGCCTTTGAAATGCAACGATGTTTCCGTTGCGCAGCACGTTCCACATATTCGATTTAGTGTTTTACGATCGCACGCTGTATTTGCAAACATGAAACAATCGCTCGTAATCCACTCGACACAAAGTTTTGAATGCCTCCTCGCATCTATCTCTGATCAAAATATAAGGAAACAACAAGATTTTCGTTTTGTTAAAAAAGAATCAAATGCGTTGGGTAAGGCAGTCAAAATATAGCACCCCTTCCCCGCTCAGACGACTTTGCAAATGTACAAAAACCAGTATTTTCATCTCTATAAAGAATTTGTTCTATATCTCCAGAATGAAGTTTGTGATGGCTTTTTTATTTGTACAATTTGACACTTTTTAGAGGTTAGGGTGCTTTTTGAAAAATTTTAAAGTAAATAATTATCCTTTTTCCAATTTGGAATGAAACTCGAAACTAAAAAAAAAAAGTTTATATCGAAGAATTAGTGGGATAAATTAATGGAGCCTTAAAAAAGTTTATTAACGAGCCAGTTTCTTTAAAATAAGTTCTTTATGAATATAAATAATGCATACAAAGTATTTTACAATAATAATTTTGAAAATGTATTCCGTCAGAGAATGTCATAAATTCGTAAAAAAAATCTGGAGTAAAATAAACCGGTGCTAATACATAATTTTATTTGAAGAACGTGATAATAGGTTCGCTCTGTAGGTAATGTGTGCAAAATGTAAAGTGCAGTAATGCAGGAGAAAAGTTCCGGACATCAGTCTCCGGAGATTCCGGAAATTTAAGGCTTTCGATCATTCATCCGAGAGTGTAGAATATTGGTAAACGGGTAAAACGCGCCGTCAGTATAACGGAAATCTTTCGCAAAAAATCACTCTTTCAAACTCGCGCATACTGATGCGACGAGACGGGGATATCGAAGCTGTGAAAAAAACTTGTCGAAAGTTTTTTAGACAAAAAGTGATTGAAAAGTTCGCTGCAGGAAAAAGTACAGTACTGGATAGATTCAAAAGTGTTGTTTTATTAATACTTATTGAATATTTTATTTGGCATGCTAAAAATATGTACATTTTGCTATTTTAATAAAACATGTTACTGTATAGCACAGTCGAATAATTGAGATTGAAATCATAATTTATAGCATGATTATTTAAAAACCATAAGATATGAAAATAAATTATGTAATTCGAAAAAAGTTAAACCTAATAATAGCATTAAATTGATTGTCACTAGATGCGAAGCGGGTTTCGTTTAAAGCGTGCCTGACCACTACTCGCTACTTCTACTTAAACCGATAAACTTTCATTAGCGCTTCGGTACATTTTCACTAATAACAATAAAATGGAAGGCGAATAAAAACGACCATTTTGGAAAACAGTAAGTAATGACCTTTCCCCCTATTTTTCGCGATCTGTAAGCTACAGTACATAGTTTCTTAATTGATGCATTCTTTAATTTTATTTAATTTGACGATCTATCTGTACAAGACTTGTGCAATTGGAATAGTTGACATTTTTAATAGACTTCAATTGTACATGTTAAAGAGTAAGCTATAGTTTGTATCTTATTATCACATAAAAAATAAGCACTTGGTGAAAATGTTTTAATTCTATGTGTCTCAATAAGAAATTGCTTTATGAATTTTAGAATGTATTCTAAATAAGTAGTAGACATTTTTCTTTTTCTGTAAGTAAATATAAACTATACCCACATTCACATCATTTTAAAATTTTGTTCAAACTGTCCAATTTTTGAAAAACTGGTTGTAGAACGTTAGAATATGTTAGTTTCCTTCAACATTTTTGCATTATTTGTATTTATTTCACAACTTTTACTGGCACTAGTGACTCTACCATAATACATTGTTTTTATTAAATTATGAGCGCTTCGTTATCTATTATATTGTGTTTTTTTAATGTTTGGTCTTGAACTGCAAAATTTTTAAATGAAGTGTGACAGAACTTTTTTCCATTAAAACACATGGACAAAAATTTTAGGCTAGATTTTTTCAATGATGTATCGGAAAATGCCATAAAATAAAAAATCAAAGACATAATCTTTTTTCCACTTTTTCAATTTTTTTTTTCACTTATCGTTTTTTTTATCATTTTCAGCACTATAATATCTTAGACGAGAATAAATAACGTGTCAAAATTGTCTAAACTTCAATGTCGAGAAGCTTATTTTTAAAAACTTCAATCTGGAGTTTCACAAAATTACCTAAGAAATGAAAATTTGTTTGAAAAATGTCAAGATGACCTAAATTTAAAACAATCAGATTTATCAAATAAATGCTAATAATAAAAAGTTTTTGAAGTCAATAGGGAATACGACACTATTTTATCAGATTTTTCTTGTGAAATTTTGATCAATTTATTATCGAAAGTATCCTAAAAAAATCCTGCAATACAAAATATCAACAAAATATCACAGTCTGAAAAATTCGTGACTAAAAAGGCGCAACTCTTTAAGAACTGGGAAGCCATTCTGTTTTCAACTTTCAATGCAATTGAGCTGCAAACAATTTCGATTATATAATTTCCGAAATTTTGAAGTCTCTTCTATTAAATTTCGTCAGTAAAATTAGCCTCCAAAGCAATAAAAAAAAGTTCTATCAGATTTTTTTCAAAAAAATCACGGAATTTTTCGTCTTTTTTTTAAATCTCACATTTTGAAATTGAAAATCTTTTTCAAGAATATTGTAAATACTATAAAAGGTGTCCTGGATATCGGTTCGAGTTTTCGAAATTTCAATATGGTGGTTTAAAGATGGCCCATTAAATAAAAAAGAATTTTTGCATTCATTTCATTAAATAATCTTCTTCAAACTCATTACAAATAAAGGAATTATATTTGCAGTATGTGTAGAAGTCAGAATAATCTACTTGCAAGACGTTTTTAATTAAAAAATGTGAGATGTAAAAAAAAGGCAAATATTGCGAGATTTTTCATAAAAAATGGGATGTACCTTTTTTGTATTGCTTCGGAGCTCAATTGCAATGACAGGGTCTGAAAGAGAAGGCTTCAAACTTTCGGTCTTTGGATTTGTTTTCAGTGCAATCACATTAAAAGGTATAGCGTTGAAAATTCAGAAAAAATAATTACTTTTGGGTTTTCAAAGCAAGAAAATGATGTCGTAAATGAGTGTATTTATCGTAATTAATGCCTAAAGTATAGAAAATTTGAAAAATAGTGTGTTCGACATTCCCAAATCGTTTTGAATTACTACAAAGAGAAGGATTAAGATTACGCTAAAAAAAAACACAAATTTTACCAAGATTTCAAGGATATTTTTAGGCATTAAACTCTATCGTATATTACTGCAACTATTTTGCAAAATTGAACGCTCGTTCAGATTTTGTTGTCGAAATTCACTTATAATATACATGTAAAAATGTACAAATAATTATTTACAAAAAAATTAGATGTTTTCTCTAAAATACTTTTTAATCAACATTTTCATGTCGAACAAGAAAAAAGATTATGTTATAGCCTTTTAATATCGTGTCTGTAAGTTCTCAGCTAGAAATATTCGTTATAACGTCTAGAAAAATTCAAGATGGCGGATGTAAATGTCGACCGAAGTGATTTTTTTTTGTACAAAATTAGCCTAATCTACCAAACGTACAAAAATTGTCCTATCTTGACTAAATTTGGTATCCATAAGTTTTTTGGCCTCCTGAGCACTAATTGGAGGTTATTATTTAAAAATTCAAAATGGCGGATCCAATATGGCCGCCAAAAATTGTATGTTTTTAGGTCGACCAATTTCATGCCAAAAAACGGTTTCTTTCAAATGTTTTGAAATTTTATTCAATGTCAAAATGTATTCTGCATATCTTGGCAAAATTTGTTTATTTGTTAGGCGTTAATGGGTTAAGTAAAAAAGGATTTCGAAAATACCCATCATAGTTCAGTCACAAGAGATATATAAAAAATCAAGAATACATCGGAATTCTAAAATTAAATGTTATGATCAGGTGGTCATGAATATTAAATAATATTCAATATTAAATCGGCCATTTTAAGTTAATCGCGTTCTTATCGTAACTAATTACATTTTTATGTAATATTTCCAAAAAACAAAATGGCGGATGTAATATGGCGTAGGAATTCTGAAAAACTAATTTGATTATTATAAAAATTGTTGTGCAGGTCCAAATACAAAGTGGAGAGTGTCACATGGCAGCCAGATTTTGGAATTGCAGAAGATAAACGCAATCTACCAATAGATAATACCAATAAGAATAATACCAATGGATCTGTTAAATTAAATTCTGAAATTAGTTTTCAGACTTATTGTTACCTAAGTATCAATTTACATATAAATTAAAATATTTTTAGGAAATATTGGATCAGCCAAAGAATTAATCAAAATTCTGCAGTAAAAGTAACACAAATCTCGTATCCAAATGTGAAAAATTCCAATTTTAATTAAACGCAAGTGCATGCAGTAAAGCATCTTTGATACGACCAGGTACACAAAATTGGTCTCGTATATCTTTTTCAAATACGAGATGTTGTACGTACACTCGCGGAGTTGCATATACAATTACCCATTAGGTCTTTCACCGAGGCAAGTGCTTACATATCCTATCGGAAAAATCGGGAAATCAGGCAAAATTTCAATTACGCATTGCTCGAATTCCACGAGCAAATATGTGCACATCAGGAAGGCGAAGCATCGCTGAGCTGAACATCCGCTCCTAAAGAGGAGGATGAGTTCATAAGGAGTGGAAGAGAGAAGAAAAGGGAGGAAACATGCCAGTAATGAAGTGCAACGGTATGGGATGCCATCATATTACATTGATGCTGCTCGTCTGCTGTTTCGCCATAGATGCACGTAAGGAGGATCCGCGCACCCACTCAATTTCGCCGCTGAAGCTCACCCCCCTTTCCCTCAACGCCTCAACGCTCCAGGAGGGCGCCTCAGCAATGAACGCGTATAACGTCGTTTGTTAATTTACTCGAGTGGATCGAGTTGATGCTGGTTTATATCAGGGAGCTTTCGCGGCGATACGGAGCGGGTTATCTCCGGAGAAACATAATTATAACTGCACCCGACGAGGGTTGAAACAGAGCTCATTAATATTCTCGCCATTGAGACTGAATACGTCGCGTTTATTCAACGGGGATGGTGACGCATCGTCCGGCTAACTCGTCATCGTTGGGTCGACGAAAGCTCAGGACGTTTCACTATACGTCAGGTGTTATAATGCTTTCAAACGAGCATCTCGAATTTGGAGTTTCGAATTCGCCAAAAGCTGGACTGTTAGTCGGGTTTTGGAGAAGTTAGTGAGAGACAGTAAAGTGCAGAAATTGCTACGATATCTGTCAGGTAATTACAGCATGTATTTGTACATATGATCGAGGGAAAACTTAAAATAGAAAGTGGTAATGTATTTTGCCCCTGATTAAATACAGCAATCATAACGGACAAGGGAACCAAAGTCGCTGTTTAACCTCTTGAACCACGTGTCCTTTGTGTAGGACACCATTTTGTAATTCATTTTTTTTTTATTTTTCAACAGATTAAAATTTAATTTTGGTGCAAATTTTTTTTTCTGTACTTCGTTAACATAGTTTTAAATGTAAACAAATTAATATTTATTATGAATTACTGTGTTAAGTTGTTTGCTGAAAGAATGTATGCTGAAAAGAAACCGTCGATGAAATAAGACGAAACTGGGTACTCGGGGGTTTTCGGTGTCTCCTATTACGAATATGGCATCAGATTTTCAAAATTAAAAATGACGGATCCAAGATGGCTGACCAAAATGTAAAAAGTTACTTGATCGAGGTGAAACGGGGTACTCGGGGGTTTTCGAGCAAATTCAACATGACGGTCCAAATCAAACTGAATGCTAATGAATATTACATTTTTAAGATAAAATTTAGCAGATTTAACAAGCGGTCAAGAATGCTGAAATTTCATAGTTCGTCTTTTACGACCTCGAAAACTGTTACATTTTGACTATCATATTGAAGCCGTCATTTTGAATGTTGAAAATCTAAGATTAGATTCGTAATCTACGATCCCGAAAACTCTCGAGTACCCAGTTTCATCTCGATGAAATAAATTTTTACATTCCGGTCGGCCATCTTGGATCCGCCATCTTGAGTTTTGAAAATTAGAGACCATTTTCATCACATCAAATAAATTTTTTAATTTTTGTCGGTCATCTTGGATCCGCCATCTTGGATTTTTAAAATCTGAGGTCAGGTTCGTGATCAGCATCTCCGAAAACCTCCGAGTAACAAGTTTCAGCTATTTTCCTTGCAAATAAAAATGTATGCTTCAACGAGTTAAAAAAAAACAGGATTTATTCCGATTTTTTAAATTTATGTCAGATGCCATGCATTCGGGGAAGAAATACTCCAAAAAAAAATTAAGAATAGGAAATTCTGAATAAAAAATATTCGATGATCGGAGTCGATGGAATAGATCAGTTAGATCAATAGATTGTATGATTTTTGGGTTTTTACGACCACTTCTCTCAAGCCCGGACGTGATTGATACTGATAGAGACACAAAAACTCCCACGTGGTGATTTTATCTACCATATTGAATCCGCCATTTTGAATTTAGAAAAAATAACTTTAAATTTGTAATCAGCGATCCCAAAAATCCTTAGGAGTTCAATTGGATAACCTCAGATCAACTTTTGAACAATTCTGTTTTTTCTTTACAGTTTGCATATATGTTTATGTAGTGTAAGATTCAAGCTTTAATTTAAGCATAGGCTGAAGTCTCAAGCACGTTAGATGTCAAAAGTAGGAATAAAAACATTTGCAATTTCAACATTCAAACTCAACATTCGACAAATTCAACATTTAGGAAACTCAACATTTGCAATTTCAATATTTAAGAAATTCAACATTACTTTTAGTTCATTGAATTGTATTGTATTTTGAAAGTCAAGTGTAACAGCGTTAATAGTAACGTAAATTAAATCTATGTTAATAATGTCCAATAATACAAATGTAATAAAGAATTTCATGAATATTGTGCGCTTGTCCACGGAGATATTCCATTAAATTCGTATTTAGGTTAGGTTAGGTCAGGTTAGTTTAGGTTAGGATAAAATTTGAAATAAAAAAATTTGAAGCAATCTTTAGGTTAGGATAGGTCAGGTGATGATTGATATGCTGTTGAATGGAATGTGTTAATTTTATTTAATGCACATGACATTTTAATAATTGTAATTTACATTTATTACATAAATACGTTTTTTTTTTTCGTTTTTATCCCCAATTTTTTCGAAATCGTGGCGTGATACGCAATTTTTCAATCCGGGATCGTATTGAGCGCACAAAGTTACGTCGAAAACTTCTCCGATATCTAAAAAGAAAAATGTAGCCTCCTATTATCGATGGGTCCTGAAATGTAACAATATTTTTTTTTATATTATTTTACAGTTAATCATTTCGACAAAACGAAGTATTAATTATACTGTGTTGTATTTTCGATGTATGTTCTTGATGCTTTTATGATTTTTTTATCTACTCGATGAGAAAATCGGTGACGAAATTCGAGAACTCGTTAAAAATTCATTATTGGAAAGTAATTATCGTTTTTACTTCACGTAATATTATAGAAAATTGACACTTTTAAAAATAGAGAAAATATTTGACGTTTAATAACTAATATCGCCATCAATATATTGCATGCTTTATAAGCTTACAGAGTTTATACTTTTGTTAGTATTATTTTAATTGTGTATTTTAGATATTTTCCAAAGAGAATATAAGAATAGTTATCTGCAGTAAAATTTCTATATTTATTCGAAAAAAGTTGTATTAACTAAACGTTTTTGTAAGACATCTGAAGTTGTCTGTTACTACTTGGATTTTTTTTTTGTTCATTGAGGGGAAAATTGACATTGAGGGGGAAATCGACATTGTGGTAGGTCATAAACCCTCCTTACCTAATTCAATTATTGTTCGTCAATAAAAACCCTTCCAAAATAATTTAATTTTGATCATAACTTTTGGATTATTAGAATTTTGTAAAAAAAGATCATTTTAATGAGAAAAGAATGATAAAAATGTATTTGATCTATTTATAAAAACGTTCGTAAGAAACTAAAAAAAAAATCAATAATGTAAACAGACAAAATTTAGAAAAGCCATCCATCTGGGGTATCGGAAAAGTAGATATATCTTATACATAAACACAAGTGCTATTTGTTCCCTATTTTATCATTGCATTCGCTAAAGGTCCAGAATAAATTTGCTTGTAAATTTTCTGTTGTAACAGAACACGCGTTTCTGTACGAATGAATGGCGTAATTATTTTCGGCATGCACTTTCACGAAACGTATTGGTAGGAAACTTAGATCGGTGCAATGGACAATGCCGCACAACTGGTGGTTGTATTTCATAGCCAAATGGCTTATCGAATTTATAACAAAGCGGCAGCTTGTCGGCTCTACGAGGTGTTAAATAAAACTGTTAAAAAGTTGCACCCGGGGCTTGGAAGCCTCCACTCTGCACTCGAGTCAATGATTCACGAGTACCTGGCACTCTTGGCACATTCTTCCCCACTTTTACCTTTAGGCACGCGATATACATGCGGTGCATAATTACCACTTTTTAACCTGCTTTACACGTGCTCGACAAAAATCTCTTGCCTTACCCTTTTCCCTGTTCGTGAATGTCGTCATCGCCTCTCTCCAGAACTTTGTTTGAAGTAATTTATGATTAAATTGATTCTATTCTTAATCGTATTTCAAGATTTTCTTTTGTTTTTATGTTTCTTTTGTATTTATCTGATTTTCTGTATAATATTTGCCTGCTATTTGTGTTATTTTATATATTTTTTGCGTTTATTTTGGTTTAAAAAACGTATAATCTTTAAGGAAAAGTTATCCAAAATTTCTCTTGAGCATGATGATGAATCTACTGTGATGGTTGAGATATTCTGTTATTTTTTCTATTTGGTTCGGTCCGGTGGGTATCACAATTTCTACACCTCAAAATCCTGATTTACACTAAACCTGACAACTGGTTCAATATTTTTAAACATCAAACTGAACATTTCGAGAGGATACCAAAATACCGACACCTCAGAATTCCTATGTAGCATAAACCCAACAGTCCTAAATCCGATTTTCAAAATCCCTAGTATTAGAAATCCTGACGATCAAAATCCCACAGTTTGAAACTGAAAACTTTTAAAATCAAATCAAGTTGGCGCTTTTAGTCACGTTTTTGAGTGCCCGAGTTTAGGGGAGTCGGGATTTTGGACTTTGGAATTTTGAGCGGTCATGTTTTTCATTCTGCGGGGTTTTGATATGTTAGAATTTTGAAAGTCGGGTTCACGGCACATCAAAATTTTGAGATAAAGAGATTTTGTTACGCATACAAAACTTCAAAAACCAATTCGATGTTTTCATAGTCATGCTTTTTTCTGTCGGCATTTTGAACTTTGGGGGAACTCATAATTCTCAGCAAATCGATTTTATTTCTGTATTAGTTTAAAATTAGTTATTTTGGGTTTAGTATGCCTCCTAATTTACATCTCCTTTCCAACATATCTTGACCAATATTGCTCTTCTATTAAAATATACTTTACTACAAAAAGAATCATTAAAAGCGCTGAACTATTTTCATTTATCATATAGCAACAATTTTGGAGGAGCTGTAATCTCTTTAAATATGTTTTTTCATCGTTAAGAAAACCAGTGTCTCTTAATCTTTAATTTTTTTCTATCATATCCAAATTTCATACAAATCGTAGATTTGCTCTTCGGTAGATTTACTTGTAAAAGATGATGAAGTATAAATTATACGAATAAGTAAATATTATAAATATAAATTTAAATTATTAAACTATTTGAAGCTTTTGAGCAGAATGAAACAATAGAAACGAAATTTATTGACTGTTACTACTTAAAGAACGTAAGCCGGTTTCGAAAGAATTGTCAATTTCTTTTTCTTCTTTTGTAAAAATTACATTCTAAGGGACATATTTTTCTTGACATAACTGTACAATAACTGTCACTTTTTAAATTATGTTATAAGCAGGATAATTTTATTGTTATTATGTTTTACCTATTCCTTTGTAGTTTCTGACGTTTATAATAAATGTTAAATTACATAAGCTGATGAAATTTCGAACCTAGAACTCAAGAATACTTTCCGGAAGTTTAGAGTAAAAAAAACAGTTTTTTGTTTACTATGTGAGGTACAAATTCTGGAGAAAACTTAATTTGCAAAAATATCACAATGAGTTTCGAAAATAATTGGTTTTCCCTTTAAAATCAATTTTGAAACATAATAAACATTTACAGTGTTTTCTACAGAAACTTTAAATTCTACTATTTCCATCGTTTTTCTGGAACTGAAGTAATCTTTCATTACCTTCAGGGCCACAACTTATTTCTGTACTTATTTTTGAAAAAGTTCTTTTATATTACTGGTCTATACAGTTACTCAAAACAAATGAACCAAATGTTTTTAGTATCATAAAATACCACTCTCCAATTTAGTAATTATAAATTTCTGGAACATTGTTAAAAATGATTAAGATAAAAAAAAGCGTTCATATTTTAGCTGAAACCTGGATTTTGCAAAATTGATTTAGAAAAAAACATGACAGAAGTAAGTAAAAGAATGATAAAGTAAAATCGACTATAACAAAAAAAAAACTAAGCCTAAGTAAATTACAAATGTATGAAAATTAAACATCTGGAAAGGCAAGAAAAGTTTTTCTAGTTTTGACCTTGAATTACTTTACCGCCAATTATGATTATGATATTCGTAATCAGTGCGCCAAATTCATCGAATACTACATGCACAAGTACAAAAAAAATTTGAGTCTGTTTTTAAAAACAAACCCAATAAATAAAAAAATCGTTTTTCTAATTTTGACCTTGAATAACCTTGCCGCCAATTTTCATTATGATTTTTGTAATCAGCGCAGCAAAGTATATAGCTTTTTTGGCAGCCCTAATAAACTTTCGATAATAGTAACTGCTTAGATCTGTTTTGGTTTTTGAACTTGTTTGAATTTTTCACATTTGCGGGTTTAATAATATCTTATAACTAATAGTTTGTTGCCGAAGAGTTATAAAAATGTCGATTAAACATTTTTAAACAATAAAACGAAAAGAAAGTAGAAAATAAGGTTAGGGCACTAAGTCTTTCACTACATCCAAGTTTCGATAAAATCGTGAATTCGTGTAACGTACGGGTTTCCTCTGTTTCTCATACAATCAAACCACTGCACTCGTTGCCTCCTTCTGATTCCGACAGAATGTCGATAAACGCTTGAAATTGCATGTATGTTTTTAATTTTTTATTTTGTCCACCGAAGTAATTTACGGTACATCTAAATGCGAATGACATGATTTTAAAAACTAATTTCAGAATCCAACCTGCAACTGGTACATGGGATATTTACATTTGGCTTCTGTCCTATTCGCCAAAATTAATTATTTATGTTAAAATAATTGTTAATTCGCAACATAACATTAAAAATTCAATGTTGTTATACTTTTGTCTTTATCGGTTTCAAACATTCATATATCATTTGATTTGTTTATTTCTTGTTTTTTTTTGTTTCGTTTTATGCTAGTTTTTGCATTCAAAGTTTAATTTTGTTAAAAGCTTACCACGGTGAGCATGGATGAAATTTAATCTACAAGTTAATATCGTCGTTTTTTTTTAATTGTTTTGGTAAGATCTGTTGATTATTTTAAGGCCAAAATGAAAATAACCGGAGAAGAGGAACGGATATTATCTTGATTTTTTAAATTTTTACTGTTTTTTTAATCTGCTGATTATTTTAAGACTAAAATGAAAATTATCGGTGAAGGGAAACTATGAATGTCCTGATATTTTTATATTGTAATATTTTTATGTTTGATCAACCTTTTTCTACGAGATTAAATTGAAAATCACAAAAAAATTGAAAAAAAAAACAAAATAATTGCAGTTATTCTTCAACAATTATTTTTATTTTTGTTTTAAAATAATGAGCAGACTTCATAAAAATCATTCCGAAAGAACTCGGCGATGTAGATTAATTTTTGGGTCGAATTAAATTTAAAAAAACATTGAAAAAATGAAAAAATACTAAGATAATTTCAGTTACTCTAGGCCGATTATTTTGGTCTTGAAACGTGCAGCGGAACTCACCAAAGAAATTAAAAATAAGACGACGTAGATTAACTTCTGAGTTGAATTAAATTAAAAATAGTTCTAAAAAATGGAAAAATCAAGAGAGTTTGAGTTTCTCACCACCGATTATTTACATTTTTATCTTAAAATAATAAGCATACTTCACCAAAGTAATTCCAAAAGAACCCATCGATGTAGATTTATTTTGGGTTGAATAAAATGGAAAAAAAAAATTCGAAAAATAACAAAAAAAAAAATAATTTCAATTTTTCTTGACCGATTACTTTCATTTTGGTCTTAAAATAATTAGCGAACCTCACCAAAGTAATTCCAAAAGAAAACGACGATGTAGAATAAATTTTTGGTTTAATTAAATAAAAAGCACTCAAAAATGAAAAAAAACAAGGTAATTTCAGTTTCTCTCGACTAATTACTTTCATTTTGGTCTTCAAATATGCAGCTGAACTCACCAAAGTAATTCCAAAAGAAAACAGTGATGAAAACAGAGATTAACTGTTGGGTTGAATTAAATAAAAAAAAACTCGAAGAACTAAGATATTTTCATCGTCAGTGACTATTTTCATTTTGGTCTAACCGCAGAACCGAATATATCCTGTTCCTAGGTGGTAGAATAAAAACCTACAAAAAATTCCGATTGGTTAACGCGTAGGTACTATTTTCTAATATTCTGACCTACTGATTTCCTACTGTTACTACTTATTCACCATGCATCGCCACACGTCTTTGCAGAAACGGTCTAAAAACCGTAAGTAGTAACGTTCTGTAAGGATCAGACATCGAACACAAAATTCAATTTTTCAATAAATAAAAAGTATGAATAGGAACACGGGTTACACTCGACAATGCAATAAGTAACCTCGTTATTTTATTATTTACAACGTATAAAATAAAAAAATTTTTTTTTAATATTTGGAAAAAATAGTATTTACTATTATCACATTTTCTAAATTACTATAATATTAAGAGATTTTCTTTGAATAGTTATAAAATTTATATTTTAACATTTGGTATCATAAATGGAATTTTCTACTAGAATATTCCAAATTTTATTTTTAAGTGTTCAACATTTTTATTTTATTCTCTTCGATTCTCAATTTCGCATTACAAGAACTTCAATTTATCATCGTTTAGAATCGTTTTGTTCAACGCTAAAAAGTTAAACTCATACAACTTGAAATATGTACCTGGCGTGAGACAGCAAATTTTATTTTTACCGATAAGTGCATTTTCCTACTTTTACGAATGTAGAACATAAATAAGATACAAGATTTGTTTTGATAACTTTGCATTAATTAAAGAATCTAACTAAAGGGGCTATATTTATTATTTTTAATGCAATGAAATATTTTGGACTGCAACTATTAATTCAGGTCATTAAGATATATAAAATTCAATCAATGAACAAAATGGAAATGTCTAATTGAAAGAGTAAAATAACGAATGCGAATAATACTTTTTTTAATAAACACGTAGATTCTCTGAAAGATGGATAGCGCACTCGGAATTATCTGCATATCCTCTTCCCTTTAATAGGCCGTTTATCGATCGATGTATTTTTGATGCAATATGAACAAAAACGTAAGTTCTTCATCGGTCTAGTAGCTCGCGCTGGAAATAATTAGACCTTTTTATAGATACGCCGGAGCAGCGCCGGGATATAAACTAAGGGCCGTGTAAGTTGATGCGCAGATAAAAAACAACAACGAGGGAAAAAGATCCCGAGCAGTTGTTGGTTGCAGGAAAACACGAATAATGTCACCGGACTGCAAGCTCGTGCTAGTGCCGGCAAGTAATGGCATAATATTCCAGGCAAGATCATCCACCCGGAAGATCTGTAAATGTCCGAAAAAATGTCGGACTTAAATTTTGACATTTCTTAAAAAGATACGGAAAATCATATTTTGTAAACTACATGCACCTAAACTATATTAAAAAGTAAATTTGTGATCTTTGTTTATGTTTTAAGACATAACAAATTATTTTTGTTCCAAAAAGTCCAACATTTTTTTGATAAGTTTATTATTCGTTTAAAACGGGTTTTCGAAAGTGAGCTATTTTTTAGGAATTTAGATATTCATGTGAGGATGTATGCTGTAATTCTCAGGATGATATACGTTCACTTACGGTTTGAAAGCACGGCTAATGTATTCGCTTTTCTTTTTGCCGCTATGACAGGCGGGGTATGAAACATCATGAGATGGCAAATACACTTAGCTAGAATAAACGAAGGACAATTGTGTCAATCATTTCTCTTTGATCAAACTGACCAGCGCAAGGTAAAATCTACTCTTAGGTTTTCCCTTGAATCTGAAGAACTATATAGCTGACAGAATAAAAATTACAAGTTTCATTTCCTTCCGTTCTTATTTCGCGTGAAAATAAATTTTTACATGCTTTAAATTTGTTATTATGGAAAAATACTCAAATTTATTGTTTTTGAGAACCATGCGGATAAACTTTTAAAATATAAAAATTGATTACTACAAAACATATAATGATTATCAGGTCGATTGCAGATTAAGGATTTTCGTCCATTGCAGTTAGAATTTCCTGTTCATTATTTATATATTAAATGAAAAGAATTTTTTAATAATTCCGCAGTAGTTTGTTGGCAACTTTTCGGGGGGTATTTCTTGATTTCCAAAACCATCTGTTAGTCAAGACAGTAAGAAAATCAGTATCAGTTGTCTAATACATGGTGTGAAAAAATAACTACTAATAGGTTAGTAACTAAAAAAACTGGTCTTAATTTTGAATGTTCAATCATACGACGTTAGTACTTTCGTATTTTCATAATATAATTATAAATATTTGGGAATTAGTTTATTATAAATTCGAGGGTGCTCTTTCCTAAGGTGTACACAAAAAATGAAATAGTTGGAAATACTAACTCCATAGTACGATAAGACACAGCCATGGTTTTTAGTTAATTTTGCTATTTAAATAAATAGTAACCTGGACAAATGATCTATCCAAACCTACTATTAAAACAGTAAAATCAACTGAAAACGTAAGTTTCCCAGATCCGACTATTTAAATAGTAAAACCAACATTTTTTTTTCCGTGCAATAATTACAATGTTTGAATTTTATTTCGTCTCTTTTACACTTTTTTATATGTCAGAAAAAATCAGTTAGTGAGCAAAAAATGGCTATATTTAAAAAACTAAACCATTTTTTTTTGGTAAACTGGAGAAAAAAAACTCTAATTTTAATTAAGTTAAGTTAAATTGTTATTTAAAGGACTTAAAATGCTGAATAAATTTTAACATTGGATTCTGCAACATTTGTTAGTAATTTTGTTTGCAAGAAAATGTAAGAATGTACAAGATAGTTTGTGAGTATGTCTGAAGATTGATAATGTTTTTGTTACTATCATCAATCACTGTCAGACATTTCATATCAACAAGCAGCAAATTGAAGGATTCATTTCCCTCGTCTGTGTAATCTTGAGGATATTCTTATTTGGCATTGAGCAATATGTCTTAATATATTGTAAAAAAACGGTTGCTCAAGTAGAAATGTTCGGTACAATAAAAAACCTTCTACACACAAATATTTAAATGTCGAAGGCTTCAGTATCCTGTTGGATCCGAACAGCCGGATATTTTTATCTAAATTGGTTAATAGATTTTAAAAAGAAGCACGAATAAGACATACTTAAACAGAAATACACAGCGAGATTATCTATATTGAATTTTTTCTGCCACATTTTTTTCTCTACTAGTGAATTTATATCATTTATTGTCGGCGATTTATACAAATATTTTTCATTATTAGTTGTAAACTTTACATATTATATTTTTTCAATAAAAATTTTATTTTATTATGCCGTCCCTGAAAAACAAAACGTGACAAGAGCGCTTGAATATCTTTTTTAATCATTCGGTGATCGTATATTTTTAAAATCGTAAAGAATTCATTACTAAATGATTGATATACGTGTGATTTTTTACAAAAATCTGTCTTTCTAAAGTTTTGTTATTAAAATCGAAATTTCATTTTCCACTGCATTACTTGCATTACCATGTAGTTCCGTGTAAATCAGCGTTACTTTAATATTTTTTCTCTTTAGTTACTTCGGTAACAGGGTCTGAAATTTCGCCGGATGACAAGTAAGGTCATTAACTAGAATATAACATTTTTACACATTTCTGTCGTTGGTCAATTTTCGCTCGAGTCACCTTAAAATTGTCAAATCAAGTGGAAACCAATGCAGTAGTAATATTGGGGCAGAAAGGAGGATGCCCAAAAGCATAAATGTTTTCCGCCACGGAGATGGAACTTTCGAAACTGACAAATCCGTTAGAGAATGACGATAACTAACAGATAACTAATACGTATAAATAAATTCGATTATTTTATTAGGAAAGAAACCGTTACTAAAGTCGTGATGTTACAAACGAAAATTCATGTAAGTAGTAACAGCACACAGGGTGCATCATTTCCAGTAGCTGTGGACTGTTACTACTGACAAGGGAACCTCTCATATGTACCATTCGGTTTTTTGCTGGCACCTCGAATGATCATCGTAATGGACGACAATTTGCCATTAAACTTGCTGTTATGAAGAATAAGAAATAAAATGGGGGCTTATATGTTAATATTTTAATACATTTTTTTTATTTACTTCCTTTGACTTCGCCTAACTTTAAGATAGCTTTAGAGGTATATTAACCCGTTTCGTCTTGAAATGCCGTAAATTTTGACTTCTTTTCATAAGGTGCTTTCTTAGGGGAAAAAATCACTCAATCGTTTTGATATAACCATACCTATTCTATTTTTTCTCGAACCTAACTATCGTCATCACTAGTTGCAGGGTGTGTTTTAACTTACTCCTTTTAATATTTTGAGAATCTTAAATTTAGCTTTAAGAATCGAAGGATGCTTGAACGAGTCAACTTAGTGACTTTGTAAGGCTAATAATATACTTAATAAGTCCAGTAAAAATGGAAGCATATAAGCGTAAACTTCAGGCGTCAAATTTTCTGCCTTTGTTACGAAAGATGTCATTTTCCGATGTTCTATCTCGAGAGCGGAAATCATCTACACTCGTCAGCATCTTGCTTTACTTCTTCAGAACATTCTGATGCTATCATGATCGAACTAACTCTTCTAGCTATTTGTGCAGTTTAGTCAAAAAACCAATTTTGCTAATAAGATGTTTTCATACGTCAATTGCATTTTCAGTTTAATCAAAGTGACTTTCCAGGTATCTTTTGTTTCAAACAGAAGTTATTCTGTGGTCGACAAATTTTGAAGCTAATCTACATTTTGAAATAGCTCTAAGCGCATCCCTCAAGAGAGATCCAGGGAGGTTTGTAAAGAGCTAATCGTACTATCTCAAACACTCGTTCTTCATCGGGCATCGAAAGCGAACCGCTTTTCAAGCCTCTTCAAGTGGAGTGTCGTATCGGGCTTCGGAGTCGACCCTTTCGTCCCCTTCAACCATACCACGGATGTACGACGCACGAGGGTAGTTCGTTTTAATGCTGGAGATACATAAACAGGGGGACTTGAAAACCACCCTAATCCCTGAGCGTCGCGCGCAACAGTTGGCTACGCTTTTATACGGCACGTTCGGTTTTGCAGTTTGGAATCCCAACATCGCGTGCACCCGAATTCCACTGGAAACTCTTGATTTCCGTCGATAAGAGTTTTTGATGCTTGCTAAACATTTTTGTTCGAAGGAACAACAAAAAATCGACAAATAAAAGCAGAGCAATTGAAATGAACGATTTTTTGATACCACTTTTTTATTTCTTTTATGTAACAAGTGGATGCAATACTGGAAATATAATAAAAAATAAAAATAAACGAAAATTCACGAAAATAAATCGTTTCTATCGTTCGTAACGAGAACCATCGAACTACAAACGAAACATTGACAAGAATTCGTAATAAAATTGTCTAAATTCCCTGACGTGTACTTTTGAATGACACTTTAGAACTTGATGTGTTTAGTAAAATAATAACATGTTACAGAAATTACATTATAATAGTCGATCATAAAATGATCCGAATTTCACAAAAGACAATATTATTATTAAAAAAATAGTTTAACCAACCACTGTCACCAAAATAATAATTTTATATGAAATAAAACTACATGCATTATTTTATAACGCTTCTTTCTTATTGTATTTGTTTTATTTGTCCCAATTTTTTTCTTTATTTTGAAACGTATAATCGCGCGACATACAAAAATTTTGACTGTATCGAAGAAATAGGGTACCTCCCAGTATCAATATTGGAAGTCTGCCCAAAAGCATCTGTTTCTACTTAGATTTTGTTGCATATTTAAATACTATCTTTTCTATTTTTTAAATTGTCTGTTGGTTTTTCACCTATGTTAATGTAATAGCCACTGTAAAGTAGTTTTATATATATGTATATTCTACTTTATTTATGGTAACGTTTGAAATTCAAAATTTTAATGATGCTGAAGACTAATCATTTTTTTGTTAATTTGGTCAGAAAAATACCAAAACGCTGCTGCAGCAAAGAAATAACTGAAGATGCTCATTAAAATATAAGTGAATAAACGTAAAGATTTGAGTTTAAAAACTTCTAAGCAACCATAAGCTTTTCAATAAAGTGAAATGTGAAAATGTCATCATTGAATATTGAACGTCTGACTCGACATTGCCTTTTCTACTTAGTGAATGTTATCTACATTTAAAAATACTGGCTTATTCTTCTGTCTCATTTTTGAAATTTTCATTTTGCTCACCTAAGTCAAGGTAATAGGGATTGTAAAAGAATTTGTGTTCTATAAGTAGAAACAGTTGTGTCTGGTCAGATAAATATTCGGCTATTATTTCATGCAATTTCGGTTGATTGTAATAAATTGCTCTAAATGTTTTATCCTTCACTCTATTATATACATATTCGAATTATATAACGTATAATAATAAATAGTTTCAAAAGGTTCTGAATATTTTTCTCCATTTTTTCGGTTGAATATGATCAGAAGCAGTAAGTGTTATTTATGAAGAGTTTGTTTTGATTCGTAAACAAGAAAACTTCTGGCATGTTAGACGTTATATAATGTAGTTGGATGCAAGATAATATATGTTAAGGTATGATAACTTTTTTTTCTCAGGAAGAGAAAAAAAGAGGTACGGCTATTAGAATATAAAATAACGTTGAAAAAAATGTATATTGTTTTGGTTTTTTCTATTGATCAAGATATAAAGTAAATATATCTTCTACATACCTGAAATAGAAATTCCTTTTGATATGTAATGTTTTCAAAACGAAAATATAATAAACATATAATTATATCGGGTCCTTCATAAATTCCTTCTGAGATAATCCAGTATAAATTTTAATCTCATTCAAACGTTTTTTAAGAATTATTTTAACAATTTTGGTAGAAATGTTAGTAAAAAAATAAACATTTAGTGAAATCAACCAAAAGACAGGTGCAAGTTAAAATCTTTTTATTTTCTAATGGAAATTTCAACTGTCTTTGACTCTTCTAAAAATAATTGGTATTCAAAATAGCATCCAATAAATGTTTCTTTAACTACTTCTGAAACGCATCAGATATCAGTGCTATACAAATTTGAGTATTGCTACCAGCTTTTTTTTGTAATTCGAAGTTCTACCTTCACATGTTTGACGATTTTTAGCTAAACGATATTACAAAAAGTGGAACTTAAAATTGCATTCCGCTACAATATTCTTACCCGTCCAAAGTTTTACCCGTTCACTGTGAACATTATTAGTTAATGGATGCGGGTCAAAAAACGGATGAATCAAAAAGCCGGCAGGTAAAAAAACCGTCAATCGAAAAGCCGACGGTAAAAAATCCGACACTTCAAAAAGTGACTGTCCGCTTGTCGATCTGTTTATTTTTTTATGTATCGGATTTTTGACTGTCGATTTTTTGACCTGTCGGCTTTTTGAAGTTTCGGTTTTTCGGCCCGCACCCCTAATAATGAAAAATTGAGAAACTCTCATTAGAAATAATTTAACGAAGCCATGAACTAGATCACCTTCTTCCATTTTAGTATAGTCACATTTTATCAAGCCAATTACAAAAATTAAACAATCTCTGATTGGAGTCATATACTACAAGTATAAACATGATTAAAATTGGGAACTAAATTGGAGAAAATGTTGTAACATTCCTTTTTCAATTTTTCCAAAAAAGTCAGGTGTTCAAACCCCGGCAATTTTCCGAGATTGTCTTTTTTTGAAAATAAAATAATAATAAAGAAATACCATACAAAATTGACCCCAACAGTTTTTGGCGACAAAAAGAAATTTATTTGTTTACTAAATCGCATTTAACATCATAAAAACTGAATCGTTTAAACGACCTTGAAAATTGTTACCAACCATTACATAACCGAAGAAACCAAACTATAAATTAACAAACTAATGTCTTCGTTATCGATTCTGTAAATTCAACAGGTTTGCGAAAAAAGTATCCGTGACGAATCGACAATGAGACGTCGGCTAATACAAAGTGACTCATCGCATTTTGATGAGCACACTCGGGTATTCCCGTGCAGCTCTCATATTTGTACCCGGTGGCGTATGTCGGATGAAAAAGATACTTTTTTAAATAATATTGTAAACGCGGTAGAGGCGTGGCAAATAATTTATAGGCGTCGCGAAGCGTGGTCGTGAAACGAAATAACGTTACCGTACGGAAACGGAAAACAAATCCGTACTAATTTCACTCGGCTGCAAACAAACCGGCGAATGAAATATACGGAGTGGAAAAAGGAAAAAATAATTTTGAAAATGAGTCAGACGTGTCTGAGAAATTATGTTAAATTTGGGCAGTCCCTGAGAAACGGAATGCTGGAGCAAGCGACGAGTGAAGAGGCCGGTGAAGAGATTCTCGTTCTCATTAATGACTAAGATGTTTATGAAATTATAACGAAGCGCTGCCTTTTAAGATTTTATTAGCGTACTTTTTAAAGTCGAGTATATATGGATTTGTATATTCAGTTATGTACATTTGTTACGAATAATATTTTTTGTTTTATTTTATGAATCTGCATCGTGTTTCATGATTTTTATTTTATTTTTCTTCAAGGCTGTCAGCTGTACAAATATAATGTTAACTCAAATTAATATGACTTTTGTTCGAGAGTTAACATAAAAAATTAAACAAATGACACATCAAATTATTTTATTACCTATTTTTATTTTCATTATAAAGAATGTTCTGGAAATTAATAATAATTTCCTGCATTCCTCCTATATATTTTCAGTTTCTGCAAAAAAAAATAATTATACTATTTTAATCTGTAAATAATTGAGTATTCATAATTGAGTATTCATAATTGAGCACAATCCAAGAGCCCTTTCCAATTTTTCACTTTGAAGCATTCACTTGATGAAATTGAAAATCTTAGTAAGAATAAAGCGTAAAATATTTGAGAGTTTATATTTTTGGTTACACAACGAAAACTATTCCACAGTTTGGAGAATATTTATATTCTTATAAGGACCAACAGAACTATGCTCTATATAATATTTATTTTATTTATTATTGTTTCACACATTCATTCGTTTTCAGTATATTAAATTACAAATATTTACATGACCCTCACTTTCCTCTCTCCTTTCCCTTTCACCCCCTTCCTCTCTCTCTCTCTCTGTAAATTTTATCATTCATATCATCTTTTAACCTGAATTAACACGCCTATTTCATCGCCTATATTGCCACTTATTCCATCATATTCCTTTTTGAAATGCTCTACTTCTTCTTCTCTCTCTCTCTCTCTCCCATATCCAGCACATCCTTTCGTTTTCTTTTAATCCATATTATTTATCCTTTGACTGGGTTTCAGACGACTATAGTGCTTTTCTATCCAATCTTTCCCTTCATTTCTTTGTTGTCTAAGGAACTTTTGTCCCATGACAATAATAAATATTATCTATCTATCATTCTTTTACACATTTTGATACAGGTCGGCACTCCATCTACTCTCTGCATAACTTAGATCCTTTCACTTTTTTCCTCTTTCCTGCTCATTCACTTCTATAGGCATTTCTCTTATTTTCTTCCAGTTTCTTTCTACGTATATAGTTCATGTTTCTTTAATTATATATTCACCCCCTCCCATAGATAATTTATCCTGTCCATTTTCTCTTTTCTCCACTTTGTTCTGCTTTCTCTTTTCTCTTCTCTAAGTATTTCTCTCGTTTTCTCCCATTTTCTTTCTACGTATATAGTTCATGTTTCTTAAATCATATTTTCACCCCCTTCCATAGATAATTTCTTCTGTCTCCAATCTCGTCTTCTTTCTCTTCTCTAGATATTTCTCTTATTTTTTGTCTATATATATAGTTCATACATCTTAACCCCTCCATATTAATTTCCCCTGTCCATATTCTCTTTTCTCCACTTTCTCATCTTCTTACTCTTTTCTTCGCTTTTCTATATAATTGCTCACAATTTTTCTCCCTTCTCCATTTTTCTTCAGACTTTGTAGCCCTCCTGATCGTTTCCAATACTAATATTATTTGTTTACCTCGTTTCTCATTTTATACCATGGTGTTGTTTTAAACAAAACTATTTCCTAACTCAAATATTTTCACCTATTCCTACACTCTTTTCTGCACTTTCTTTTCGTCTTTCTCTTCTCTGCTCCAGGTATTTTCTCTTATTTTCTCCTATTGTCTTCCTATGTTTACAGTTCATGTTTCTTTACTCTTCCATAGATAATAATGTTGTCTGTCCATATTCTCTTTTCTCCAATTTCTCATCTTCTTTCTCTTTTATTCGATCTTCTAGATAATTCCTTACAAATTTTCACGCTTCTCCATTTTCTACTTTTTCTTCATACTTTGCAGCCTTGCGGAATCTTTCCAAGCCTAACTTATGTTTTTACATCTTTTCTCAGTTTTACACCCCGGTGTTGTTTTATGCAAACCATTACCCATCTTAAATATTTTTTATTCGGCACTTTCACTTCTTACAATGGACCACATAATACACAATGTAATGTTAGATTCATTACTACACATTTTTAAACTAATTTGATATTAGAATGTATTCTAAATTTATATATATATTTTTATTTAAGTTTTTCGATATTTTTTTTGTCAAATTGTCAAAATGTTATCGTGTAACAATTTTTTCCTTCTGTAATTCAAAAATACGAAAATGAAGAATAGTCTTATAATTGTTGTCAATTAATCAGTAATGAAAATCAGGGCGAGATAACAATTAGCTCGAGTGTTTCGCGTGCGTTTAATAATTCGGCACGAGTTATACGGTATATAGAATCGTCTCTTCTTCGAGGGGTGAATCGAGAGCAAATGTACATACGAACACCGACACGTGTAGCTGATAGGTGTATCCTGGCGCTTATTGTTCGCATGTCGCATACGAGTCTTGCCCCGACGGGAAAGTGTGTTCGCCCTGACATCCACGTATATGTATGTGTATACACAGGGAGCATCCGCGACCGAGTCTCTTTCATCAAAGACACAATGCCCCAAGTGGTTTTACAGGTTTCGCTGCGCTGATTACATCTTCACAATCGGAGCATGGATTTGACCTGTTTCATCAACAATTACATGAAGGACGTAGTTTTCCGACGGTTGTTTAATGAGTAATTTGGTTTTCTTCTTTGTTTCCTGATTTTTGAAAGCCCAGCTTTATTCAGTAGCCTTTTTCTTAAAAATAATATTCATTGGGAGAAAGATTTGAGGGGAAATAATTAGTTTTGCGAATTAGGTTGAATGAGTCCAGGGGGTTTTATAACTTTTAAGGTTTCACTGGACTGATTGGATTTTTAGTAAAGAGCTTAGTTTTTCATTATTCTGTTATTTCGTTTTCAGTGGGCTGTTTTTGTGCACTTTCTTTTGTGAATTTCACGATCAGAGATTATTTTTCTACTATATTTATTTTGAATTCTGTTATCTTTAGTTATTATTTAATTTTTTTCTCTGTCTCAGATTCGCAATTTCGACATTTCTCGTTTAAACTTTTATATCTCCTACTTATCGATTTTTACAAATTTACTATCGTCTGTCAGCAGCAGCAACACGTTCTTTTAAAATTCAATGAGTACATTTTATTTTATTTCAAAGCCTTTTATTGCATTGTAATCGTGCCATTTGTTTATATAAATAAATTGTGCACCATTTCTCCGCGATTGTAAAATACTTTCGAGCACGAAAGTCCAAATGTCAAAAACTGTGGTTTAGTCGGAATTATTTTTCGATATGTAATCGAACTCTTGTTCGTCGACATTCCTCTCGACCTGTCAATTTGAGAGGCAGTCCCTTTTATTTTTAGACATACACGTTCCACTGTGAATGAAAATGTTCTTGAATATGCGAATCTAAAATACAGCAATTTAAATATTGTATTTCTTTAAAAATACACAAAAAAATTATCAGTCTTTACCAGAATAAACAATAAGAGATTTTGTAATGACATTCCGGTTGTTTGTCGGATAAGTGACAAATAATTTCTAGCATTGGTGCTCCGGTATTCCGTTGATATAACAGTGTAGTTTAGAAACAATGGAAATTAATGGCTTGGGCCATTCAAATTCTAATTACCCGATATTGAACCGCGGTTCCGTTCAGCCAAAGTAATCAGTGACCGTGTAGTATGGTTTCATTTTAGATTTCTGCAAATAGACATCTGGTACTTAAAAAAGTCACCTTTAATTTCTAATAATAGCGGTTGCTCATAACGTTATAATAAAAAATATGCATTAAGGCAATTTGTAATGTCTAAATAGTCATTGTTAATATGTGTTTAGTAGAGTTGTTTGTACGGGTATGCAAAAAAGGAGGTCGTGAATATTATTGGAAAGATGTGGGTCATTTCCGATATAATTTTCTGCATAGAATCCGAATGCGAGGTCAGATTTTCCTCAGGATTTTCAGATATTTCAATGTTCTCGAAAATGCGGGTTTGTGCTACTTTTAGGTTATGTGCAAGATTGAAAAACTTTATTGAGTTTTTTTTCAATTTGAGTGACAGCCATTTTATTTTACAGCATTCCAATAAGGTAACCCGCATTAAAATTAACCTAGTAGTTCATCAGTAGCACTGGTGTTTTGAGATCGAGGTGTAGAAATACGAATTAAACAATTTTTTATTTCCATTAGGTAGTGCAAAATCAAACTGGTCAAAAAAATGATATTAAGAAAAATTTGCCTTAGAATCGCTGATTTGTTTTCATCCAGTTTAATAAATTACTTACTACCGCCATCTATGAAATAAAAGTGAAAGAGGTTTTATTTTATATTTTTATTCGGGGATCTAAAAATTTTCAAATATAGATTTTTAAAATAAATTTATCGTGTAGTTAAGAAAAATGAGTACATTATTTTATTTGTTAATCAAAAAATAGGGGATGCGTATTTTTTTGTTTTTCAACAAAACATTTTTCGTAGCAGAACAAAATTACAAGAAGTAGAAAATTTCAGGAACTTTGAAGTTCTCTATTTTTCTTAGAAATCAACATTTATGTTCCTTCTTTGTAATTTTACAAAAATTTGAAAATTAACAAAATGGCGTCTGTTTTTTGGTAAATCATAAAATATCATTTTTAATTTTTATTGTTGTAGGAAGAAAATGAAAAAAAGGTTTGTTTTCTAAAAACAAACAAAAATAGAATGGTCATATTCCTCAACCAAAAGATTCTTGCACTTCCAAATCTCAATTTTAGAATCTTTCAATAACTTTTTACGATTATTTTAATTCGTAAAAGAAAAAGTCATCCAGTGAAATTTAAAGGGACGGTCCGTAAACAAAATTAGACATGTGAAACAATCGTTCAAAAAAATACCAAAAAATGATTTCTTTAGTTATTTTTAATGAGGAATTCAATGGTTATATAACGTTATTGTTATAAAAAAAAAAGGAATTTTTAAAAATCTTTAAGTAATATTTATAATAAAATATTCAGAATGTATTTTTATGTTCACCCCAATTTTTTCAAATTTGTCAATTAATATAGAAAAACGCGGTAGCATTTTTTTGAAATAAAACAATTTTTTTTGGCGTTAAAATATAACTGTCAAAAAAATTATTTCTTTAGTAACTTTGGACATGGAATTCAGTGGTGCTAGAATAAAATATGTAAAAAATGTTCTTTGCCCCTTAAACAATTTTCTGTTGTTGAAAATTTAAATTAATTAAAAAAAATTTTTTTCAAAATAGCAAATTTATTTTCGCACAACAATTTATTGGTCAAAAAAAACATGTGAACTTTTTATTATGGTACGACTGAATTCCTCGTCAAGATTTACTAAAAAAATTAATTTTTTTTTTTTTTTTGTTTAACGACTATTTCACATTGCTAAATGGGACTGTAACGGCGCCAATTAATTTTCTTATGTGACGTTCTCGCCAGCCCTAAAATCGAAGTAAAAGTGGTATAAAGGTTAAAAATATGTGAAACCTCTGGAATTTTTCCCATTTTTTCTCAACTTTCGACGAATATGACTTCCTCTAGCGGAACTCTGTGTTGGAACTGCAGGGTACAATTAACGTATATCGTTCAGCCACTGGTGCAGCCACCAAAAGACTAAACACGCGGAACGCGGCTTAGCCTAAAGGGGCGTAATCTGACTGTAATTCCCCGGACTTAGGACAAAGGCGTAGGCGGTGGCTCCTGGATGAATCCCTCGTCAGCCTTAAATCCACGCGGGAGCACGTTGGGCGCCAAGTTCTCGCGGTAAACTATATATATAAGTATCAATGTACATAGGACTGGGGTCGTGCGATATGCGAGAAGTATTTGCCACTTTGCCACACGACCCTGGCGAGTTCCTCCAAGGGTGCCACCATTTCCGTATATACTCGCTGAAACGACACGGTGATTGAATACTTTTCGACCCCGTTACGACCTGACCTTCCACCCCTCTGTGTGATTTTAATGACCTTTAATTTATTGGAAGGATACGTTTTGCATGGTTTTGAGCTCGTGATCGATAAGCAAGTCATTAAGTTGTTAACTTGACTGATTGAATTTTCCGACGATTTCATTCCTATTTTATTTGTGGTAGATTTTATTTATATTTTAAACAATTCCCAATTTCAACAGAGCGTCGGAAAATGAATAAAAAATAGGTCAATTTTCGGTAAAAATAAGAGGAATATAACAAATTTAAGATAAAGTAAAAAAATTATGAATGAATTATTCATAATTTATACTTAATCATCCATATATAGATTATATATGTAATTGAACATACATGATCTATACTTAATCTATACATAAGATATGCAAATTAAAGACAAGAGCAAAATCACAATCGTCGGGTGTAAAAGTCCACGAAACGATTTGCAGAGCAACACGACGAAGCATCGACAAAAATGAGGTATAAACAGGAAATGAAACCATCGAAATTTGACTTCATCATTGATGCCATTTAATCACTGGCCACAACTCCTGGATACCCGGGAAAAAATGGATTATATATAATTATATACAATTTTTGATACAATTAGATCCAATTATACAGGGTCATCGAAAAGTATCGGACCCCCCTAATATCTTCAGTTAGAATGCACTTAGGAGAAAATGTCCAATAGCAAAGTTGTATGGTTTCAAGCGGGGAGTAAGATGATGACCTTGACTTTGACCTTGACCATGTCCTTCAAGGTCATTTCAAGGTCAATCTTATTTACAATTACAATTTGTTAAGTGGGGGATAATATTAGGGGGATCCGATTAATGTATTTTCTTTAAACCAATTAATTGGTCTCATTATTCCGCGCACAAAAGTATTAAGGTTATGATTACTGAAAACTAAATAATATTTTACAAGATATTCTACATTTTGTGTCAAAAAATTGTTAACTTCAAACCTTTATAACTCAAAAAGTACTTAATAAAAAAATATTTTATTATAGTGTTTTGGAAAGCTCTCGAGATAAGCTATAAGAATATGCAATAAAATGTAGGGGGTTCTATTTAAAAAAATAAGATTGACCTTGAAATGACCTTGAAGGACATGGTCAAGGTCAAAGTCAAGGTCATCATCTTACTCCCCGCTTGAAACCATACAACTTTGCTATTGGACATTTTCTCCTAAGTGCATTCTAACTGAAGATATTAGGGGGTCCGATACTTTTCGATGACCCTGTATATAATTATATATGATTATATATGGATTTTGGCCGCAAAATGTACAAAGCAGTCAATTATATACAATTATAAATGCTAATATATAATTATATATGTTTATATACGATTGTATATAATTATATACGGTCAAAAGCCATATATAATTATATATAATTGGATCTAATTGTATAAAAAATTGTACATAATTATATATAATCGTATATAAACATATATAATTATGTGTTATTATATATAATTGTATCTAAATTTATATATAATTATATATAATTGTATATAATCCATTTTTTCCCGGGTAATCATGAATTTTCACACGACACTAAGAAATTCATCAGCAGGTGCAATTCTAAAAAAACTCGTAAAATTGGGAAAACATGAAAAATTACATTTTACTATTATTTATTTAATGATTTTCATAATAATTTAGTTAGTCCTTCCATTATGTCGTACTTTAATGGAGGTTCAACCGATACTGTCAGAAAAATTTGCGCTTTTTAAAAATCAACATATCTTAGCAACCGCCTTACTAACGATCTCATGAAAAGAAGAAGAACGTAATTTATTTTTGACAGTTTCTGTCGAGCCTTCACTAAAGCAGGTATATTAAAAAGAGAAATACATTATTGAATAAATTAATTAAATAAATAATAGTAAAATGTGTTTTTTTCCTTGTGTTATTGGTTTCATTCGGATTTGGATTTTCTTTGGATTAGCTTTTTAGATTTGAAGCTGCTGACGATTTTCATGGCGATATTTGACAGTTCCTGATAATCCAGGAAAATGTGGCTAGTGATCAGAGGACATCAGTTTTGCAGTCGGATGTCGGTGGCTGTTTTATTTTTAATTAAATGTTCCATTTAAGATGTCTTCATTCCGTCACTTGAAATTTCAACCCAGGTTGCAGAATCATTAGATCAAATATATTTATTTTTCAGACATAGAAATTGATTAAATAAAACTTATTGTTATTAATACATTACATTTTTATAATTATTATTTTTAATATACATTTTGTGTACATCATGTATAGATTATGTATAGATTATGCATGCTCAATTCTATACATAATCTACACATAGATGATTATGTATAAATTATGTATAATTTATTCATAGTTTTTTTACTTTGGATTAGAGGAAATTAAGCATTTTCAGGTATCCCAATTTATTTATGATCATTTCTTTATATAATTCAACAATTAAGGTTTAAAAATACAGTCTATAATTCTCAAAAAGTTGCTTTTCATTTTTATTATTTATTTTATATTCAACTTGAAACCACTGAAATAAGAGCTTTTTTAAAGACATTATATTAGTGAGGTCTTTTAGAGGTCTTAAAATCGATGCATAAGTCTTCTTAAAGATCACATTAAGAGCTCTTTCTGATAAGTATTTAAGACATCTTATAATTTTCAAAATTTCTTAAAGAGCTCTTAAAGACGTCTGAAAAAATGCCTGCTCTGGAATAAAATATAAAGTACGGTTTTTGGATGCGACATCCTTTCATCGAAGATTTTCTCAGTTTTGTAAACAATAGCCTGTTCGAGATAAATATAACATCGAATAGAAAGTACCTAAATAATTCTGTGAATACAAAGTTGCTAACTTATTTCATAGCAACTATTGAACGAGGTAGTTACTTGCAGGATACGTCGTCAATAATTTATCATTTTCCGGAACAGCCATTTTCGAAAGGAGTGCTGCTGCTTTACCGGTCAGAACGAAAATACGTTCCGTTTATCCCACGTCGATACCAGGGAACTATAACTCGATTCCTGCAATTTCAGACTTGTAACGATCTTTTACTTCCGTCGACCGACATGGCCACGATGTTTATCGAATTTATATTTTCAGAACGAGCGAAGTGCACTCAGTCAAACGAATAAATATACTTTTCCAACCGATAGGAACATTTCCTAGCATTGTATTTTGTGGAGGAGTTCATCAGAAATATCAATTTTAATTTGAAGACAAAAATTGAAAAATTCAAATTCTGTTACTATATACTTAGAGTACATAAAGAAAAAATAAAGGATTTTCTCACCTTGTACTACAAAAGTCACGTTTTCTATGTATACATTTTTTGTAATTCTTGTAGCAGTTAATCTTTAGCTGCTTGCTCACTGACTTTCAATGGAGTTAAGTTAGTTAGACGCCGGGATATAGTATGTTTGGGAAAAATATTTATTACAGTTTAGAATTAAATGTTCACTCATAATGACCCAAAAGTTGTTGAAAAAAAAATGAGACCTGAAGAAAATAATTTGTTAATAAACTTTTGTTAATGACTCAAAATTTGTTGTTATTACCAGTTAAAGATTTTTTAAAAATGAATGGATTTTACCGAAAGACGGCTTATTTTTTAAAGAATTAGATTCTCTGTAACTTTACTGAATTTTTCCAAATTTTTTATATGATCACTAAAATTATTCAGAACTTTTGAAAAGGAATAATTATCTTTTAAATACGTTTGACGTTAGCTTCAGAAATGTTCAAAAATCGTACGGAAACGTTCATTTTTTTTAAATTCTTAACTGGCGAAAGGAAGAAAATTTGAGTCATTAATAAACATTATTGTACAAATTGTTTTTGCAGGTTTCAATTTTCTTTTTAAGAGCAGTAATGCTTTGTCTCATCAACAATACAATTAATAATGAAAATTAATTTCTTGGAAACGGTATTAAATACTTTTCCCAAACATGCCATATCCCGTGGTGTACCTTAAACTTTTCTTCTATTTTTTCTTACTTTTCAATTAATGAAAATTTCGAAATGGAGTCCAGGAAAAATAAATATTTTGTATTAATGTATGCATGTGTCTCGTTTACAACGGTATCCTCATAAGTCGTACAGAAAAGTTTAGATCAAAATTAAATATAATAAAATAATATTATACTAATAGCAAACACAGGATAAAATTTTACAAATATTAAATAAAATTAAAAAAGTTATAATTCTACAAATGCAATTTGATGTAATTTTATTTTGAGGTTAATACAAAAACTATTTCAATGCTACTCATATGTCATTGTAATAACAATTTTGTTTATTAATTTTTTTAATTATTATATTCGTAATTGTTTACTAAACTAAAAAGAAATTTAATAAATGTTCAATATTAATTTATTTTTATCAATTACTTTTTCAATTTTGTTATGATTTAAAATACTGTGTTAACCCGTTTCGTCCTGAAATGCCGTAAATTTTGACTTCTTTTCATCAGGTGCTCTCTCATGGAGAAAGTCACTCAATCGTTTCGATATAACCACACCTATTGTATGTTTTTCTCGAACTTTCTAAATCCGGTTTCAGATTGACCATATCTGTCGCCATTTTTTTACTATGGCGGTTTAAACATAAAAAAATCGTGAATTTTGAAAAAATGTGTTCAAATAATCGTATTTTTGAACAAGAAACCTTGTTCGAATCAAGCCGAATCTCTGTATCTGGTGGAGTAAATAGTTATACTAAAAGATAGAATGGTTTTTAATTCACCATTCAAAATGGCGGCTTCAAAATGGCGGTTCTCAGTGGACATTTTGTTGAAAAATGTCTGGACGCTCTAACTGAACAATTATGAGCTTGTTTTAAAAAATGCTAAGAATAAAAAATTCTTAGAATTCGCCGAGAAATATAGTGAATTTTTTTCAGATTTTTTAAATGAATTTTTGAAAAATTTTTTTCAAAATTCTTTTCAAAATTGTAATTTTTTTTTTTCGAAAAATTCTGAACAAAATTTAGTGCATTCTCTGATGAATTCTAAGAGTTTTTTATTCTACGTATTTTTTCCCAAAAGTTGATAGTTTTCGAGAAAGAAAAATCTTAAACTATAATATTTGAAATTAATTTCCTCGAAAACTATCAACTTTTGGAAAGAATTGCAAAGAACAAAAAACTCTTAGAATTTACCAGAGAATGCACTAAATTTTGTTCAGAATTTTTCGTAAATAAATTACAATTTTGAAAAAAATTTTGAAAAAAAATGTCTTAAAACTTCATCCAAAAAATCTGAAAATATTCCACTATATTTCTCAATGAATTCTAAGAACTTTTCATTCTCAACATTTTTTTTAAAAAGCTCGTAGCTTTTGAGTTAGATCGTCCAGAAATTTTTCAACAAAATTTTGACTGAGAACCGCCATTTTGAAGCCGCCATTTTGAATGAAGAATTAATAACCATCCTATCTTTTAGTGTAACTAATTATTCCACCAGATACAGAGACTTAGACTTAGATTTTTTCAAAATTCACAATTTTTTTATGTTTAAACCGCCATAGTAAAAAAATGGCGGCAGATATGGTCAATCTGAAATCGGATTTAGAAAGTTCGAGAAAAAATACAATAGGTATGTTATATCAAATGATTTTGTTTCTCTAAGAAAGCACCTAATGAAAAGAAGTAAAAATTTACGGCATTTCAGGACGAAACTTTGAGATTATTATCGATTATATAATGTCAATTACGACTAAAAAAAGCATATTGGGATTTTGTTTAGTAAACAATAAAAACAATTATTAAAAATACACAGAAAATATGAAAATAAGGTTAATAAATTAATAAAGTGAACTCATTTTCAAAATTTGGCAAAAATTATTAGCAAATAAGCTTTTGTTATGAAACCCTTAATGACAAGAATGATAGTAAAGTAACAGCAATAAGTTAGCAATAATCTGTCATTGTACAAACAATATTTCTTAATATTGTTTTTATATTGCATATCACCTCGAACAAGCCAATTCAAAATTGGGTGCACTGGAAAGATATATTCTCCTTCATTGCAAGTTTGAATATTCATTATCCTGCGGAATACGTTCAAATCTCAACAACATAAGTTATTAAATCTAGTATAGAGTTAAGACAAAGCTTTTGCGAAAGAAGTATAAAGATGATAAATGATTAAAATTGTTAAAAAATTATGGAAATTAATTTAACTCCCTGGTGGGTTTATATTCTGACTATTTATTAACCAGACATTTAGTAACCTTCCTAAAACCGTCAAAGTTAACATTTTTATCAATTTTCTTACTTTTCGTCGAGTTTTTATTTTAAATTTCGTTAGTGTATAAGAAACACTAAATTTTTCCAACGTTCGACTTTCTTGTCAGTTCCTATTGTAGTTTATTACTTAAATTACCATTCCATCTTCTCTATTAATTATTTTCATGAACCTTAAAAAAGTAATTTATATTCATAATATTAATTGCTACAAATAATCGATATTTCGAACAGTACAGATGAGTTTTCGATTTCTGTATAACCTTTTGCCTGTTGAAATGATTTCCCTTGTTATGATCGAAATTGTGTTTAGAAAGTTTTAATGGATATGTATGAAACTTCGTACCTATAAAGGTTCGGACTCGCTGATTACCAATTTCAAGTCAGCTTTTTAAAATTCAAATTGATAGATCGAATACAAGGAAATAAATTTTCAAAATTGATCGAAATTACTTTAAACTTATTACGAGAGTACTGTACGTAACCTCAAAAATAGCACAAAAAACGTGTTTCGAGTACATAACCTAAAATATTTTTAAATCTTGATGTGAAGGGTCATTTCGAACTTTTCTCGAAACCTAATAAATTAGTGCAATGAAGCAACTATTTCTAGATACTCTAAAGTATACTAAAAATGTGCTTTGCGATTTCGTCAAAATCTTAGTCGTGTAGTATGACGTGGTCTTAGGTCAATTTCTGTATAAAAAATATTGACATTGATTATGAATCTGATATTCGATTTTGAAAATTGAAAATGACGTATCCGCAATATGTCGGACAAATGTTTCAAAAAAAAAATTCAAAACATTGTTCTTTAAAATTCTTTAAGCAGAAGTTTTCAAGGTCGGTGATATACAAATCTGATGAATTTGAAAATTTAAAACGGCGGCATTAGTAGATAATAGTAGGTAAAAGTTCTGCGTTTATTTTTTGGGCGTTTCACATTCAAGCGTTTGGGGAATAGAACAAAAATTCTCGTATTAGAAAAACTATAAAAATAAATTTTAAACATGCAGAAGATGACATAAGATTAGTAATCAGTGGCCCTGAAAACCCCCGAGAAAACATAAAATGTATCCTTACTAAATATAGGAAGGCTAATAAAATTGATTTAATTTAGTACAAAAATTTAATACAAAAACATTAAACCTAATGTTTGTTCTAAATTGTGGAGTTTTTATAATATACGAAAATAATACATCTGTCAATTTTAATTTATTTTGATATATGATACATAAATCGAAAACACATTAATATATCAAAAGTCACTAAAATCCATTCACTTTTAATTTCTGATCAATCATTTTGCATTAGCCAATTGTAACATTGGATAGATGTTACATATGTTTCCTGAAGTCTCAGAAAATCCCGAGGAATATGTCTCTAATGGATCAATCTTGTTAAAAAGTTACAGAAAAATTTGATTTATTCACTAGAAAAGTAGAGGTGAATGAATAGAAATAGGATCCAAAGGTTTGCATAATGAAATTTTGATTCAAAAAGGTTGGTGACAGAAGAAGGCCCTACCCATCGTGTTAACTCATAGAACATAGGGGTCACATTCAACTGCGCATATCTCCGTAAAAAAATATCGTATCGAAACAAATTTTTTTTTTTTAGATAATTTTATGCTGTTTTTCGTTCATTTACCAGAATGACGGTAATTTGTACTCCTTAGCAGAAAAATAGAAAACACTTTTGTAAGCTATTTTAGGCTTTTAATCGTTCTTGAACCGCCGCCCTTGAAAGTTAAGACACAGGAGGGAGATTCAATATCGTTAAGATACTTGTTTAAAAGTATTTTATTGTATTTGGGATATTTATTTGAAAATACATTAAAAACTTGAACTTGAATGTTAGTAAATTTTGTATCGACGAATTAGTTAGATTTCACATTCAGCTTCATTATTTATTATAACCTCGTTCATAATTGGTTATCGGTGATATAGTTTTAATACTTTCTAAAATGTCAGATGAAATTTACATAGTTTACTGTTATATTAACGAATGTTGCAAGTATGTCAAATTCCGGAAAAGTGGTGATTTGATGTGCTTGAATAGCTCAACTGTGATGATTTTAGTGTGTTATTAATTGTTTAAAATTTAATTTGGCAACAGTTTTATGGCACATTATTCGGTCGTCTCCTTCCACTACTTAAAAGCCTGTCTTGACAATCACTCTAACATCCTAGTCGTTCAACTTTGTTTTCATTGGTTTCTGTAAACTTTACTTATAACGAATTTTGTAATTTATTTTTGTAAGGGTTTATCAGCTTGTTGAAAAGCTGTCATAAAAAAATATAATAAATATTACCATGTAACAAAATTATCCTAAAATGACAAAATAAACGCGCTATTTGATTCATTTTCATGATTTTCAATAACTGGCAAAAATAATAAGTGGAAATGTCCAAAATAACCTAATTTCAGCGTTTATAGAAGCTTTGTCAGCGGCCGACAGCATGTCCCATGGTATTTTCAAGACCCTCTTATTTTGTAGCTGGTATCAATGTCCTATGACGTTTCATTCTAGAGATGCGGCCTTTCAAACAATTCATTTATTAATAACTTTTTATCGGCCACTGTTTCGGCCGAGAATCATCGAAATTTGGATTCAGCAACAGAAAATATGTCTCGAACACTTGAAGGGGAGCTGAAAATACTAGGGGACATGTTAGCGGCCCTTGGATTAGTACGCAGATACCTATCTAAGTTATCTATAATAAGACACCTAGAAAAAGATATTAAAAATATATTACAATTAAAGAAAAAACGTGTCATCCAATTAGACACTCGTTTTTGCAGTGACCGACACAATTTTGTGAAGTAAAAATACTGAAAAATCGTTAGGTTAATACCCCTAGGCAATTTAGCTGTAACATTTTACCTAATAGACAACACATTGTTCCGACAAAATATAATTTGTATCGTCGATAAATCAGGAAAGAAAATATGTAAAAATAATTAAATTTTGGCCAATAACTCAAAGCAACGATCGAAAAATGTCATCGAAAAAATATCCGAAATAATTTGTGAAGGTACGATAACGAAGGTTGGTTTTTAGTCACGACACACTCAAGATCGGCCTGGTCGATTTGCGCGAAATTCAACCACCCGAACGTTCCTTAATTGCAGAACGAATCGCGTAGGTCCGGCAATTTGTGGTCGTATACGTAATACGTTGCCCTCCAACGGTTGCAAAGAGAGACCATATGTACCAGAAATGAGAAAAAACTAGTAAAGAGGAAAAGGCGTAAATATAAACACGTTGTAAAATGCATTTTTTGCCGAACTCGAAACGTCGCTTTGGCACGCTTCAACGTTGCAACTGTGACGAAAAATGAATCTAAAAAGGTGATTGCGGGACGAGGTGTGATTTTTCGAGGAAATATCTATTTTGTCATTATGGTAGTTCGTATTTGACAAAGTATGGCAAAATTCTATTATTTTCGCTTAGTATCTATTCATTTATTATGACCTACGATGAAAATATTAAGCTACCCATGTGGATCTAAAATAATACTTCATATTTTTTTGGGTCGATCACTGTTGGAATATTATATGAAAAACATATGTAGAATATGCTGATATTTTAGTACATAGACTTTACGGGATTAAATTTTACCAGTATTTACTAAGCTTTCTGAAAATTCGGCAGATTTCAATATAAATAAAAATAGTTGGAAATTAAGGATTTTAATGAGAATTTTAATAACATTTTCGACATATAGTTGTATAATATTAACACACTGAGAACAGCAAATGGGTTGTTCAGCGAACTAATTGCGAGTGGTTAGCAGGAAATATTTGTTTAGCATTCCCAGTAAACATAAAACCGAAGGACAAGTTACCTTATGGTTCTCTAATGTCCAACTTATAGGCAATTATAAGTAACAGTTGTCTTAAAGTCGCCTTAAAGTCCTATTACTTATAGTTGTCTATAAGCCTTTTATTTTTGTGTTTACTGAGATTACTAAATAAGATTACTGAACCTCTTAATTTTTTTGGAAGGGGGGGGGGGGCAGTTTTAAATCGAGTGTGTATTTTTACCAAATATTCTAAATCTTGACTCAAAAACTCATAACAAATGCTCGACATCACAGGTGGTCAATAAATCGACTATCCCCGCTTTAAACGTTATGGCCAATGTAAACATTTATTTTGTTTTATTTTAACTGTAGTAAATTGATGGTATAACTATTGCCAGTAGTTATAGAAAGTATTGTCTGTATAAATAGGTTTTACTAAACAGAAAAACAATTTAATTAATAAACGAAAGTCATTTTTACTGTTTGTGTTTGCAGTAAGATACAGTAATATTATGCATAGTAAGTACAACGTGAGTATGTATTGAACTTTAAAATTATAAACTTTTTAAGATTACGAAGGCTATTTGAAATATAAACAAAAAAGTTTGAAGACGTTCAGTTCGCAAATTATGAAAATCACCAGCTATGTCTCTGAAATTTGACTTAAGTAAGCCCTAGAACAATTAATGCAGAAATATTGAATCATTCTTTACTTAATAAAATACTTCTGATTCGACCATTTTGTTGGTTCTGTCAGTACTGATTTAATTTCGACGATGAGTACTAACAATCAGTACATAGTCAGTATTTTCCCGATTGTAAATTCCAGCGAACCTACGATATTTTTACTACAGCCGCAATCATATAATGCCATAATTTAGCACTAGCATTCAGTACTGTATTAGTGCTGACTTATTTCAGCAATCTGTAATCATTTAACACGGAAAATAGTACTGGTAATCAGTATTGTAAAGTACTGACGTCGAACAGTAGTGTCGTTGGTAAGAATGTGTGAGTGTAAGAGTAGGTCAGTACGGTCACGATGCTGACTACCAGTCCTAGTCAGTATGAAATAACGCACGATCATCGGAGGACGTCAGTACTCACCCAGTATGGACAGTCAGTACTGTATTCATTACTAAACCAGTATTGCTTACCAGTAGCGTCAACCGTAATAACGATTGATTGTCATAGTACGTCAGTACTGTCACAATATTGACTACCAGTCCAGGCATCAGTATGAAACAACACCCGACTATCGGAGTACGTCAGTACTCAGTTAGTACGGAGAACCAGTATTGTATTCATGACTTAACCAGTACTGAATCAGCAGTTCAGTACTGCCTACTAGTATTATCATCGGGAATAACGAATGACTGTCAGAGTATTACTGGTAGACAGTACTGAATTGCTCCTTCAGTATTGTTTTAATAATGAATACAGTACTGGCTGTCTGTTCTGGCTGAACTGCCAGGACTTGTAATCAGTATGGCAATAGTACTCACGTACTCTGACAGTCAGACGTTACTACCGACGACACTAGTGGTAAGCAGTACTGATTTGCTCCTTCAGTAGTGGTTTAGTAATGAATACAGTACTGGCTATCTGTACTCGGTAGGTACTAACCTACTCCGATGGTCGGGCGTTATTTCATACTGATGCTAGGACTGGTAGTCAGTACTAATTTGCCTTTTCAGTACTGGTCTAGTAATGAATACAGTACTGACTACCTGTACTGGGTTAGTACTTTGGCGATATTATTAGCAGTACTGGTTCAATGTGGTAAATAGTAGTGCATACTACAAAAGTTTAATTAACGAATTAATCACTAAATGGAAAAAACTAGATTACATTAGTGATAATTCAACAACATTTTTACATTTCAAAAAAATGACTGTCCGCTTGTCGATGTGTCGGCTTTATGATTATCTGCTTTTGACCTGTCGCCTTTTTTATATATTGGTTTCGGCTCGCACCATAGAATCTGAATCGTAATAATTACGTTTACCTTGCTACTAATTATGCAACATTTTGTTTTTTATAAATAGTCTTGTTTTCCTGAACGATTTATTAGTAAGCATGATTCATTAGTAACACATGATTCTATTAAATCGTCGGTTTTTTACAGCAATAATATAAAAATTAAAAATAAATCTCTGAAAAAGTTCGGCGGGTATGTCCAATGTGTAAAGTTGCGGTTAGTAAACCCATGGGTATGTGCGACTAAGAGCAGTAATATATTACAGAGCTGCGTCATGTCAGCGCTCGTGTTAGTATGAGATGTTAAACAGGATAGAGTGACCGAAACGACCGGGTGTACACAGACGGTAATAACAGACTAATGTCCTTTAATTCATAACTGACCGTTACATGTCAACGATGCAAAGCGCATACATTTGCGTTAACAACCGTTACTTTTTTTTTGAAAAGCGACGATGGCCATCGACGTTACAACGAATATTATCCGATTGTTCATCCGGAAATGCAATTCGAACAGTCGAGAATCGTTTCCAACGATATTTCGAAAATTGTAATTAATTGAATTAAAATGCTACGATTCCGTTGATTATGCCTAGTTGTTCCACCCTGAAAATGATTAACGATCCTAACCTCAGCTTCATTCAAATTACTGTAGAGCAAATGAAGCGGTGCATTCAAATTCATTTACTTCCAACTCTTATAAATGTATTGATTGGATTAAAATATTATTTAAATAAGAGAAAACTGAAATAACTTTAATACCTTTTTATAATTAACATTAAAAATACTTGGCCATTTTGGTATTATATTTTATTACGATCGTGTAGTCTCACTAATTTTTTTTGTCAATGGACTGAGTATACATTTTGTTTTTTAATATTTAATTTTCTAATCAGTAACCTCAAAAATTGTTAGCCTGCCTTTGATTTCGAAAAGGAGGATGTCCACATAGTTTCCATCATCAAGATGGAATCTCGAAAGCTGATAAATTCGGTTAAAACATGATGATAACTAATTCTTAAAAGTAAATTCCACTTTATCAACACTTGGTAAAGTTGAAAAAGTCGTTGTTAAAGTCTCGGATTTTATATACGAAATTGTAGTAATTTAAGCAGTAATAGCCCGCACCGCGTATTGTTTGCGATTGGTATGGACTGTTACTACTGATACAACTGTATTTTGTTTTGTAAAACTTCAACTTTCACCTCTTCTGTCATTCAGATATTGGTTCAAAGTCCTTTTCAAAACAAGAAATAAACCTAACATAAAACATCAAACATAGCTTGCAAAAACCACAATCTCTTGCGTTCTATTTACCATCAACTTCCACTAAATCAAACTTAACTCGTTAATCAAAAAGGCACTTCATCGCATCAAATTCATTCCAAAAATTGAAATTACCGAAGCGTCTCTTCAGCTATTGAAAAAAAAGCGCCGTGCCCTTAAAAGTTCTCGATTAATCCTCGTTACTAGGTAAAAAGCAAGTAATTCGTTCGCTTGTTGGGAGTTGAATCGAAAATCTTGGATGCGGGCGGAAAGTAATAACTCGTTGCCTGATTGAGATCGCGAATGCCGATAAGATCCATTATGGTGATTAAATAACCGCTTCCCGCTGATAACGGTGATTACGACCAATAACGAAGCATCGATGCATCGAAGGTCCCGTCAGAGATTACCAACGGTCCCGTTTAAGGGGTTCCCCTTAAGCCGCGACGTTTCAGACGGCGTCAATGGATTTGCCTTCGTTTAAAGCAAAGGATCGAAGTATATATTCATATACCCTACACAACGGGTAGGGCAGGGGGTCGCTGGGTATAGATTATGTATGTATGCCGCGCGTTATCAGACAACCCTACACCAGGTCGGTCGCTACTTCGCGGCGTGGGCGGTCGGTCAATGACTGACATTAGCCGATTCGCTAATCTAGAATGCGGGTGTAGCCGCCTACCCGGTCACCCTACCTGGCTTACATTAACGTAGTCATAAATTGACTTTGACGGAGTCGATCCTTCTCCTACTCGTCAATTCCTAAGCGCACTAATTCACCGCTGCTACCAATGATTCGAGCCGGTTACATTCCTTCACAAGAGAGCCAAAATGTATTTAAAAAACTCAAAAAATGGGATAGATATGTACCCAGACTGTACTTATACACTCTAAAGGTAAGGGTCCATGTCCTTCAATACCGAACGTTGGTAATTTTCCGGTTACGAAAGAGAGTTTCTACGCCAATGTCAAAGAAATTCATTGCTTTATGGAGTTTAAATGCTCAAATAGCGTGAAAAAATTCATGAAAAAAATTTATATATTTGGGCGTTAAATGGTTACAGATATGTTGGTAAATCTCCGGAACGTTTCAATTTTGAAGTCAACATTTTTGAAAAATAAAGATGTAAGCACACTTTTGACTTTTTTAGTACCTCTGCTTGATACATTCAGAAATAGATATTTATTCATGACCAACGCTTAAGAGAGTGCCACTGCCTGTTATATTAACATTAAATAATACTAAAATATACGATACGTTCTGAAACAAAAGAATCAAACGGGTGTCACCTCAGAGAATTGTTTTCAGATTTCGAAGCAATACAATGGGGCATTTTCCAAATCTAAGAATACTGCATCGCAGTTGTAAAAATGCGAATAGCAATGTTGCAAAGTACATTTTTATCTCTTTTCTTTTCGTTTTTCAGGTCTTCCTTTTTTCGGATCTCTTCTCGTTTTCTTCATACATTAACCATTTTAGTTCCTTCAAACAATCCATTTCGCCGGTTAATCTTTGAACTTATAAGACGATGACTGTTCACGTTATACATTTATCGATTTGGGGCACTGTTCATGTAGAATGTCAAAATTCAGGATCGGTAGCGACAGTTACATTTACGAATTGTTATAAATGAAAGTGTAAATATAAATATAGTTGAGAAGCACAAGAACCTATGTCTCAATAACACATTTATATGTCTTTTGAAAATATTACTTTTCGAATTTTTTATTTTTTGAACGAAGCAGACTTGATTGTGAAGGCGACATTGGATTTGATCGCAAGTAATTTCGATATTATTTCGCAAAGGTGAATGAAAAGCGATTCTCATCTTTGCAGGCTTTCGTACACAGATGCACTGAAATAATACTTTGCTCTGCGTTAAAAAAAACATGGTTTAATTCTAATTTCATTGTGCGATTTACCTTATCGTGGAGCATTTCGGATGCGACAAGAAATCTTGACTACATACTTTCGGATATTACAGCTCAATTACTACAAAGGGTATGTAATTAATAAACATAACATTGAATTCTTCAAATCTTCATGAACAATATATTTCAATACGAAATTAATGCAGCGTTGTTTGTAAAAATAATGTTTACTAAACGGAAGAATAACGTGGAAATTACATGCGACGAAGGCGACATTTTGACAAGTTTTTCATGCGTTGTAATGAGTTTCTATGATGGAACTTAATAAAAATATATGGACGATATACTTTAAGGATTACTTTGATATATATCATACTTTAAATGTCATAGTACTTTGTCTAAGTGACGATAAAATGCAAATAGAACTAAATTTAAAGGTTCTGGAGATTTGTCATATACAAAATGAAAAAATACCGATTTCTTTTCGATTTTCTTACTGAATTCGTAAGCAGATATCGAAACATCACAAAAACAATTGACCTCATATACTTTAAATTTTGATGAAAATTGAGCCCATGGGAAACACACTAATATCATGAAAATTGACGAAAAAGGAATTTTATAACGCCGGTGCATGTTTATCAATAATTCCACGATTTTAGGAGACTTCTTTATCAAAATGTAAGCCTATAGGGAGTCAAACTCTTCATTTTTTCAAGTTCTACAAATTATTTCCATGTGATATTTCATTAGATACTTAGCAAAATGAGGTAAACCTAAATAAAAAAAAAAACAAAAAAATCGGTATTTTTCTACAGAAATATTAATCGGCAAAAATTTCACAAATATTATATGGCTTCAAAAAACTATGAACATTCTGATCATTCTCGATGATGAACAGGACAACTTCATTTAGAAAAGGGCCATTGTACATTTAACTCGAATGTACAATGGCGTAGGAGGCCCACTTTCATGGTACATTTTCAATAGAATTTACTAATGATCTTTTTTCAAGGCAACATCTACACTACAGGGTATTAAATATATTCTAGTTGAAGTCAATTATAATTGCAAAATTAAGATTATATTTGAAATCAACGACCTTCAAAACTACATAAAATGTTATTCAAATCCCAAGCGTCCGAAATATTACAAAAAATGTCTTGGAATAATCTACCATTTACAGCATTCTATGGTAAATGGAAAAATATTTTAAGGATTATGCTTTTAACGTTTTTTTTAAATATATTTTTCCATTAATAGAACTTTCACTCTCGAGCAGGAAAATAGTATGAAAAGGAATAATTTCTTTCCTCTAATTTTTTTAATGTTTCGACTGTAGTGATTTTATGTCTCACTTGTTTGTTACCTAAATGAAATTATTACAAAGAATACTACAAAAAGCGAGTATTTAAAATATACGTAATTGGAATTTAATAATCAAGCGTGTATCATTCTTTACGCCAATAGGAAAGCTAAAGCCGTTTATTTTGGATGGATACAGGAACAGGTTGTTTCATTTAAAAGATACAGTAACTGACCATTCCGAACGTAGGATTAATGGAACAGTACTATCGTTTCGAGGCGAAACTCGAAACTAAAATTTCGAGTATACACGATACGGAACGTAGAATGTCAATACTTGCTTTTCACTTTAATTTTTATATATTTTATTACGATATCCTTTTCAAGATCTCAATTTTTTTGACTGCACTCTTCTTGTTTTTGTACTTTTTTTTATCTGCTCGGTTTTCGAACTGCGATATGTATATAAATTATTCTTTTTATCTTATTTCAGTTTTCGTTTTGTCAGAAATGTTACTAAATTTATATGTGTATTTAGTTGCAATGGATCAATAAATCCTGACTGTATGTCACTACATGTAATTCTGTTTAAAATTAAATTTCAGTTTTCGTATAAAACCCATTATTTAGGAAGCACAAATTCCTCTTCAGTCTATCAAAATTCACGTAAAAAGAGCTATAAATAACACCTATTTGGAATCACAATGTATTAACTTTTATGTTCGCATCGTTTATTTCAATTTATAAAAATGTGAAAAACCTGAAATAAAAACATGCGGCTTCCGAGGATTACATATATTTGCACGGATATTCCAGTAAATTTGTAGGTAAAGGTGAATTGTTTTTGGTTTTAAATCATCGTATAAATCTGAATATTTCAAATTCTCCAATAAATGATTTCCCACACGATTCTTAACAAAATTGTTTTCAAACGTTTGAATTTATTTCAGCAATTGTAATTGCCTCAACAAATGTTTAATCGAAACTTTCATTCGATTATATGTAAAGAGATCAATTTTTAATCCAATTTCTACTTTCATTTTCAAAGTTTTTCCCCAGCACTATTCATATTAATACTTTTGTATTTAAATTACAAAAATAAAAAAATGTTTTATATCATCTTTGTCTGTTTACTGTGTTTTATATTTATTCCATTTTATAACCTGATTTTTGTTTTAAATTATTCCGGAGATTATTTTATATATTAATATATTTTAATGGAAAAGTTTGAATTTTATTTATTCATTATTTTCCAATCGGTAAATTGTGACATTCACGTAAATACATTTAATGTCAATAATAAATTCTTTCATAGCATAAAAGATTGATGGAATCGGCGCCTATGTTACAGCCAAAAATAAAATTGTGCAAAATGTTTTTCGTTGGTATTTTATGAACCACCATTAAATCTACATTCAAATATTTACTTTTTAAAAAATCAAAGATTTTCGTCAATTCAGAATATATATAGGATGATCCGCGTCGAAAAACCGAAAATTCTGTAAAAAATTTGACTAGCACAAATAAAATATATAGCTCAAAATGTTTTTATTGGCACACATTTTTAAATCTCCAATGGATTTTTAAAAAATCTAAAAATTTATCAATATCATACATGCGGTTTTTAATGGAATTTGATGATCTCGAAAAATATGTTCTTGGATTTACAATATCTGGAGGAAATTGGGGATTGATCGCAGATATTCAAAATGGTGGACACAACATTTAAAAAAATGGTAATTTTGCTTGATACTTACTATACCGATGCTTTTCATCTTTTTTTTTCATTTTGGCAATTGTATTTTATTGGCTTTTTTGTTATATTCCCATTAACACGGGTAATAAAAAACGTTTGTAAATACAGATTTTATAGATTTTTTCACTTCCTCGTGAAGTTATTTATTTTTAATTATATGTCGCCTGTCTTCGTCGAAAATCCTTTTTAATGTTTCAATTTTCATTTTAATAACTTAGGCCAGTCGTTGGGAAGCTCAAGAAATCTTAGAAAATGATTTTAATTTATGGAGAAAATAATGATGTTGACAAAAATTTTGGATGTTAATGTATTAAAAAGTGATTTAAAAAGAGCTATCGAAAAGTAAGGCCCCTGAATAACACGCAGATACATGTACTTCAGGGGTCTACTACTTGCAAAGTTTATCTTTCCTTAACTTTGTCAATTATTATCTTACAGGAACAGCTTTTCTTTATTTTAAAGAGAATCTCATGCTCTTATACGTAAAACTATGTGCATAGGAACATATAGATTATATATTTAGGAAAAAGCTTGTGAACTTGTCGTGTGTAAGTTTGCTCCTTTTAGTCAAATAGACGTTTTTGCTTATTATTTTTGTTCGTTTTTTAAAATTTACATTCAATTTTAATACTGATAGAGTTTCTTCGGCTAAGAATTTTTACATAAAATTGTTTTCACAGCAAATAGGAGCTTTTTTAGAGTTATACAATTAATTTGTTGATCATGAACTAATATTTCTTCATTTGTATTTCATTAAATGAGGTTTATCGCTCTTAACTCAAAGGAAGTTCTTGTGCTTAAAGAACCTACAATTTTACCCGTTAGTCGATTCGATTTGATGAAAAACATCGGTATAGCAACTGTCAGGCAAAATGACAGGTTTTAAAAACGCAGTGTTTACCATTTTGAATATTGAATATCTGACACCGTGTTCGTAATTAACGACCACAAAACATTTTGGTCCGACATACAAATTGGAAATAAATATCGCCAAATTTAAAAATATACCTTCCTCCTTTTTCCGGGATTGTGACCGGCAAATATATAACATAGACATGGGTTATGGGTTAATGGAAGGGTTAATGGAATTAATAAAGATATGGTAGAAAAAGTTGTGGTGTATATAAGCAGTAAAATTAACAACAAGAAAAGTTATGATTAACACAATGTTACATTCACCATAACTTGTGCAGGTAATAATAAACTCTCCTCAATTATGTACATAAAAAAAAATAGTTAACGAAATCATTTTATCGTTACAAAACAGATAATTACAAAAAGTAATGAGTTACATGAGTAACACTAACTATTTCAACAAAATTGTTCAACGTACTGCAGTGTATTAGTACATTAATAATAAAACAGACGTTATAAAATTAATAACATGAAAATAACATCTTTTCTTTGTAAAAATAATGATTTTAATACTACGTTTAACAATATTCAGAATTATGAAAGTTTCTTTTCATATTCTTAAGTTTGCTCTTCTATATGTTACATCTATTTTTACCATGGTTTTTTCAGAGTTGCTTTAACTTTTCATTTCTCTGTGTTTGTGCATTTGGCCGGTGTGAAGCCTGAATAAAGGAGAAGGATACATTTTTTAGTTTGGCGATATTTAGTTCAACAAATGATATTTTATTCTATAGAAGTAATTTTCCCATGTGCTGTCAACATTAATCTTCCAACCGAGATATTATATTGAAAAGGAAATTTTCTATTGGAATCGGTTTCTGGTACACCGGGTGCTCTAACAATTTAATTTGTTAATGCTGATTACTTTCCTCTCTGAGCAGATAAACTATTTTTTTTTGTTTGTGGTTTCCTCCTAAACCGAAGGAAATGCTGTAGGTGTACATAAAACGAATAGTAACTCTGGAGTTACTATTGACGTCATGAATAGTCATTCGGAACTTCGTGAACTCTGCTGATTAGAATTCTGAACAATTCTTATCAGTCTCCAAGCCCAAATTTCTAATATACAATATTTTTCACTTAAAATGGGATTATTTAAAAAAAGTGTCTTAAAATACTAATTCTCATTCGAGTCTTAAAAAAGTAAAATAAATCTTATCTCTACTACTTGCAGCTATTCATTTTCCCGTGACTGTAACACTGAGCTCAAGTTCGAAGCGCGACTAATCCAGTTCCGCGCGAACCGCTCAGAATTCGCGTATGCGTAATTATTCGTCTGGTTTACGCACACCAACGTATAGATGGCGTGTATGTATTGTACGTGCATGTATATCGCGTTGGTCGGAATTCCGTGTGACATTCTTATCGCGCTTGCTTGGGTCGCCGCGCGCAATTCCTCTGTTCTCATCTCGCCCGCTTTCGCTTCGTGCTCGCCACGTTTGCATTATCGATTTCCCATTGTTTATTCGCACTACCTAGCGCACTGATTTAGCGTATGGACTGGGTGGGGAAAAACTAGGGGCCACGAGATAGGGGGCGCCAGGGAAACGAAACTGGCCGGTAAAAGGGGGCGCGGGGCCACTGTGCAGTGCGTGTCTGACCGAAAGCGGGTGTTACTACTCGTCGCCGCAGGACATCGTTAAATATGCGAAATCGCTCCGCTGTCCGTTGACTACATTTTTTTTTCGCTACCGAGCTTTTATAAAAAGATTAGTTTATAGCTGGAAATTGGCCGCGACGTCATTTTTATGGAAATTTCGGTGGCTGGAAACCGCAGTCATTTCGGTCTTTAATGAGGCATGAATATTCAAAACATTTATGTGTCTTTCGACTTCATTCAGATAATCGTATTTTGAAAATGACGATAAAACTGTGGAGACATTTTTAAAAAAAGATTTTTAGGTTTAAACAAGTATTTGCAATACAATTGCTGATGTTCAGAAAATTTTGTTTTTAATTTTTTTCCACGTTACTTTGATACATTCTTCTTTACATAGGAAGCTGTTGAAATTTATTAATTAGGAGTTTTTAGAGTTAGTGATGTCAGTTCTGATTTCAATGTTTGAAAATTTAAAACCGTGTGTCGAAAATGGCGGATTTCCTTTAATATTTATAATAATCATGAAACATGATAATCGGTTTTGAATGAACGAATTTACTTAATCTATTTCTAACTATGTGATATATAATAATACTATTTTCAATGAATTCGAAAACACCATATTAGTGAAGACACTTTTCAAGTATGCCCTATCGATTTCCGATGAGCAAATTGCAAAAACCGATGGTCCATACACAAATTTTGCAAAATAAAATAAAAGCACTATAATTTTAAGGTCTTTTTTTTAAATTTTACAACCCAATTATCGAACATAATAATACGTAAAATTATAGAGTTTTAAATGCTTTTCATGAGAAAATTTCTTGATCATTATACTTAATTCATATGTTTACGATGTGTTCATTTTAAATAGTTTGGCCATAAATGTTAAACCTAAAATTATAATATTATTGGCAAATTTCTTCACTACTATATCAAAATCAACTATTTATAATGATTTCGAAAATTTTTAATACATAAAATTAGTAGATTAGAAATATAGTGCCGATAGAAATCACATAAAAGTCTTACGGGTTTAAAAGAATCAACATTCAAAATGTGGCAAGTAAGAGTACGTAATTAAGTATAGTGGATACTGTTTTCTTAATTGATAATGTTTTTTACTAAATGTTGTTGAAATTAGATGTATTTGTACATCTATTTGTTTGCACTATATATTAATTAATATTACAATAATTAATAATAAAAAATGAAATAATAATATAATATTAATCAATCATAATAATTGTTTTTCTTAATTTATAAATTACAAATTGTAAAATAAATCTCTTGAATAAATTATTCTTAATATGTCTTATATTTTTAATTATTAATGCTTGGATATGTATCTTTAATTTGTAATATACATATGTACGTTTTTCATTTGTAGTCGAAATATTAGTATTTATAAGTTAAAAAGTGAAATAATACAATATTAAAACTGTATTGAGTTTAAATGTTTAAATTTACTTTAGCGAATAGACCTATAATCGTTACTATATAAGCCATTTCGACCTAAAATTGCATAAATTATGGCTATTTTTATAATGAATCACTCCTAAAAATGCCCAATTTTTAAGAATAAAAAACCCACACACTTAAAAAAACGTCATTAACAGTTTACAAAATAGCTGCTAAAAACATATTTCATTAAAAATTACATTTAGTATAGTGGTAAAGAATACTGACTTTAGAAGGATAAAAAAAAACATTAAGAACTATTATTGTTTGATTTATATTTAAAAGAAAAAACAAAAACACTCTGAATCTACAATGCCCAAACAACAAGAATGAAGTTACTCCTAATTCTACGCCAAATTTATTGATAATTTTCAAAGAGGATTTAAAAATATTTTAACACTTTTTTTTTCTCAAAGCTGTCAGTTACAAAGATATTTTATTGATATGTTATTTTGATTCTTTTTGTACGTATTACCAGTTATTTTCATAATAACATAGAGAAAGTTAAAATCAAAATCATTTTATACATCCGGATATCAATTTTCAAAAAGTGGCAATAAAATATCAAACATAATTTTCAATATATCCAAAACAATTATTATCACAAAAATACTATTAATAGTAAAAATTCCAAAAAAATAGTTTTATTAAAAAATAAATGGCAAGTGTACAAAATTTAATTGGTTGTGTATTATATGTATAATTTTCAAATTCTATTCATTTTGTTCCTATTCAAACAGTTTTCAACGCTCTCTCTCTCTCCCTCCGAGGTACGCGAAAGAAAACTGAATTACTCTATTTAGTAACGTTTGCATTCGGACTTTCGCGGAGCTTTGCGTTACGTGCAGTACAACCGAAAAAAAACAGACTGGCAAACATTCGTGTAACGAAATTAATTTGAACGAACTAATTCCGAAATCAGCGGAAAACAGGCAAAGGAACCTGACGTTTGCTTGCTCAATCAGGAAAATAAATTAAAATGACTAAATATTCTTCTTTGTTTAGATGAAATTTAAATTGCTCATTGAAATTTTCTTAATTAAAACATCGTGCAAGAATACAAAAATTAGTAAGCATAAATTTTTACCGTTTGCTGCTATTTTCTGTTTTGCATATAGTGAATTCATTGGTAGCGATGAATATCTAATAATGTAACTGTTATTTTTAGTAACAATTGCTTTCTACTATCTACCTATAAATAGTAATATTAATAATATTATATTCGATTTTGGTATTCTGTCCTGAATGTTGATTTAATTTTGAATGTAAATAGCTTAATTGTAGTCAACTCGATGCATTTTTGTATTATTGCACTAGCCGTAAATAAGTAGTGAAAATTCGACCAATGATTTTAGTAATCATTTGGCTATTAAAAAGTATAAAGCGACTAATTAATTAGTCAAATTAAACTAATTAATTTGAGTAATAAGACGTTACAACATTCAATAACTAATTTAACTATTTAGAACTATATAAAATAATAGTTTTTTACTCTTTATTATTTAAAATTATTATTGATTTTACCAAGTTACCAACTTTTCACTCCTTGATTAGTAGTTTTTGACTAATTCAGATTTAGATAGATATCTTCGTTTAGTTCAAAAGAAGCTTTTGTTGTTAGTGATAATTTTTTCGACATGAAAAAGCTATGAAAACTTGCTGTAATTTTACGCTTGAGAAAATTGCAAAAATTATATTTTTCAGAATGAAAATAGTACGTTGTGCAACTTGGGAGTTTGACGCCTGAGCAATGCGACAAACGAGTAATTTTCTCAGAGTTCAGAGTTTGCAAAACTTATATTTCACTCCACTCTTACTGAGAGTGAAAATGTACTCCTAATATAGTAAATATTCAGCCACTCTATTGAAAGAATAAATTTTTGCGCCTAACTAGGGACAATTCATTCTATCTGACGTAAAAATTCACTGTTTCAATGTTCACACCATAGAAAGTGAATTTTCACTAAAAGAAATTTAAAGAGTATGACGGCAGTATTTTTATTGCGTCGCGAAATTATTAGTACGCACGCGCTTCAGGGCGTAAAATCGTATTTTGCACCCTCACAAATTATATGGTTGAGATAGGTCCCCACCCATGCCAATTTAAATATTGTAGAATATTGTCCAAAATACGGACATAAAACTTTATTCTAAATAAAACAAAGTTTTACGCCCATCATAAAAAATATACTAATCTTCTAAGGTAAAATGGAATAAAAACGATCAAATACGATACGAAAATTTACTGTTGATTTCGATCTCTCTGGAATTTTTTTAGTAAAATTTCTAGTAAATTTAACGTTTAGAAGCAATATTTAAAAAGATATCAAAGTCAAATTAGTTCAAAATTTTGAAAGATTGTTTCGTGTTTCTCATTTAGCAATTTTTGAAATTTAATAGTAAAACTATTATAGAATAAAATTGTATATTTTCGGAATTGAAAGTGACGCGAAACAATGGTTATCGTAATTCCTTTGTGGAATTCTTGTACATACGAGGAAAATTTGTTCTGCAAAACTCAAGAAATTCTTGAGAACGGGAATGTTTCATAAACGACGCTCCAAAAGTTTGAATATCGCATTCCGCAATTTACGGGGAATAGAACACAGATCTGTTCAAGGCTTTAGGAAACCTAGCAAAGTCCTTTGACTCGGAAAAGTTGGCAAATTTCATTTTAGTCCAAAAGTCTACTGACTATTGTACATCATTATATCGTGCAAATTATGGTTAATTTAATTTCAATTCATAGAAACTAAAATTTGAAATTCAATCCTACTTTTAGGAGTTGTTGAATTGTACAGGACCATTGTCATTAATTTCTGTCACTTTTATAGTTTTGGAACATTCTTTTTGGAAACAATACCGTGAACAGTAAAAGTTAAGCAAAAATTCAGTTGTAAAAGGCTTTATAATTTGAATAGTATTTTTAGCTATTTAATTCACAATACTTAGAAAGCAAATAAGTTTAGAACTTATAAAAGCAAGTAATACTAGAAGAGATAGTATTAGCCCAAAAAAATGTGTTGAATAGTTTGTATTTATTATTGAAGATTAGTATAATTTTTATTAATATGGTTAATAAGTATTTTTAATAATCATGAGCAATTATTGGAATAAATTGCGAATTAAGCATTGTAACTGTTAATAGTTGTTGGTGGAGAGACCAATAACTTTCGAAATACATGATTATCATAAATCTATTTTACTAACTAAGATAATACTCTCTAAATCTGAATTGGTTAAGAACTGGTAACAAGAAAACCAAAAGTGGGTCACTAATTCAATTAGTAATCATTTTTATCACTAAAAAGTTACATATTCTAAGTTATTACTAATTATAGAAACTGCTAAGCTATATATGTCTAATCCACTTTCAGGTTAATAGAGGTCTACTAATGAATTAATAGTGTTTTTTATTGTTTTTATTAGTAAAAAACTTAGTAATTGATGGTAACCTGATTTTCGCTTTACATAAGTAGCTTTGTATTATTTTAGGTTTAGAGAGTACACAAATTTGCCCCGAATTATATTAATTATTTAATAGTAATTAGTTCATTAAGTCCTTTTGGATAAAACACATTTTGTAACAAATATATTTTCATTAATTACTATTGGAATATATAGTAACTATAAGACATTTTTTTCTAAAAAAGAGTTCTAATATGTAGATTGTGAGTACCATTCGAATTTCAAACATTTTTCAAATTTTAAGGTGTTCCACTCTATATCATTGATTAAATGTTTTAAAATATTTTTACAACTTTTACTTTAGTCATCATTTTCTGTTCGCAATTTATTTTTTCTGAAATAAGTGTTCTTTGATATTAAATATAACAGTTAATCACCGTCTTAAAAATAAGTGATAAAATAAATTTCCACATTATTTCAAAATACAGCAAGAAGAGAGTTAAAAAAATGTATACAATTTCTTTACTACGTAAAAATTGAAACTTTCAATTTACTAGGTTATGTAAGGAGACTTTATTAATAAGATTGTTAGTTATGTGTTTTATAAAGAAAATTTTGTATGTACAAAGTTATCCAAACTACAGATGTAATTCATTTCACTATTCTCCTTTTCACTTCCGAATGAAAGTTGAATTTATCAGATAGGTTTTTTTTTAGTGCATTAATTATTTTTAATAATAATTGGTACGAAATTCTGTTAAATTTATTGACGTGATTGAAATGCATTAAAATCTGGAATTGATGGAAATTTAAATAATTATCGCTAATATCCATGGTGTCGATACAACATTAAATAAAGAGACTATTGGAAAGGCGATTTTAAATAAAAATTTCAATGAAAATTAACGTTCGTACGCAGAAAAAATTCTGCTATTTGGTTTTTTAATTGAAAACGGGAGTAATCGAACTGGCAATTATTGTTGGTGAATGTATTTGAAGAAACAATGTTTATTACGAGTAATTTTCAAGAAAAACGCGTTTTTTTTTGCATGAATATTTTCGCATACTAAAAAAATCCAAAGAAAATTAAATACTTTTCAACTACTTTGTTAATAGTCCAATAGGTCCTCAACTACATTTCATTAGAAGGAATAATTATCCTAAAATAGTTTGGATGACTACGAACATAATCAGAGGAATTAATTGTAAAAGTAAATATAAGCCAATTAAGTAAAAATGTTAAATAAAAAAACTACTAAATTATTACTAATTTTCGAAACTACTAAACTAAAATATTTAACTTCCTCTTTTAGACGATCTTAAATTTATTCATAAATTAGTAGTTTTATACTATTCTGTAGTACAAAAATTAGTAATTGCCTGTAAGCGACTTTCTAATTAAGATTAGTAGTTTTTATAAGGGTAGTTGAAGTTATCGCCGCTAGGATTGTTCGGAAATGGCTTTATTCCCATTATAAAAGTGGGTTTCCCTAACTATAGTTGCAAGGGTTCTGAGTTATTAATTTTTAACGTTTAATCGACTATGATTACGCTGGAAACGTATGTTCAATATTAAACGAATTACATAAAAAATATGAATACGATGACTTCAAATAATTCACTGAATTTTGGCCAAACTTATTTAATTAGGTTCTAAAAAAGTTACAAGCCCAACTGAAGTGTAATCCGACTCGCTCCGAACTTTTTTATACGGATTGTTGCAAGATCTCGATTTCATATTTGGAAGATTAATTATGTTTACTTGGGATTTGATGTTTTATGAAAACCAACTCGACAGAACTTTGATGTATATTGCACAACCCTTGTTTGTTAAATAGAAGATAAAAGGGATAAAAAAAGCTTAAATCGTATTTAATGATTTATCCATTTTTGTTAACACAAGCAAACTCTGCAATTGCATAAATATTTATATCACAAGTTTTTTATCTCGATCTTTCGCCTCGCCATTTGTTCCTAGAGCTCGACACGGCATCCTGGGGATTCGTCGGGCTTTACCGCATACACCATGAGCCGGCAGATTCTACAACGGGAAAAATGAAATGCGCATATTTTGATATAAATCGATAATAATACACCCGGAAACAACAAACCGAAGGCATTACGAATGGAAAAGAGCACTTGGATTATAGTCGCGTTTCCCTTGGTACGGTCGTTATTTCATCGCATAAAAATGCACGCCATATTTCAACTTGTTCCACTGATTACTAAATTCTCTACATGATGTTGACCGAAAAAAAAAAATTGGACAAACTTGTGAAAATCCATTTCCGGAATGCTGACAGGAGATGTACCTGTCGATATTTGTCGATTTTATCGATGGGATTTTAAATATCCATGTTATTAACGGTTATGCACATGCTGAGGAAAAATATTTAAATTTTAAATGACGTTGAAATGTGACTGCAGAATGCAAAATTATACTAGGGTTGTGTACTAATTTTTTTGTATAAAAATGAGAGATTTAAATTATTTTGGGCGCTTTTAAAAGCGTTTTATCTATATAACAATTTCAGTTGGATTGAAGTAACGTAAAATAGAGACCAGAAAGGGAACTATAACAAATAGTAGAATTGGTTCCAACATATTAAATTAGAATTAATAACGTGCAAAGTTTCTTCGTAAATAAAAAAAAATCGGAAAACATTCGATAGAATAATTGTTTTTACTGACATACTGACAGAAATAGAAAATTATTTTAAATGTTGTCAAATTTACTATTAGTTTGTTAATACTACTATCGGTTAATCAATCTTCTTACGTGAATTTTAATATTCATGAAAGTTTAAAATTACTATTCAACTAGACTGCGGTAGATTTGAGGTTATGTACTCTACTGCACATTTAACGAGTGGGAAAAAGAGTTGGGTAAAGGAAACAGTATCATTGTCGAGTTTACTACAAAAATATAGTTACTTTAACATTTTTGTTTGAATCCGTATATTAATTTTTTGAAATGGTTGTATTAACTATATTTTATCTTTCCGAATATGTGGATCTAGACTTAAATACGATTTCATTTTACAAAATTAATCGAACCTCCAATCCTTGTTGCTTTTTTTTTTGCACATATTACATTATAGTTCAGCTCATGAGTTCTTCGACATTTTCGAGGCGTCAGATTTCATTAAGCACGACGTTGAAAGATAATTTATCAGTTCAATGAAGTGTATTCTGTCTTATTATCTTTTAGTTAGTTATGGATGATGCACCAACTTGCATCCATGAGAATAATGCGAAAATGATCTTTATTCATACCGCATAAAAAATGACTAGGTAAATCATAAATGGAGTAAACTAAAAATCATTCACTTATGTACTCTAAAAATTCCTATATAGCAAAAGTTGGAGAAAATTTAATGATTTTACTCGTGAATACAATCTCCGTATTTGAAACAAATTGTATCAAATTTGAATAAAATAGTACAAATGAAAAATTACACTGAGAAAAAAATTAGTAATATTGACTAAATAATATGTGATTGCCTGTTAGTAGCCAAATATTAAGTAATTTCATCTACATTTTAGTTGCATTGATTAAATATTATTGAATCGGTATCATTATTTAATTGGAAAGACTAAAGTACAGTTGCATTGACTAAATATTTAAATGCTAATCGGCGACCACATATTTAGTTCATATTATTAAAATTTTGTTCAGTGTAGTTTTATATAATGTAGATCAAATAGTTCAAACTATCAAAAAAATTGTAGGACGACATAAAATTTCAATGCGGAAATGGAAGCGATACGTAAATTACACGGGACCGATGCAGAAATCGAGGTTTAATTCAGAATTCTAAAAATATATCGTGATATGCGTTAAATTTATTTGTATATGTAATTGGAAACATATTTTTGTGAAATGTTGTAAACTAATTTTTAAAATTATTACATGAATATTGTTATTAATAATTTGTCGGAATACTCTTTACAAAAATTAAAAAAAATATAATTTTGAACAATAGCTATGCATTATTTAATATTAAAAATTCCTTGGACGTAATACTACTTTCGTCATAGTATCGGTGTAAAGTATTATAAAATAAAAATACTATTACGAAATAGTATTTTTCGTCCCTAGGGGTGAAATCTTGCGAATGTTTTTTGTTGCAGAAGGGTGCAAAGTCCGATGAGCGCTCCGTCACCAAGAGCATTTGTCCCTATGTTTAAAACGGGGGAGCAAAATCGAATTTTACCACCTACTATGGCAAAAATTTTTTTTTTGGAGATTATTTTCAGACTAATGTTTTAAAAGTAAATGTAATGCCGCGTCGAATGCACTTTTATTGAACAAAAACGACAATTTATAGAGTTGAGTATTTTTTTGCTGAATTAGCATATGTACGTAAAGTTTTTACTCATAAATCTCAACATTTCTCATTGTATTTAGAAACATCATTAGGACGGTATTTTAATTAAAAAGGTGAGTCTTTTCTGATATGCTCTTGCATTTGAAATTTTAGCACTAACTTAACTTATTTAGAAAGAAATTGAATTAGTTTTGCTGTATTTAGGAATGTACAGTGAAAAAAATGTAAGTTTACACGAAGTTTGGAGAAACGAGTTTCTACAATTGGATAAAATTACAATTTGGAAGTAACATTTTTAAAAAATGTTTACTAAATAGCATGGTTTATAATTACAAAATAACATTTTGGCTAGAATACAAAATTTGAACATTTCACCTGTAAAAATCGCTAGTCTAAACAGAATTTGATGGTGTCGGGTGTTCATCTAAGTTCAAGAAGTGTACATCGAAAAGAACACTAAAATTTAAAATGCTCCATAAGTACCTTTTTTCCAAGATATAAACTGGAAAGACCTTGCTAGCATTTTCTTCGTAAATACAATACCAAATGTTGACATTCCAATCCTTTTATGATCATAGATTACATGCTAGTGATGAGTAAAAACCACATAAATATGTAAATTTAGCGAAAAATTCCTGTAATTTAAAAACTCACATAATTATAACAATTTTCATACTTTTTTGTTCAAAAAAGCGCTTTTGACGTGGCATTAAATTGACTTTCTAAATATTCATTAGAAGAATTTGTCCAGGATGAAATAATATCGAAAAAACATTGTCAATTTGGAAAACCATGAAAAAAAAACAAAAAATCGTCAATACTTTCAATTATAGTCTCGTTAGTTTTCATTTCATCAAAATGAGGTATGGATAGTCACAAAAGTATACTTTTCAATGGTGAAATTAAAAAAAGGCTGTAAATCGGATACAAATTACAATAGTTATCCGTGATTATTCATACGATTTTTTTAAGGCATAAAATTAAATTTTGGAAGTGGATGAGAAAATTATAGTATTTTTCTTAGTGTATTAGATATAAAAGTGCCCGAAATTTTTTTTATTTTTGGCACACCGTGTTACAATCATGAAATTAGCTTTTATATTATTCATTTTCATCGTGCATCACTACTTTAATTCTTCAGTAATGCAAAATCCACTACATTTTAATTTTTCATAGTTTCTGCTTCATGTACAAAAAAAAGCGTGACAATAAATATTTATTAACTGATGTTATTTTAAAAAAACCAATAAAAAAACTGACTATGGGAATTTATTTGTTAAGACCTTGCGGCCTTGGTCGTCGCTGTCAAAGAAATAATAAAAGAACAAACAGTTCAATAAAACATGAAGTTTCGATATCCATATTTATACAGAAATATACATACCGAATTCCGCATATTTTGGAAATATAAAAATGCACATAGCCTGAAAACGCACCGTCATCTCCGTTTTCGTCATGATTTCAAATCACTGCGTCTTAGAAAATAACCGAACAACACGAAAAGCACAGAGAAATCATGAATTAAACATGGGTTTATTCTCATTTGCGATTCAATTTGATATTGTTGTCGCATTTTTCGAGCACCGCTGACAGCGATCGGTTCGTAATCAAAAGCTCATTTCGTATTCTTTCGTCGAGCTTCCAATTTTTTTTTCTTGAAACGAAACGTGAATTCCATATGCTTACGTATATAGTCACAATATACTCAATGTTTGCCGGCGTTAATTGAATGAGACTCGATTACCGCATGTCAATAACCGCATCGTAGAATTTGCGTTTGATTGCTAACGCTGCAGATACGGACGCCATATTTAGTGAATACTTAATACCACTTTGAGTCTGTATTACAATGGATTTTACTTCGACGTGTTTTTGTGAAGTGTAATTCAATATGATTTCAGTTTTTCTGAAAATTCTCCATCTATTTTTTTACCCAGGACAAAAAACTAAATTTTCATAATCAAATTTAAACAATTTTTAATAAACATACATAATCTCTTTAGGAGTCACTTGAATTTTGCTTATAAATTTGTTGCAAAATTGTTAAATATACAGCAAAAATAGTTTGAATGAACAAAAATAATTTTAGTTTATTTATTCCTTGATTGTCAGATAATGTAAGATAAAAAAAATCCCTAAAATTGAACATTTTGAAACACATCCTAAAATTTGAAAGCAATCGGTTTGATAATTTATTGGAGTAAGACTTTCGATCGTTAAAAAATTATTCAAATTCGATGTTGATATTTAAACTTCTTTTAAACTCTGTTAAAAATATTATTTAAAAAAAACCCTAAAGCAACATTTAAACAAGTTTTATTAATTTTTTGAAAATTCGACTACCTTCCTCTTTAAAATTGATACCAAGATATAATTACTTAAATTAACGATAAATCTAAAACTTAGTGCATAATTCAAGAACATGAATTATACCTAAAGTTAAAAATACAAAACAACATAATTCACGGGAACCGAAACCAGAGTTACGACTATTACTATTATTTACTTGTGTCTCTGAACTTTACAGTAGTTTGCGTACGAACGTGCAGAGAATTTCAAATGATTTTACTATAATTCGTTCGTGAACTACGGAAATGAAGAAAATTAGTACTAGATTTTTTTATATGTGACAATCAAACCCTTTGATAACTAAATAATTATAAAAAATGAACTATCGTTGATTTTTTACCAAATGTAATTTATATTGGCTCATAAAATTAACAACAGTTCAAAAAAATGTAATAAATAGATATAAGAGTAGACATTCAAGAAATTAATGCAACAGAAAGGGGCGTCATGATTCATATACATGAATTCGAACATATTGCTTTAGATATATTCGATTTTTTTTAATATCGCCAAATTAGACACGCAATTCGATGAAACCGAAACTATGGCATGTGGCCACAAGCAAATATCGTTATTTTTGCTTCTCAGAATATTTCTTTACCACGTATGGCACAAAAACAGCTTGTCCCTCGAGATGAACCCAACAGACCCAGTTAACGAGATATTCTAATAAAGTGTGTCACCCTCAATTCGGTTATATATATTTCTCAATATTTTAGTACTAATATTTCTGCTATCATTTAAAATCATGAATTCATTTATTATTTAACTACGTTGACTGTAAATGAAGAATTGGTTGACCTGGTCTCATTCTAAAATAGTTCTTTTTAAATTTTAACAATATTAATTCAAGTATTAAAATGGCTAAAGACGTTTTTAATTTTTTAATAAAAAATGAAAAAGTTTAAATACATTTTTAACATACTGGCATTCCTGAATGTCACTTTACATCTATATGGCTCTATGACCTAAAATGAATATTCCTCTTGCTGTAGTCATTACAAAAGGAAAAATGTTCAATTTTTGCGGTTTTTCGTGTTTATCTCATTTCAATAAATTGTTAATGAAACAACACAATGAGAAAGTCGTAGCCCTTGGAAAAATTAACATTTTCACTGCTAATACGAGGCGATTCGATAAAAATTGGGCCCAAAAGGAGCCTCAAAACTTCCTGGAATTAACAAAAAGTGTGTTTTGCGAGTGTCAAGCATTTTTCGTCAATTTTGTGAGATTAAGAGGCTCCTTTTCGGCTCAGTTTTCATCGAATCTCTTTGGAATAAGGGTTAAATTATTCGTTCTTTCAAGAGCTACAACTTCCTTGTAGTGGTATTTCATTAGCTATCTATCGAAATGAGATAAACGCAAAAAATTGCAAAAATTGTCATTTTTTACACATTTTATAACTATAGCAAGATAAAATATTCATTTAAGGTCAAAGAGCCTCAGAAATAAATTATAGAGCTTAAAAGCGACTTTAAAAACAGTCTAATTTTAAGACAACTTCAAAAAAGGACAAATTATTGCAAAAAGATATAGAGAAAAGATTTTTTTTTCTAAACTTGAATGGCGTGCCATCCTAAAATACGTTGAAAAGATTATGCTTTTATTTTTTTTTTGTATTTTTTATTTATTTTTTTGTCATTTTATCATTTCTTCAGATATGTTTGTGTCGTTAAATTTAAATATTGGTGATAATCTAGGGAAATGTTTATTAGAGTCTCGAGTAGTTTTGATTACTGATTTACTGATTTTTACTGATACTTTACTGATACTTACTGATTTTTTTCGATAAATTTAGCCCTCGTGAAAAATACAATAATATCTTCTTTTCGCCCATAATCGTTTCAACGTCTTTGAGTCGATATCAAAATCGTATTCAGCTACCCAAAAAACCCTCGAACAACTAGTTTCAAACCAATCTGACTCTTTTTTGGACGAAATGTCCGCCAGATTGGATCCGCCATAATGAATTTGGCGAATTTGATATAAGATTTGTATTCAGCGTCCCCAAAAACTCCCAAGTAATAAATTTCAAGAAAATTCAGATAATTTTGATGTCCGTAATATTGGATCCGCCATTTTGATTTTCGAAAATTTGTAAATGAATTTTGATTCATTTTACACGAAAAATGGAATAACGGGATAAAACAAATATTTCGATGACTTTATTGATGATAATCGTGAGAAAGCTCAATATTTTCTCAGAAGAACACGTATTTTACGACAATTTTACGCTTTTTCGCCATTTTAAAAAAGATAAACTATATGAAGCTGAATACAAAAGAAAAGTTTTTTTTTTCGTGAACTACAACTATTTTGTTCACTTTTATTCATAGTTTGGAAGGAATCAACATCCATTATGGGCTTGGAAAAAATTGATTAAAAAAAAATGTTGCCAATTTTTCGGAACTTTTTCAAATAAAATCCGCCATATTGTTTTCCTGGGGCATAGAAATTCATTTTTTACCATGGGAATGGAAAGAGCACACCAGAAAATAGCAAGTTCAGTTAGTTCTTTGATGATCTTTGCCATTTTTCTAATCAGTACCGAGGCTCGAATGTGAGATAAAAATTCCAGGTTTCTGGGCGTTAATGGGTTAATGAGATATTATTAGAAAATAGATACCCTGCTGATATAATAATAGTATATTTCAATACAAGTGCGTAAAATCAAATTTTACGCTGACGTACATAAAAAAATATTCCATTACTTCTACGGTTAATAAAGTGTATAATATTATCTAAAAGATTATAAAAGAAATAAGAAAGTTAATGATATAAAAACTACAAAAACTACAAAAAAAAAAATATAAAAAAAGATTAAGAAAAGAGAGCATTTGCCTGGTATATAAACCAGTCTTAAAGAACATCGTCGCAATTAAACAGTTTAATGATAAGCTACCCATGCTAAAAAGTAGAAAGGTGGTTTTTTAAATACGTTGTGCATATTCTAAATGTGTATATATTGGAAAAACTAGTAGAAAACTGGAAACCAGAATTAAAGAGCATTAATGAACAAGAAAAATTTTGTACAGGTTAAACTATGCACAAAATTAATATAAATCATAATTTTCACTATAAAAATTCTTGCAAGAGAGAATAACCGTAAAAAACGGAATGAATTAGAAAACTTTTATATGATAGACATTAACAATACAGTGAATTTAAGAGTTGAAAAATAAAATTTACCTGAAATTTATACTTCATTACTTGACAGTCTTTCTTTTTTCTTATATAAATTTCATTGTCACAATGTATCTGGAAGATTAAGTATGTAAAATCGTGTTGTTTGTTTCGGTGGCTACGATTAAAAAATATTTTTCCCCGTTTAAAAAGCCATTGGGGATATTTCTTCTTTCTTTTGCCGGTTACCAATACTATATAATATAATTGAATGCAAATGGTCGACATTAGTTCTTTTACATAATAATTATACACTTTGGATTTTGTTTTGGGAGTTTAGTGGCTGATTACGAAAGCAGTTCCAATTCTTAATAATTCAAAATGACGGATACAGTATGACAATATATTCAATCCGCCATTTTGAATTTAAAAAATTTATGCTTCTTGCATATAAAGAAAAATATATGCTTCAAAGAGTTATTATAAAATCGAACAGAATTTGATAAAATATGAATTTGGTCTGAGATTAAAGGAAATTTAATATTGTAATTCATTTTTAAGATGTAAGTACACATTAAGATTAGTGAGGTAAATACTTAGAACTAATAATGCGTGTAGCAGGAAGCTCCAGAAACAATAGTACAGTAGTGGTCGAGTAACGTTAAGAGAGTATCACGTTCAAGAACATGGCATGCAAGTTTCAGTTATGCTCCAGCAATTATGTGCAATCTACATCGGTAAATTTCAAAGGTACCGAAAGTTTAGGAAACAATATTAGCTCTTAAGCACAAGATTAGTGTGCTGAAATTCTGTTCAAATTCTCCGCAACAACAGTCGACCTTCAAGAATTTCGGACTTCCAGAAACATAACTTTGACGCAATGGTGTTAACAACCAGGAAACAATTTATATTAAATTTTAATTCCCCCGATGTAATACGACTTCGCGCCATTACGTGTTACTATGGCTGTCAGAAATTCTATTTACAGCTGTTGTTGTTATGACTACTAATTTTCAATATTTGCTATATTTTTTCACAGAAGATTTCGAGAATCGTATTGAAATTTCACGTAACTATTTATTAATTACGTATAAAGTCAAATGGACATTTTTTCACTATAGTTTTTAACAGTTATATTTTGTGTAAAAAAGGTTTATAAAAAAGGACCAAATAGACATGATAATGTCTAATAATAGATTTTTCCAAAAATGCAACCATGAAAAACAATACATAAATATCTAAAAAAAAGGAGTTTTCAAATGTATTTTTTATCTCGTTTTGTTACACTCAAATCTGTTCTAAATTCTTGCTTGAAAGTATTGAAATCGTGTTCTCAAGACTTGAACTTTAAAATATGAATACAGATATTTTGAAAATAAAGGTGAAATCAATCAAAATGTCTGCTCAAATATGAAAAGTTAAATTTTCAGCAGTAGACAATATGTAAATCAATTATTATATATATGTATTAACAATTTTAATTACATTATCAATCGATTTCACTAAACGCGATTACTTTCAGCTTCATAAAATTTCCCAAACGCGTTTTAACTGAAAATACTAAAGCTTCGGAAGATTGTCACATATGTCATGAATAGAGACAACTGCGTTTATAAGCATTAAAAGCTAGTCCACTTGAATCCTCGTCCAGAGATAATTCAGTTAGTTCAATATTGAATTATTTTCACTGTAACGGCTAGGTCCATCGGCACCCCAACGCACGTACATGACTTTGAACTAAAGTCCCATTTATAGCATTCTAAATGATGAAATTCCTCGTAAAAGCGACAGCTGCATAATGCAAATAGTTAGGAACAGTAGTAGAGGTACGTATAACGTCAGACGTCGGCCAAGTCCTCCGATAAGTAGTTTCGCTACCGATATACACTATGCACACCCAATCGACATCTTCTCAGACGTTCATTAAAGTTTTGGGACTTTCAGAAGCTTCTAGTTTACGACGTCGAAGGACAAGGTCTAAAGGTTGACCTCAGAGTCAAGGGGAGGCAAAAAAGATATCGTTTCCCCAATACCACGTCAATCACTGCTTAATCGAATTACTAATGAATTTTTCTCATCGTCTTAAAAACTCTTATGAAATGATATTGCAACAATTAGTCTTGAATGCTTTCTTCATTTTTTCATTGCTTAAAAGTTATATCTGAATATTTAATGCAATATAAGATAAAAAATATTAGTATTTTTTACTAAATTAAAACTGAGTCCAGGACAAGGATGGCATTAGTCTGCTGAAAGAGCTCAATATGACCTTTTGGTCCGAAACACGTTTTGAGAAAAGTTTGATAACCTGTGAATATTATTAGTTTTTACCAATATTTTGATTATATCTGTCAACAAAATATAATAAACTTTTTCAGATTCGTATTTTATTAGGCATTTTTTAGATTTTGACCACTGAATACAAACAACAGACACTTTTCCATCAACGGATTTCAAGCCATTGTAGAATAAACACTTAAAATCGACATTGAAAAACATCAAATACTTTATACTATCATGAAATACTGCCTAACTTCTATTGAATACAAAAATAGTGCGTATATTTCCGCTGGTTTCCGAATAACGACCAATAAATAACATTTGTTTCGTAAACTCGTAAACGCGGGCGCAGCATGTAAAGCAGTGGCTCGGTGGACTTTTTAGTCGGCATTTATTATTTCCCTTCTAGATTTCCGCCTATGCGCGTGTTCGAATTGGTAACGAGAAAATCGTTGCCTTTTTGCGATTGTCGACAAAATAATTCACCATGGCATACACGATTCTCTGAAAAATTCTTTTAAACGAATGTTTCGTTCAGCTCCAATCTCTCCCTCCTCTAATGAAATCCAGATAGGGTATTGATGAGGATAACCGCAGCCACATTTACAGATATTTCGAATCTGACATGGTTCATTCAGTTTTCATATTTTTTGAATACGAAGCAAAAGGCTCATTTTATCTTTTATTGATAACATATGAAGTCCTCCAGTGGATGATTATGTTAGGATATAGAATTACTTATTAAAAGGTAGATGGGGACTGATAGTTAAGATTTAAACGTTGGAATCATGCAGGAACTTTAAAGTTGAATTGCTAAGCAGGTTCTGAAACACTGATCATATTTTTTCAAAATGTTGTCATAATCAGCGTCGTCATAAACGTGAAATTTTGTCAGAATTAAAAAGAAATAAAATGTTCCATTCTATGACTCGGTATTTGGAATCTACTGGAAGATATTTTAGGTGTACCCATTTTCATGATTATTGATGCGATTCAATTACATTTTGCACGTAAATGAGCAGATTCATAATCAATAATGATATTCAAAAAAATACAACTTTTTGCTGTAATTAATATACCAAAATATTGGTTTTTATAATTACGAACCGCCATACTATAAACATAATACCTTGAAAACTAATACTATAACCAACTTTGAAGAGAGTGTATCCAAAAATAATAGAATATTTGTGGTTTTTACAATATTTGATTGTTTAACATAAGAATTATCCATTCAAAATAAATTGAAATTCTTGGCCGTTTAGGAAGATTTAATTACACGTAATACTTTGAAAATAAACAAATAAACTAATTTTTATAGTCATTTTATAGCTGTCAAGAAGAAAGTGAATAATTACACTTTGCCTATTATATGCACAAACTACAATTTATAAATTATCTCTTTGCTAAAGAATCAGCTTGATTACAAGTCATTAACGACAAAATCTATCTCTATTTCTATATAGTCTAAGATCTCTTTCATAGACATTCAGGAAACGATGAAATCTGCATGTTAGAAGACACTTCTTTGATACAAAGTTTAAGTTTCAAACTTCAAAGTTTTCTCTATGCATCTATAATATATGAGAGTTTAAGTGAAAACAGAAACAATGAGTCAGCCACTGGAAAGACAGAGGTGGATTTTGAAGATAGATATCTTTTTACAATAAATAAGTCGGTACGGAAATTAATCATTAAAAATTGTGCATAACTATCCCTGACTGCTTAATTTCCAGTATTATATATGGGCCATGCCATGCCAATCCTGCCACATTTTTAGTAATATTTTTAAAATTTCGTGTTTTTAAATTAAATTCGTTTTCACCGCCTTGTTTGGAGGTATAAAGGTGTAATTTTGTAAAATTTTAGAGCATATTTTAGATTTTGCTAAATATGCCTTTTATTTTATTTATTTAAACATAATAATGAAATATAAAAAGATGTTTATATAATGATTGTTGTAGGCCTTTTCCCCTTTTCTCTTTTAAAATAATATAAAGTTGTAAAAGCGTAAATTCAATGTCAAATTATTTATATATGATTGAACCTGAAAATTTCATTTTTTTAGAATGCAGTCGACGTTTTAATTAAACAATAAAAAAATCAGTCCCCTGAATTACGTGGAAACGTATAGAACACAGGTGTCTTCTCTCTTTTAAATTTAGTTCCTTATATATTTCCGTTGTATATTATCGAATCCGGACAAGTTTGTTTTTTCATTTTTAAGGAAAACAGATGAAATTTAAAATACATTTCAAAAAATTTTTTGATATTAAATAGGGGCAGATTAATTTACACATTTTGACATAGTTTAAAAGCCATTGAAGTACTGCTTATAGGGCGTCCGAAAGTATTAATTAGATTCCGTTATGTTATGAGATTTTTATATAAGGATTTTTAGTTTTATTTGGTAATAAACTATAAAATCATATATTATTCTTTATTTGTATTGTAAACAAGATGACATAAACTTCGATATTATAAATTTTTCAAATCAAATATTAACCGTTTTATATTTTTTTTTTGTTTTTTTTTGTTTTAATTAAGAATCTAGATTCAATAGTCCAAATTGAGCATGTAATAATTATAATTCTTGTGTGATAGTAATAATATTACCTTTAAAGTAGTCTTATGAAATAACTTACTATTTTATTACGCTTACTGATTTTGAAGAAATTGTTTTCAGTTTTTCCAATAAAATTCTATCTCGATTGATTAATTTAATTAATTAATTAATATAATTCTTTCTTCATATAAAATAACGTGTCCAAGTTTCATGGCCATTCAGGAACTGATAAAACAATCAAATCAAATCTGGCTTGTGAACTTAAAATTTTCCTCTTTTTCATAAAACATACAAATTGACCACTTAAGGACCAAAAGTAAGAACATTTATTATGACGTTTGACAATACATGTTAGTGTCAATACGCAATGAAAAAAAAATTGTAATAGATTTTCGTGTCAAACCCCGCTTTTTTAAATGACGCAACGAAAAATACTATACATTCAAAAATACAAAATATTACACGTGATTAACGAATAAAAAAAGTTTGTAGTAAAAATCTTGCTTGACAAAAAATTGTAGTTAAAAAAACCTGACTTTTTTTTTAAATAATCGAAGGAAGCGATTCGGATTTGCACTTTTCTTCAAGTTCGATGAATCCAACCTAGGAAATGAGTGTTCTAGAATTTCTTCGATCCCGGAAATATAAGACAAATTGACGTTGAAAACTTCTATGGAAAAGTGTTCATTCTTAATGGGTTAATGGATTAATCGAAAACAGTAATAGCATCAGAAATTAAGAAATAAATTTTTCACGAACATTTGCTGTATCTTATATGAATTATATTCGTTTATGAGCATTTATTTATTTAATACCTCAAATTCTAAAGATTTCCGACTGTTAATATTTATCTACGTAGATGTCCCTATGGCATCCCAGTTGGCATTTCATAGCTCGTCAATGGTTATCTGGACTGTTCATTGAATATCTATCACGAAACACTAACGTTGAAATCCGTCGACTTAAATATCGATGTCGCGGTGATAATATTCATCGTTTCCGCCAGCTGACGGGCGGAAACGGGGTTACAGGAGAATATCTCAACCATGGCACAACTAGTTCGTTTTATTGACATTTGAAATTCCATTAATGCGTATACGGTAGTACTCGAACGGCGGCAAGATAGGTTATATAGACAGGACATCGTCACAGCCTTGTTGAACCGTTGGCCGGCATGAAATCGAAGCAATACCATCCCCCTGCAATTTCCCCTAGGCCCCCCTCGCCCCCGTACACCCCAACACTTCTCGCTTCACTAACCCCCTTTCGTACCAAGAGTATCCAGGTAGATCACGATTGGATTTTTAACGAGAGCTACACTAAAGGAGGCACTAAATTTCCCGCTGCTGATAGAGAATTTCGAGCAAATCATTTTCCAGCAATAGGAAGGAAAACTTCCAAAAACATCCCATTATCAAGTTCAATATTAATTAAATATGTGAAAAATGTTATTGTTTTTATTAATAAGTTGGAATTTTTCGACCATCGTGTGTCAACAAAACAAAGCAAAATTTATTATAACGTTTGGATATCCTATGACATCATTTTCAAAACTGTCAAAATAAAACAAAATTTTTTTTGTTGAACTACATTAAAACTTTTTTTAAACCACAAACTGCAAAATTGTTTCCTATTATTTCACGACCGTTGTCACGATATTAATTTTGTTTGTTTGTATACCAGTATAATATACCATTAAAATAATAATCACTTACATAATTCAATTAACACGACAGTTATACTCCACGGTTTGCTAATTATAGAGTAGAATGTAAAAATAACACAGCACCACAAATTTTTTTTTGCGAGATCACTTGAATCAGAAATAGTGGATCTTACAGATTTTTGGCCGCTGAAAACGAATCCGTCATTCGATTTGGCCCATCACGTCAGGATTTTAAAATATCTGATCCGAAAAATATTCAAAAATATACTTTTTGGCAATTTAACGTTGGGATATGTGAAAAATTTGAAATGATGAATTAACTTGGACAAAGAATTCAATGTGTTATTTTTTTTGAGAAGTACCATCAGTGATTAATTACACAGGACCGCAAAACAATTTTTTAGAGGAGATAGATTGAATCAGAAGTGCTAGATCTTATAGCTGGATTTTGTAGCTGAAAATAAATAAGTTGTCTTTTGACCCGTGACCGTGACTTCAGATATTTCACATATTCTAACCTCAAATTGCCAAAAAGGATACTTTTGGAATCAGTTATTTTGAAATCCTGCTGTGATGGATGAATTTGGATAAGAAATTCGTTGTCAGCTACCTCGGATTCAAGTTATCTTGCAAACAAAAAAAAATTGTGGTCCTGTGTAACACAAGACTGCAACATTATATAGCTCGAATCAGAAGTGGAGGATCTTATAGATTTTTGGTCGCTGAAAATGAATTATATGTCCAAGTTAACTCACCATTTCAGATTTTTCACATATCCTAACCTTAAATTACCAAAAAGTATATTTTTGAATATTTTTCGGGTCAGATATCTTAAAATCCTGACGTGATCGGCCAAATCGAATAACGGATTCTTTTGCAACGGCCAAAAATCTATAAGATCCACTGTTTCTGATTCAAGTGATCTCGAAACTAATTTTTTTGTGGTCCTGTGTAATTAATCGTAAAAATGATTCAGTTTAGAAACTATTAATCTTTTGTAGCGCTCAAAATATGTATTGGAGCGAATTTTCTCGTCCAGATGAGAGATTTATTTCGCGATCGATTCTGTAACAATACTTGGATTATGAATTGAGTAAGAAGTTATTCTTTTAAGGAAAAGCGTTAGTAACTTATCACTAGTGGAAAGCTCTAACTCTTTGAGCAACACATTTTTGCGAAGTGCAAATTTTTAAAATCATAGGTAATCGTTGAGATTTTAGAATCGCTGATTATGATTACGAGATCAGATTTTCAAAATTCAAAATGGCGGATCCAATATAGCCGAAAATTTTTAAAAATATTTATCGATTGTTATGAAATCTGATATTTAGGGGTTATTTTCATCGCTTACTACGATCCTAGGGTCAAAGTTTCAATATTCAAATGGAGGACAATCCTTTCAACAAATAGCAGACAAATTCTAAATTTTGTGTATAATGGTAATGCCTATAACGTCATGTAATATCTGAATTTGATGTTAAATTATCTATGATACTTGTATATGATACTAGTTCGTAGTAATTAATAAGAACTAGGTATTGTTGAACAATTGGTAGATATTATTATTTACTCATATTTTACATACAACTGCATCGATGCTTAATTTATAAAGCCATTAGTTGGCAAAATTATTAAATGTGTAAAATGTGTAAATTTTGAGGCAATCTGCACATACAAAATTCAGTCGGTATTAATACCAAAATGTAAAATATGCAGATGTTGAACTCAAAGAGCATCCAAAGTAAGTACTTTTTAGCATTGCAAACTGTTCATCAAAAGTCGATATACGAGTATTAAAAAAAATTACCATGAATAGTTCGACCTTGTCCGTAATAGAATAAATTATTTACCAACAGGTGTATTATAAATTAAAAAAATGCCACGATAAAAACTCTTGTAACGGTAATTAATTAATAATTAACATTTTGCGAATTTTCCGCAATTATTTTTGTATCGAATATAATTGCATTTAGTTTCGGTGGAAACACAATGAAATGCGAAAAGTAATTTAAACGAAAAACGAAGTTTAAAATAGCGAGAAAATTAACCTATTTTTTTAATTGATACAGACGGAAAATTCCACTTTTGGTATTCTAAATATTTACATTCAGATTGTTCGTAAAGCTGTTATAAACTGGTTATACAACAAAGCACATTAATCGTGTTGAATATTTACCTGAATAATGTATTTTTATTTTTAGAATTTACAATTTACTTGCAAACTACAGATCTGATTTTCTTCTTTAATACGTGTTTGGAAACTGTTTAAGGTTGTTATGTTGCATAAATAATTTGTAATAATATCTAAAAATGTTTAATAGTACGGTTTAAAACCTTGATGATAATTAAGAGCAGTATAAACTGGCAAAAGCTTATTAATTTTTTATGTAATGCAAAATGTTCGTCTTCGTGTGTTACTGAAATTCTGTTTGATAAAATATTTAACCCTTTAAAGCATAAAGGACGTGATTTTTTCTTCAATATTCAAGTTATTTTTAGTAATTCCATTATTTCTTAAAAGAAATAATATATTCCAAGTTAACGGTTATGTTTACAGCTAGAAACAGATTCAATGAATGTGATTCATATTTCAGAGGAAAAGGAACAATTATTTTGTTTCAATTTTATTGTATTTAAGGAAAACTAAGAAACTTCAAGATTTGTGCGTAACTAGAAAGTAACAAAATATAGAAATTTGTTGCTGATTTTAGATGTAATATATAACTAAATGTATCAGTTTTGTCCTACGGTTATATTCTAAAATCATAAACTCGATTTTACAAACCTAAATAATTTGTTTATATTTAACAACAGTTTATTGTGATTTTAATAAGGTTAAACCATGTTTTTTAATATTTAAAAAATACAAAAATTGGAGACTTTAATTGAGAGATTTACAATGCATGGATTTGAACCTGGGACCTTACGATTGCTTGTCGTATCAACCAATTATTAAGTTACGCCAAATTTCGTATAATTTTTTGTTGTATGTTATTCACGTAATGTAATTTTGGGTTTTAATCTAATTATTTATAATTCTCATCAGAACCTTGTTTTGTTTTTCATTAATGTCCATTTCGGTTTGGTAATTTATTATTCCCTTTCGGCAATTTTTCATTGTAGTTTTATAAAATATCACGGTAATTTGTTTTATTTATTTGGCATTATCCATAAAATGACTTAATGTAATAAACATATGTGTTTTGTGCTCAAAGGAACGCTGATTGTTTTGGCATTATTTTTTCTCTAATTGTGAATAGTTTAATTGTTATTAAAGTTTAAAGATAACATAAGGAAAATTTATTTAAGCTAACGTGAAATAGTTTAAATTTTAATGCAAAATTATTATCATAATTATTAGAATTTTTGATAAATTTTTATACCATTTCAAGAATTACTTTTCTTTCGAATCAATAATTTTAGTTCTTCCAAGAAACAGAGTTTTCAAGAATTGAAAATAGACTTACAAAATTTAATTGTTTTATTTTATTTAATGTGGTAATAATCGTGTTTAACACTCCGGGAGTAGAACTCGAATTTGCGCCCTGTCGCGAAATCTTCGGGCGCAAGTTAAAATGGCATCAAATTTTGTATTCTATTACATTATGAACTCGGACGTTTTTAAATTTGTAAATTTTACTTTAACTGTTGAAGATTTCGAGATCACGAAGTTTGTTTTCATTGGTTATAAACCATGGGGCATTTATTATCATTCTGAGGTCTTTGGATTGAAATTGTAGAATTATTTCGATTTTGGATTTTAGGCTGTTCCCCATATCTGGATTCCACATGTCCATATTAGTCTCAATATTCCTTACATGAAAGAATGTTATTTTCCATAGTCAATTATGAGTTTCAGTTTAGTAGTTAAAACATTTTGCTTAATTTTAGATCAAGCTTTTTGTGAATATATGGTACTGTCAGATATTTGAACTTCTGATTGTGTAATCTTTAACGTATGTTAATTAAGCAAATGTCATTGCTTCAACCTGAGATTGATTTCAGAATAGTAGCATGTCTTTTAGCATATTTACACATGGGAATAATCATACAAACTTGAGGAAATTTTTTGTTACAGAGATGAAAATATCTAATCCTTGTTAATTTTGGGTTGCTGAATCCGAATCCGATAGTGAACATTTTTTATTAGCTCTTGTTTCCATGTAATATGGTGATAAAATTGCAAAAAACGTAATTTTCTTCCTTGTTTAAGGAAGTATATCTTTCCATAGAAACACGATAAAGGCTTCAATGATAGCTTGAAATGAAGTTTATAACTTCTATTTCATGAAAAGAAAATTGTTATACGACCAAGTAAAAAATTATTTTCTTAAATAGGCACTTGTTTTTATGCGCAAAGTGTTGTCTTATCAAAACTACCTGTTACTACTGCTCATTTTCGCCGCGCTGCCGACCAAAATTCTGGCCAGTTGACGGTTGTCTGAAAACGAATGTTACAACGTGTCTTTCAGGTTGCAGATTACGATTCCGATGTTAAAATTATGATTTATGGGACGGCAGCTATCAAAATCACCAACACGTAGGGACGAAATATATTTATTTTTGAAATCTTAACAAAATTATGACTTTTGGCAATAAACATTGAATTTAATTTTTATGCAATTAAAATGAGTTCAGTATGTTAAAATACATTTAATTAATAGACAATGTGATGTTTTCAGTGCCGCTCATTTAGAATAAATTAACAGAAGGTAAATGCCTGATGTGAACTTGATAGGGCTGAATTAAATGATTGAAATCATGATTATATCCATAATGACTCTTGAATATTACTCGATCTTTGTCGAAACCAGGGTCAACAGTGAGGACGTGTAATCCGCAAAATTAAAAACATATTGCGAAATTTTTTCTATTACATAAAAATGCATCTTTCTACTTGTAACATTCGATTTCAGATAGTCACCCACTCGCCAGAATTTTGGACGGCAGTGCGGCGAAAATGAGCACTAGTAACTGGTAGTTTAGGTGAGAAAACATTTTGCGCATAAAAACAAATGCCCATTTAAGAAAATAATTTTTTACCAACTCGAATAACAATTTTCGTTTCGTGAAATAGAAGATAAAAGCTTCAATTTAAGGTATCATTGAAGTTTTTATCGTGTTTCTATTGAAATATATATTTCCTCGATCAATGGAGAAAATGACGTTTTTTGTAAATTTATCCCCAAATTACATGGAAACAAGAGCTAATAAAAAATTTGCACTATCGGATTCGGATTCAGCGACCCAAAGTTAACAAAGATTAACTATTTTTATTTCTGTAACACTTTTAAGTTAACCAGTGTTATTAATTTCGTTATGTTTTAGAAAATTAAAATTGATTATAATCAGCATAAAATTCCCATACAAACCTGCATAAAAGATAAAAGTGAATTTTGAAATCGCTACACGAGTCAGTCGAGTCAGTCATTTTGACAACAAAACACTATTGATACTCTAGAGGTTGAATGTGAAATTTCGTGAAAAGGGAACAGAAATATACAGTATTCATAGATTCCGCCTAAAATATCACTTGCAGATCATATTCCGAACGATTCTTCGGGTTTTCATCGCTACTCCATACGAGCTTTGTAGGTGCATGCTTGTGCAACGACTCTATCGAAGTTTAAGGGTGAACACGAATTGAGCAGGAAAAGTCGAAATCCTTTGTACTGTGAAAGTCTCTTTTCTCTGCCCGCATGCCAGGAAATACCTTTGTGTTCGAGTCAATCTATTCCATTGCCTTTTGCCATTACGCCCGTGTGATCTTCTCCTCTGGTCTTCTTAGATGAAATATTTTTCTTTCTCGGTCTGCTCTGGCAGGAGAATAGTCAAATTGATCTGTTCGTCCCAACATAACTAAAAAGTAATAGTTTTCGAAGAAGGAAAAATATTTTTCTTATTCATCCTAGTATGCTCAGACAGACGTTACAAATATGTCTGATAAATATTCCAAAAAAAAAAGTTGCATTTTAAGTATGAAGATTCCAGGAAATTATTGAAAAATAAAATTAATTAATGAAGTTAAGTAACTCAAAAAAACTTATTAGTTTAGGTTGATAATTGTGCTTTACGAAAAGTGTTTGAAAATCCCCTTAGAATATATTAAAATAGTTGCCACAGATCATCTTGAATACTTTAGCAATTATTATGTCCTTCAATGTAATATTGCTCAGTGGTCGAATTATTGGATTTGCATGTCGCGGTCCAGGGTTCGAATCCGCCTTGATCGACTTTTTTTTCGATTATTTTCTTTTAATACTGCTTCAATGAACTATAGTTTGTTACAAACGTAAAACTTTTCTAATACCCCACGAATCGTTGAACAAAAGTCAATTCCTATTATATAAAATTAAAAAATATTAAAAATTGCGAATGTTTGAACATTAACAAGGACTAAAAATATGATCACACACGCGCATATATTTAAAAACATTCTTTAGGCGCTAAAATATTGATAGAGATTTTTTTTATAAAAAATAAAGCTTCCTTTGTTAGTAAGCAACAAAAAATTATTTAGTGAACTTCATAAACAAACTATAAATTGGAAAACATACATTTGTAATGTGCCTGGGTGATATTAATCGTTGAAAAGCAATTTGATATATATGACCCATAACAAGCAGACAAGTCAATTTATATGACCAATGGAATTTCTATTTTTAATGATACCATTTTTCCGTACATTTTCTATATACTATTGCTTATGGAATCTATAATTACATTATTCGTTCCAGTAATTAGTAACGGTATCTTATGGCTCTGTTTTGGTGACTCGTATTTTATTTCCCCCATGTATATCCAGAGGGTAGTCTCTTATACTAGCACAATCATTAATTGATTTCTTAGTAGTGTCTTTCCTATTTCGTATTTTATTTCTATTTTTATCTTTTGTTATAATACAGAATATTATATCAATTCTTCATCCCCCGTATTATATTCTTAATTCGTTGCTTAAGTTTCATTTTTCTGTTCGTGTCATTATACCAAGTTCAATTCACTTTAAGTTTCATTCGATGCTATTCACTTCATTTATAATATATTATTAATTATTATAATATTTTTTTAGTATAAAATTATACTTTATACAATAATTTAATATAGTTCACATTTTTCTCATATTTTTTCTGCTTTGACGAATTTTATATTACTCATTAACATTCTTGAATTCATAATTCCATTCGTGGTTACTCTTGCTTTTATAAGTGAAATAATACATCTTCCAAATGAATAGTTAATAACTATTTCAAAATCCCGAAAATTCTGTGTGACATATTAATGATGTTAGAAATAGTGAAATTATTCAATAATGCAATTAGAAAAATATAAACATTTAAATAAATTTGCATTATTACTGTATTCAACTTAGTTCTAAAGACATTAATAATTCATTGCTAAATAAATAAATACATAAATAAATTATGTTTCCCTATGAGTAAAAAGAAAAACCGCAAATTCTCACAGGTTTTGGAGTCAATAAATGTCATAGTTTGTATTCTGGCATTATTTTGGGTGACAAATAACGTGCAAAATAAATAACATTTTTAATGATTACAAAATAGTGCGACGATATAAATATTAAATTTTGTTTAAATTATATTTTACTATAGCTGAAAATGCAAGAACTAGTCCCTTTAATACGGCCGCAAGGGATTATCTGCAAAACTTTCATAGTTTTGATTAAACAATGAACGTCCTATGATTTTTTGTGTTCGTCTATCTTTTTTTTTTCTTGTTTAACGTCGCATCAACTACAAGGTTATTAGCGACGATCTAGCGAGTTTTTGACAATTATTATTTATAGTAGGTCTACAAAGTTTAAGTCATGTAGAAATTGTAATGTTCTTTTGAGGATTGTGGCATAGTTTTTTGTTGTTGTTTAGTCATTTTTTGAAAGACTAAAAGTTCATATAGTAAAAAAGTAATTAAATTAGCAATATACTAAAAGACAAACATCATTTTAATTTAACTATTCGGTAGTATGAATGTTCTACTTACTATTCCATAGTGTGTTCATTAATAGAAAAAAAAACTTTAAATATTCCCAATACCTGTATCCTCATTGCTGTAAATATTCCATAATTTCATAGAAATATTCCATAATTACAATTTTAAACGTACATAAAACTGTAATTATTTTATGTTAATTTTTAATTAATATAACCATATCATTATTGCCATAATTTTCAAAAAAACAAGCATGCTTCAAGTAATTATAAAAATGTACTTTCCAACGAAAAGTATTCCGAAAACACGTCTATAAATAATTCTGTCATTCGATCGACATATGCAGGTGATAGCATTTGAAAGTAGTCATATATGCCACTCATGGTAACTGACATATATCCCTCCCATACCCGTGCAAAATATATCATCATTTTTTTTCCATTTTGAACTACATCGATCTCGGACGTTCCTGCAATTTAATCTGTCGATGTTTTTCAAATGTTTTATTTTCGATACCACTTATTGCCTTTTGATGTATAGTATATTCTTTTCACATCTGTCTAGAGAATCCGCACGATGAAACCTCAGATGGTAAGAAAACCGCAAATCGCTATATCATTCTGACATTTATCTTCTGTATATGTGCAAACGGCCACTATTGCTGAATTAAACTATTGATTTTTACATTTCTTTTTAAATAGAAAGAGTACATAAATTAACGATAGAATTTTATCACCTGGGTTATTCAAAATCAACGCTAAATCAATGGAGTATAAAAAAAATTTATAATAAATTTAAGAAGAAAAATATTAATGCCTTTTAGTTTTGATAATGATTTCAATAGTAAAATATCCAATAAATCCAACACATAGGACACTGAAAAAAGTATGTGTGTTACCGTTATAAGACATTTGTTTAAATTAAGGGTTAGGAGACAACCTTTACAGTTAGCATTAAAATATTTCTTGAATATTAGTTAATTCTACTTATTTATCTTTTGAATCTTTTTTTAAATTTGTCACAACTATTTTTTTCTGTGTTTAATATAATGAAAATTTATACTTAACTCAAACTTACTCTTATAGAAATTTATAATCCTAAGGTTAGACAAACGTATCAAGTCAGGCTTACTAAAAATAATAATATTCCAGCACCTATGCCACTTTAAATTCAACTTATCAATAGAGAAGCATTGAAACTCCTGTAAATACATAAGCCGTATTTTCTGCATCCCGTCAGAAATATTTGATAAACTCCTCCTCGATTAGCGACAGAAATAGTTTATTAAAGCGTTTAACAAATGATGGGTTTCTCTGAAGAAGCTTTAACAGCCATAATAAAGTTGTTCAATTATCGGCGAAGGGCTTTATCGCCTGCTTCCCGTTCAGATCTCTCTCAAATATCGATTTCGTTTAATGTGAACGTTTATACATAATATTCTGTAATAGTAAAAAATAGATTTGTATTAAAGTATAGAATTTTACAAAATTCAGTTGGACTTCTGAGATTATTTACAAACCACAATCGTTATTATAAAATATATTTATTGACAACGATTGCTGATAATGAATAACCTTGTTTGAACAAAATACAATCAATCATTTATGTGAATTACACATCCATAATTACGAAAGTTTACTCAATTATGAGGCGAGCACCACTTGAATCTAAATGAGTTGATAAACAATTATTAGTTACGTTAATATTTATGTGTTGCAGGTTTATTTACAGAGAATTGTATTTTGAAAACAATAGCATTTTACGTAATAATTGTAGAATTTAATGTACGTTAAAGTAAACAACTAGTAATTAATAAACTTAAGTTTGACATTTATTAAAATGGGGCAAATTGAAATATTATAAAACTTTCAAAATTGTCGACTTGACAGCTTAAGGAGAAGAATGATAGAGAAGTGAGATGGAGAAAAACTTGATTATTAATTAAAAATTTATGTATTTGTTTAAAATAAGTAATCTTTTTCCGTTTTTGTACAAGGCATATTATAAATAATTATTAAAGAATAAAATTTGACAGGCTTATGACGTGCGTAACAATTGATGATCAACAAGGCTGAAATAGTTTCAAGCGCTCGTTTTTGAAAGAATATATACAAGAAAACGTTAAATATCCTAATTTTAGATGTTGAATATGTGAAAAATATGTAGAAACCGAAAATGTGTGTAAAATTCAGAAAAACTCAGAATTTTCTAATTAATACAAAAAATCTACTGAAAAATAAAAACAAAATATTTGAAAATTATTTTAAATCAATTTGAAATCATGATTTCATAATCTGACTGAGAAATTTATAAATTCAAGTAAATATTAATTTCAATTCACGCCTGTAAAAAATCTATTTAATTGAGAAATATTTTTCTTAATTAAAGTAAATATGTGACTCAAAATAATCGGTGGTATTAAAAATAATGTCAAATCAATGCAAGGAATAAATAATATCAATAAATTCACATCTAAAATCTTGTGCATTCTTTCAGTGGAACACATGAATTGTAAATAAAATCGATGTTTAGTTTATTCGAATTGTTCCTTTCTACATTCTTTATATATTCCGATATTCTCATTTTTGTTTTCTTTTAGACTATGCCACATATGTTTCTTCACATTCCTTTTAACTTGTCTTTTATTTTGTAATATTTTGACCTATATTGCATAATTTACTTTGTTATTTTATGATTCAATTATTACGCCGGTTAAGAATATTTTTCTGACTGGAAGTTATGGATAATTTTTGAATTTTGTGCCTATAATTCGAGGTTAGAATCGACCCATCACCTTAGAATTTTGAAATATTTAACGTTATGTACTCGCAATAATACGTTTATTATTATTATTTTTGGGGATATGCATAGAACGTAAAATATATTTGTGGGTGTTATTATTATTTGCATAATTTATTCCTACTCTCGCTCTTTAAAATGCGCTATTAATCGATCACCAAAGATTTTTCAAGCATATTTGCGGCTATTTGAAATTATGACATTTATCCGAACATTGAATCCAAGATAGTTCCAAGAAGAATTGTTAAGTAGAACCCTTTTTGGGATAAATGTCATAGTTTAAAATATTAAATGTCATAATATAAAATTGAAAGGTATATATACTACTTTTCAGTCAAAGATTTGCATTTTGAGAAAAGATAAATATTGTTAGTTTTAATCTCCACATCATTGTAACGACCATAAACTGGAGTCCTCAATGCAAATTTCCTTTCAAATGTTTGATTATTTATGAAAAATATTCTTTGATAAATTCTGAGCATTCTTGGTTGTTTGCAATTTTTGTAAAAAGGTTATAGTTTTCCAGGTAATTAATTTAAAATATTTTGTTTAGGATTTTTGTTCTGGAAAACTATGAACTTTTACAAAAAGCTGCAAACCAAAAATGCTTAAAAATTACTATAGAAGTTAAGACATTTTTTTAATTCTTAATTTTTTGTCAATTAACATTATAAAATTTTTTGGTGGAAAGTAGAACAATGAATAAAACTAACTTTATGTATCAAGATAATCGATTGTCGATTAGTCTCATAAAAAGCGGAAGCTTCTCTAACGAATTGAAGAGTAAAAAAATAATGTTCAAGGAATATTAATTAAGATATAAGAAATATACAGCAAGTTAATTATAATTTTTAAATATACTCCTTTAAAAACTGTAAAATAAATCTTCTGATCTTGAAAATCAACAAAACTCAGCAACCGTTTTTGACGATCGCGTCCAAAGTACGGGAACGCAGATTTTGTTGCCTGTTTCAGTCAAGCCTCCTTAAAAAGTAGGTCATATTAAAAAAGTTACTTTAAAATTTGTAATAAAACTTTTATGTACTTCTTGCTCATGATATTTGTGTCTTCTGCGGCAGGAATGTATTTATGTTTGCGTTCCAGGAGTTTTGCATTTTCCATCGTGAAAAGATGAGCGTAGTTTGTTGATGCAAATCTGAAGATTGTCAGCATCCTTAAATTGATTATAACTTCACTAATTTATATGTGTCAATGTAAGTTTTAACACTTTTATATTGTTATTTTCTCATTGGGTATATAATAATTCATATTTAGGTTAAAGTAAATAAAGAAGTTGTAACAATTGTTTGAAAATCTTATTTCATTTGAGTAGTGCGATACCCAATATACAACAAATTACATCAAATATTTCACATATATTCTTAAAAAGAAATACTTTTCTTGTATCTTGGCGTTGAGTATAACAATAAACCAAATTTTAAAATTAGAAATTTTGAATTAGAATAAAATACTCATTTTTTGCCTTAAAAATTCATTTTCGTCCTTTATTTAAATTCTCTATATTTAATTACGAAAATTTCATAACAGATTCTTAATCAGAGACTAAAAATCTCTAAACTTCAAGTTTTTAATCAACAGAGTGAAAAGTAATAAAGGATTGAACTTCATTATAAAAAATATACAGAATCAAAATCAAAAGCTCAAAATTAATGTTTTTTATTTTGAATTCGACAATTTTTTTCTCTCGAAATCCAAAGCTCTTCGAGAAGAAACAACGCCACCTTAAGACCCTAGTTTATCTATCAATTATCAAAAAACGTCAATCTAGATAAATATTTTTGGAAATTTTGATCTCATCGTTCGACCTTGAGATTACTGCAACTGTACGAACGTTAAAATCCGGATTCATGTATCCGATCTCGTTATTCTCGAGGGAAATTATTCGTATTAATGAACTTTCTGACACCACCATTTGCACGATTTTACTCTTAACACAATTTACTAGTTTCCCTAGGTAATGTTCAATTTAACTTTTGCAGTCAATTCAACTTTTGAATTTCATAATTGTAAAGAAATATGAATTTCTACAATAATAGGCGAAATTTGAAAATAGTACTATTCATATGCAACGTCTGATTGATTCCTCGAAATTATTTATTAACTGAATGGAACCATTCTGTATGAGAGGTGGTAGGAATTTAACAATTTTTATAAATATTTTATGCATGTGTTAAGGGTTGTCATTGTTGATGAATCAATATTTTTAGTAACATCAAAAAAGGTATTTTAGATATGAATAACGAATTTTACAAGTATTTTTCTTATCATGAAAATAAAGAAATTATGAAATTATGATACGTAGAGAAAAATTGAACACTTTATCAAATCACCTAAATTTTATTTCTAAAAATGTTGATTATTTGGTATTCGGAGAGTGTTGATATACTTTGTTTAATGGGATTCAGTATTTTCCTTTTCCGGAATGACAACGGATGCGACCTGCTTTTTCGGACCTCGTCACGTACACCGAGTATCCAATTGCTTCAACTGGATTTCCCGCGAGAAACATAAAATTATCGGCTGGATTCGGCATATCTCCTACTATCTTTGCTTTTTTTTAGAGGAAACGATCGTTTTTGTCAAGTATTCTATACGAAATATAATTTACCTTCAGTTGCTAAAAATTTATTTTTCATTGTTTGTTTTAACAGAATTTGACTAGGAAAAAAGACTACGTTGTCGAATGATGTGAAATCATGAAGACGATTGAATGACAATAGCTACATACAATTGCATCCAATTTTAGGAAAAATATAACCATGATCTTTTATTCAAAGTGGCTGACAAGCTCCAAATTCTTGTTTTCCAAATTTATGAGGTTGTAAAAGTAGAATTCAGAGAAGAATTCACGCAAATATTACTCCTCAACCTTCGTTGCTATAGTTTCCTTTTTCCCTCTGAGAAGTGAAAAAAAGAAGGAAAAAGGTTTCGAGTTTCTCGCGGGGCATCAAGGCGAACTGCCTGAGGATATGTCGTCTCTCTTTACCAATTTTTTTATTCGTCGTCGAGTATACATATATATACATCTAACGACCGAGATGAACGCTCGTCTGTGAAAATAATTATTCGCTCCTTTTCCGGTCAAAAATCTCTTTCGTCTTTTCCGTCGGTTTTCCAGCATAACATAAATTGCCCAGCGTTTTAATTCACTTCCGCTATTTTAGTCTGATTCGAATTTTTTTTCTGAAAAAATCTCATGTTTTTAGTAATCATCCTGCAAAGTCTTACAGAGTATCTGAGGTTCTATGAATAAAGTAGAAATATTTTAAATGCATTACAGTAAATAATCGTTTACGTATTCAATTACTGCAAGTAAACGAAGAAACTTCTATTTATCTGTAAGGTCTTTTAAGTAAGAGAAACGAATAAAGAAATGTAGTATAGGAATTATTATGTCTACGGAATTAAAATTATTCGATTTATATCCCAAGGTTACAATTTAAAATTGTTATTTAAAGGAAAAATTGTAACATCTGTTGATCAATTGGCTGTCAATTAATTTTGAGAATTTATCAAATTCACAATATAGTAAATTTTATGATGCCTATTCCAATTATTATTAAAAATATTATAGCATAAAACCGAAAGAATGAAACAGACCTATTAACGCTTGGTTTCAATTTGGTTATACGACTTAATATCCGATGACAATTTATCCGCGATAAAATATCGGCCACAAAATATCCGAGAATATAAACTAACCTAAACTATAACGTAAACTAATGTACAATAACCTAGCCTAACGTAACCTAACTTAACATAATCTAACGTAACCTAATGGTTGAAACTAATTTCCGTACAAACTAACCTAAACTAACCTGAACTAACCCAACCTAACCTAACCTAAATTAACCTAAACTAAACTAACCTAACAGAAATTAACCTCAACTAATATAACTTAAACTAAACTAAATTAACCAAAACTAACCTAATGGTTGAAACTAAGTTTTGTACAAACTAACCTAATCTTATCTAAACTAACCTAAATTAATCTAAACTAAACTAAACTGAACTAAACTAAACTAAACTAACCTAATCGAGACTATTCTAATCTGAACTAAGTTAATAAAACCTATATGAATTATATATACTTTTTAAAACTTTTTGTTATATTCTGTCGCGCGGATATTTTCTCGCGGATATTCTGTCCCTGAATAATAAGTCGTATCTTTTATAATACCGATACTTTTTATACAAAATATTTTTTATATAATACACTCGGGATCTGTATAAATGGTTTGTTTCGATTTTTTACACGATATTTATTTTTATCCCCTTCTTTTCTGTCATTATAAATAGATGCGTGGAAAATGTTGCGTACGTGAGTGCTAAAATAAATCCACAAGTGGTTACAACGTCGATAAAAATTTATGTTCTTTAGGTTCCTTTCAAAAGTGTATTGAAAACAATTTGTTTAAGTTATGTAATATTGCGATCAGTAGAACAAATCGCAGAAATTTTTAGGGAACGCAATTTTGATTTTTAAGTTGAGATAGTCTCCATTTGTCGAGCAAAAAATTTGTGAAAGTCATTGTGTCTTGTGTTTTTTATGGTGCTCTTTTTAATGGTTTTGGTTGTGATTTTTCAAAATGACTTATCACCACGCAAATGAATTAAAAGTAATGCTATTTTCTAGTTAAACAGTTTTGATAAATAAATTTATCGTTCCTTTACCATTTCTTACAAGAAAACCTATCTAAATCTCATTATTTGAACTTAAAGGAAAATTGATAAACAAATATAAAATGTTACCTGTTAAAACAAAATGAAGACCATAATGATGGCGTCTTCTTAAAACTTAAGCACTTACGAGAAAATTTTCATTGAAATGTCTTAGATTTGGGAAAAGAAAAGTCTGTCATGTTTGCAGAATTTTTGTTATTATTCAAGCTTCCGAATTTTTCAAGAAACAAAAATGATATCGAACTGTTTTACGAAAATTGATGTAATTCTCCAATTAATACTAAGATATTATTATGCAATCAAAATTTAGGCTGAAGTTTTAAGGAAAAACAAATTGTCACTGCTTTTCCCAATTTGTTTCAACAAATAATGTTTTCAGTTTGCTTGTCGTATTTATTGTAATATATTTATTTAATTTATATAGCTATTTTCCTTCTGTACACATCATTAAAAAATAATAATTTTAATTATTTAAATATTTTGACATCTTAATAGTCTATTTATTAAAACATTACTTAAACTCTTTTTTATTTGCATATCCGATAATAACTCGATACTATCCTCTTTTTTTTAAATCAATGTTGTACAGTTTGTTAAAAAATAATTAGAATTTCCCGTTTTATGTACGCAATTATTTCGATGGATTTATACGTGAGACATATAAAATCGCATATTTGTTTCTTGGGTTTCAGATATATATTCGATAGAAAAGATATAAAGAGGGAGAATAGAGTTTTATCTCCAATCGTGAAACTCAATACTTTTGCTCGACCTACATGATGCCACGGAAATTTCACATTTCTACAATAATGCTTTAAGGTATATTCGAAAAACTATAAAATGGACATATTAATGTTACGAAAATAAGAATTTGTTGCATATATTTACATCCACGAATATCACAGGTATCAACTTCAAAATAGCCAGTGATTTTTCAAGCTTAAAAATTGATTCGAAACAACATCGTACATTGCCGAGAAAAAGAGGCGATTTTAGACATTGAGCAATCCGAGGAATACGTTTTTACTTTTTTGAACGTCAGTATGAATGCCGCTTATAGATGGGAATCGTGCGGAAAATATGTTATGGGAAAAAAATGAAGACAAAAAGAGACGTAGATAGGTTCTTAGGAAAACGGAAGAAAACGTGAGATTAATATACACTTTCATTAATGAGGTTTTCCATGGTGTGTATTTTAAAAAACCACAAACTTTTGCAATGGCAACTAAATGAAATTGAAATTTTATTAGATTTTTTTGATTATTTTGAGTTCTGTTTGTCTGTTTATTGTATTCTTTTTGCTACTCTACACTAATTGCTCTTATTACAATGTAATATAAAAATTGTCCCCAAAAATTGATGATAAAATTTTCAATTATTTGATATAGTAAGTATCGTCGATAAATTATGTATAATAAAAGTAATTTTCTTCATTGAATTATCATTTAAAAGTTTATACTTAATCTAACTATTGACAAATTTTATAATCTATTGTTCCAGAAATATTGTGAAATGCTTTTGGGTGTGTTAAAATAACAATAATAATCGAAATTATACGTTTTTAATACAGACAATATTAATTACTTAATAAAATTCACAATTTTTAAAAATGCTAAAGAAGGACATTGTTTGAATTTCTTTTTTTCTATTTTCGAAACAAAAAATGAATACCATTAAAGTGAAAAAAACAACAACCGTTTCCAGTTTTACTATCTTAACAAATTGTAAAACCCCTCTTACTAGATTTGTAATATCGCGCCTGATTAAGCAGACGAATTTCTATAATTAGAGGAAATTAAGTTAGAAAAATTAAAAGTTCTTTGCAACAATAACGTTTGCTCGTTATAAAGTTCATCGTCATATTTCATGAATAAATTAGCATTTTTGTTTAGTTTTATTAGATCATGTGAAATCTAACTCTTAAGGGCCATGAGTTCTAGAGAGTACTCGTCTATTCCAGTTTTCTCATCAATATGTCCATAATTTTTGTTTCTTTTTTATTGTAATTTAGTTATGTATTTGTTATATAGTTTATTTATATATTTACATCTTTGAAATTCCTAATGTTTAACGGATCACTTGGTCCGAACACTAATAAATAAATAAATAATATTTCGAACCAAGGAGGAATTCCATTAATTTTATCTAATAAACGTAATTTCTTGCTTCTATAAATTACATGGTTAAAATAAGGATTATTAATGATTTTCTAAGTAAATACTATTCATATTTATAGGAATGGACTTACATAGTACTAATTTTCAGTGGTTATTATTTATTTTAAACTAATATAAATAGTGATATACATGATACAATACACACTTCGAATAATTTGTTCAAAATTATTAATTATTAAAGAACTAAATAAATTCTTTTCAACTACTTATAGTCGATATAGGAAGATATTAACAAATTCAGTTTAAAGTAAATTATTTAAAGATATGTGGTCTTCATCTTGAGATATATTAGTCATAATTTATACAAAGGGACGTCTCGTCTTATAACTAAGCTAAATCTACTTGTCACTTTCTTAATTTATATTTCCTACAAATTAATTTTGAATCAATACGTATAAGGCACCGAATAAAATTCTTTTCTCAATTAAATAAATTCCTCACATTTTTATGGATCATTTCTAAGACAATGTCAACGGTAAATCCCGCTAGACATGTTCTCAGAAAAATGAAATAAGTAAGGAGGAATTTTCAAAATGACAGATTGAAATGTAGAAAGATAATTCGCGAAACGGAAACATCGATCGGTATGAGGCTAATTCGGACCGGAAATCCCACCGGCGTTCGTGGGCTTAAAAATTGATTTCGAAATGGGGCCAGGGTGGATGGAGCGTGGCTCGACGTTGAGAAATCCCGGGCATGCCTTTTTGCTCGGAAGAACGACGTCGGGACGAATGTGGCTTAAGGACGTATAGGAAGGAAGGCGCGATAAGAAGAAAGAACAGGGCGGAAAGCAGAAAGATGGCAAAGACATGTGCAGCAAACTCCTGGTGCGAATCTAAAATTTTCCATCCGAAATACCTCAAAGATTGTGTTTTTAACAAATTCGTGTATTTACTTAATACAAATTTTCAGGAATAAATTTGAAAAAGTTTTCATTTGTGGCAAAAATCTATTTTACGTAAATTATCCTTATATTTGCATAAATGATCATAAATGGTGAACGATTTTTTCTCGAAACATTATGAAAATTAATAAGACGGCGATTTTTCAGATATAAAAACTAGTGATGAGCTTTGTTTATAAAAATATTATTATTATATCAAACTTTTACAATGTTACATTGTCAGAGTTGAATCGCGATAAATAGCGAATTTACTATAAAATATAAATAAAATTAGAATGTCTACCCAGGCGTTGAGAGCATGTCTGACCGTACCTGCCGTATCTACTGACCGCTACCGCATCCCCGTTCACTGCACAGTTAGGCACTAATAATTTTCCGTGGACAAATTATCTTTTAATCTTACATACTTTATCAAATTCAAGAAATTTTTTTTTTAACTTATTACAGTAGGGTTCTTTGAGTCGTTGTCCAAACCGATTTGAAAAAAAGTTATTTATTCACAATCAACTCACAAAGTTAGTACAAAAATTAGATGCGGGCCAAGAATTTTATTCTAGTAAATGAAAAATTTGTAGTCCAGGATGGATCCATCATTTTGAATTTCTTTTGAACAAATAATGAGTTTAATAATTCTTTCAGGTGACTGGTTTTCAAGTAAATTGTTCATTAATTTCGATACTCGGTTTTTATTCATATTATTTTAAATCAATTTGGACAGAGTTTTAGAGAAATTTAATAAGCACATTCGAAAATAGAACTCGTTGAATTTGGTTGAGAGTTGGTGTCTAAATGGTAATTTGTCTACGGAAACTCTGTGTTGTCCCCAGTGTGTTACGGCGCACAGTAGTTACTGCCGTCGGCGTCAGACATGCTTCCGACTATTACAAACAAGTGTTTATACAATAAGATGTTTTTTTAACGGTTGATTCTTCACTTGTACATAAGCCACAGTTTAAGACGTCAGTAAAACCTTTATCACGTTTTAAGAAAGAATACACAAACGCAACATCGACGTTAGCAGTACGAGGAGTTCTTTACATAAAAACTACATAACATTTCAGAAATGTAATGTAATAAAAAAATAATATCTCCCAAAATTTCATTTAAATATCTATTTTTAAAGAAATTTCTTCATAATATTTAAAAACTGGAAATACCGGGATGTAGTTCTTGAACAAATTTAGCGGCAGCATCAGTGGCGTTCCGAGATTCCGTGGAGGACTTTCGGGAACGTCGAGTGACATCACCCTTTTCTTGGAGATGCGGTGGCAGCCTAATAGAGCGCTTCCCGTCACTACAGACGAATGATGGGTACACCGCATCGTAGTAGATGGTGCGCGTGTCTCGCATCCGCCGTGCGAGCTAGCACCCTTGTCGTGCGAATCGCGCGAAATTGCTCCTGAGATCGAGTTTCGAGTGTCGCCCAGGAATTTCGGCAGACGACGGAATCTCCAAGTTCAGTCCTGCCAGATCGCCTCTCCGAGATTCACCGTCGAGATTTCTACCGTCTAATGCGGAATTCTTAGCGGATGCCACGTCCTCTTAGAATCCGTAAATAGATTCTCGAGGAAACTCCTATAAAAACAGGTCGACATTTTCCGAGGTAATTGTTGTCGATATTTTTGAAATTTTCGAGATATTTAGATATGGAAATCAGTGGGGATATTTTTTCAGTCTTTTTCTTGTTTATGGAAAGAGTAAATAGTTATAACAGTAGCTAAATTTGGTATCGTTACCCATATTTCAAACTCTCCTCTTTAAGTATGCAGTCTCCATCGAAAAAATGACTACCACACAGTCACCAGAGAACTCTACTTTGTATATAACGTAAAAGGAGGATTCCCACGGGTATAGGGGGTTTGTGTCCTGAACATGGAACCTCCCTAATTGGGATATTCGGTTACGGTATGATGGAAGTTAATACCGCACTATACCAAATTCGATGGCCCAATCATAGCGGAAGGTCGAGAAAATTGCTGTAGAAGTCGCAGATTATACAGAGAAAAATGCAGGAATCTAAGTAGTAACAGTACGAACAACACACGGTGCGGCATATTACTACTTACGTTATTGCACTATCTATGAAGAATCCGTGACTTCTACAGCGACTCTACTTCTCGACCTTCTGCTATGATTGGGCCATCGAATTTGGTATGGGTATTACCCTAACCGAATATGTCAATTAGGGAGGTTCCATCTCCAGGGCACAAAACCACCTATACCGGTGGGCATCTTCCGTTAGGTTCAGGAATTTTTTAAACCAAATGAAAAAAATAATGTACCATTTTGCTGTTATTTTCAACTTTCTACGATGTCCTAACAACATTGTCATTAATGGCCCTATTCTAACGCTGTTATCTTCATTGGAAGAATATTCGCATTTAATTCGACGCCGTTTCCCATTTACACAATCATCTTCGCTAATAAAAACCTTTAATAGAATTCCCTGTGTAGTGATTGAAGTCCTCGGGGCGAATAACCGAGAGAAATGCGACAAGAAGGAAGGTAAAGGACACTACTCGATATTGACCTCTTTACGTCGCTGTGCTCCCACATCCCCTCATCCAATTTGAAAATCCACGCAAGCATAATGCTTTTGAAATTTCGAAAGTGACATCAACGTCGATTTTCAAATTTTATGACGTGCGTCACATTGGAGGTAGGTCCAAATCGGAAGATGATAGAACCTTTAGCGGAGGGTCGGTAAGACGTATGAAGGTGCACCACCGAATTGATAGAAAGTGCTCGATTAGGGTTATGTCGCTCAAAGCGGACTCCCCTAAGGCTTACCTCGGTACGTTTTTACCCGAGTCTCTCCTTTATCGGCATCTTTCCTCCTACTCTGACATCGCTCAGCGTCGAGAGCTATTTTTAGAGGCGCGGGAGATCATCCCCTAATGCACCCTCCAAAGGAAAATTGGCGCTTGTTTCGAGGTCGCTTATACATTTGTTTTAAATATTGCGCAGTGCGTCGTCACTTGAAGGCGGTCGTGACGGAGCTAATAAAAAAGTTCCGATAAAATGGCGGCGGAGCTTTTTTGCCACGACTCTTCCGTCACATATTAATTTGCATAGAAAATTTAATCCCTTATGTCGTTGGGGCGCAAGAGAGGCATAAGAACAACATCGAGCTTAAAGTACCTTTTTGGGTCACAGCTTTTTCTGAGCTGGCAGGGTTTTTATAGTTCCAGATAGTAATTTAAATGATTGATTCTGGTGAGCACTCGGGGATCAAGTTTAAGTAGGTTTTAACATGACATCAAATTCAAGAACAAATTTTATGTCGTGAATATTAACTCAGAAAGAAAAGATGTTTTATCATTTTTTTTAGATATCAGTTTCAACAAAGATTTAAAGAATTTTATGAGACACATTAAAAAATAAAACCTGTTGAATTTGGTTGAGAATTTTTAGCTAAAAGGTATTTTGTCTGTGGAACCCTACTTGTACTGGTTGTGCGACGATGAGCAGTAGATACAGCCGGACGTGTCAGACATGTTACCGACCATTGCACAATGCAAAATTTGTTTAATTGCTAAATCTTCCATTTATAGTTTAAGGCAAATTAACGTTTCTTTGAAGGAATTCATTCCTTTAGAACACTTGGCAGTTTGCCATGGTAAACAGTTTTAAATATAGATTTTATGATTAGTAAAGTGCTATCTTGCTCCTGCGATATAGGGAGCAAAATACAATTATGTGCTCTGAGTGTGAGAAAAAATGTCTTATTTAAATATTTAAGTTCCAAATCTTTCCAATACCCAATCTAATTTGCAAATCCTTTTTAACTACTGGTATTAGTATTTGGGACTTATGAAGAACAAATGTTTGTAAATATTCTACATTTGAAAGTTGTTTTGCATCGATGAATTATTAGAAATTGATATTGAGACAAATTTTTACGCATTTCATTATTTTTGTTTAACACGATAAAATCGGTTGTAATACAAAAATTTAATTAGTGAACAAACAATTTTTAGATTAAAATCAATATTTACTTCATCATTTCCATGGAAATACTCATCTTAAAAAAGTAAATATTTTCTTAATTTATTTATCAGTGTACTCAATATTGTAGATATAAATAGTGGCGGTATCTGAAAATAATATTAAACTATATTAAACTTAAATATTGTGCCTCGAAACTTATTGTGAAATTATATAAAGAATCTTATAAAAAGTAAACAAAACTTAAAGTTGTACACAAATAATTTTGCACAATAATATGTACATTAGAAATGTTAATTTTATTGAAATTAATGAAATAGTATCAACGTTCAGAGTGGCGATAACGTGTTGTTTAATATTATCATTTGTAGATATTATATTTGAAATTAATGGAGTTAAGGTAATAGAATACCGTGCAATTAGTCGTTAATGATTATTGTTCAATGCATAGGCAACGAAATGCGCTAAACAAAATTTAATTGGATCGTGTTATGGTAATGCAAATTCACTGGTGATTAATCGGAATTATATGGAATAAGATGTAATTCCCATTAAATGCATCGTTTATTCGATCAACTTGTGTCGATGAATTTAGTAGATAAACATTTTATTCGAAACCCACATTTGCTGTATTAAACACATTCGTGATGGGAATGTCGAATTAAATAAGAATTGTCGAATTTATATTATTTTATTACTCGCAATATATCTATTTTTTATTTACTTATTTATACTTTCGGTGAAATTACTAATGAATTTTTTTTACTGTTTAACATTTAATATTTTCGTTGCCTATTTGAAAGGTATTAGTGAATTAATGTATAAGAAACATTGCATCAATATCTTAATGTATTATATACCTGTGACTTTTTTATCGAGTTTTTATTGTTATGCATAAAACTAATAAATGGTTAGGGATATTATTCGAGTAGTAAAATCAAATATTTTATGTGCAGAATACAAAATAGTTAGTCAATATATAATCAACTTTGGATTGAAACTGATGAGATAGAAAAACGATCTAAATGTGATAAGTTTTCTGAGAGAATTCAGGACTGAATTTGGAAGATTTTAAAAGGGAATCATTTAAAATTATTATTAAGTTAGAAAAGTTTTCTTGACTCGGGTTTGAACCTTGTTAACCTACTAATCCATTCGCTTCTAATAATGCCGATTTTCACTTCTTTAGAATAAACTTTCACACCAACAGTTTAGTGTCACTTGTTACTTTTATGTTTAATGCTCTGTAAATTTCTTGGAGTGAAAACCTGTCATGAAGAGTGAAATTTTAACTATTGACAGTGATATTTCACTCTTCTAGGAGTGTGTTTTTTTTAACTCTTGATGGAATGAAATGACACTCTTCATAGAGTGAAATTTTCAATCTTAATAAAAGAGTGGCTAAAGTTTCACTCCAAGGAATTTAGACAGTGTGTTTACTTAAAATATTTACTGATTTAAAAGAATAATGGACAATATGAATTTTTATGTCAAAACAACAGAATTATTTTTGACTACTACATAATCATTTGTGAATTCAAAGAAATGATTACTAAAATAAACAGGTATTTTTTTTCTCTTTAGTAGCTACAAATATCCATTACGTTTTCTATTCAGGAAAATCTACATATAATGTATCTGTGTATTATTTGTAATGCTAAATATATTCGACTAGTTAAAAGGAGCTTTTTCTGTGTCAGATCTAAACTACGTATTCAAAAATGAGTACTTATACTTTTTTTTTAATTTCGTACGGTTTAATCTGTTATTAATTTGAAAAGAAGTATATGTAGCAAAAAATATATACCATAATAACTCCGCTCACATTCGCTGCGTATTGATTAAGTAAGATTGTAACGAAACTTCAATGGAAAGTAAGAAAATAATTTGAGACCGAGAGTTCTAAGTTGGTGGTACACTTAAAAATCTCTAGTAAGTATAATTTGTGAAAATAAAACAAAATATTTTTTTAAATTACATTTTAAAAATTACTGTAAATAAAATAAAGCAGAAATTCGAACGCAAGTAATAAGTCTGTCGTTCCTCGACGTTGATTTTTCATAACTACACTCTAATAGCAACGTGGCCGATCGTGGGCGATATAGGACCGTTTCTAAGTGAATATCCAATTTTCTGCACTATCGAAAAAGAATGGGAAACCCATTTCGAGGCTATCCGTTGAAAATACAGACGTAAAAAAAGTACCGAATGCATGTAGTCGGAAGAAAATTGAATTTTTTGTACCTTGTGGCATATCGGGTATTTGGAAATCCGAAAACCCAATACGTTCCGGAAATCAATTTTAGTAGATGCTATTCTAAAATTAATATAAATCGTCGAGTATACCGAAATATGTTTTTAAAAATTCCATTTCGAAATACTAAGGAAAAAAAAGTACTGCGACCAGTCTTATGGATTTATCGCGAGAACAATTGATATTCATTACGGTCCTGTAGAGTGTTCAATTGAACCTTTCTGTGACGGGCAACAAACTCGGGCGTTGTAGATGGACACAGCTGATGCCACGGTGAAAAAAAGCTTTAATGCCATTTTACTTGGCTTTGTATTTTTTGAGCTTGCGCGCAAGTGTCTGGTGAAGCGTTTGATCCACGGTGAACCAACCTCTCCGGCACGTAGGTTATAACCTCGCCCCTTCCATCCACCTGCCCATTACCATAGGCGTTTCGTCGAAAAGGTCGACGTATTTCTTCCGCGAACGGGATAAAAAACCAACCGGAACAAAACTTTTTGAATTCCGACCTAACCTAACCGTCATTTCGAAAAAAATTCTTTTAATCGCTTTATTAACTTGGCATTGTATAATTAACTTATTTAATTGATCGCTCTTCGTTCGATTTATTTAAACCTCGAGGTCGTTTTCGCAGCGTTAAAGGGATATCGACCTAAATTCTACATTGTCGGTGTACGAGCATGTGTGACTGAACGGAAAAGGAAATATCGAGGCTAGAAATAATTTTTCAGTTTTTATGGCGTTGGATAATCTCCGATGAAACCAAATACATCCCGTCAATATTTCATATTTTATGTAAACATTCGTAGTTATGTTGTTAGATTTTAGATACCTTTATAGTTTTTTATTTCAAAAATGAAGTAAAAGCTTTTTGCAACAACATTAATTTTTTATGATTCATACTTTTTTGTTAGATATTCATACTAACTTTTTATATTGAGTAAACTTGATTGTTAAAATAAATGACCTGTATGATCTTCAGGTGAAGCGATACAATTAGTTAATCCAAAATTAAATGATGTATAATAAAGTTTCTTTAAACTTTTACTGTTCTTTTGTAGACTTGACACATGAGCTTGAAAATTTCATTTACAAAATGTTACCTTCACTACAGTTTCCAAGTTATGAATAAAGTTTGCTTCAGTTATGCAAACTAAAATATAAATAAAAAAAATATCAAAATACAAATTGTCAGAATAAAATGTTTAATTGTAAATATATTTTTAATATTCGTACACAATTATGTTGTATGTATTTTTCGAAAATGTAGTTTTTAATTCCAAAATTATAGACTTTTCATAAAAAGTAATTTTCGCTGTTACGGTAACATTTGCTATTCGGTTTTACTTTTCATGATTTTATGAGTTATTTTCGATAGTCACTATTCGTAATATTTATTAGTAGTAACCTTCTTCAAAACTATTTAGAAACTATATAATAAATATACTTTATTATATTGGTCACTTATTAAAAGTACTCTCTTAATTTTAATTAGTTAAAAACTACTAATTAAAAAACGAAAAGTGCACCATTAATTCAATTAGTAAACTTTTTTACTAATAAACAATTAAAAACTACTAATATGTTACTAATTCTAAAACCAACTAAACTAATATATTCAATTTCTACTTTTAGAGTAATAATATTGTAATAATAAATTACTAGTTTTTTTTACTATTGTCCAGTAAAATAATTACTATTTGATAGTAACATTAACCCACAATTTATGTAGGTTAGTAGTTTTCAGTTAATTCAAATTTAGAGAGTACACATGAAAATCTATTAAATGTAATCAATAATAAATATCAATAATATAATAATAATAAAAATCAATAATAAATATTGAGATTTAACGACTAACGGTAGTTTAAAAAAAAATATTTTAAACTATTTGTTATTATTTTATTAACAATAGCAACCAGTCAGTTATGACTTAAAAAAATAGTTAGTTGACGAAAAAAAGTGATGGTTCGGACAACAAAAAGAAGTAAACATTCTTCCACTACACTTTCTAGTTAGCGTTATTATTTTAGGTTCGTTAGAATTCTTACTACTTTTACTTGTAAGATGAACTACTTTTTTAATTGGAGAATTTTTATTCATACCGATTTACAATATTTTACCATCGAATTTTCGTAGTTAACATCATATATTCTATGATGCAAGTTAAAAGTTCTGTGGATTTGCACATATCTTTTCTATTAGATAGTACATCGTACTAAAACTCCTTTAAGGATCAAATAAACAGAAATTTAATGGGAAGTTTCACAGTACTTTGTAGTAGTAAAACAGTGACAAAATTTTCTTAATTTACGTTCTTTATTGTCCAAACCCAGCCCTTTCGAATGATGTATCGCAAATGCCGCTAATTTAAAACTAAACAAAGATCGAGGACTTATTTAACAAAAATCAGGAATATCTTAGGCTTTTTTCATTTATCGTTATTTTTTTTATCATTTCCCACATTAGAATTTATGAATATCGCGTTAATTATGTTTGGATTACAAGATACAAATATTGCAAAAAATTAAATTACAAAATGACCGTTCGAAAACGCCTGCTGAAGTAGATTTCTTTTTCAAAATTATAGTCGTATATATTCAATCGATTCCCGAATTAAATTACTTCATACTTGGTTATCGGCGGTTTTTGAGGTAGTTGAGTCCAAATCTGATATCAGTTTTCAAAAATACAAAATGGCGGATCCAATATCCGGGATCAGCGAACCCCAAAAGCAAATATGAAATGATTTCGTTTCATTTCAGTAAATTTGTTTGCCATGTTGGATCCACATTTTGAATTTTTGAAAACTGACTTCAAATTTGGCGTCAGCGACCTCAAAACCCCAGGAACCGGGTCTGAAGTGAGTACACGGTACTATGATTTTGAAAAAACATCGAATTTAGTAGCCATTTTTGTGCAGCCATTTTGAAATTTGTTAGACTAGTTTTATCTTCTAGACCAAACATTTTTGACGTGATATTTATAAATATTTGAGGTGTTTTAATACGGAAAATGATACAAAAATAACGGTAAGTTAACAAAAAACTAAAAAATCACTGAATTATGTTGAAAATATGCTAGTAATTTTTGTATTTTTAAATTTGCTTTACTACCAAAAAGTATTGACAAACTTTACGCTAAATATATGTACATTTGCTCCTTAAAGGGTTAACAGAAAAATCAATGAAGCCTCATTTTTTATAAATGCGTTTTATTTTAATTTTTGGTAACTGACAAATGTTAAAGCCGACAAAAAAATCTCAGTATTATTTATTAACTGTAATAAAGTTCGCCTGTCATCATTAATTTTTCGACACCTTTTGAAGAGCGATACGATGAATCATAATCCGATATGTAATCGATCGTTCAATACGTTGCTCTATTAAATACTTAAAATCTACAAGACACATATGCATTTTAAAAATATCGACCATCATTATTACATATAAATAATTTACTCTAAGATTAATGCGACTAAAGTAATAATTACGAACCCATTAAATTTCTTTAATAAATGATTAAATCTAAAATATTCTAGAGGCAAAGTCCGAAGGCGTAAATTGTTTTTAAGAGGCCTTGGGAACTTTTGACTTTCATCTGACGTAGGGAGAACTTTTCAAGTTGTAAATATTTAATAAGTCTCTTAAAAGTAGTATTGACAACTCGATCATCGACATAAATAAAAAATTCCTGGACATTTAATCCCACTAGGAAAGAGAGAAGCACCTCGAGGAAGTTCGAGTGAGTCAGCAGAAGTTTGAAAGAGAGAAGGCAACGTCGGTCCCACGACGAAGAAGTTTGAAACTTTGAAGAATGTCGTTCATAATATTTTACAACGCAGTAACGCTCCGAACGACACATGAAATATCAGCGTCACTGCAATTTCGAAATTTTCCAAACGGATGCATATATATGCACATATTTTGGACTTTTTTCAAAACACTTGTTTACAACTTTTGTCATGTTGCGCTTACGTCCGTTTTAGACTATCATCTTTTTGTGTTCGGTAGTTTCCCCAACTTTTCGCATAAAGTTACTTTTTTCAATATTAATTTACCATGCGATGAATTACGATGTATAGAAAGAAACTATGGTGACTAGCCAGTTTTTTAATAGTTTCCATTGACGTTCAATAATAATTTCAATAGTATAAGTGGACCTTAAGAAGTTAAATGAAAAATGATGATAAATCAATATTAAATTAAGTTTTAAATGTTTGTATAAATAAATTTTCTATGTTTTATACTCTTACGTTTTGCAGCTAAAATTTATTTTCGAGTTTGTAATAAGTTTTTAAAGTGTACATCCCAACTTATTTCAGTACTAAGAGGATAACTTGACTGAAATAATAGCTTTGACCTTGAAGTCAATTTTCAATGTATTTGAAAGTCAAAGTTATTTTTTCTAATCTTAACCCCAATTTATTACGTATTAATCAGTATTTTTTATTTCACGTTCAGAATGGTACTTTAGAACGGTTAGGAGTGTCCTTGAAAAGGTTAAATTAAGGTCAAATATTGAAAATTCGTCCACAATCTGTTTTCGAACGTTTGATTGTTTACTTATTGCTTAGATAACGATAACTGACCAGTGTGACCTTAATGTCACTTAAAAACAGTTTTATTATATAAAAAATCTCACTTTTGTCCTGAATCTTGTGGACGATTGTTTTACATTTGACCTTGATTTGACGTTTTCAAGGGCATTCTTCAAATTTACAAATTATCAGTCGGCGTGAAATTTCCCGATTTTTCCGAATCTCGGGTTCTCATTGAAAGAACAACCTTGACTTTCAAATGACCTTGAAAATTGATCCCAAGGTCATAGTGCGTTATAACTACAACTGCGTATTTTGTTCCAACGACAACGAGGTACAATCCGAATGTTTCCTTTTCAACTATTCGCATATCTGGAATTTATATAAGATGCATGAATATTGAGAAAACTTCATAATTGAATCGAAATTTCTATTGTAGATTTATTGGATAAATAATGAATAATTCGATTACCATTTAATCGGTAAAAAAATTAATTTACGTCGATCGCAAAGCGTAGCGAGTACTTTAATGTATTCCAAAGAAATAACAAGAAAAACAGCGTATTTACAGTTTTTATTAAAGCTGCCTTTGAACGTGGAGTTAGAAGTATTAAGAGAAACAAAATGAAGTTGACGAAAAATGTATTAATAATAAAATGTAATATTCTCCTCTGAGGGCATATAAAAATACCAGTTACTTATTAAATTTCCAAGCTTACAGTGAAATTGATCCGGTGGAAGTGGCTAACGCTTTTCATTTTCCTCATATTGTATTCATAATCGCGAAGAACGTCCTCATAATTCAGAGATATCGCCATAATTTTCCGACTCGTTTCAAGACGAGTTACTCTATTCTTTTCGCTGATCGAGCAATCCAGAAGTGGCCCTTTACTCGTAAGAGACTTGCGAATTTTCTATTTTCCGGACGTTACGTACCGCACGCTAGGAAAAACAGCTATTCGGTGACATATCGTGGCAACATCTGGTCCAGGACAGCTGCGCTGTTTCGGACGAAAATGTCGGGAAGTCCGAAATAAAGTGCGAACCGAAAAACGGCGAAAATATTAGATCCGAAGAGGATCAAAGGCTCTTGAATACGTGGAGCTGGTGACAGCGCCCAGGCTTTTTCATTTCGACAGAATAACTGAACATGAATGTGTTATATGATTTGAATACTTTCATAAGAATGGTACGTCAGAAGTGCTTTTCATTACAATATTATTTTCTTAATAACATTAAAAATATTTCGTATATGCAAAACGATGTTGTATGCATGACAAACAAATTAAGTACTATCTTAATCCCTTGGAACGAAAATTGTGCCACTCTTTTATTGAGATTGAAAATTTCACTGTATGAAGAGTGACATTTCACTCCATCAAGAGTAAAAGAAAATTCTCAATCATAGAAGAGGGAAATATCACGTTGAATAGATTGCAAATTTCACTCGTCTTGAAAGAGTGGTTGAATTCTTACTACAAGTAATTTAGATAGTACGGACTAGCTCTACACTGAGAACTCACGAGTAGTAAATGCTATTACAATTGTAAAAAATATTTCTATTTTAGTACGAAAATGCAATGTTCGTTCAAAAGTGAGGAAAATTCGTATTATATTTTGAAAAGTTAATACTTGAAGTAGTAAAATTCAATGGAATCATGGCAACATATACCACGTAACTGGTAAATTTTACTACTTCAAGTAGTAACTTTTCAAAATGTAATATGAATTTTTCCAACTTTTGAACGAATATTTCATTTTCGTATTAAAATAGTAATATTTATTACACTTGTAATAATACTTACTACTGATCAGTTTTCAGTGTACTAACTGTCCAATTGGAAAATAATTGAACGGAAGTACTGGACGTGGGGAATATTGATTATTATACGGATTAAAACTTATTGTCTCCTGGCGGTAACAAGCCTAACCAAAACTATCGAAATTCTATATATACTCTGTAAACATTTAACACAGTTCAACTAGATACAGAAAAAACATAGTTTTACTAAATAGATGGGGAAAATAATCAGTCTAATTTTACGAATCTAGTGAATCGTTCCAGTAATTATGCAGTTATTGGGGTCTATCCAGGCATTTTCTGCATGGATACACTGTTCTAAATAGTACACTGTACGTACTCCAATTCGTACCAGGTTGCAAAAATATATTCTCTAAATCTATATGTGATTATTTTATAAACACAAATAATAGTGCAATAATAAGATGACCATTTTTATTAAATAACAAGATTTTATTATAGTTAAATATACTGTTTTTACATTTTTATAAAATGTTATACAGAAACAAAAAATTAATAAAACTACGAAAGTAAGAAGTTACAATGAAAAATTATATCATATTTAAACATTTTTATTTCGACGACGCCAAATTGCACGAAACGGCGAAGGACTATTTGCATTGGTGTTGTACATATATTTATTATATTATTTTGGTACTGGGTATACTTAGTTTTCTCCCTAGGGAGAGAAAGTGATATTTTGCTATCTCGATATAGGGAACAAAATAGTACTTTACGCTCAGAGTGTGTAAACAAAAAATTAAAGAACATTAGGTTTAAGTATTCAGAAAATATGCAGTTCAAATTTTACCTTATTTTTTATGTAAACTGTGAATCACGATTTAAATCTCGTTTTAATTGCAATTAACTGCATTGAGCAACTACGACAGTATTTTATGATCAGTATGTGCGAAACTTATTTTGCTTCCGAAATACAGGGAGCAAAATAACATTTTGTGCTTAAGGTAAGAGAAATAACATATCATTTTCTTTATTTTTCGATTTTAAAAGTACTTGAATTGAGTACGCCTTAAAAAACACTAAGCAAACATAATATTTGGATTACTATATGTTCCTATTTAAAACTGTAATTTCAGAATTACATATAATGATTTTAAGTAAGATTACGTACTAATAGTGCTACCTATATTAGTATTTACCCAAAATATTATTTTAATTAATCTGCCAACCTTTATTGTTACTGTGTATTCGGATAATTGCGATAAAACTTAAGTCTTTCGATTTTAACTTTTGCATCTATATATATCAGGGTACCCTATTTAATTACCTCATAAATTGGGTTAGATACGTTGACTATGTTATGTATTATATATCTGATTTAAAATTTGGCTCTGCATCTAACGATACTTTTAAAAATAAATTATTCTTTATTGACGATTGGAACAATTATTATTGAATATCGTATTATTGTATTAAATGATGATATTATAAAATATCGGGTTTGATTTAACAAATTATTACATCTGTTATCTACTTTTACATCATTTATATATTGCGATTTATATATTCCGCGATATTGTATTCCATTTTATGTAAAATTCATTGTTGGGATGACTAAGAGGATGAAACCTTGATCAAAAGTAGAGATTACTAATATAATAACGAATAATTATTGAACGTTTGTCGGAACTGCCATTGCAATTATCAATGATTTTCTCCTTTTGTTTACAATAGTATACTAATACAATATATACCAAGAAGAGTAAATATTTGTTATAGAAGTGGAGAAATATACAATTAAAATAAAATTTTTTTATGTACATATAAAACATGAATAAATTTAAGAAGTCATTATAAAAACATATGGTTGTTTATGATTTATTTTATGAAATTATATTTTTACAAAATTTTAAATATTCTTAGTAATCGATGAAACAAATAATGGAAATAATTGTAAATAATATTATAAAAATGTTTATTATATGAAAATTAATTACTGTAGATTGGAAAATTATTACAATGAAAGAAAATTAATTGCAAATGAAACTTGGTTGTGCGGAAAATCATATAAACACGCAAAATTTGGTTTATTATGTCGTTAGAAAATTTGTGGGCAAAGTTGTGAAATTGAGGTAAGCGGGGAATATTTTTCTTTTCGTGTTTTCTATAGAAGGTAATTACAGTCACATTATGTTGTAAATAAATACGTTATAGTTTGCCTGTAATTACCTCTACCACAAAGGACCTTTAAGGTCAAAACCTCAATATTGTACCATCAAACACGTGGCGTGTACATGGAAAACAAACTTGACTGGCTATTATGAAGTATACATAATGAATATAGTCACAAAGTGCTCTTGTTCTTTTTATTTAGTAGAATATGAAAATGTACATACTCATTACTTCTTGAATATTATTTACAAAAGCAAGATGTAAAGTATTACTAAGTTTTTAAAATGGTAATTAAATACAACTTATAAGGTGTTAAAAGTTTAATTTACTCTGGTATATTTTAATTTGTTTAATGTTTCATTAAATTTTTATGTTAAAGATGATATGTATATTTTCACTTTTTCAGTTAGTATAAATATCAAGAAAATTGTAAAATAATTATTATATTATAATTTATTAATTTCCTAAATGGGTTGATCAATTTTTTAGTTATTCACATACTCATTAAGTTAAATATTTACTTATTACAAAAGTATAATAAATCTCTGGTTTAACCCTTTAAGTCACACAATTCGATCAAAAAGCAAATAATTACAAACTGTACATCATATATTGCTATTAAGGTTAAGGTCACTGAACTCAAATCTGGTACCAGATTTTTTAAATTCAAAATGACGGATCCAACATGGCGGATAAAAATGTTTAAACGTTTGAAAATCGTCATAAAAAGTACTTAGGGGTTTTTTGGGTCGTTGAACGTGATTCTGGTATACAATTTTCAAAATCCAAAATGGTGGATCCAATAAGCTTTGAATGTTGAAATCTAGATACGTATTTTGAGAGTATTTTCAAATATTCAAAATTTGTATCCATCATATTGGATTCACTCAATTAATTTTGACAATTTCATACCAGATTCGGATTCAGCGACAACAAACCTTCCCCGTAGATATTTTCGTGAGGATTTAGTAATATTTTTAATTTTGGATCTGTCATATTGGATCCACCATTTCAATTTTAACTATGCGATGTCAGATTCATGTTCAGCGACCTCCAACACTTTAGAGTATTTCTTTTGGTAAGGATTATCTAACATCTTACATTTTTGATCCGCCATATTTGATCATCCATTTTGAATTTGTTAAATGTAACCGTAGTTCTACAGTATCCGGTCTTCAAGTAATGATTTTCAAGTTTAATTAGTACAGATTGATTATAAAATATCTTCGCTAATGAATTAGATTCCCAAAAATACGAGATTTTTTTTCTTTGTTTATTTATAAACAATTATAAAAACTATAAATAATTACATATTTAATAGTATTTTATACAACAAGGGCGCAATTATCGATCTTCGACGAGTGTGAAGTTTGTCGCTCGAGCGGTGACAATCACAATCGACGGAGATCGATATTTCGCCCATGTTGCATACGATATTTTTAATTACGACGTGAGTAGAGCGCAATTTTACGTACATGCCCATACAGCACAGACGTTGCAAACATATAACGGTTATGTTGCAGGAATGTAAAAATGTCCGACTTCATAACCGTTATGTATCAGTAACGTATTTGGTATGTAACAGAACATTTTGTGCTGTCTGGGTGAAAATTTCGCCCTAGTGCGTAAAATCGTGTTTTACGCACGGAGTGTTAAAAAACTCTTTATTTTAGATTTAGATTTTCTACTTATGTAGAATCATTATACTTCTTAATTTTAGGCATCTTTTCAACTCAAAATCCAAATAAAAAATTATAACTTTGTGTTAAATATGAAAACATAAATCACAAATAACGTGGATGAGTCATAACTGGAAAAACTGAATATTTCAATCAGAATGATCGAATTTTCACGTAGTCAATCTTAGAGAGTATAAAATTCGATTTTATGCACACGCGACAAATGACACTTTCTCATACGCTTATGCTTAAAACTTCATTTTGCACAATAAAAATGCTGAGTAAAACTTTATTTGTGCATACTAAAAAAATAACATTTAAATGACATAATCAAAAGTTTCCAATTCTATTTCATTGTTCTGAGTGCTATTTAAACTGAATTAACATCCGATAATAGGCGCATCTCAAGTGCTGAAAGTTTCATACAATGGATGTGAATTGACACATCTGTAATTTAAATTAGTCTGAAATTAATTTCAAAACACACCACCCGAATTTACTGCGTGGTGTAACTTAACCTCTGAAATTTTACCATTGCACGATTTGATTAATAACTCCAACAACTTATTAATTAACAGCCGTATCGCAAAAGTTGAACTTCATCGTAGATACTGACGCGATAATATTCTGCAATTCAAGTTAGAATTACCGACTATCTGCAATTCATCATACCCGGTTTTCGAGTCAGCTCATACCCAGTTCACATCGTCATTCGTAATTCCAAAACACGCGCTGAACCCAGACGTTTACGCAGAATGTGTAATCAACGACCTAGTTCTTGTAGCGTTAAGAGCAAATCCTCGTTGTAAGTACTTGGCTCCGAAATATCCATAATATTTCGCGGTCGAAAATCTGAGGGGTATTGTTCAACGCGAGGGCAAAATCGGATCCGAATATGTAGCTTGTTTTCTGCCGGAAATTAGCGAACTTGGTTAAATTTATGAGGAGGTTGAAAATGACCGGTTTTTGGTAGGATATTCCTCTGCTCGTTACATGAAATATTAAATTAATAATTCGACGATTTTATTCTGTTAAAATTTTTACTTTTTATTTATTTTTCAGTTTTCAAACTAAAATTTGTTTGAAGATTATACAGGCCTCAAAAATTTATAACCAGAAACTGGACTATACTTTTCCGAAAGCTTTCTTTACTCTGAATATAAATATGATCACAAAATTGTTCTATCATGTCATGATTTTTCCTAACCTAAAAGTGCAGAAACACCTCTTTCACCATTGTAGGTAGTTTACCAGTTTTGTGATGGAATAAAATTTTTGTTCGTAATTTGAAAAACGTTGATTAAAGTGCTACTCATCAGCTTACAAGCGCTTTTTTAGTCATTCCAATACGACTTTTTTTCATCGAGTTATCGAAGTTTTTGTCAAGGTATAAATATGATTTTCATATATTTAGTGAATGTGTAATTGTATAACAATAACTAACAAAATGAGATCAACCTTCTTGCTCAGAATTTTTCTACAATGTCAAGATTTTGAGATAACCTATCTTAAATGTGCAAAAAATGCTGTTTTCGCCAATTTTCAGTAAGTTTTTGTAGTAGAACAAAATTTTTGTTCGTAATTTGGCAAACCCTAAATTAAAGTGCATTCATCAAAAACCTGAGTATACTTTTCCGAAGGGTTTCGTCGTGCTGAACCCCCTCTGGTCTCAAATTGTTTTATAACGTCAAGATTTTGAGATATCCTAACCTAAAAGTGCAAAACGCGAAAATCATAATCGTGTCTTGACAAAAACTTTGATAACTAGATGAAAAAAAATCTAATCGGGATTACTACAACAGCATTTTAACTCTGATGAATAGCACTTTTTTGTTCCGATACGAGAACTTACTGAAAATAGAGAAAAAAGTCGGGATATCCCAAAATCATGACGTGATAGATCAATTATGCAGCCAGCTCTGGATACAGCGCATCAAAAATCTTTGGAATACTAAATGGTCCTGTTTTTAGGTATGGACATCGTCCACATTTTGTTGGACTGTTTTATTTGTTAATCATGCCTGTATCTTAATTCTTATTTTAAAAAAGTTTCGTAAAAATACATTTTTGTTATAAAAAGTAAATATAAAGAATTTATTAATTTTATTTAATTACATATTGAATTATTTATTTACGTGTTTCCTTATAAAAAAACATTTCAGGCCTTACAAAAATAGTTCAAAAGGTCTCAAACAAAGTAAACGTCATACGAAACTACCAAAAAAACTACGGCCGGAAATAGAGACGACTTTTACAGGCGAATTCGAAAGAAAATAAATAAAAACTGGAGGCCTTAAGGAGTACAAAAGTTCTAATAAAGTAGAACATGAGATATTAAAAATTTAATATTCTCAATTTTTCGGATCTCCGGGTCTCTGATCGGGAAGATTTTAGCAAGGAAATTATTTACAGATTATAAATCCAAGAATTTTTTATTTTTTGAATATTGATCTTGCTTTCACCTCAACGACTCGCCGCTTTAAATGATTAATTATGTGATATGTTACAAGGAAATACCAGGTATTATCATTATGTGACCAGGAGGGAACAAAATGTACTACAGATTTACAATTCTCAATTTGTTTAAAACAATTTTTGCGAATACATAAAAAAACTTTCATTTTGCGACAGAAAACATGATTTTCCAAGACCAAAAAAAATTGCAATCAACAAAATGTCGCGTCCTCGAATCTTCAGTTACGAAAGTTTGTGGATATTCTGCGAAGTGAGTAGTTTTAAAAACATGTGGTTAATAAAATTTTAAAACTTCTCTTTACAAATTTAACTACATTTTAGTTAGTAACAATGATTATTAATGAAAATACATGGATTAGGGATCAATATATCATAAATTAGTATCGTTATCGATTTACTTTTTAAAGTAAGGTATTTATTCATTTTAAACAGAAATATCTTTTACTAAATAGAATACCGTATTACGTATGTAAATTTCTGTTAGTTAGTCACTAAATACGCTTTAGTTCAGAACCTTTCTTTGTTTCGCTTTTTCTGCATTATGAACATACCTCTTTACAACGGACTTACTGTAAGGAAGCTTACGAAAATCTGGTTACAAAGTAGATATTTCTCGTTTCTTGTTGTCTATTCATGGCGACTATATTATTGTCATCATCCTTTTGTCATCATTGTAGTTGTTATGTCTTGTAAGATTCATCATTATGATTGCGTTTGTGATTATTAACATCATTTGCCATTGGACCATTACACTGTGTGCTTAAATGCTATTTAAATAAAAGGTGAAAAGCTCATCGAATTTTTTTCCAGGACACTTTAGACAATCCCTATGCAAAATTTAAAAAGATCTTAAAGCTCTTTTCGTTGTATATTAATTTCTGCTTTGAAAAATCTATATATTGAAACAAGGATAAACTTACGAAAACGTTGCTTTTCCAATTTATAGTACACTTGTTTTCTTATGCAATCGGATGCGCTGAAAACGAATATCATACTGAAAGTTGACGCAAATGCCATTTACGTTGTGAAATTAAACCCAAAAAATAAGATTTATTAAATTGTTTTCTTTTATGCACTAAAATATTAAAAATTTGAAAAATGTTTCAAATAAAGCTTGTAAACCGTTTCAAAATACACATTTTATGTTTAATTCAGTATTTGTGAACGCGTGATAGAAACTGAGAAAAATATGACAATGAATTTGATGAATTGTTGTAGATGTAATAAAAAAAAATCTGGATTGTCTTCTAGTTTTATTACATTTATGGTATCCTTCGAATATTAGTGAGCTGAAAATAATAATCATCATAAAAATTGGAGCAAATCTAATCAACATAGTGAACATCATGCACAAATTTTTCGTATTTTTTGTTGTTTAATTTCAACAAAATTGGAAATATCCAAAAATGTTTTTAATAAAAGTTGTAGATCTGCTCACAATACATATTTTACGTTACATTTTCAGAGTTTTCAATATTGAACGAAAAAAGGAGAAGAAAAAGATGAAAAATCATAATTTTTATGAATTTTTCACGCTTTTTATGACGTAAATCGCATTTGCGCCAATTTTTTTATTTGATATTCGATTTAAAAATATGCAGGACACAATAGTTGTAATAAGAATAATTGGTAACCCTGGCATTTTTGTTTTGGTTATTATACAATACACCTAAAAATCGTTACAACTAACTGTCGTTTTTCTCAGATTCTATTACACTTATACAAAAAGTGCACAAATGATAAAGTGTGTATTTTGAGAAGATGAACTTTCAAGTGAAATACTTTTCTAGTTTTTCAATATTTTTGAAAATAAACGAGAACAATCCGAACATTTTTATGGAGTTTTCTCTATTTTTCAATGATGACAAAAATATTGTGTATAAAAATTCACGATTCTGATAAAACTTATTTATGGAGATGGATATAATAACAAACAATATTATTCGATACAATTCGAAATAATACAATTAATATAACAATTTACAATTTACAAATAATATAAAACAATAAAAATGGAGTTGGATTATTGATGACAAGAAAAATAATCGCTCATAAGCCATACTTGATATAAATATAATATGAGACAATAAAAAACATTATTTTGATTGTTTGTCTTTCAAATCGCCGATATACTTTGTGGTTTCCATTGCCAGTAATATTTGTAATCCTCATAATAATCATTACATTCGTTATTGATTTCCTCAACATATTATTGTCATTCTAATTTTATCGTTCTTGGTTCATGTTCTCATCATTTGTCCACATCATCATGTTGTTGTTTGTAATGATATTGACAATATCATTTTCGTCCACCTCATCGTTTGTCAATGCCATGATCACTATTCCCATTATGGTCATAATTATTGTTAATGTTTATCCTTGTAATCGGCATTACAAAATTCAAATTTGAAAATGACACTACGTGCTCTCGATTTGTTGATTGACATTTCATCTAAATTACTTAAATATTTTTTTAGCTTTAGAATGCGAAAAAGAAAATATATAATTGTAAACATTCCACATATTATTTAACTTTAAAGTATTTAATATCAATTTCCAATTTACATTCCCCGTCCATCTCTTATACCCTTCTCTCTCTGTCTCCCTCTAAAGTTTTGAAATTCCACGAAGGAAAGCAACCCACGCTCTGCGTTAGATATATAGAGCAACATCTAACGAAGGGCAGAAGTTTGGATAATTACATAATGAAGTGACGAGAGTGTAATTGAATTACTATGAATTAAAATTAATAAAAATATTGCTCAAAGTTTATTTTTAATTCCTAAAGACTGCAGAACGTTATCCGATGAACCAGAAACGGCTCTTGAAAGAATATAAAAAGTCGGGAAGAGGATAAAAGAGGAAATGACTTTTTCTTCCCTACTTTAATCAACCCATTAGTACCAATGAATGTAGTTTCGGAAATAAACTAACTTTCATTAATTATATTGAAAACTTTGTTACTCGCAATTTCTGATTCTATTGTAAAGTTATTTCGAGGAATTTCATTACTGCATATTTAAATCATAAAATGGTGGTATTACAGTTTAAATCACTGAATTTCGCAATGTGGGTCGTAATTCGTTGTTTGAAAATCGAATATTCCAGTAGCATCCGCTTAAGTTTCGTACGAGGACACGTGAAATCCGTTTCTTCGACTTCCGTCAGCGAATATTCGTCGATATGGCCAGTTCTTCCCAGAGATTTTGCAAAATTTGTTACTTTTCCCATCATTCATCTAAGACCTTATATTCCATCATCTTCACAATTCTCCCATTTTGAAAATTTATTTCAATATCGTGTTTCTTCTACTATTCTATTTTCTTTTATTTTTGTTTATTTTTTCTGGCCACTTTCGTATTTTTTAGCTCGTGGCTTTTACGTTCGTCTTACATTACTCTCCATTTACAACCAAGACGAACGTCAGCAAAGAATTTGATTAGAATTCGAGAGCGTCTCTTTTATGTTAACAGCACTCACCTCGGAGGGTCGATATGAGGGGTTCCCTTACTCTGTATTTTCCCCTCCCCTCTGTAATTCCTCGGTGAAGAATTTTCGATCGATCGAATCGTAATACAATTCCTATACAAGTATTAACCGGACGACAAATCGTGTTATCGTTCGGAAATTACTTTTCGAATGCATCGTTATACCTTTCGATATTGAATGAATAATACTTAGAAAATAATACGTTAAATTTCCCTTTCTCAAGCGTTCGTAAAATTGTCCATGTCGGACAATGAATCGTAAAAATGGAAATATCGCTTACGTGCTGGAGTTTACAACGTTCCTGTTACGAGAATGATATTGAGGAAGATTGCGGTTTTCGGTGAGAGACGGAAAATTTTCCTTTACAAACACCACCAGACGAGCTGCATTCGTGTACCATTTCAAATTTTAAATATTGGAAAATCAAAAAGCTCTTCAAAACCATTTGAATATTCAGGACATTTTTTAGTTGTGCATCCAAACATATAACGAAAGCTTCTTTGTCGTAGCAATAATATTAAAAAGAACACTTAGTTTCCTTTTATAGCAGATAACACTTTTATATATTTTACAAGAAGAATATATAATTGTTAAGCCATAAGGAAACAGCCATTGGTAGGAAAGTAATATTGGGTTTTCCACCAGCAGTATGAGATTTGAATGTCGTTTTCCTCTCGGAAAATATCGAGATCGGTCCGAGTGCAACTAAGCGGATCATTGACGACTGAACTGCTTCCTGTCGGTGTTAAAAAAACAAGAAAATCCAGGAATACCCAGAAATTTCAAGAAGTGGCCGTAGAAAAGTGATGAGCGAGTGTTCGTGACGAGAAAGTGCGAGGAGGAGAAAATGCTTTTCATGCTGCTGCAAATAAAATGTTGAATGCTCAAATTTAAGAACAATCTTAGAAATCTCTTTTATGGAAGGAATATTCGCCGAATGTTTCTGATAGGTTTCTAACAATACTGCGGTATTTTGGTATAAAATAATCTTTTTCCATTTTTGTTAGAACACCATATTTTTAGTGGAATGCATTGCAACCCTCGCATCGTATAATATAATTTCTAGATCAAACTGAATATTTCCAATTTAGCACCATTATTCAATATGAAATTGCGTTTGATATCCAGTTGAAATTTATTATGAAAAGCTAAAACAAAAAGATGAATGAAGCGATGTAATTCATTCCTCTGTGACCAATTCAAAAAATTCCTAGTGCATAATATAATTCCTTCATTAAAGAAAACTTGGTTAAATGATTCTGTGAACAATATCGTCAAAAACCGTGGCAGGTAGACAGAGCTTGAAGCTCTAGATACATAGCCGACAAGGCTTTTTCAGATCGCAATCAGGATAAATGGAATTTAATTACACAACCGCCGCACCGCGGACGGACCGAGGCTTCTGCTCTTTTGTCGCGGAAATTTGTTTCGCCGTTGCACATGTATGTTGGATAGAGCACATGGATACCATCTTTTGAACACACAGAGCATTGTTACATGAAAAAGAGACATGCACGAGATTAATAATAGAGGTGGCGATAAAACTCAGTTTGTAACGTCAAGAAAGGATCAAAACCGAACTGATGAATTCATAACTTCCGTCATTTTATTTTAAGGACAATTTCGGTTACATGAGCAGGCTTTCAAGAAATTAATTTTGCATGCCTTACAGTGTTTCAATATTGACATAGAAACGCGTTTCGATCACACCCTTGACTCGTCCCTTTCAGGGATGGATGCATTTTTGGGCATTGGTTCAAGGTTTCTTATTTAATATTTATCAAAGTTTAGGACGTATCGATTTCGAGCACGTGTTGAACTTTTTTTTTGATGATGAATATGAAAAATGAGTTCATAAAAGCAAAATGCAATCACATTATAGCTTGAACTTGATTAATCATCAGAAACACTTCTATAATTCTTCGGCTGATATGCGTGGTCACGATATCATGTCACGTATTGATCGAAAATAACTTGTTGAAGAAACCACTCTTCTTGCAGGTCGACGTCCACGACAAGATAATTAAGATGGTTTCTTAAAAAATTGCTACGTAAATACCTACGCATTTATTCATCGATACACGTCGTTTAATAAAAGTCGATGATCGCTAAATTGACTGGCCCTAAATATTGTAATCTTTTTCTATTACTGTTTGGAATAATTTTTTAAATAAATATCAGAAATATAATTATGGAAGCAATGAAAATGATTGAACCATTTGGATTTGATATCACTCAAACGTTGTACGTATTTCGATTTCGAAACTATAACTACTTTTACCTGAAGAGTTCTATTGATCAATTATACTTTATTGTCAAAGAGATGATTTCATCTGAACCAGACAATTGAGTGAAGAGAATTTCGCAAAAACGCCGATAGTGCATTTATCGTTTTCCGATTTCTATTATAATTGCGCGCATTAAACTAATTTGATCGGCGTCGTTAAACGAATTTTAACGACGCCGATTAAATTAGTGCAATCGCTGTTCTACCTCACATTTGAGTTGTCGTACAGTTTGTTAAGTCGAATTAGGATCAGAGAGTAAAAGAATGGAGTTACACTGGGATGCATAAAAGTTGATTTTTAATTAAAAATTATTTTGTTTATTGAATTTAGGTTTTAGGAAGTATGTAAGAAATATGTTTTTTATCTTATTGGTACTTTAGAAATCAATTTTCAAGTTATCCATCACTTTTTACTTAGGACGAATAGCAAATGCAATGAGAAATGAATTTACTAGTAAATTTAAAATAATGCTGATAACTTTTCGACTAAAAGGTACTACTAACTGGAGAATAAGACGAGACTTAGCTATCGTTTTTAGTAAATTTTTTTATCTAAATAATACCGTCGACAAATAAGTAGGCAAGCCTACTGTATAAATAGTAAATCCAAATGTTTCTTTTTTCCTGAGTGAAACTGAAATCCAGTTACTTCATTACGTCAGGATTTACTCTAGCCTCAAAAATCTGGCGGATTTTACCTAAACATTTAATATATATTTATCTCAACGTTATACTAGAGAATTTCAGGGCTGATTAAGGATTCATAATGCACTCATTTTTAAAACTTGGTATTCAGGTTGCTGATTACGAATCAAAACCCAGGTTTCTAGATGAAAATACTCATAATTCAGGCATTTTTAAAAACATCGGAGTGCGTCTTGACAACAGCCAAGTATGGTTAATAAGTTAGTAAAATTACATAGAAGGGCTTTTTTTCGAACAATTGAATTGTAAAAAATCTATGAGCAATTGTTTAAGCAAAATTTCCTAAATTTTTAAAAATATTCTAAATAATTTCGTGTATTTTCTCGAAACAAAATTTTGTTTTCAAGTTGAAATAATGAATTTAGCTATAGTTTGTCAAATCAAATATTAGCTCTTAATATTTTTAGATTTTTAATCGTATTAAAATGCGTGTTTATTAATATAATTGCATGTGTATTTGTGTTTGCAAGTCTACAATTTAGGACAATTTAGGAGGGAGAGAGGGAGGGAGAGTGAAATTAAATCAAACGTTATAACCATGAAACGGTTTTCTTAAAAAAAGAAGGATATTAAAATTCTTTTTATAATTAATTCATTAAAAAAGTATTTCTGGTGAATTTAAAAAATATTGTTTAAATCATGACAGAGACATTGTTTAAAATTTCGTTACTTGGGGGAAAAATATTTGTTCTTATATTTCCATTAACTTCCTTGTAAAAAATTGCTAAACAAGTATTTTTATATATTTTTTAAACAAATACTTCATGTAGCTGCTTTTATATCTAAACCTTGACCTTAATTAAGTTTTTGAAACTAAATATTCACTTATATAAAACTGAACTCCACTAATATAAGTTAGAATTATATTCATTGCAGAAAAAAGTGGAAATTTCACTTAGTCAGGTTTAAAGAAAACCTTTACATACGAAGTGTTATAAAGCAATAATTTTAAAAATATGTGACCTCCATATTGAATTCAATATTTTGAATTTTGCAAATCTGACTTCAAATTCATAATCAGCTACTCCAGAAATCGTTACCAAGGTGACATAAATCCATTAATATTTATAAAATGTTATTTGTCACGTATAATGGACCATATTTTTGAGATTAGGAAACAATTCTATCGCTGTGATGTGAAAACATATAATTCAGCAGCTCAAAGAAACTTTGCGGCGATTTTTTGTATTCCTGTTTAATTAGAAAATTCAAAAAATTCCCATCTAATAAAAACAGTATTGACGAAAAATCAAAAAGTTATTTTGACCATAATAAAATAATTTAAAACATGAAATTCGCCTTAAAACCAATGATCATTCAGTTCTGTAAAAAAAATCAAAACGCTCAAGTTTTAATCTAACAAAAAAAAACTTTTTAACAGTTTGAATTTGTACAAAAACGACTTTTTAGTAAACCAATATTATTTTTACAAATTACTCGATTCAAATACGGTTAGGCCGCTATTAGTTCTGCACTTTGAACATATATTTTGGCAAGTTGACGTCATCGATTCCTCTCAAGGTCAAATCGAGATCTTCCCAGTGGGTTTGGGATCACAGTTCCATGCATTAGGTAATTATAACGTAATAGAATGTGACAATATCAAGGGATTTCAGGAAATGACAAGTCGTGACTGAGAATACCGACCTCTGACTTACAGAAACAGTTTATCATACGCTTCGCTAAGCTTTGCTACACTCGACATTGACACGAAATCTCAAGGGATGGCAGATCGGTATTCTAAGGTTCGAACGTCAGATTTTCTGCGAGCCGAAACCTAGATTTTCGATCCGATTTATTATGCACCCATTGTGCTCTCGATATCACTTAACGTGTTCAGTCAGGTAAATCGACGAAATCCGGATCGGAGCTCTTGATCGCCGATTGATCCCGCTAACGAACAGCCCTAACCCTTCGAAATTCGATTATGGGAAATCACCGAACACGACGGTATCGGGCTTGTACGTCTGGAATATCGAATAGAAGCTTAATCTTTTATCGGGGAGTGATTATGCAGGATCGATCAACAATTATAGATAGGATTTACAGGAGTTTAATGGACCGGAATGCAAAAATTCGATGCTTGATTTGCCTGACCAAATAGTGACTGTAACTACTGATGTTTTCGCCAATTTTACAGATAAGTACAGCCATTCTTTACTAACTGTTTATTCAGTGTATCACACGTTTCCGCCTTCTAGGATCCCCTTAGATTCGATATTCCCATTTTTACTGCATCAGCAGCTTCCGTGAAGCTTGAAAGCTCTTTCACAGCAGCCGTCTTTCTTTGTCGTGTGCCGCCACGTGCCTGTTTCCGTCCTATGCTCATCCGCGATTCTTTTCTTTCCCATCGTCTCGATGCGCCCCTTCTGAACCACGATATCAGCCGCACTGCCACTTTTCACCCTCGTTTTCGCCCGGTACATATTTCACCTCTCATCTTGATTGTAAGCTCGTATATATATATGTTATTGTCCTTCGAATACTTTATCCTGGTTTATTGCTGTTTTATCTCCCGTCCCTTTCCGTCAGCATCTCACTTAAATCGATCGACTCTCTCCTTCTCTAAGGAATTTCTTCCCTACTAACCGACACTAGCCACGAGCTAGCAATCCTCTCTCTCACTCTCTCCCTATCTCTTTCGCGGTCTACTTCTCTTCTTCCCTTTCCTTCTCTCATAATCTCTTTCTAGTACCTCCGCTTTATTTTCGTTTCTGTAACGCGACACTTTATCACCGCCTCCGCTTCATTTTCTTCTGGCAAATTTTATTTTACATCGTTGCTCTCGCAAGTTCTCGAATGACGCATGGCAGAATTATTCCGGTGTTAGGTTGCTGGTAATATGTCATTTTTGAATAGAGGATGTCAATAAGGGATTTTTTATTTATATACAATTGTATATAGAGAGGATGTACATTATTTTATCATCATGTGTTTTTTAATTATGCACGGAGAAAAGACAAATTTAGATATTGTCGAACGATGAAGTGAAGTAATCAACCATAAGGTTTTTGGGGAATGTCTACCCTTGAAATGCAATAAATGTTACATAGAAGAAATTAATATATGTCTTTACGTTTCAGAATTTTTGCCATAAGAAATGCAAATACTACTTAAATAAATGTATATTTTATTTTGTCAGGTAATTTTCATCTCCGGGGAATATATTTACAAAGAATAAAAATACCTTTAAAAAAATTCTGCAATTTTTACTCTAAATTTGTCTAAAATTGACTTAAATTGTTGAGTAGTTCTCTGTGACGTCAGAAATGTGCCCTGGTGTACAGCTTATGGACATTCAGCGCAGACAAAAAATGTGATCTATGATGATATTGACATGTGACTGAAAATGGTACGGAAAGGAATTACAAAAGCGTATGGCTGTGATCCAGAATGTGTACATTCTACAAGAGAAAGAGAAAGAGAAAGAGAAAGAGAAAGAGAAAGAGAAAGAGAAAGAGAAAGAGAAAGAGAAAGAGAAAGAGAAAGAGAAAGAGAAAGAGAAAGAGAAAGAGAAAGAGAAAGAGAAAGAGAAAGAGAAAGAGAAAGAGAAAGAGAAAGAGAAAGAGAAAGAGAAAGAGAAAGAGAAAGAGAAAGAGAAAGAGAAAGAGAAAGAGAAAGAGAAAGAGAAAGAGAAAGAGAAAGAGAAAGAGAAAGAGAAAGAGAAAGAGAAAGAGAAAGAGAAAGAGAAAGAGAAAGAGAAAGAGAAAGAGAAAGAGAAAGAGAAAGAGAAAGAGAAAGAGAAAGAGAAAGAGAAAGAGAAAGAGAAAGAGAAAGAGAAAGAGAAAGAGAAAGAGAAAGAGAAAGAGAAAGAGAAAGAGAAAGAGAAAGAGAAAGAGAAAGAAAAAGAGAAAGAGAAAGAGAAAGAGAAAGAGAAAGAGAAAGAGAAAGAGAAAGAGAAAGAGAAAGAGAAAGAGAAAGAGAAAGAGAAAGAGAAAGAGAAAGAGAAAGAGAAAGAGAAAGAGACAGAGAAAGAGACAGAGAAAGAGCAAGAGAAAGAGAAAGAGAAAGAGAAACAGAAAGAGAAATAGAAAGAAAAAGAGAAAAGCCGATTTAAAATTTTCTGTACATGTTGAAGTTATTATCGACGACGGCAAATTATTTCAATAAAAAGTGAGAGGGGGAGAAAGAGAGAGAGAGAGAGAGAGAGAGAGAGGGGCGAGAGACTGAATGAAATGTTATAACACACAAAAAAGTTTATTTTTCACTAAATTATTAAAAAATTTAGGTAAATATCGCCTAAATAGGTTGTTCAAAATTCCACTAAAAAAAATGTTTATTGTTTACTAAAGAAGTCATTTTTTGGTATTTTTTAACAATTACTTCATATAGTTTATCTTATGACTGAACCATCCTCTTATGTTAGTTTTTTAAGAGTTAAACAATCAATTATTCAAAAGTGAGTTTCAAATTGAAATTAATTAACTTAACGTTTTACCGAATGTTTCGACTAAAATATTCCGACAAATGGATAAATTTTCTTTCGTCAGACTAAAATTTTCTTGAAATTAAGTACATTTTTCTTGGTTTTCTGTAATTATTCTATTAAAGTTAGTAGGTATGTTCTAAATACTAAAATCTCCTTTAATAAGTAGCCAATTTAACGTAAGTATCTAATTGTCATGTAATGATATTTCTGTGACGGTAATAATATATAAATCGTCATCTATTCACAATTTTCTAGTATACAACTTAAATAGTATCAAATTGTTTACTTTTAATTCCAATTTACTAGTGAAATTAAAATTCAGAAATAAAAATTTTATAAACATTATTAATATGCCGTTCAATAACACGTGCTTTCCTCGTGGAAACGTTTGTTTATTTAAAACGTGTTTTTATAATAACGTTACTAAAACTAATTGTTACTTTCTGTATTAGTACTGTAGTGAATGAAAAGTAAATATTTACCTTGAAATTTTCACTTTCAATAAACTTAAATTACATTTTCCAAAAGTGAATTGTTCTTTCACAAGTAACTAATTTGTTATTCTACAAAAAGTGGGATGTATTTTAAAGAATTAAATCCAAAATTTTTTATACTGAAAAAATCTCCATAATCTTCTGTGCATGACCGATGAAATTTTAATTTTATATTAAGTAGAAATATAAATACTCGGTCATTGATTTTCAGAAGTAAACGTTTAAAATCAGGGCAAAATGTCTTCGGTAATATTACAATGTTAAAAATGTCAAAAAATTTGCCAAAATGAACGTACGTATATTTTAAACATATACATATAATATAATATTAAGGGAAAAAAAATGTTAAATTAAAAAAATAATCCTAATCGTAGGATAATATTATTTAAACAACTATATAAAGGACAAATTTATTAAATGTGTATGGAAAAGACTGTAATTTAATTAGCCACCTGGAAAGAGAATTAGAAGTATTAGAAAGTCAAAGTAGAAGACGACTATGAAAGATTTTACATTTTCATATTTAAGTAATATAATTTCTATAAATTCGTGGATATAATCTTAAGAAATATTTCTTAATCTAAATATAATTCTACTTTAATTATTTTTGAAATTCTCATGAAAACTTGTTGAATGACGTTTAGTAGTATTTAACAATAAACTTCCCAAAGTTAACGTAATATTTACAACAATATTTAGTAAATATACCCAATGGTTAATTCGATTCTGAATGAACTAAAATTAAATTTAATAATACCAAAAATATTTAATATTATACCAACATAAAATGTTCTTAGTTTTACAGTATTTTTAAGCTATATTATCGGTTGTTCTAAGCAAATAGGTTAATTTAAACTTAATATACAGAAAGCTGTATAAAATAGAAACTTTAAAAAGAAATACACATTGCCGCTAGTGTTATTCAATTATAAAGTTCCAAGATATTTAATTCGTTTTCAATAGTAGACGCAAATTTTTTATCCAGTAAAATATTTTCTATGATATTTAATATTTATGAGTACAAACCAAACTTTCTGTATATAAAATAAAAGTAATAAGTACAAAATGAACTTAATAAATCGTATTCTATTGACTAAAGTAACTGAAATTTCTATCCTCCGCACAGTATGAAATATTTGTTTATATTTATATATGCCTCGAAAATAGTTAAATACATTAGAAGATTATGATTTAAACATAGCAAGATTTAGTATATGTATCGAAAATCGCTTTCAAATGTCTTTTTTTTCTTTTATCCCCATCGGCTAGTATTACTTCTTTCTCTCCATTATTCTTTCCCAATAAATAGTCCATTTAATTTAGGGGACTTTATTTATCTCCCTTGCGGAATTTTATATTCCCCTACACACGTTAGAAGACCTTATTAGTGTCACGAACTAAGTGTAAAAAAGAACTGAAATTTCCAACGATACAGCTCCGAAAGATCGAAAGTTCATCGAATTATATTTACTTTAGTAGTACTGTATTAGACCATCATTTTATAATGGAATTACTTTTATGTTCTAAATGAAGAAAGGTATTATCCTAACCCAAAATGTATGAATTATACAACAACAAAAAATATTCGCCTTGAGTACTTTTTTATTCTTTTTGTCTGTAACTATTTCTGGCTAGTCGTTTTTTAACCTATTGCAAATCAAATAAATAACTTTGTAATATTTATAGTAATATTTAAAATAATTTATTAATTTTTATCTCTGTATTATAAATGAAACAGTAATGTCTTTAAGATTTTGAATAATTAAACTAAAATATGTGGTGTTTCGACTTAATACATAACATAGTTATAAATACAAATTAGTTAGTGTGATGGTGGTGTTTCAATAATACATTGCATGACTAATTGATATATTTATATATATAATATTACTAAAAATCAATACAAAAAGGTTGAATGAAATACATAAAAACATCGCTACTAATTAGTAAGATAATAAATATATGATTTGCTGGATCTTTTGAACAGATATTCTAACAGTGTTAATTATGCAGACATTTTTACAATCATTACTAATCTAACCTCAAAATCACAAATGTTAATTTTGTGGAATTCAATATTTTTGTCAAAATTTAGTTTTTTATAACATAATATTTTCTCATAAATTTCTTCGTACACTGGGAAAAAAATTTATTGATTTGATGTCACACTAGTTTGCCGGATTAAACTACTTTAATGGTATATTGATTTTGTTATTTCAGATGTTCTTGCAGACGTTAGTGAGTTAGTACTGTTTTTTAAGTTATAGAAATATGTATGACAATACGGAGAAATAAGATTTACAATATTGAATGTATACAAAAATTATACAATGGATCTATTACGCTGTCATTTAAATTAAAAAGATTTTTATTCAATTTGTTGTCTCTTCGATAAAAATAAGCAAGTAAACATTGACGTTCTGTGATTTTTACTGATGTTTTGTGCGACCAATACTCATTTTTGACGATTTTTTACGAGAACAACTGAAAATTGCATGATTTGTTAGTATATTCTGCATTACACATTATAACTACTTATAAATGTGCCTATTGTTCTCTCGCTATACTAAGAATTTGTAAAATCGTATATGGAAAGTTTCGTTGTTCAAAATTTTTTTCGTAGGTCATAAAACATGTAATTTATTAAATATTGTTAGGCGAGGTATAATTTGAAGAATGAAATTACTCTAACCCGTAAGAATTTTTAAAAATTTCAGCTAAAATTATCAAACAAAGTCAATGTATACCATATTTATGAATTGTTTTTGGATAACCATATTTTTCCATATTTTAACTAAATAATTCGCAAGAATAATTGACAAATTACCAATAAACCTTTCGTTTAAGATTAAACTTGCATTTTCCATTCCCTTTGGACACATTCTCACCTCGGTAAAGAGTTAACATTTTCCCTTCACGGTATTAGCTTCTCCATTACATCCCACACGATTTCTTCGAGTCATTCTCCATCAACATTTCAACCCCCGGAAAATCCAATTTCTAGTTTTTCATTTTTCTTCGCGTGTTGTTTTCGGTCTTATGAACATATTTAACCTTGTTTCAGGCGGGAATGTTACAGTCATTTTTTACACCATTTCCCGACTAAATCGTTTGTCTTTCTATCACTTTCCGTTTCGTTTACATTCATTCATTCTTACATACGTAATTTACAAACGCCGAAAGACAATTTTTAATAAACCGCATGTTATTTATTAGTGGATTCGTTGACGTTGGAAATAAACGTCTTATTAAGAAATAAATAAATCTAATATTGCCTCATGTTTACAATTTTATTTAATCGAGAGAACCGATAAAATTTATGGTGTTCATATTCTGACTAATAAGAACTGTAAGTAGTAACATAATTTTCTTTATTTCGTCATTAAAGTAAAGAATGGCCGTAGTAATTCACCACAATCAAAATTCAGTCTATATCTTCTTAGGAACGATTCAGAAATATTTCATTAATTTCGTTCCGTTAAATATTGACTTTATGACTCTCCTCCCATTATTTTGTGGGAAGATATTCCCTGCTATCGAAACGATATGTAACGGATCCATACCCTGTCTCCCTTATGTCACTTTGTCTTTTCGGAATGGAGGCGTTCTCGTTTCAATTCTATCTCCTGTCTGTGGCGACCTATTAACTTATCATTGTCGTCCATTTCGTCCCTTCTAGAAACCCACGTTCGTTTTCTTACGCATACGTTTTGATTCAATTTCTCTCCGGAAGGGATTTTTTTCATTTTTCGGATTTAGTGCCCATTATTTATACTGAAAACTATCAGGAATTAATTTGTCATAATTATTCTTTATTCGTTTTGGTCATATTTATACTATGTTTTACAATACGCGATTTATTACAATGCTTTTCCCTCCAAATAAAAGAAAATATAAGATTCACGATGTCCAGTACTATTTAAATGTTTATAGATTGTTTAAAAAAATAAAACAATTAGTAATAATTTAAACAAAAAATATACAAATTAATAAGTTCGTAGAATTTGTTACTTATTTTCTCTATTTCCTACTGTATGCAATTTAAAATTTTTGATATTCAAGTGGCTTCAAACCACTTCAAACGTCAGCGAAATGCTTCAAAATCGCAAGAAAATGGGTATACGGGTATTTTTGAGGTTGTTTGTCACGAATTTAGTTCAGAATTTTAAAATTCAAGATGACGGATCCGAAATTGCGAGCCAAATTTCATGAAAGAACTCAAAATCAGGCTAGAGATTCGAATTTCATAAATCATTTCATAGTTGATAAAATGAGGTTTATTTTTTCGATATATTGAGGTTTCCAAGAGGTTAGGTTGATTCGAGGTAAGAAACACAATGTCTAGTTGAAGTTGATAGATTTTATGCACTTTTGGTTTTGAATTGGAGGCGATTACGTAAATTTATTGATTCGAAAAAAAATTGACAAAAAACAAAACGATATTTTATTCATTTTTATTTAAAATTCGCTATTTTGTTTTTTTAAGTAATTTAAATGTCATTTTGATCATGTTAATCGACATACCATACTCGAAAGTAGTATGATTGGTCACTTTCAATTCAATATTAATCTTATTTCCTGTCGAGAATAAAGTTCGAAAATCAACTAAAAAATGTGCATCTTCCGGACTTAATGAGTTAACACACACATTTCCACCTATCTTTTTTTATATTTTATTGAAATTAATTTGATCTGATTCATGCATAATTATATAAGGATTTTTAAATTTTAAATAGATTAGTTGCATCTAAAGATTGTCTTATCTTCAAAATGGTTAAGTATGTTTTTGTATCTAAGCGTCTGTTGTCTTGCGAATTGTAATTTGCGCGTGTTCCTTCATGCGTTTTACAACCAACCATGTTCGTAATTATCAGCCTAGTAAATGGTACCGAGTAAATAGTAATTTATTTTTACACGAAATATTAGTGTTTACGGATAAAGGTATAAACAGTTTGATGACACAAAATAATTTTATCTTGGGTTTAATGGATTTTTTAATTCTTTATTTATATTTAACCAAATATTTCCTCTTATTTTACCTTTCATAAGTGAAAAGTTCTTTGTAGTCTTCCTTTAATGCGGATTGACTAGGTTATCAATTAAAACAAAGTTATAAAATGTTTTCTATAATATAGACGATTATATAGCAAAATTTGTTATACGATTTCTCTTAGTATACTAATACATAATCGAAAATTAAAAATTTGAATTAAATTTAATTTTAATGGTGTTCGAGTAGTAATAGAATGGTTTAAAATGGCGGCTGATATGTCGAAAGTTTTAAATAATTGTTTCCCAAAACCAAATTTCCGAAATTTCTATGATACAAAAACCCGACACAAATATTGAAGAACTTGGATAGAGTTCGATTTAGATAAAAATTTACAAGAGATTATTTCTAGACAATGTTGTTTTCATTTTATAAGGTTAAACATTTAGAAACAGCGTCTGCCACTTAGGAGCCATTTTCCATTTTGAAATTCTGATTACAAATTCGTAATAAACTATAAAAAAAAATACGAATATTAAAAATCAATAACATTGATGAATATTTATGATTTTATGTTCGCCACATTATATTCAGCATCTTGAATTTCGAAATTTTCAGTTCAAATTCACTCTTAAAAAGGGAAAATTCACTCCAAGTAAAAATGAAAGGAGAGCCACTCTGTATCGAGTTGTTATTACACTTCAATTGGAGTGAAATTTGAATAAATCTTGAAATCCGAAATGCATGAATCATAATCTAATAATACATTTATACGTTTATAAATAAATATAAAACTTTCTTATTTTTAATAAAAAATAATCAATATCTATATTTTCATAAAATAAGTTATATCAATCAATTTTTCGGCAAATTTGAATAAAACGGAACTTCTTTTGGAAACGTCTATTATTATATTAACGTTTGTATTTTACTTGTATGTACGAAATAATTACAGATAACATAAAGAATATTTAAAAAAAAATTCATTTTTTTTAACGGCAAAGATGTTCAAAATTTTTAAGCTAATTTTCTGAGGTCATTTTCTTCGAATTGTCGTAACTATCTTTCATCATGAGATAATATTAATTTTAACGTCTCAATTGTTGGAACATACTGAAAATTTTCATAAATTCCCTGTTGTTGCCAAGATTGAGTTTTTAAATTGAACCTATTATCATTTCGGTAATCAATTGGTATTTCGATGGAATGAACACATTTATAATGTTTTTTAAGAGCTTCACGTGACCTATCGGTTGTATTTAATTTATTTCATAAATTACGAATTTCAAATTTACTCATATACATCTTAACTTCAGGATTTTCTAAATCAATATTCTTTTTTGTTTGAAATTTAAAACTTCATGTGCCAAGTATTGAGACATGTTCGAAGTCACTTGCGCTTTTTATAACTTTGTTTATAGCAGCCATAAGTGCAGTGACAATATTTCACTTTGTTTAGAGTGAATTTTAACTTTAACATTTGGAGTGATTTTTTTCACTCTTTAATTTGGATTGACTGATCTCACTCTTTTAGAGTGGTCTTTCACCCTTTTTTAAGAGAGCATCTTGTTCACTCTTCTGTATGAAATGTAGAGAATATATAAATTCGAAATTTTAACTTAAAAAACATGAAAAAATAATTTGTTAGGCGATAAAAACAACCAGTTTAACCTGTGCTTTAAGCAAGTTTTGTGGTATACTTTATACATTCCGATTTTTTAAGAAATTGATTAATTCAAATTGCAAATGTTTCACACTACTATTAAATTGTAATCCTCATTTGTAGTATTAGATAACTCATTAATAATGTAGCAAATATAAAGTAAATTTCTGAATTTTATACGGACAACGAACACTTTGTATGGGAAATGTTTGTGCTTTGCAATTTTTTTACATTTGACTCAATTCTTCGATAATTAACCTTTTATTTTAACGATAACTATTGCATTCCCTTCTTGATTATTGCATTTTTCGTGGACTTGCCGGTACAAATATTATCCGAAAACAGCGCATATTATAGCTTCGGAATTCCGGATGTTCTGACGTTGCTTTGTTGTGTGGACTTTTGCATAATCGATCGACGTATAATTCCCCCATTCTGGTATAATCGTACAATACCCTACCTCATCTTCCAGATTTCCATTTGACCCATTGTTCTGCCTTTCCTTTCTGCCATTTCTAACCGCTTGTCTAATATCAATTTCAAATTCACTTTTGCAATTCATCCATATGGTGTTTATGCAGCGCTTATTGGGATAAGATCGTGCTTGTCGGAGCTCTGGAAAGCCGGTATTAAAATGATGAATTACTCCCTTCAAAGATGAAGTGTTAGAAACAAAAGATAATAAAATAATTTTTAAGATTTTGTTGTCCTTTGGTTATCATGAAATAATTATTTGTGAACAGTCTTCGCACTATTATACAAGGAGAGAAAAAAAGGTTAATGGAACCATGAAGAAAAGATAGAAATGATTATAACATTTCATAATAGTACAATTAACATCGTGAAAAGTTGTAGTTGACAGTCTCTTATTTTTATAATTCATAATATTGTAAAATATAACATACAATAATTGCTTTTTATGATGATAAGTAGTTATTTGCATTTAATCACTTTTACTAAATCTATTTTTCTAGTCAAGAATAATTCGAGTTAGTATTTAACAGTAAAGTTACGGTAAATTTGAGGTTATATGCGATGCTGCATTTTAAATATCGGGAAATAGTAAGCGGAACAATGATTTTATTTTGTTTGACTACCGAAATTGTTAATTTAACCATTTTTTACAATCGCGTATGTTACTTTTCTAAAATGGTTTCATTAACCTTTTTCGTTCTCTCGGTGTATCTTAAATTTAGCATACTATCAGACTGAGTGAGATTTTAAAATTGACCTTTCTATCTTGAATTATGTAAATTCTTTTAAAGTTATAAAATTGTTAGATCTTACATTCAGCGTCGTATAAGGCTTAATTTTAGTTTACATTAACGCTAATTTTCTTAGCTTACCATTGGATTTTTAGTTATAGTGGGTTTAAATTTATACAGTGTGCGCAAAGTGCGGCTTTACCCATTTTTGACATTTTTTACACGCACTTGTATCGAAAGCTACTATTTTTTCACAGCATGCGTAAAATTGGACTTTACACCGTCCTTTCGAAAACTGGTATTTCTTAACTCAAACGTCAGATTGAACGTTGCTAAATTTTTACTTTTCTACAGGCTTAATTACTTTTCTTATGAGTTAAACTAAACAATTCAAAAAAACTAAATTTTTCACAATAGTTTGGCTTAAAAAAATTTGATCACCTTGAACAGTTTTAGTTAAGACATGCACATGAAAACTGGTGGAGTCAAATTTAATTCCAAAGGAGTAGAAATCCAACTGATGAACCACTTTTCAATTTCAATGATTGGATTTGGAGTTCTTGGAGTAAATAATCAGCTCAAAAATTATGGGTAATATTAATGATTTATTACATAGGATTAAAAATCTACGCTAACGAATTTCCATATATTTATTATTTATTATTAGTTTGAACAAATTACTCTAACTGTTTCTGTTTGATAGCCAAAAAAACAGTTTTTATTATGAAGACATTCCATTTAAGTATAAACATTAATTTTGCAGCATATAGCATAATTATGAATTAAAATAAATATTTACACGGTATCGAATTTAAGATGTAGAAATTTTAATGTAATCAATTATCTAAAAGTTAAATTTTATACATCAAAATTTGCTTATTTTAACCTTTTACCTCAATGTAGCATGATTAAACCTTGTTTAATTTAAAAACGAAATTTTAAGACTTATTTGTTACTTTCCAAAGTTCATTATAAGAAAACTGTTGCGATTAGTATCGAATTATCGAAAATACACGAACAAAAATTCTCTTTGTATTTAACGACATAAATATGCTAATAATTTGTATGCAAAAACAACAGGATTATCTTCTTCATTTACAACTAAATACATTAAGTAAAACAGATATTTTCGCTGTTGTCACTTTCGTTAAAATTAACTGATTTTTATGTAGAATATAAATATCGACTTGGTCCAAGGTGTCCCATAAAATAAATTTAAAAAAAAACATTCTTTTTTTAAACGAGTACTAATTATTAGATTCATTTCATAGTGAAATACTATTGCTTTTGAAAAAAGTAATATATAATATTGGCTAACGAAAAAATGTCTCTTTATTCCTCTCGACAAACTCATTGATACTAAGGTAAAAGAGTGAAAAAACGTTAATTAGTGACAATTCTAGTATCCGTAATTAGATATGAGGTTTAAATTATAGTTTTCTGTTTCAGCTATCGGAAATATTTGCTCCATTTAACGACAATTCTTAATAAAAATAACACTACGTCTTAAATGGGTAGCTTGAAGTTTAAAATATGAAGTTTAGGTTTGAAATATTTATTTTAGCGTCATCAATTTACTTTTACACATATATTTACTTAATTTCAGTATCTGGATTTTATGCTTTTTACGAGCTAGACCTCGCTTCGCTCGGGTGACAAACTTCGCTCGTGTGGGAAATACCTATTTTGTGCACTCGTATCGTAATGTACTATTTTTATATTGAAAAAATATTCATTTTACTAACTTTAGTCCGTATTCAACTTTGTAAGCTCATTAATGATGGAAATTCCATGTTTTGACTTTTTTTTAATCCAAGTATTTCATATCTAAAATAAACGTTAAAAATAGTGACAGGAACATAACCTACTATTTTAAAAGTCGCTCTTGCAGATTTCGAGGTCAATATTGAGTTTCTGCAATCAGAAATTTGAATATGGCTTCAAATTAAAATAAAAAGAGCAAAAAATTATTCTTTTACATGTTTTCGAACTATTAGAATTTTATCAAACGAAAAAGGTGGATACAGTATTTGAATATTAAGAAAAGATTTTTCTGTCGTGTATATGAATTACAGAAAATTGTACTAAATTATTTCTAGGTCAATAAGTGGATAAGTATTTTCGTACAGTAAAAAGAAATGAATTTGTTTGTTTCTGTTTTATGTTATTTATAGTTACGTTGCATTTGCTAAATTGGAAAATACGATTCTTGTTGATGTCATTTGATTTTATCACTAGTGTACGGGAATTCACTTTTACATCATCAAAGAAATCGTCTGGCACAATCAAATCCGCGGGGTTGATTACATAATTTTCCACGTTTGGAGTTGGAAAATTATTCGTAAATTCTATCTAAGATGAATCACATTCATTTTGAACAGAAGACGAAAGATTATTAGTGTTTTCCATTACAGCGACACTCTAATATCTATGGAAGGGAGCTATTTATAGTCACGAATTTATAAACAAAGTATACTTGTTATGAACGAGTGGATATTTATTTCTTTGACATATTTTTATCTTTCGCGACCTAGGCCCTACATTCAGCATTTCGCGGCTTGAGGACAAGAAAATCTGTTCGAATCTTTGTAAAGGTGATCGGTTTTTCTCTCTGGTATCCCGATCATCAAAATTGAATGATCCGATCAAAAGTTATGTACAATAAATGAAGCCTTTGAATGAAGCATTCGTCAATTTCTAAAAATTTGTTAAAAATTGTGAATAAAATATAACTGAAATATATTTTTTTTAATCTGGTGATCGTTCTAACGAGGGTAAAAAATCTACATAGTTTTATTACAATCCGAATATTGCAGTAGTTTGGACAAACATTGATAGTACATATTTCTACACTTATTATCATTTTTTTTTGTAAATTTTCTATATTGGAATTTTTTACGGAATTTTTTAAAACTCATTTTTCCCTCGAAATCTTTGAAAGTAGTAGTATAGGTATTAAAACTCAATTTTGAGCAATTTCTATTTTATACGAAATATTTTGAATACTGGAGCAAACGAATGACATTTCAGGCTTTAAAGGATTAATAACTAGTTATTCAATAGTTAAATTGATTTCTTATTTCCTTAATATTTGACTCTATGAAACTAAAAAATGAGCTCCCTCATGTTTGACTGTAAAAAGAATAATTTTTAATAGTTTCAATTCAAGTTTCAATCATTGATATCTATTGAAATTTAATAAAACGGATTGGCATATAATCCAAAGCGAGACTTAGTGACAGTATTACTCCCAAGATTCTAAATAAAAACAGTTTAATAGCTTTCAGTAAATATTTTCATAATTTAAATATAAACATTTTCTGAAACCCTATAGCGCACTTTTAAAAGGATTTCAAGAATAGTCTACATAAATTAGTGCACATTTTAAAGATAAAATATGACATGTAGTAATCTAGTAAATTTAATTTTTTAAAGCTTACGTAAATTGAATTCCCATATGCCATTAAGATATTATTTTTTAATACGAATGTTACAAAATCGAATAGATAATTTAATAAATGACATCGTGTCACGAACTATAATCCTCATCATGTGATAAACATTACTTATATTTTCCGATAATTATAAAAGCAAAATCAATCTGAATTTGCTTCAAACTATCGAAGGAAAAAAGGTATTTTCATGATTTCGTAGAGATCACGGAAATTATATTTTCTTACAAATTAATTCTCAAATTTGTAAAGTGCAAATGCAGCTTTACATTCTTTAATGAACTTTGAAAAAAAATGTATATTTGCGTGTTCCGGAATAATTATACCATCGGGTTTTTCAATTTCCCTCAGACTAATGATGACAATTTTTTACAAACGCGTCCGAAAAGTACCAATCCCCGAACCAATTTCGGTTCTTCGGCCCGGTTTATTTCGCAATTGGCTTTCTCGTAGGAAAATCCGTTTCCTCTCGTTCCTTCACCATTGGCTCGTAATTAAAGTTTGAAATTGATTAAGAAGAACTGGAGATTCTGCTTTAACTGAAAGTTTGTTAATTAAAGCCGTTAAAGCCTTTTCAGTTTTTATCCCTAAGTTAGCCGACCGGCGAACACCGGGAAATTTTTGCCCTTCCTTTTTCAAAGACATTTATTGTCTTCGCATTAGCATCGGCTTTACCGTATATGCAATTACGACCCAAGTCGTTTATTTTAAGCTTCATATTTTATCATGTAATCTTTTTTATTTTTGGATTAATGCAGCGGTCGTCCCGATAATCCAACGGTATCACAAAAATACCGTTGCATTCTTTATAAATGTTATAATGAAAACGTAAAATGCATAAAATAAATCGCGAGGACAATGGGAGGATATGCGACCAGGTCCCGTTTCTTTTCATTTTCCCGGAGTTTTCGTATCGTCTTTATTTTATCCCATTGTTTTTTTGTTTTGCAAGTTTCAACCCTACCACTTTTATCACACTCTTTATAGTCGCACTTTCGAGTTTTTCAATTTCCCCACTGGCGAGGAAACGGTGAGAGACATTATCATTCCCAACTATGGTGCAACCGCTGAACATCGACGCTGAGTTCCTATCCTCGGGGTCAGAAACCAAAATTCCGATAAACAGGGTCGAAGGGATAGAATGCCATTGTCGACAAAACTGCTGGACGAAAAATGAAAATGAAAGTACACGAGGCTACTATTCAATTGACTGAAATTCGAGGTTTACTAGAAATAAAACAAGAATATTAAACATTGGTAAATGAAAAATTAACTACATTCAAATGGAAATTACGTAGGACAAAGTAATGAAAGTTTTTTCCAGAGCCCCTCATGAACATCGAACAAATAATCGAAATTACGAGTTATCGATCGACCGAATGCCTCGGAATTGTTATACGAGAACGTTACCCACGCCTGAAACTTTCGGCGTCTGTAATTACAGTCGAAATAAAAGAAATTTATTTAACGTCACGAATAAGTCGGTAAATTAGCAATTTCAATCTTTACGCGTAAAGTTTAACGGCGTAAAAGTTTTAAACCGTCTTAAATTTCTAAGTTCCCTAGACGTAAAAAATGTCAAGATTTCAGCGTTAAAATATATATTGTATTTCGTGAGGATACAATTTAATATTTGATACATACCCACCCATCAATAAATGACGTTTTTATCCTAGATTATAAAAATTAATATTTTTTTACTTTGTTGATGTAACAATCAACTGTGTTAAAATTAATAAGTCAATATTTCTTTTGTTATAATGGCCAATACAATGAAATGTTTCAATTTACTTAAAATGACTTAATCATGCCCATTTTCCAAGCAAAATAGTTTTTTTTTGTATCAAGGGTGCAAAAGGGTGTTTTACACCTCGATAACAGAACCCGAGAGCAAAGTCGGCTAGAGATTCATGAGGGTGACAATTCTACGCCCGAGATTCAAACATTGTTTTTTGATGCAGTTGGCGTAAAATATTTTTTGTCACACCAACACGAAACTCCTTTTTTCCGCCGGTAAAAGGGAGCGGAAAGTGCCCGATTATCGCCCGGTCTGATAAAGATGGGCGTCACCGGGTGAGAAAATGATTTTTCCTCTCGCTTACAATCTATTGACAGTCTTTCATCGAAAAACAATCTTTCACGCTGGAAAGATCATTGAATCTGCTTGACAGCCTTGGACCACCCGCTCTAAAAGGTGAGTTGGACTTTTCTTGTACAGGTGTGACAAAAAATAGTGTACACATCGCTGCAATGCCTGTGTTTCCGCCCTAGATACGTAATATATTATTACTCCTCGATGTATTTTACACCTCAGGAGGGTGTAAATCGGCGTTTTAAGCCCGCAAATGAGGGTGTAAAATGACTATTTTACGCCTGGTGTATAAAAAATGATTTAAAGACACTATAGGTTGTAAAAAGTGATGTCTTCTATAAGTATGTTTTGCTTAATAGACATTTAAACAATGTAAGGCTTCATTTCGGTTCGAAATAGCGTTAATTTTCATAAATAAAAATGCAGGTGCTAGAAACGTTCCCATTTGTGGCTTCTAAAGAAATTACTCATTAATTTGTCCATCCAAATATATAAATAATATTTTAATTTCAAACATTAATCAAGCAGAATAAATCTTATTTGAAGCCTAATTATAGTTTGACTACATTAGGGCATTTTCTAGTGGAAATTAAACCTCGGACAATAATGAACATAAAATATATGAATTTTAATACTTTTTTCTGTACGTAAAAATACTTGATTCAGTATATAATCTCATCAAGAAATACGATAAGGAAACATTACTTTTCCAGTTAATCAACACTGAAATTTACTGTAAAATAATTTCATATCTATAAATAAGAATTCAATTTTCGAAAATGGTATTTAACTCATAATCGAGCAAAATAATTTAAATCCAATTACACGCGAAACGGAGGGCAAGTTTCATAGATCGTGCAATGAGAAAAGTTCAAGTCGGATGAGGATTTTTTTTTAGTGGAAACCGAGAAATCCGAAAGAAAAGGAAAATTAAGAAGTAAATCCAGGATGGCGTTGAAAAAAGTATGGAAAAACGACGACGAAGATCTCGAACTATTAGAACAGCACGGTGGGATATTTGCTCGAGCCAACATCTCTCTCTTTCTTATAAGGAACAACGTTAAAAGGAACATGTATTCTTGTTAAAAGGACGAATCGCCCTTTTTCGTACAAGTTCGTCGGCAACTTCCGCCAATGATCGTATATAAGGTGCAACGATTCGGAAATCGGCGTTCGAATTTCCCGCACGATCGACGCACTTCTCACGCACGGTCGACGTTCGGTGATTTTCTTCTTTTTTTTTTCTTTTCCGCTCGACTTGTCGTTCGAACCTCTAGTGCCGTTCTACTTTTTTAGGTCTTTTTATCCTCTTCTTTACGTCGATTGTACTCGACGTCTCCTTCAGTTGATTACAGGAATTGTCTTCACTTTTATTCCCGTTTCCCCTTTGTTATGAAACCTTTTTTTTATTGCTGCTATTATGTTCATTCTTATCGTAATCATAATACCGAGGCATCATTATTATATGCAATCTGATTGGCCAATAAAAATCGTGTCGTATAAATTTTTTTTTCAAATTGCATTACGAATGTTGAAAAATGGTTTGTATTAGTCGAAATGTTTAGATACTTTTTGTAGTTTCGTAATTATTTAATTTTGTAAAGTTTTAAGAGTATACCATTTTTATTTAGCTTATGCTTTACAATCTGACAAATTAGTTCATTAGGATAAGAAAAATGAACTTGCAGATTAAATTGTGATCACCGCAGACCATTGTGCCACCTGCTTCGCATCTAATCTAAAGTACGTCGGAATTTTTTAAATTTAAAATGGCGAATGGTATAAACAAAATTTAAAACTAAAAAAATGTTAAATCCAATATTTTATAATTTTTAAAATTCAGTGACGAATTCGTAATCAAAAGCATCAATAACTGTTAGAAACTGAATTTTGTACATCTTCAATCAAATTTTTGAATTTTGTCCACCATTTTGAATTTTTAGAAATCGATAAGAGATTCGTCATCTGCGACGTGGAAACCACAGGAATTCCAAGATAATTCAATGTCTAAAAAATTTCATGGCTGAATATGTTAATTGTTTTTTTAGAGGTTTTTAAAACTCAAAATGCTGGATATAATAAATAAAATTGATAACATATCATAGTGAATCCACCATTTTGAAAAATTTATAAACAAGTAGAGAATTTACAAACACAGACCTCGATAACCTCTAGAAAAATTCGTGGCTTAACGTGTTAAATAATATTATTTTAATACCAGTTTGAAAAAATTAAAAATCTCAAAGTTTCTTATTAAGAATTGCAACTAGTCATTTTCAGTACTAGCATGCATGAAATATTACGCTGCTGATTAGTATGGGAATATCGTATATGATTAATCTGCAGTAGTCAGTAACTGCTTGTCTCGTAATCTGATGGAAATCCTATTGGGAACTATTCATTACTATAGTTCAATTTCACTGTTTACTACTTAGTTTTAGTAAGTAACAATAATTTTAATATAAACTATTGACAACTATATACGGGAATTTTATTTTGAATATGAAATTACATAAATGATCATTAATTTTGAGAAAACTAATTGATACAAAATCTAATTGATAAAAAGGTTTTAAAATAATTCTAATTTCATCTACAAGTTTTTCGTGTTTATGATTCTTGGACAACTCTAAAGTGATGGTAGAGTAAAATAAAATTAACCAATTACGAACTAGATATCGATTTTTAGATTTCGTTAAATTTCAGCAGAGGGTAACATTTTTTAAATTTATTTCTTGTCTCTAAACATTGATCTATTAAACTCTAACCTCAAATTAATGGTGGTTTGCTTTTATGTTTTTAGCGATTTCTTTTTTTATTTCTTCTGCTTCGAAAACTGGTTTATTACGATCGAAACTTCATATATTGTAATCTGTGAAGCTTTTATCTGTTTTTTAATGCAAATCATAATTTCACTTTCTAGGTCCACCAAAAGATATAAATACAATAGTTCTGAAACCTCCAAAAGGTTATGTTGACAACCATACAAGTTCATGTTCATGATGATCAGATAATATCAGATAACTGTTGCATAGAAAACTATTAATAACAATGCATGTAATATTGATCAAATGATTCTTGTTATATATTAATGTGTTAGGTTATTGGCTTCAAATAGACAATTCTTCTTTTTCGTAGGAATTATCTTGAATATATCATTTAAGTTCAGCGCAACTGAAAGCAGCTTTCATTTGTAAGAATTGAATGTCGGCACAATAAATAATACTGCTATAAATTTAAAAAATGAATGTAACAAACAAATAAAAAGCAATTAAGGAGCCATTTGTTATGTTATTAAAAGTGACATAACAGGACTTTTCGTAACAAGGGCGTAAAATAAGAGTTTTACGCCCCGATTGGAGATTGCACGCTCGAGGATTCACCATATGAGGCATAAATTCTACGCCCGTTGGGCGCGCAATATTTTTCGATTTCGTAGGTATAAAAATGGCCAATTTTACAAATGGTTATTTAGTGAAATTCCTATCTAAAACAGGCTGTGAAATGGCTATTTTACGCCCGCAAAAGGAGGCTGAATCGACAAATATATATTATGGTAAACTTTTCAAAAAAAATCCATCTTATGTGCTAATTAAACGCTTTAAAAACTTCTTTTGAGCATTAGCGTTTAATAAATTATTTTTAATCACATTTTTGTTATTTTCACTTTGTCGCATGATTAATTGATAGTAAATTTGTTTACTCTGTAAAACAGAAATAATATTGAATCCATTATATTTCTGTTTGAAGACGTTAAAAATTATATTTGATTTATTTGAAAGATGATCTCACAGCATCATTTTTTAATTCAAGGAGTGTATCTTATTTTTAATCGCACCGTTATAAATTATCAAATACATCTCAAAAGTATCACATATACTTCTAGATGTATTCGAATAAATGAGTAAGATATTCGATGCTATTTTATCACCTGTATTCAAAATGTTCTCAATAGTGATTTGTGTTTTCAGTAACAATTTCAAATGTTATTTATTGAAACTGCGCTTAATTCCTTGGTTGAAAACGAAACGTCTTGCCTTCAACTCGTTATTGCTTACATCATACAAATCATGCAAAATGTCCTAAAAGTGGTTATATATTCTTCTTAGATACTAACAAAACATTAAAAGAAGTACTGTAAATAAATTTCATAAAGAATTGTAGTATATAATTTTACGAAATTTCAATGTTTGAAGTTACTAAGAATTAAGCCAACATTCCATTGTTCCAGAAAGTTAAAATTCCCTTGAAATCAATTCGGATGTGTATTTTGTGTTGATGAACGTTCGAGCTTGACTTATCTACCGTCTTGAGCGAAGCACTCGGAATAATATTGTCATTCGCTCTCAATCCAGCTTTAGAAAATATTTGTTTTCAGTACAAATACACAGACAAGTGTCGATATTTTCAGGAAAATTCGCATTATTTGAAACTCGCGTAATTCTTTAAATATAAAATCCACGTCGCAACAGTTCGCCAATATTTAAATATCACTTTTTGTTTTTTATTATAACATTTTATAAATAAATATGAATACAAAATATCCTTGAAATATTTGTGCTTCTATACAATTTTGATGGTTTATTTAACGAAATATTTTATACGAATTTTACACCCATTAAACACGACTTTATATGATCATAATAATTTACAATTGGTTGCATTCGAATGAGAAATTTGTTTAAAAGAAATATTGTAATATTTACGCAGATTTTTTTGTTTGGAATACACAATATGCAATTGATTCATTGTTTGCGCGAAATAAATGCCAGTTTAGCTTTGCACAATTTATTCTTTGTGGAACATTAGCTCTAAATTCGGTTAAAATATTTTTTTTTATTTTTGAAACCGATCCCTTTAGCACATAAACTGTTTTATGGTATTACGAATCGTTTCAAAGGTCATTATGTAAAAAATGTTTTAAGTGAATACTAATAATTTTCTACATTTTTCCTAGACATTTAATTATAAATACAATTGAATTATTAGTAATTAGTGAAGTACTGATTTTTTTTAATTTAATCAAATGTGTAATCAGTTTTGCTTAATTTGTTATTGCTATTTCTTCATGTGCAGTTGATTGAATTGCCATGTTTTACCATGAAGATATATAAATAACAATTAAAATTATTAAGAAGTACTGAAATACCCCTCTCCCCTTCTCCAAAAAGGTTTGCTGGAGTGTTTTATAAAATTAATTTTATATTAAATCGTCAGCTGAACTGCATATATTGAATGTATTTTCTTTTTAAAAAAGTTTTGTATTTGCTAAAAAAAGTTGTGGATTTCAGGTTCTACAATTAGATTTGACAACAGAACTGTTTAAGGTTTGTTAAATGCATTAAGTTAATCAGTTGACAAGGAATGATTAAGTATTTCAATGCAAAATAATGGATTGGTTTAGTTGTCTCATTCTATATTCGCAATTTACGCAAGGAACTAATGGCCTATACCTAACACTATGGCTGGGAATTGAGTGAAGAACTTTAATGATAACAAATTGAATCTAACCGATGTCGATAGAAGCGTAAGACATACCGGAAACTTAATTGAAGTGTTCTACTATCGCTACTGGTAAGAATTGGATTACTAAGTGGAATTAGTCAAATATTTATAATTTAGGGGTTGATTTTTTAATATTTTTGTACACTAAATAGTTTTTTCAAATAGATTAAATAATGTTTGATAACAAGGAATAGTATTAATATATATTAATATTAATATAATATCAATAACTAAGATTTATTGGAACCTTATTTGTGTATAACTTGTTAAACTAAAAAGAATTGTCTTTTTGCGTTATGATTTTGAGATGGGGTTATGTACTAATAACGATTTATGCAATGATCTGGAGTAAGGTATTTTTTCAAAAAAAAAAAACTTTTTCAACACAGATTGACTGTATTATGATTTGTGACGTTCAACTGCGAAAATTTAAGGCAAACATATGCAATTTATATTATATTAGCGTAGCAAATTGTGTGATGAATGATATTATTACAAATTTTGATACATTTGTTCGTATTTTTCAGTTAAAACCGTTCATAGTTGCATTTTTTTAAACGATTGTGACATATGAGTAGTTTTGCAAATAAAATTAATATGCAACCGATTAACTGTTATATTGAAGTTCAAAAAAAAATTGAAAAGTACTCATCCTACTATTTCCGAAGTCGCTCATCAAGATTCTGAGGACAAACTTGAGTTTTAGTCCACCGGAATTTTAATATAGCGTCATATTTAAAACCAATTTTCAAAAGATTAGGAAATAATAATATTTGTTCTTATCTTTTTTTCTAATTATCAGAGTATTGGGATTCTATTCAAATTTCAAAGAAAAGTGAAGAAAATATTTGAATTTTTAGAGCCTTCATATAGAGCTTTTATAGCCTACTTTATTTTAACGACCTCAAAATGGCGTTGAAAATTTGTTTGAAAATATCTGGACGATCTAACTCAAAAACTCTGAACTTTTTTATAAAGAAGGTTGGAACAAAATGTTTTTAGAATTCAACGCTGACGTGTTTCGTGATTTTGTAAACGATAATTTGAGAAATTTTTTATTTCCATTTTTAAACAAAATTTCAAATATTTACGAACAATTCTGAAAAACTTGATACATTCTATCATTCTTGAAAAATGTTAATGATTTTTTGTTGTTTGCAATTTGTTTTAAAAATTTGTATTTTTTGAAGAAAGGAATTTCAAATATATAAAACTGTTCTTAACTTTGTTCTTAAAATTAAAATATCTTCTTCACGTTATTTCATAGTTTGAGTAAAATACAAATATTCTGATAGTTGACAAAATATTAATAAAAATAAATATTTCAACAGTTTGAATTACAAGTCGGACAATTGTTGCACAGAATAAAAATAAAATAATGTTGTGTATTTATCGTAAAAGAGAAATAGGTAATTTTACTATTTAAACAGTATAAGCTTGGCTGTTTAATTTGTCAATGTCTCTAATTAAATAGTAAAAGCATCTAAAAACGATGGCTCCATCTTATCCTACTATCTGGTTAGTGGACAAACCATTTCATTTTTTCCATGTAGATAATGCCTTTATTTCTAAAAACGCTTATATATAAATTTGAGTTGTTTGAAAATGGAAATGTGAGTAAAAAGAGTGTAATAAGATAACTGAATAAATATCTCTATCAAACTCATCAACTAACAATAATTATACTTCTGTTTACAAAACTCTACTTGCGATATCGCCAGTACAGAAAAACACATCCACGGTTAGTTACCAAATGGTGCAATCAGCAAAATGTACAAAAAGTTTTTCAACTTTATCCGAACCACCTGCGCATCAATTATAAATATGTGAGAGCAACTATAATAAAAAGAAAACAAATTATTTTGCAGATTAAGCAATGACTTGCAGACCATTTCAGCGTAAGTGACCTATAACTTATTTTGCAATAATTGTTATTGAATAATAATTATGAGAGAGGTAGAGGGATAAAGCAAATATTATAATTGTAATGTGTTTTAAAATCCAATTACTTAACTGTACACAATTCTTTTATTTGGCTTGTTTCAGATTTATTCTTGTAATTTTTATAAATCTCTCATTTGCATTCTTTAAAATGTATTGCGGCAGTTAACTAAATTTGTATACAAAAATGTATTTCCATATAGGCTGAAGGTTCATCGAACAAAATCCAACTTAACATTCCAACTTAACGTTTGACAAACTCAACATTGACAAATTGAACATTTAACAAACTCAACATTTTACAGTCAATATTTCACAATCTCATCGCAACTCTTTAAACATTATCTTATTTCATTGCTTAACATACTTAGAAATAATATTTCGATTAAAAATAAAAAATTGATATGTTGTCAATTAAAAATGCATATACAATCATTATTTGATATGTTTGTAATAGCTTTAAAGTCTGATCTACAAACATCAGAAACATCTAAGTGGAAGAAACATCACAACATCGAAATTCATTTTTAAATTTATGAAAAAAGTGTTTGAACTAAAACAAATAACTAAAGAATGCTGTAACGAATTTCAACAAAATTCATTTATTAGAGTATCTACGTGGACAACCCAAGTAGAATGTTCAGGTGGGCTCTGACCGGAATCCAGCCGGGTTACCCTGGTTTTATCCGGGATTCGATGGACCAGATTTGAAATACTGACTGGACTATGATCCGTACCCGACCGTGTTAACCCAGATGTATTCGGAATCCGCATGGATCTGGTTAACCACACCAGATCACAGCTACGATCCTATTTCTATTAGGGTCAAAGCAGGCCAGTTTTACCCAGGAAATCCACGACATTCATTAAATTACTATTTAGCATCGTGGGAAGACTATTAGTATGTAATTAGAATTTTTATAAAATCCTATGCAATGTAAAACATAATAACAGCAAATTGCAGTGTTTAAAATGTTGAGTTTGAATGTTGAGAATGCAAACGTCGTCATTTATCAGTGACGAATAGACATCAGTAGCCGTTTTCATACATGACGAAACTTCATTGAGATTATTTAAAAATAATAATTCATGTAATTATCCGGATTATCATTTTCAACCGGGCTCAGACTTCTTCCCTGACCAGACCACAGGCAGAAATGAGTATTGTTAGAACCCGACCAGGTTACCCTCCTCACTACATTCGAAATCCGAATGAGTCCGACTAGCCTATAGATGGATTATAGACAGAACCCGGTTTCTAATCGGGCCAAATCTGATATTGAAAAGAACTTTAAAAATGACTGTCGCCTTTAATATTCTGACATGGCAACACAAAACTTACTATCACCCAAGTTCTAACTTAATTTTAACATTGTTTTCTGATGAGAACGAGCATGGCCGTCGAAACGTTAAGAGGAGAGTTTGCTTTTGTCTAACTCTAATTATAACTCATGATCAGGAGATCGATAAATTCTTTTCAAATTCAAATTGCTTAATGACACCGGATGATCAATTCTTAACATCATATCGGACGAAATCTAGTTAACTTCGTCCTGGTAACTTATGTTATGTTGACATTAGGTACTTATAACGACTCTATTGCTAGCTATTTTCCAAGTATTAATATCTGCCTTATGCTACATTGTCCACGCATGAGTGTGTAAGAATGAAAACCATGAAGTTAAATGATACTGTGTAATTTCTTTCCCTTGAGTACACTTGAATGAAAATAGGATTGAAGCCATAAAAAAAAACTCAAGAAAAAAGAAAAACTTTGTTCTCCAAAAAATGTCTCTCCAATCAAACGTTATACAATCCTGTTGACGGAATAATCCTGGGCTAAAAAGATTTCGCAACTCCTGGCTTGCGATTGAAGCTGGTCGCCAGCAAGGGTTAATGAAAAACTAATCCACCAATCGGAGCGGATGTTTGAAATCATCAAAGTCCACGTGGGAACGGAAACGAGCGAAGTTCGATATTCATTTTATCATCGACCGTAATTGGTTTACAGTGACATCACGCGTGATATTGCGTCCCATTTGTCGGTCGACAATTACACAGCGGTCGCATGCGTCAAAGGAGCCTATATCCGGAAGTCAAATTCTGTGGGAGTGAGAGAGGAAACAGTCGGAGCAAATTTGCCGAGACGCGATTCATCATCGAGAGGCAACCAGGATCTGGCGGTGCGGAACGGCACGGAACGGAGGTTCCAACAGTGGAAGGGTTGTCGATAACGGCAAGGTCGACCCGGAATCGTAGCTTGGGTAGAAAACGTCGTTCCAAGTTAGGGTATAGGTGGAATCAAATTAAGGATGCCTTATCAAGTAACGATCCCTCTGCCCCGTACCTGAGACTCCAAGTTACGCGGATTACCCCGGGATTAGCTTTATCGCGACGAGAACTCCCCAAGTTTCGCGCTGGTGAACGCAGAACACCAGGTGACCTGGTCCGATCGTCATCACGATCAGTTCTCAAAGTCACCGCTTTTATCAGACGAAGATGCTGCCACTGCTACCTCTGATATGCAATTAAGTCTTATCACTAGGAAAACCGAATTACTTTTTCAAAGATTTACCAAGATTCCACCAATCCGCATTTGATAGTTGCACCGAATGAGTTTTTACTTGGCAAATTACATTTGGCTTGGGTTTTATGTCAGTGATTTATTTTACCACAGTGTTCCTCAAATATATTATTGAGGTACCAGAATGAACTTTATTCAGTATCAAACTTTATTAGCCTTTGAAAATTACAGTAGCTTGCTGCTAATTTCTCCTAGTAATATTTCGCGTAGAAATTTCGAAACAATTATGCTATTATTTGTCGAAAAAATCATTCTACCTTTCTGGATTAATTGTAATACATACCAAGGTTAATTTACAAACATATAAATTCATATTCCATTCTAATAAAAAGATGCAAAGTGCTAAATAGATGTTGGGTACAATATATACCACCTACATTTCTATCAGTTGCAATAAGTAAGATACTATGTTGAAAAGTACATTTCCGTAACGAGAGCAAAATGGAATCGTCAAAGTCGCTAGCGCTCCTAGCGGCTCTTAATGCAAACATGAAAAAAATTTCAACTCTTAAGATGAAGATTTAGAGTTTGTAGAGTTAAATTTCATTAACTTCACTCTCATGGATGTAATGATACATTCACTCCGTACGGCTTAAAATTTTTACTGCAAGAGGGAGCTCGGACTGTAAATCTGAAAGTTAATTAAATATTCATTACTCCAGAACTCGTACGTAAACAATTCCACTACAACCGGTACATTTTTTGGACTCGAGGTCATAGTTTTCGACACCAATTTTTCCATGCATTCGTTAGGCAAAATAATGACAGCAAACGGTTTTTTATTTTGTTTTTAGCTGTATTGTAAAAGTTAGAAACTCATGAATAGGTTTGTTTTTGTCGTACAGACTTAAACCGGCGCTGATTTTAAAGTTCCGATATGTACCAAAAAAGCATTAAATTGTGAAAAATTATTTATTACGAAAACAAACCAATTTTTGTAATTTTGAAGGTCAATACCGTGGGTTACAACCCTGAACAAAATTTTACTGTAATCCTTGTGTAATTCCTACAAATATAGAAATGTTTAAAATGGAGAACCGATGGAGTTTATTTTTTACAGCGTTTGAAATTTCTGAGCAGTGATATTTCATTCATTAATTTATTTATAAACAAGAGAAATATCTTTCAATCATTGTGTGATATAAATATATGATATATAAAAGATAATATAGTAAAAGAACAATATTTATGTACGTGAGCACATTTATTATTATAATTGCGTCGTCAGCATTGAATTTAATCGCTTTAAAGTAATGGACTCCATCGGTTCTCCATTTTAAAAATTTCCAGATTTATAGAAAATTTGTCAAGGGTTATGGTAAAATTTTTTTTTAAATTTTGACTCGTGGTTTGACCTTCAAAATTACATTTAATTTATTTTTTATACTACATATATATTTTTATATTATATTATATTGTATTATATTTGTTGAATTTATTTAGCAATATGAATTGTGCTGAATTACGATATCAGAGCATCATTTTTTTAAACTGCTCCACTTTTTAAAATTAACACTTTCCCATAATGAATATCTGGTTGTTAACTGTTCTACTTTAGCCGCTCTTCAACTAGAACTACATTAACTAAGACTCCTAGTAAACTTCTTCCCAACAACTTGAGAAGCTCCTTTACTATCGATTAAAAGCAAACATAATGTAATAAATCCTTTCTTTCAACTTAAGTAATTTTTTGTAATATTATTATAAAATCAAAACGTACATAAAACTAACAAAAAAGTATTTCCAAAAATTACAATTTTTACTAATTTTTTGAGTAACATAGAAACCAAATTTTAGTGTAATAAGTTACTTAATGTCACTGGAACATATTTTAATGTTTAATGAATGAATTTCTTAAAGAAAATAATATCTGTAGAAATGGCAAGCAAGATGTCGAGAATAAATATTAGTACCGTTTCGATCCCTTATCTCAATATACAAAATGTTCTTTATGTTTGCATTTCGTAACCTTAAAATAGTAAAATACCGCGATACTTACATCAAATATTCCAACCCAATCTCTTTTCATATGAATTGCAATATAACCTAACTTTATTAGATTGAATTTTGAAATTATATAATCAACTCTTAAAAAGAAGAGACGCAACATATAAATAAATATGAATTGTTGACAAATAATAAACATTAACAATGAATAAAACAGTAAAAAGTGAAATTTCAATTACGCAGAGACGTTACAAAAATACGAATCTACACGAGGAATAAACAAGTTGAAAAATAAAAAAGAAAATGCGGAGGTAATGTATTATTTTCAGCGCATCTTCATAAAATATTTTGAATATACCGCGTCGTGAGCAGCATAAAACCAGATGCTGCGTTGCTATATCCGAAAAAAAATAATATCATGCGGTTGTACAACTAGTAAAATTAATTTTGTGTTATTTATATTTAATAATTTCTGGTCATGGAGTAATATTAAGAGGTACTAATTAAGTAATTGATTCTTGTCAATGGTTATTTTCAACTATTTTTAAAGTACCAATTGAAAATAACTAATTTTAGGTTTTACATGATATGGCCTCATATGACAAAGTTGATAAATTTCAACTCGATCATTGTAAATTTCGTATCAACAGCACTCGAGAAATATTTTGACATTACAATGGCCAGTACTTGAACTAGCTTTATTCAAAATGTTTGGTACATCCTGTTTTCGGCGAGATTAATATGACCCTTTTCCAAGACAGAATCTTCCATTTACGTAATTAATATTTAATTATTGTTGATGAACTTTTAATGAAATGATTCGCTTAACAAACTAGCCTGGTCTCATCAAAGAAAATTGGACTTAGAAGTTGGTCTCATGCGATCTCCAAGCTGTGTTCAATAAAAGCAACAATAGTGTCACTGAAGGATGATATCGCTTTTGCTGTTTTTATTGTTATTTGACTTCATAAATATAACAGGGCATAAAAAATGGACCAGAGTCGCGAGTGGAATGCAAAAATCATGTTGTTATTTACGACAACAACATTCACGATTCATGATGGTTATAATTTACAATGTGGCGCTCGGGATGGTGCAAGAAATGCTTTGTACCTAGTGTTTCAATTTGATCTCCGTTTCATTCCCGGAACTGTACAACGAAACGTTTTAAATTCGCCGGGTTTGTATTTTAAAACAACGACTAAGATTAATATGAATGCAGGAAAGTTTATAAAATAACGCACGAAATAATAAGCGAGTTTCCGGAAAAACAATTTCAAGTCTTCATGTATACAGGATTACAAGCGTTATGGAATGTCCTCTTTAATGTGCGTTTTGAGTAATTACAATGTTACGTTTCATCGTTTTTTCTCTGCTTTAAAAAAATCTTGTTAAAATATAATAGTTCGTTCGTGAGCTTTTGTGTGACACGCTTCAGGTTAATGTAAACATACGGTACTTACAAAGTACAACGACTTTTCAGTAATTGATGAGATTTCATGTAGACCGAAAATAATCCGAGTTTTATTAAATAATTGTAATAAATTCTTTTTAGTTGATTTTATTTTTTTCTTGTGTTGTTTTCAATATATATCCATCTCTATTTTTTAATGTGTATTTTTTTGTTGAAATTGTCTTTGTGTTTTTAGTATGAGAATGTATCTTTTAGACTTTTTTAACATTTTTAACACTTTGTCGAGTGGTGGATCTTTTTCAATTTTGTCGAAGTCAACGTTTATGCATGTCATTTGCATTTTATTGACTTCTTTTTGTGTTTCTTTTTCCTGACAATTCAAATGAAATATTTTAAACATAAAGACTTGCGTAACAAATAAGTAATGTTAAAATATCAAATGTAATTCTAGATTGTATAATATTAGTCGACTTACTAGAATATATTTTTAAAAAATGCATAATCATAATTTTTTCGTAAAAAATATTAAACATTTCAGGAGTTATACAACTTTTAAGGTATAATTTTCGTATTTCGATTATAATATACATCGTATTCCGTAAAATGCAGCATTGAAAAATCGTCCAAAATTTAATTTTAATTCAAATATCTCATTTGTATATATCTTAGGAGACAAAAGAACAACAAAGAAATATAGAGTCGTATTTATTATTAAATATTATTATTGAATATAAATATTTAACTTCTACAATATTTAATCTTTCTTTATAAAAAAATTATAATTATATTTTTTATAACTTTAAGCAAACTCTCGCACGGATTTTAAAATCCTTAAAAAAGAAAATTCGAGACCATCGAAAATTTGTTTTTACTTTTTTCGAGTATACCCCCTAATTTTTCTGTTAAAATAGTCTCGAAACCCGTAAATAATAATGATATGCACATTAAAGAACTAGAGGTCCAAATTTCACCAATCTCCCCCCTTAAATATCTACACTGAGAAAAGTGTATTTTATCAGTTACTATCCGTTGGCTTTTAAAAAGTGTATTATAGCCATTAAAAGAAATATTATAACTAGTAAAATCCTCCGTCGTTCAGCATTTGTTTTTGACAGGTTATACGAAACTGTAATAAACTCTCCTATTTTAAAAGAATGTTTTATTATGACTTAAAGAAGGCATTTTTAATATTTTAATTTGCTAGATAAATTTCCATAAACAAAAATTGCTTCTAGTTAAAGAGAAAAGGCTAAAATAAACTGACATATCGGTTAGAATAATATAAAATTTACGTCTTTTAACAGGTAGTAGAAAGATTTCAATCCCTATGCGTACAATACTACATTTTACGGGGCATAAGAATTCTAATACTGGGTAAAAAACACTTTTCTCAGTGTATTAGAAAGTTTACAAAGAATATAAAAAATGTATGTAAAAATAAACAATATACATCGACGAAGTACGTTTCAATTAAATTTAATTTCCCAATAATTTTCTGCTATAAATTCTGTATTTTAATATACAACAAACACAAATATAAACAGTGATTGATAACAATTTTGCACGGAATGTTCCGCATTATGAGAAGGAGGGACAATTGAGGCCGAAATTCGTTCATGCGTGGAAATTGAGCTATTTTTGACGACCACTTAAATGAATAAAATTGATGGCGAAAAATGAGTTTTAACGAATCGTAGGGGCTCAATTCTATGATGAATGGATGTAACCGCTTAAGTCGATCTGTCACGGTTCCAGAGATTTGTGTTTTTACATTTGATTGCGATAACATCGGCGAATTAGTGGGTATTATTTGTTTCGTCGATTCCAATGCTTTTTTTACACTATTTAAACAATCGTTGATTATATATTTGAATATTGTTTTATTGTGTCGATACTAAACATGTCAAGAACGTTTATTTGTATATAAAAAGTCGCATTTGGTTGCTAGTAAAAAAATGGTAAATAATACATATATATATACAGTAGTCCCGGTATAATTGCGTGTCGCTATATTTATGTCCCAGCATATTTGCTAGATTCAGTCGCGTTATAATTGATCGCCGCCGCTCTATTTTCCCCCCACTTTGCCGGCTGAGGCCTCAGGAATGGCCATCCCCTTCTTTTGGTAGATAAAACGAGACGGGAGGGGAGGGCGAGGAACCGAGTGAGTAAATATACCGGGACTCTAATGTATGTATAGTGAATTTTATTAAATATCAGAATCAATAAATAATATTACACAAAAGTAGTATTGTCCAAGTATGACAAGCCGATTGCACTGCAAGTTGGCATATTTTCAAAACTCCGAAAAATAATTCATACATATTTTTTTTTGTCGGCAAAGTAGAAAGTTTATGGGTTGAAAATGATCCCTGAATTGTTCGAAAACCCCTAAAATGTGTAATAATATGCTCCCATATATGAAGGAAGACTCATTTCCACAAAAGTTGGTGTTTGAGGGTATTTTGGTCGCTAATTTCGAATCTGTCGTCATATTTATAAAATTTGCAATATTCAAAATAAAGTATCGGAAATGGCGGTCCAAGTTTTATAAAAAAATTTTTCATAAAAAATAGTATGTAAAGGTTTTTGGGGTCTTCATTTTATATGAAAAACAAAAAATTTTGTAAAATTTGATCTGCCATTTTGGTTTGTTATTCTGTGTCTTTAATAATTTGCATATTTAAATAATCAATTTATCATAAGTTTCCTATCTCGAATCCTCCATTTTTAATTACATGTTAAGTACCGATTCGTAACCTGACACGTCGAAAATCCACTTTCATCTCTATCCAATAATTTTTACATTTCTATCGGCCATTTTGGATCCGCCATTGACTTTTTATTAATCTCAAGTCATGTCAATAATGAGCAAATCGATTAACCAAATTATTTCTGAAAAACGGATACTTTCTAAAACTACTATGTTATTGATAAACATAATAACAATGAAGAACACTTAATTATTTGTACAGCGCAACCCCTCGAGTTGGTACATAATAGGACTTGCTCCCTCTTGCGTTGATCAATGACACGCCCCTCCCATTTTTCTGTCACGTGATCTGCAACAGGCATTGTATTGGCACGCGGTAGTGTCAGCCTTGACTGGTGGAGGGCAGTTTAGGATCGTTAGGAGAAGAAAACAACCTGAGTGGGAGCAATTGGAAGGTTTTCACTGTATTTTTGAATACCTTAAAAATGTAGAAAGGCTTGTAGAAAATCAAATTTTACTGATTTCAAAATGAAAAGTCATGAAACTACGTATAAATGTATATATCTGGATAATGTCAGATGACAAAATCTTGTTTTTTTTTTTAAAGACAAAATTAAATATGGATGGTTTTATATAAAAAAGACACAAGTTTGTTTGATGGTTTTTTTATTACATTGAATCCGGGATAAAATCTCGTCCTCATCGATGAACAAAATAGTTGCAGGAAACAATAATTTTTGTTGTGATTAAAATTTGTATTATAAAATGACGATTAAAATTTCAGCATAACTTTCTAACAGCTAACAGCATACTTTCAGCATAAAAGTAAAAGTTTCTATGATGGTTCCCTAAATTTGCAGAGTTGTGTATTTATGTAAAACTTCAATTTTGGGGGTTTTCGACGTCGCTAAGAACGAATCTGATATCAATTGTCGACAATTCAAAATGGCGGGTCCAATATGGCGGAGGATATTTTCAAAACCGGAATTGCATAAAATTGTTTTCTGATAGGTTTTCGACATCACTTAGTACTAATCTGACAGCAGATTTTCAGAATTTAAATGGTGGATCCAATGTCTCGGATAAAGTTATCGCCTTTTAAGGTTCACTGCTACATTTGCCCATGTGATGACACCTTATTTTATTATATTTTTTGGAAAAGTATAGGTTATAGTGATAATATCATTAAAAAAACTAAACTAAAATGGAATAATAGATAACGAATTGAAGGAAAGCAAACATCAAAGTTATATCCGTCCAACGTCCTAGTAAATATGCTTGACAAAATTTCTATTCACATCAAGCTAACGAGCGCCATTTTAGAATACAGTACTGTCGCATATATAATGGGGCACATCTGTATTATAAAGTAGAGGGTGGTAGGATGAAGAAAAGTTTCCGACGCGTCAGTGTCCCGAGTCGCGGCGGCACAAAGGCTAACGATGGTGGGCTTGGGGCTAGAGGGGGGCTAAAGTGGACCAAACGGGGCTAGGTCCAGCGATACGGATAATTCCGGGATCTCGGACCGCCTGGAGACGGGAATCGCGAGGCGAGAATTCCCGGATGGAAAATCCTAAGGACACGAACATAAAGGCAGGACGGAAGTGCAATTTAGGGACCGGCACGATTTAGACCCCCGATTCGAGAAATTAACTCCGAGGAGCTTTCCCGTATTATGCCGCTTAATATCGTAACTAATTCTATACAACGTATTTCACTGTTTCATTCACTGGTCCACAAAGGTGAGAGGACGTTTCCTTTTCTCCTTCTTTCCAGCTGGAAAACTTGACTTAAAGCCCGCCTTAAGGGATGTCTTAAGTAGTGGCATATTTAATTTTCCTCAAAGTTTCATCGTTTTATTATTTTCTTTCTACTAAATATGCAAAATTGGATCGATAGTAAACTGTTTTTGGACACGTCTTAAGAGATGTCTTATTTTCCTGCCATCTTTGGGATTTTATCATGTGACCTTGGCATTGTACTGTTTACTCGACTACCATCGTTCTGAGAAATGCGAAACATGGAGTTAGTAGATTATAGCGTCTTTCTTTATTTGTCATTTTTTCATTAATTGCTGGTGGAATCTGTCACTAGAAGTTCTAAAAAATGTTGGTTTACACTTTCCATGGCTTTGTTCGGTTTTAAATTTTTCCAGTAAAGTTCGAACGTTTTTGTCAACTTAGAATCGTTAGATGAGGTCATTTCTGGTTCTCGTTCTTTTCACGTAGGTAAACTTGATTTAAGTCGCAACTTAAGAGATGCCTTAAATGGCTGGAATAGTTAATTTTCTTCAAAGTTTTATTATTTTACTGCTTTCGTTCTAAGAAATATGAAACATTGGATAGTTAGTAAACTGTTTTTGGATACGTCTTAAGAGATGTCTTAAGTCTACTGGAATATTTCCAGTAAAGGCCAGTAACTTTTTTATCTACTAAGGATCTTGAGACGTGGTCGCTTCGAGTTCTTTTCGCGTAGTGAAATTTGGACTTAAGTCGTACTTTAAGGGATGTCTGTAATGGTTGACATACTTAATTTTCCTCACTGTTATCATTTTATTGTTTTCTTTCATGAAATATGAAAAATTGAATAGTTACCAAACTCTTGATGGATATGCCTTAAGAGATGTCTTATTTTCCTGACATATTTTAGATCTTATCACGTGACCTTGACATTTCACTGTTTACTCGAGTACTTTAGTTCTGCGAAACGCGCAACATTGAATCGGTAGACTGTGGTTTCTTTGTTTACTTATCATTTTTACACTAATTCTTGATGGAATTTGTCATTACTAGTTCTAATAAATTTTGGTTTACACTTTCCATGAATTAGTTCAATTACAACGTTTTATATCGTTCGACTGTTTTCATTCTATGAAGCGCGAAAAATGTCTTTGTTCAATTATTATTTTTTCTTTCCATATTCGTTAATAGACTTGGTCATTAGTAGTTCTGAAATATTTTGGTCAACAATTTCCGCAATGTGTATAATTATATCGTTTTGCTTTGTTTTCCTGTATCTTTTTGAATAATTGCATTAAAGTGAAAATCAAACTGTTTGTCCTGTTCTACTTCTTTCCAATTGTTGGTGTATTTAGTTTCTCAAACTCGGATCGTAAAATGCTGTTTTGCTCCATACATCGGGGGATCAAAATAGCACTTCCTCTTCCTAGGGAAGAAAATAAATATATTCGAGAGAAAAATAAATGTCTCACCCTCTGAGCGCAAAATAGCAGGCTCTTGTATGAGAAAATAGAATATGCAACAAGGGAGTTTGCGATGAATGCGATTTTGACGCCCTAGTGAAGCAATTATGTTTTTGTTCCCTAGTTGTACAATGTACTGTTTACTTAAACTTTTACTATTTTTGCAGTATTCGTTATAAAAAGTTTCGTTCGAAAAACTGGTTTATTAGTAAAATGTTGTAGGATACACCTCAAGAGCTGTCTGAAGTTGATCCTATTATTTTATTTCTTTAAGATTTTGTCATTTTACTCTTGTGATTTTGCAAAACGTGAAATATAGTTGGTAAAGTGAACTTTTGTTTCCATAATCGCTTAATAAATTCTTTATTTCTGTTAGTTTTTAAATGTCAATACTTCTCATATTTTCATTTAATATTTTCGCTTTGTAATGCTTTTCTGATCTTGCTATCGTTTTCAATAAATTTCGATCATTTTTATCAACTACAATATTTATATGAGATTGCTGCCTTTCTTTCTATCTTAAGTTGTTGACATATTTCATATTGACGTAACCTATATCTTTTTAAAATGTCTATATTTTAATGCGTATAGCTATTTTATTGTACTCCTACAGTATTTTATATTACGGATTATATTATTTATTGTACAGGATAAAAGACATTTTTCTTTTTACAGAATTTTGCAGCAGCTATTTCTTATAGATTTTGCTGCTAATAGATTTCCAAAATTCAAAGTAACTGGTGTAATAAGGGGTCGAAATTTTCGTGTTTTCATTTTTACACTTGTATTTTCTATAGAATATCCACTGAAGTACATAAAGAAGATAGTGGGCTTAAAATCTCTGCGGGTTTATTTCAATGCATTTTCTGCAAATTTATATCACAATATCATATCCAAATAAAAAATTGACAAACTTTCAACAGTAACAATATCATTAAAACAAAAGACAAAAAAGAGCTTAAAGCCTTCATTTTTTTCTTTCTTATAGGATAATTTATATTCGTAAAAAGATGGAAAAAAATTAGAAACTGTTCCAAGTAATATACGAATATTTGACATTATTTCCTTTAAAAATTGCTAAAGATGTAATATTTCTAAATTTTACTCATAATATGTCTAATTTATGTGGTATATAAAAATTACAACAAAATAAAACAGATAATTTTCGTACAATGAAAATCTACCCTTAAATTACTATTTCAGATAGTAAAATTTCGATAACAAATTGTTATTACATGTTGAACAAATGTACAAGTTTTTAACGAAAAATTATAAAAATATAAACAAAATATTTATTGTATATTTTAGTAAACGAATTGCCAAATATAGGTTTGTAGATCTTATGTAACTAATGCTATCTAACTAAAAATCGTTATTGATATAAATAAATCAACTGAAATTCTATTCGCGTTCGAGTTGATGTATCGGGAAGCATTTATAATCTGTGACGTACAGCATCAAGACTAATACAATTATGATCTTAGTACATTAGACTTGATCTGGCACGTACTATTTTGACCTTGGTCTTAAACCAGCCTCTGATTTATTGATTTTGACGTTACCTCAATTCCTTGACAGTCAGATTTATCCGATCTATACATATTTCTTAATAATTACATTATTACTTTTTATATCCCCGTTCATATCGAATATTTAATTCTTTTATCTGCTGAAAATTAAAAAAGGAATATGCCATTTTGATGCTCAGCATTTTAATAATATTAGTTAAGTCTCTTAAATATTTAGATGATGATTTCTTACTTGTCAGCATATTAAATTTTGAAGAAATAATATCACACTATCTTGTTTTCTAGAATAAGAGATACCAAATTTTTTTTGTTCTTAAAGGTTTAAATTTAATGGATAAAATCACAAAGAAATTTATAAAAAAAGTTTTATTTTATGGCGACAAAATTGTACCAATGTTATTGTACCAACGCATAGTAAATTTGAGCTAAATAAAATTGTACCTTATGAAAGGTTTTTATAATTCCCAATGTTGTATAGGTATTTTGGCCTTCGACTTGGATTCAGTGACCCCAAAAATGTTCTAGGGCAAATATTTAATTATATTATTTATTTAGATTCTTCAATATTCTTTGCACTCTCCTCTATTTTCTAAGTCATTTCATCCCATCAAGTTGAATATTTGCGAACATGAAAATTCAGGATTCGGGTCTAAAAACCGACAAATCGAGAAACCAACACGTAAAAAACCGACACAAAAAATGACTTTCCGCTTGTCGCGTCCCATTTTTTTTAACCGATCGGCTTTTTTATTTGTCAGTTTTTCGACCTGCACCCAAAATTGATAGTTACAACTATTTTCTATAATTTGAAATTGAACATCAGTTCATATTACGTTTATATAAAATTTTTATAATTTTATTTTTATAATAGTAGTTATAATATTTCAGAAATATTTCAAAATAATTTGTATCAGAGACAAATATAAGATATTTGGAAGCGGGAATAGAACGGTCTCAGGTTCAAGTCCCAATGCATACACTCTCCCGAGTTTGGTTCTCAGATTTTTTTTTTGTAATTTAAAGAAAAATCATAAAAATGTCCATCATTCACCAAAGTAAGAACATTTTTTCAATAAATTTGTAGACAAATTTCATTCATTGAATTTAGTATAAATATAAAAAATATCAGTTAATCATCCTTGTAAGACAAAACATTCATGTCATATTGTTATTTGATTAATAATTTTGTAGTTATTTCCATAAATCTTTTAATTGTTGGGCATTTCCCGCAATTAGGGCGACAAGTGTATGCGAATATTGCTCATTTTGTCTAGAAAATGTTTAATACTGTTGCATTACATGAGCGTGTTAAACTGTTAATATGCTTTGGTAAGTAATTATTTGCTCAACAAACATTTGGAATGTTTTCAAAAACGTTTGGGTGAAAGCACGTGTGATAATGTAATTCCACATTACACAAAATTACATTAAGTCAACAAATTACGAAATAATATACTCACAATAAAATACATAAAGGAATATTTAGTTTTATTTTAGCAACAAGACATTGATTTTTCGTGTTAATCTCTTCTCTTTAATTTAATAATAAAAGCGAAACGTATTGAAAAGTGACAAGAAATGTAATAGCTGTCACTAATTTTACCAGATTATCAATTATATCATTTTCTGCATTCTTCAGAGATTTTCGAGGATGAACATGATTCGTGAATTTTAATAAACGGTAGAAATCTTTCAGGTATTTATAGAAATGGACAGAAATGTAACATTTCGATCAATTAATATTATTACGTTATTAGGTCGAACGTAACTCCGCGGAACTATATTTTCCGTGAACAAAAATAAAAATGTCGAATTCAATGTAACGGAAGCTAATAAAAAAAATACAGTAACGACCTTTTCACGGTCGTTGATGGCTAAATGCGCTTATGTGTTTTATAATTAAAAGTCGCTTTTTCCGTTGGAAATAAATTTAGTAAAAAAGAAAATTGTAGGAGACAGTATGAAATAAGGTTTTAAAAAGGTACGTCGTTGTTTTTGACTGCTTAGAACACTTCCTCAGTGGCAATACATTTCTTTTTCGCATTCGTTGCAGTTTTTATGACCATATGTACGTATGTATTGTGCCCCGGCATTTATATATACTGCGCATATACATCATACGGACGTGAAACTGGAGTAATTTATGAGTTTTTATGCTACACACGAAATATTAACCCCGCAACACTTCATCCACGGAATAAAAATGGCAGCCAATACGAGGGAATAAGGAAGTCACATACTCGAATTCCGGCGTGGGCAACAAATTTAATTAAAAACTGCTCGAATTAAAAGCGATCGATTTTATCCAATTCTATAATTTAATTGTTTTAACGTTCCAAAGTATTATTTCATGAATTTTCAAAGGTAGCCACTGACGAAAATTACTCATTTTTTGCAATGATTGAAAATGATTAAATATTTGATATAAAATAATAATGATTCTATGCGAAGTTACATACTATTGTGAAAAGTGACATTTGGTTATTTTTATGAGTGATTGCTTCTCATTGCTTACATATGTACGAAGTTGCTATATAAATGTACAAATAATTTTCCGTAGATTTCATTTATTGGAAATACATTATATAGGTATACAAAAAGCAGATCTTGCATCTTGTTGGTCATTTCCGAAATAATTTTATGCGCAGAATCCGAATCCGCAGAATAAAAAGCCTTCTGCTACGTAAGAATTTTGAGATTTGTAGGTTATGTACATGAAAGAATCATTTTTGTTTGATACTTTCGAGGTTATGGACAGAATGCGACAAATTTTTTAGGTTTTTTTTTACTATTTGCACCATTTAGTACTGTTCTCAGAGAAAAATGAGCTATTAGTCGATTACCTCAGATGGTTTCTCTTAAACTTACGGATATTTTAAATTATGATATTTATCTCAAACACATTTTTACTTAATAATTCTTTTTGGAAACGTACTTAGGAATTTCTGGGTTCGCCAAGTACGAAATTGGTGAATTTCTACAATGGTCTATTGAAAAAAAGAGGGGGGGGGGGGGAGTGAATCTCGTAAGGTAATGGGGATAAATGTTCTTATTTTAGATGGCCGTAGCTTTGTGAGAAAAATATATTAGATAGTCGACTAACAGCTCATTTTGAAGGGTGAGAGCAGTACTAAATAGTGCAACTAGTACAAAAAAGGCCACAATAATTTGATGCATTCTGTACATAACTGCGAAAGTAGAAAAAAAAATACATTTTTCGAGTACATAACCTTAAATATCATAAAATTCTGATATCAAGGGCTGATTGTAACCATGGATTAGGATTCTACGCACAAAATTTCATCAAAAATAAGTCACAGGTTCTCAACAACAAAATCTTGTTAATCTGTGTTATCTGATATAAATATAGCAACTTATTGTAAATATACCGTGCATAAATTTGGGTTGGTAATTTGTGACCGAAAAATTAATTAATATTCTACATATTTATTAGATATTTAATAAACGAAAATTGTGCATTTTCTTGATTGAAAATTTTACTACAAAAATATATATTTTGAAGTTAGAAAGTAGGTACATAAATTTTGTTTGACGAAATCGTGTTCTCTTACATTTTTCTAGGCAATTCCGGAATTAGTTATACGCTTTCGATCGTCATGATTAAGAAAAATGATATTAACTTAAATCGTATTAGAAGATGAATTTCCTGAAGTATTATTTGAAATATCTTGATTATTATATTGTGGAAATATTATTAATACATAATTCAAAATAATTTCAATTACATTTTTTAGCTGTTATTTTTTTAAATCGCGAATTTTTAAAATAGTTTTCCTAAAATATGCAGTTTCCACCCGGAACCAACAACGCACAATATACGAAAATGAAAAATATCGCGTTAAAAATGTATCATTTTAAAAATTATACCTGAAACTTTTCAAAATTTCAAAACGGCTACTTGTAAATGGCGTTCGAACAGATTGTATATTATTTGATTGTTGCCCAACCGATAAGAAGTTCCTAAATTGGCAATTAATTATAGTAATTGTAATATCGTTTGTGGCAATGTCCATACTGTTGAAGGCTAAAAACGTTCAATAATCGAAGAGGACCAAAATAATTCACCATTTTTAAACAGATTAGTGACAATTTTGAAGAAAACACGTTAATATTTTAGAAATGTTATCCACAACATTAGATTCGTCATTTTGAATTTCAAAATTATGGCCTTATATTTATAATCAGCGACCCCACAAATATAAATGTGGAGTTTTAGAGCATTTGCCGATTTAGAAACTTCTATAGGTTTGATATCAAAGAATAATAGAGACAATCGGCTCTTTCAGCAATTTTCAAGTCGCCATTTTGAAGCTGAAATATTTTGATCGCGATATTTTGCGTTTCCGAATGTAAATGACAGATTTTAGATAAAACTATTTTAAACATTCGGGATATTTTCGAATAAAACCAGGTAACGATTTTTGGGCCAATTCTTTTAGCAGAATCTTAAAGAGCAGAATTATTCAAAATGTCTATAAATGAACAAATATTACGTGCATATTATGCCGTTAAAATATACAATTTTGCCAACACACATACTGTATTACCTAATATTTTTTACTTTAGTATCAGTAAACTAATTGGATAAAACGACAATATCCTGAAATTTCAGTGATGAATACATCAAAATTACCCGTTAAAAGCACTAGGAAGGAAAGCGATATAATCATAGTTTAAAATTAAAGTTTTTGGCATCCAGTGAGCTAAAAGTTGGTGAAATTATGATTCCCAATTCTATTGCATTTAATGAAAATGATGAAAAATATCTATTTAAACAACCTTACCATACTGCGTAAATAAACTGACGAAATAATTGACATGTGGGCAAAAGTTTAAGACACAATAACAATAGCAGTAATGATGATGATGATTATAATCATATTAAAACTGATGAACGTACTAATCTCAAATATAAAAATCTTATAATCTCTAATAATATTTGTGCTTTAAAAAGTGGAACACAAAAACTTTAAAATTATGAATCATTATTAATGCATGGCCACTAGATAACAAGTATGCTTTCAACTTTTAGGATTTCTTAAAAAAAAACATGCAGATAATATTACCGAAACTATGGGGTAAAAACTGGTTAGAAAATGATTATTCGAAATATGCTGAGTAATTTTATTTTGAAACTAAAACGATGTTCGCAATTTAGTAGAAAAGGTATTTGAATACTCCGAAATTATTATATTTATTAGTATTGAAAACTGCTCACCTTAATTACTGACAAACCGGCAAGCATACAAGATTATTAGCCAAAAACTGGCCATTATTTTCAATGCTTATAGTTAATATAGTAAGATTACTTAACAATTTCATTTAGTAAAGTAAAAATTGGCTCATCGATTACGAAAATAAAAAACTGTAAAAGTTAATGGCATTCACTTGAAATTTGCTACTCGGAATTTGTTAGAAGTCATTGAATTTAATTTGAATGCATTTGAGAGACTTAATTAAATTAACTTTTTTTATTATGGTTAAATTTAAAAATCATGATAAAATGTAAACAATATTGTAGAGTCCATTTGTAAAAATACTTTTTTAGATAGGACATTAAAATTTGCAATTTTCAGAGAAGATTTTGGTGGATATTTATTCACATATTTTCATTAATAATATATTTTATATATAATCGAATATCATGAATATCGAGTAATTTAAAAAATAGCCATGAAGAATGTGGTTAAATAGACATTACTAGAATTAGATATTGATCTGTGATTAGTGTTAGAATACAAGAACTTAACAATTATCAACAGAAAGTATTTCTCTGAAAGAAAATAGTAATATTTGTTTTGCGTGCTATAAGTAATACCTTGTTAGGTACTTATATTAACTGTTGTTAGAGTTAAACCTTACTTATCCGAGTAGTTGCAGCTGGAAACTGAATCGTTATACAAATACTTCTTAGTAGTTCCGTTTTCTTGGAGGTGCCGCTAGCCTGTTACTATATATTGTTTCAACTTACTAATCTTGAGGATGAAGCACCAGCATAATTAACGATTATACGAACTTATCTAACTAAAGTTCTAGCCTAATTATACCATGCTTCATTCGAAAAGATTTCTTTTTGCCACCCACAACAATTAGATTACCGCCGTGACAAAAAAAAATAATTGTTTTAATCTATAGAAACTTACTGATTCATAGAATTTGTGCAGACTGTTTCTGGCATAATATTCTGATGAAAGTTATGAAAGCAGAATTCTGTCAACTTCTGGGGCTGATATATTATCAAAAAATGCCATAAACAAACTACAAAACATGAATTGTCATACATTGATTCTTCAACAATTCTTTCTTTCTGATTTCTGATCGAAGTGAAATCAAATCTGAATAGTTTCTTTGAACATTCTCTGTCTATAAGTTAAAATGCTACTGTTGCTTTTAAATAGTAATGTTGCTAGAGGAATAGAATTACTTCTCATAATGTAAAAATGGACTACCATGATGCACAGAGTAGTTATTTTAATTTTTAAGACTTAACTGTAACCGGAAGAATATAATTTCTTCACATTATTTTTATATCTTGTAGAACTAAGTGTTTTAAAAATGATTTGACTATCTTGTACTAATTTTCTTTTTAATCTTAAAAAGATTTGTCTAATGGTCTTTTATTAACCATATTTTCGAATTTAACCATCGTTTCTGTTCATAATATCATGCAATTGATGCAGTTTTCAATTCATAAAAGCGGAAAGATGAAAAAGTTAGCCAGTATTTCCTTCAAGACGAGGATACAAATAATGCCAGTAATAAAATATCACTTAAGCCATTTCATAATCCCGTAATCGCGAGTATAGTGGAAACCGCGGGCGCAAATCTCGTTCAGACGAAACTTTCTATGCATATATTATCCCAGTCGTCTATCTTTCTTAATTTTTGTAAATTCAGGAGATAAATTACAAAGAAAGAGTAAGACACGAGCAAAAAGAAATATCACTTTTTGATGAAAAAAGTATAATAAAAAAGTATAATATGCATACAAAACATTTCTGTACAATTCGAGTATTCTACAACCTGTAGCAAAACAGGGAAGGTTCGATTTCTTGATATTGTTAATCATTATTTTAACTAATAATGAGAAAAACACTCTTAATATCTATATTTAACTAATAATTTGAAAGGTAATTAAAAAGAACGTCTGGGTAAATTACTATACACTAAACAAGTATACCAAATAAAGTTTTTGAATAATTAAATGTATTTGAACTGAAATTGGTAGTTCCTTTGGAAAATCTCGGCAGTACTTAGTCGTAGCGACTTTGTAGAAGTACATGCATTACGTAAATCTTCCGTAACGACTAAGGTAAACGAACCAATTAGCGACTTGTCCGTTTGCTGTGTATTTACTTCAAGTAACTAGATGGTGGAGGCCACCAATACTAATAGACACTGTTCCTGATCGGAACATTTACTTTGTTATATTTGACTAATGGATATTATTGTTGATTACCAAGCATCGGTATTCATTAACAACAACGTCAAATGTGTATTTGTCCAGAAACCCTTAACTGTAGCTTTGAAATTAAATTCTGATTTCTTGCTTGGATGTATAAAAATGATTATAAATTGTGTCTACTTGTTCCATTTCTTGACGTTATTTCTCTTGTAAAATGAAAACTGTTTAGCTTAGTGCATGTCAGAATATGGAGAAGAACTTTAAAATGAAAATTTTACTATTCTAGACCGTAATTTGAATAAAGAATACCTTGATACTAAAATTGGGATGGAATAACTGCAAAATTTAAGTCTGAATTTTTAAATATTAGCGCTAATAATAAACATTACTAATTTGTATTAATTTTTATTTAAAATAAAGGTAAGTTTTGATTATAATATAAAAGTATCATCAAACTACTCTTCATAATCGAAAAATACGTATCACAACATGAATTTCAAAAACTTAAAATATTCGATCGGAAATCGAAAACAAATTTTCAAACTATAGATTGCCGATTTCGAATCGATTTTCCACTAACAACAATCCAACAAAATTGATGAAAATAAAATTTTTATAAGAAAGAAATAAAAACAAGAAATAACAGTTAAAATTTCTGAATACGAAATATTGAATCAAAATATGAATAGTGAATACATTCTAGTAATATAAAGATAAATATTGCGAAATTTAAAATGGCGAATCCAATATGACTGAAATTTTTTAAAAAGTAACAAATTTTGTTAAGAAATTATTATTAAAAATGAACTCCATGAAACTTCAATTTCGGGGAGTATGGTATTTTTGTAATTTTTATTATTATTAAGTATTTGATACATATAAAACAATTTACAGAATGAGAAAATCTGAAATACATATATTTCTAAAATATATAAAATTTGTTAGATTATACACAGTAAACATCTACCATATCCAATCTATTTTTTTTTTAGTGAATAAAAAAAAATTTATTTTCAGGAAATGTAAAACCTATCAATGGTTATCATGATTTCTGAAATTGAAACAAATTTGGCCTAATTAAATACAATAAGTGTTCAAGTAGTAGGGAAATATAATATTACATTTTTAGAAATTGGAAACTATGTTTTCAAATTTTGAAAACCGACGGTAGTTACATAAACGAGGCATGAAAATTTGAATAAAGGAAGCAAATATAAACAGCTAAAAAGAGAAAAAAAGCTAGTGAGGAAAGAAAAAAAAAGGATGAAAGAGAAAAGGAATTGAAAAACTGAAAAAGCATAAAACATGATGAAAAAAGCAAAGCAACAAAAATACTTAACAAAAATAAAATAAATGTAACGAAAGAAAAATCAACAATATCGAGGGATGCACAGGTGTGCTGGATCGCGCTAATTTAAAAAAGAAAACTGGTGGTTGATGAACATTTTCGATATTGGAATATTTAACAATAATGGAAACAATAGTTGAAACGACTGGTTTATTATTATGTTAGGAATAAGTGGACAAAAGTGCGATTTTTGGAATGTTCAACAATAGTTTTGTTTTATTAAATAATTTTAGTCTTATGTAAAATGAACATACGAGTGCCAGGAAATAATATTAAATACTGGCCGATGATCGTTTGACAAATGTTGTCAGTCGAATTACTATGGTGTTTAAAAAAACCGTGTTAAAAGATTGAATGTCTGACGCCGACGGTATATTACTACTTATAGTAAATAGCAATTATTGTCCTATTAATCCTTTCAGGACCAAATGTACAAAAAGTTTGAAAGTATTTTTTTAATATTACAGGGGGAAAATGTTAGAATGGTCTTTCGAATGTTGTATAACAAAAATTCTACATATCTAAAATAGACTGCGCGCATTTATTTACCAAAAAAAAATGATTTTTCTTAGTATTTCTTTTCAATTATCGTTATTTGTTATCATTTCCATTAGAATATCGCAAATAAGTTTAAATAACGTGTAAAAAATGCTTGGCTAGGAGAGAGAACTACTGTAGAACCTTCCTTCCACTAGTGCCACTTAGGACAAGAGTCATTTTTTTTTAATCGCACTAGTGAAGAACGAAAGGACGCAATTCTCTCCCCTCTAAAGACGAAGAGCATACGTACTGCGGCAGAGTAATGATAAGGGCGGGAAGCTGAGATTATACTAGTGGAAATGAATCATTTTCACTATTGCGGGAGGGGCACTAATGTGAGGTTCTACTGTACTAAAAAAGAATTGAACTTCAAAATATCAGTTAAAAAATGGCTACCAAAGTTGACTTTTTTTCAAAATCATAGTCGAGTGTACTCAACAGGCTGACCAGAAAGAATTCTCTTGAAACTTGGTTCGTGGAAATGTTTGGGGTCGCTGCGGCTGAATTTGAAGTTAGTATTCAAGAATTAAAAATGGAAAATACGTTATCGTGAATGAATTTGCTTAAATCGAGATCAATCAGTGCAAACTTGGTATTCGGGGAATTTATTTTGTAGTCCAAATTTCGAGCGGCCATTTTGAAATTCTGACACTATCTGTCGCGGATATGAACCCAACATTATTTTTCTCAAATTCAAACTGGCGGATTTAATATGACTGAAAAAACATTTTCAAATTGTTTCAATTTGGATAAAATTTGTTAATCGGGGGTGTTTTTATTACTGATTACGAATCCGATGGTTTGCAAAAGTAAAAATAGCTGACCTAAATGGTTTTATTAGCGAAATATCCAGAACCTCTTCCGTGCAGGCTTCTTACTCGCATTAATGGACCTTGTTTTCTGTGTAAAAGCAATGTTTTTTTGTTGTTGTTATTGTATTGTTTTTTGTTATGATATGTTTTTTTTTTAAATTTATATATAAAATGCACTGAAACAATTTTATTTAGTTGTCAAACACATAGAAATTTTGAACAAAAAGAACTTTCTAATCTCATTACATTTAGTGCTGCAATTTTTAAATCTCCTTCTAGCTTATTTGTCAAGGCAGTGAAGAAATCGTTTGCATGTAAATGACGTTGTCATCGACAATTTTGGTGGGATAATATTTTTCTTAGTACTGTAAAGAAAATAAATATAAGATTATATGTACATAAAATCTAGAAGTCATTTTATGAAACGAATTTAAGTAAAAAAAAACAGTGTTTTTCCATTTCTTTCTGTTAATAATCATATAAATGGCATCAAGTGAAATAATTCTTATTTTTAACAGTTATTTATGTTGTATATAAAAAATGGAAAAAGATTTTGCTGTATATTTTATAATCTGCGAGCAGTTGATAATATGTTCCTCGAGTCATCCAAAGTAAATTCTTTTTAGATATTTTGTAGGTCAAGGTAACTTAAAATTTCGAAAGTTCGATGCACTAGTTGAACACGTTTTTATAGTTTCAGTAGTTCCCATTATATAAACTTCAGGGAATTTCGCTGTAAATATGGAATATTATGTAATAACTAAATCTCAGTAATTTTCGAGTAAGTACTGACTTTTTGAACCAAAAAACATTAAAAAATCGGTTATGCTTTTATTATGGCTTTAATTTATAATTACCATAAGACGGCATATAAAAGACTCATAATTATTAATTTGTTAAATTCCAACATACGAATATATTATCTCACGATATTATAATGTGTTAATAATATTAGAGGATGATAAAAAATTGATAAGTGCTGACTTTCATTTTCCTACTTGGATCGATAATTTCAATTGCATTTCAACTGAAATCCAATATTTTAGTCGAAAAAGGAAATTGAACTAAATCGTTGCTTTTAATAATCGAATAGCCCTAGAAATCGGATATCACCATTCATGGTTTATCAAACGTATAAAGTGCTTCAGGATTATTTCACCCGGTATCCCGTTCCGCATTGAATCGGTCATCATTCCTGCTGGATTGAATAATATTTTCTCATAAATTCCATATTAGGAAGATTTAAAATCGCCTTAAATTCCTTCAATAGCTTAAGTAAAAATAAATGGAAAAGTTGATCCCCGCTAAAATACGTTCACTTAGACGGAATCTTATTTCTCTGGAAGAAGAACGATTAACCGCAGAGAAATCTTATTTGTCGCGAACAAGATCTCTCGAGACTTACGAGACCTGTAAGCCTCCGAAAACTTTCCTCCGCGTTACGGCTCTGGGGACGTGTACGATAAAAAAAAAACATTGTCTCGGTTCTTGTTACGTCAGATCCCCCTCTTCTGGGGCTTAATTAATCAAGCGTAGCATGAGACAGAGGTTCGACGAGTGGCCGGAGGCTAACGTGGAATGCCTCGTCGAATTCTCATACGCGTTAAGCGGGAAGGATCGATGGCGGTCGCCATTTTGGAAGCAGTCCGTAACGCCACTTAATAGATTATCCGTACGGTCGTCGCGGCGGCGATTGCACGCGAACCCTACTTCCGGTTAGACTTGGCAGCGCTCTCGGTACTACGCGCCTGTTGCACACCAGGATAACTCGGTTCTCCACACCCACCCCCGACAAACCCCCAAACCCCCTCCCCCCTCCAGCAACCACCGCCCCCGATGCCGCCGCCAACGACCGCCGCCGCGAGTTCTGCCCCCGGTTCCTGCCGACGTTCCTCCGGCTTGGATTACGAACCCTCGAGTCTACGCGAAATGCCTACAATTTATTATTCTTAATCTTTATTTGGCTCCTTCTACGGTACTCTCTTCCTTTTTCCTTTCTCACCCTTGGCATTACAAAGCGATAAAATGTTTATTATCATTTATTATCATTGTTTACCTCAATTACCATGATCGCTTCGTTTGTTATCCTACAACAGTTTAATGTAATTCAATTCAAGATAAAATTAATGAATGTCTGTATTTTTCAGCAATGAAAATGAGTACACTGAAATAAATTGTATAGCAAAGGAGGATGCCCACGGGTATATGGGTGATTCTCCATAAACAGGGCATTTTCAAGAATGAAAATTTTTTTTTTTAAGTTACTGTAAATTCGTTTTTTTAATGGATTCTTGCTTATTAGCATCAAGTTAAGTTATTGTTAAAGTAGTCACGCTACAAAATTATTTTAAAGGAAAGGGGAAGACTTTTACTATGACGCATTTTCATACGGCTATATAAACCAACAATTGCTTATTAAAAACTTGAAAAAAATAACTCTAAAGAGTCAAAAACATAATGTACATATCTGATTTAGTGCATTTTTGTGAATAAATGAAAATTATTTATTAAGTAATAATTAAAAAATTAAGAAAAACGCATGAATTTTTGAAGAAGTTTTAGACAAAAAAAATTTATTAAAGTTAATGTGTCGTTGGTTAATAACTACAATGATAATATTATATTCATCATTTTAATAAATAATATTATTTCATAATAAACTTGATTCATAACGTTGTAACAAATATAAAGTTTAATTTTGTGGTTTTTTAAATTATATTTAAATAAATGTCTAAGAGGAAGAGAAATATAAATGTTATTTATGATTTTAAAAATATTTTCTGCTACGGGTTACACTTTGTTCTTGTTTCGTACCTGATACGCCAAATGTTTGGTAACGACAATGAATGTGACGACAATGAAAATTTGTAAAAAAATCCAATTTTACATATTTTAAACAATAATAAATTAAAAAACAAATTGCCAGTAACGTTTATTCCTTTAATCTTTAAGTTTTCATCGTTTTTTAATTGCTGTTTGTATCAAAATACCAAAATTAGGACGGGTGACGACAATTAATTTAATAAAAATACGTGGTATTTTTATACAGTTTTTACTTGTTCATGAGGTAAATATGTTCTCTTTTCAATTTTCAATGGAGGATTAGTAAACTGTAGTGTTTTTTCTTTGATTTTCTCATAAATTTTAGTAAAAAAGTTAATTATTTCCAGTTCATTTATACCAGTTTACGCATTGTCGTTACCTCATAGAAATTTCTTAAGACATTAATATTTCAATAATTATAAGTATATATATTGATTTAATTAAATAGTACACAGAGAGAAATTGTACAGTTTGAGCTGTACTATAGAAATATTATTTGAATAAATTAAAATAATTCGGTTTCTTAATAGCGCTAATATTTTAAAGTTTTGAACTTAGAGGTTTGGACATATCAAAAATGCTCCTTTTAGTCTTTAAATGTCATTTTACACCAGTTTTTTGTAACAAAAGTATTATTTTTTTCAAATTAACATGGGCTAGGGATATTTATTTAACATTTCTATCGAAATTTAATAATTTATTTTCAAAGTTTTTGTAAGATATAACGTAAAGACACGAAAATGCCATGTTTCCGGAGAATCACCCATATATGATTTTGTACCCCGAGGTGTAACCTCCGAAACTACCTATTTCGGATAGAGTATGATGAGATGTAACACCTCATTCCAAATTCGATTTTTTTATGACTTGGGAACGTTGAAAAAATCGTTGTTGAAATCGCGGATTTGAATTAATGTAAGTAGTAACAGCGGATATGTTACAATCAAACGATGATGTGGACTGTTACTACTTAGATCACTGCATTTTCCTATGTAAAACTCGACTTCAATAATGGTTTTTTAAAATTTCCCACCTGATAAAATAATCATATTTTATATGAGGAGGTACATTTCATCATATTCTATCCGAATTGGCCATTTTTGGAGGTTACATTTTGAGGGACAAAACCACCTACACGGGCATTCTCTTCTCCGAGTATAACTGGTGTATTTAATACATGCTGGTTTTAAGGTTAATATATTGGCTACAAGTTTTAAACTTTATTAAAATTCCCATTACTCTGAAAAAATTTAACTTTTTGGTGAACATTGACAAATATCAATTCCGCTATATTTTCTTCATGTTGAAATAGATGGAGCTAATAGAATTTTCTTGCACGTCGCGTTTTCGAGAAAAGTGAGGTTAAATGTGTTAAAATACGCGGTCAAAATTACCCATATTTCCATTTATTTTATGACAAAAGAAAATGTACTTTTTACTCGCAGTATTTATTGGTGCCATAAACGCTGCCATTAAGTAGTTACAGCCCGGGATACAGTTTGGGAAAAATATTTAATACCGTTTCCAAGAAATTAATTTTCATTAATAATTGTATTGTTGAAAGCATTACTGTCTTAGAAAAAAATTGAAACCTACAAAAATAATTAGTTAAAAAACATTATTAATACTTCAAATTTTCTTCTTTTCGCCAGTTGAGAATTTTTTAAAAATGAAGATTAAGGGACAACTTTATCGTACGATTTTTGCAAATTTCTGAAGCTATCGTTAAACATCACCATTGATTAAAAAAAAAAAATTACTTCACAAGTTCTGAATAAGTTTAATGATCGGGTAAAAAAGATGGAACAATTAGATGGGTGAGAATCTTTTTCCGTAAAAAATTAAGCCATTCGTTAAAATCAATTCATTTTCAAACATTTTTAAACTAGTGATAAGAGAAACTTTGATTCAATAACAAAAGTTGGTGAACCAATTGTTTTCGCTAGTCACAATTGTTTTGCAAGAACAATAATACTTTCTCAATTCAACAGTGTCATTAATAATGAAACTTAAATACTTGCAAATGTTATTAAGTATTTTTCCCAAACATATAATATCCCGGGGTCTAACTATCTTAAATCCATAGTAAAGTTCAATCCAAAAATATGCGAAATATAGTAAAAATCAGTGTTATGATCCCTTAAAAACTATAAAAATACGCATTACAATTAATATGAAAAAAAATAATTCGTTCCCAAGAAGAGAAACTGGAAAAAACTGTCCACAAAAATTGTATTATCTGATTAATCACTCGGTTTCTACTTGCAATTTATAATCTCTGTATTAACAAAACTTCATCTATTTGCTATTTTTAGAAACTTCCCTTGTTTAGTACATTATGATATTTCGTATCTTGCACACTATAAAGGTTGCCTTGCACATTTATGTTTTTCTGCCGTGGGTAATCTTCTTTGTACTAGCATAGTTTGTTATATTACAATTTTATTTATAAGTAATTAATATTTGTTAGTCCATATTTTTTTTGCGAATTAAGGGGACAATTCAGACACAGAATCAGCCATATGACATATTTTTAACAGTCGTTAAAAAAAATACCAATAAATTATTTCGTTAGAAACTTTTGATGACTGACTTTGTGTCTGAACCCTCCCCTTACGGAGCAAAGTGAAGGTGACATTGACAATTTTGTATGCACGATGCTTAAGTTTTTTTTTTCAGTTTACACAATATACTAAAAAAAGGACGTTGCTTCCTACTTAGCTACACCAAAAATAGCATGTAATGCTACATTTTTAATACTGATCATATTTTAGTAGCTTATTAAATGCTACTTGACGTTTTGCGCATATTATACTACTTCAATTGGTACCTTATTTCGAAATTCAAAACGGCGGATTCAATTAAGTCAAATTATTTTTCAAAATGTATTCGATTCATTTCAAACTGGTTGCGCAGAAAATCTATAAGCTTTTGATTACAAATCTCGGATACAATTTTCAAAATATACATATTGCGGATTTTCATGAAATTTTGTATTTTTGGTTTATGAATTAACTCCTTCAAATGCGACAAAGATGGCGAATTCAAAATTGTATGTCAAATTTAAAAAATATTGTGTATTACTGACTGGAAGTGGTTATTCGGATATTTTTGGTGCCAAGGAAAAAATATATATGTAATAAATTGTTTATTTTAAAAAAAATTCTGATGTCAGATTTAAAATTGTAAAACATTTTTCGAAAATGTTTGGGACCATGAAATACCGACAGTTTTAATACAAAATTACGTATTCGATATTGGTCAATTTTCAGTAGTTCCATTTCTCAATTATTTTTTTTGCGTTTGCTGTTTTTCCCCCTTATTTTTCCTTCTTTCCATAATTTTAGATACTTTTTTGAGATCTTTTCGCTTATTTTTTATATTTTGGTCCGCCATCTTAGAACCCCCATTTTGAATTTTTAAATATCTGCAGTCGTAACCGGCGACCGCGAAAACCACAGAGTAATAAATTTCAACTTTTTTCCACCTAAAGAAAAATATGTGAACTGGAGAACTATACTACGGATGCAATACTGAATTTATTGCAAATTTGACGAAACTTCATCCTCGTTAATGACATTTTTTCACAATTGAAACTTGCACGATGTATTTTAATCAATTAAAGGTAATTCTTATATTTAATTTGAGCTGTTGTAGATCTCAAAATATTATGTAGTTTTCGAGTCATGAAAGAAAAAGCTTGGACGAGCAAATTTGGAGCGTTAACCCTGTCTGGTAATTTTTGTACCCGGATACTCCGTTATAAATATTCTAGTAGTCGTGATGTTCAATATTGCACATTTTTTTGGAAATCGCGAACGGTGGAGAAAAGAAAAGAGAAATAAAAACTTCAAGAAAAGAAAAAAAGTAAGAAGGAAAAAATAATATAAAAAAGAAGAGCAAGGAATTTAGAAAATACAAGAATAAAAAATAACAGACAATAAAACTTTACAAAAATGAATTAACGCGACGAAAGAAAAAATCAACAATATTAAGGGATATATAGCCGGAACACGTTAATTTACTAATTATATAATACTAATTATATAATAATTCATGTCTTATATATTTTTATTTCTTTAATACGATTTTCTAGAATTATGAATGTTTACAATCTACTAAATGCTTTTACGCGCCACATCAACGTCGTAAAAATTTGTTTAAACTTAAGTTTAGTTAAATCCAAATGATATTTTGATCTTGTATTATCTGGTAATGGTGGCGATAATATTATTATCTTAGGAATCAGGAGAAACTATGATTATCAAAATGTTCATCTTATGTTTCGTTGTTGTATTTTCTTTTAATGATAAATTAGTCAAGTTAGGAAACTTTACGAATTTATTTAAGATATTAAGGTATGTAATGGCTATATACTAGCTTTAATTATAGAACTGACATGATATTTAACGTAAAAGATTGAAATTTTATGTAATAACTTTGTTCTAGTAAGCATTAACAAACAAAAAAGGGATTTATCAGCGTCCTTCTTTACCAGTGTTGAAATAATATTTGTATATTCTTCGATTTTAAATAATAATTTTTTAATGTATGTATTATCAGCACATTTTAAACAATAGCATATTACTCTCTGAATTTTACAACCAACAAAAAGATTACATTTAAATAACATTAATAATTATTCATTATTCATAATTAATTAGGAATAAATTCAAAAGTAGGTTGATTAATACATCGATATATATGAAAGTATTTATAATTATCATATCTCTCAGATTAATTACGCCATATCCAATTGCATTCGAAATTGGACATACATTTTGATAGAATGCAATTATCGCACAGAGCTGTTACCATTTTGCAGAACGCATATGTCATTAAAAAAATAGATGACTAAAGAACGTTAAAAATAAATGATTAATTGATAAATTCAAAATATTCAATGCAATTTAAAAACAAACAATCGTTATACTCGATGGTAAATACTGAATTTATGTTTATAAATTAGCAATCAAAATAGTACAATATATTCTCGTTTTGTATTTTCGTTATTGGAAACATTTTATGATATGTGTTTAAAAATTAATATTATTTACTTCTATGACATTTATCATTCTTTAAATAAAGCATTATCAGAATAATTTATGATTGTATAATAATTATTTGAGGTATCCTAGAGAGGCAAGTAATATAAAAAAGTATTTTGAATGCTTAAATAATTCTGAGAATATTCAAGCATTGCATGAAATAGTCAACGTCAAACTTCCGCCATATTGCCTCCAAATTTTACATAAAACGAGTTTATTATGACTTTCAGTTTACGACTTCGTAGGTGGATATTACGATATTATCGACAGGATCGTTCAATTTTACTAAAACCTGTAACGCTTTCCTAAATTTCCAATAGCGTTATAGCTTAATTATTGAGATTAATTCGTAGTTACCGTACATGGCATGAGGCATTTACTTCATAATTAAATTCTAGCGTGAAAAATTTTAATTACATGTTTATTATCAATGCCTGGGGACACTCTCTAGACCTTCAACTGGCAGATTTCAATATTGTCATAGTATATTGGAATTAGTTTGTTGTAAACAAACGATAACTCAAATTTTTTAATAATGTTATAATAATAATGAATAACAATGCAAGATATATATGTAAAATTCTATTCCTAATTAAATCTCAAAGATTCGAATGATTTTTTATTAGAAACAAAAAAAAACGCTTATTGGTAACATTATTTTTAAAATTATAAAAAGTACAATTGGAAGGTATTCCATTCATGCGAATTTCACTGCCGGCTATTATTTATTTCATCAGCGGCTGCATGGGACATTAATTAAAAATAAATTTTCGTCGATAAATGCAAATATTTCGGATAATTGCGGGCGTCAGTTAATAGCGCTTAAAAAATTGATTTACGGACGTAAACTAACTTCATGAAATCGATTGTAAAAGTTATACAATTTTTATTTTAAGCTATTAACGGCTTTACTTTATGAGTTAATTAATAAAGTATATTTAACGGTTTTAAATAGTTCCTATGATGAAACTCAATTTTGGTGTAATTTATTGTACTTGATTAAAAATCCTGGCGGTTTGAAGAAAATATTCAATTTCAAAACTAATTTACTCTTCGGAAGATTATTTCATTTCATCCGCTGTTAAATTATGTAACTACACAAACAACGATGTTCAAATTAGAATAGTAATGGTAAAATCCTTCGAATTTATGGAAACGCTTTCAATATATTCAAATCAGTCTATTAATTTTTCATATCCTTCGTGGTATATTCAATCAGTTATTTTAAATTTTAAAACATCTGGAATGAATGTATAATTCACGACAAAAAATATAAATTGATTTCCTGCATCTACATAAGAATTTAAGATCTAAATTTTCAATCATCATTCATTATGAAAATTCGTTTGTTATAATTACAAATTCTTATTAATGAATGTTGTGAAGAGTCGGTAAGAGGTCCTGTAAAATATTTCAAAATACGTTAAGACATTTGTTGGTATTCTTTTTCAATTTTTATATGAAAAAAGGGAAATTAATTTCAACATAAGTTAAAAAAGTTTGCCGGCTTCTAAAGAAATTTGATGGAAATTTTAATGGATCAAGTATTTGTAATTTTAATCTTTGAGTTTAGTAATATTGCTTCAGTAATAAATGGTGGCACAGAATATAAGTGTCGGTATTTTAAAAACTTCCTAGTAAATAATCGCTTATTCGATTTATTGTTATACTTTTGTTTGCCTTCTGTTAGTTGTTTGTATAATTTTTTTGTAGTGTTTTACCATACTAAATTACTCTGTAGATTTTGCTTTCATAGCATTTTTTTTTGTTAAAAAAAAGATCACATCGTATTTCAGAGAAAATTTACGTTAAATCTGTCAAAATTGCGTTTTCGCAATTTGGAGTGTTTTTGTAGCAAAGGAAAATTTTCTTTTGACAATCAGAATGTAATTTTCGAACTATTCTTTCTTGCTCAAACAATAGGGCTTGCGGAATTTTCTTATCAAGTCGTATTTTCGAGAAAAGCAGGATGAAATGTATCAACCAACTGTCGTCTCCCACGAAAAACTCGAATTAAGTCCAAAAATGTAAATGTTGACATACTGAACTCTACTTTCCTCGAAAATGTGAAATGATTGGACATTCTGGAAGAGCTATTATTTTTAGCTGAAAAAAAATCATTTGCGAAAAAGAATCGAAATATCACATTACCCAGAAATAATTTGAAACCAAGTTAGTTTGTTAGTTTTCAAAACCTCAATAGTAAAAAAACTATATACAATTATTTCCAAAAAAAACATTTATCATTTTGCATTTTTCTAATTTTTTTTTATATTGTTTTTTTACTTTGAAATCATTTCACAATTCTTATTTGAAGTAAAGAAATGATGGCCTCCAGACTGGAACCTTTAAATGTGCATAGTCAAATTTTAAGTAAAAGTGTCCAAAATAGCAGCTAAATACGATAAAATCGACAGGTTGAGGAATTTTTTATTTAAAAATGATAGACTTTCCAAAAAATGTTACAATACAAAAAATTCTTGGAATTTCTCAAAAAATACCTGAAACATTTTCTAATTTTGTTTGAAGGCTTTTTAAATTTTTCAAAATTTTGGGATTTTGAAAACTGAACAAAGTGAAAACCGAAAAAAATCCTGACAAAATTTCACCGATCAATTCTGAAAACTTTGTGTTCGCAACATTTCTTGCGAATGTGTATCATTTAAAAAAAAAAGAAATGCCTGCACCTTTCTCTGATTTTTTCGTGTTTTAGTAATTGAGAATTACACCTTTGTTTTCAAAATGTTAATAGTAAAAGTTTTTAGTAACATATCACGTTGTTTATATTTCTATACGACAATTAAAATATAAATATAGAAAAATTTGCATTTAATTTAATGAAGTATTAGCAGTTTTCCAAATATTAAAAATTCATACAACTTTTTCTTATGCATTTAATATATTGTTTAATATATTAAGTTCCTTTATTTACAATAATTTTACATAAATTGTATACTTTTTATGTACGCAATAAATTTTACTGATAAATAGTGTGTATTGACAGAAATACGACCCTGTCCTTGAAGTCGTAGTCAGAATAATACAATTTACTGAACAATTTTAATCAGCGCATATTAAAAAAAACAAATGATTATTCGATCACTCCACTTTATTAATTATGCAGATTACGAGTGTATTAAGTAGTTCAATAACTTAATTAGCTTAACTTTTTTATCCATAGATTAAACTAAAATTGTCGAAAGTAATTAGCGTTCAATTTTTAAATCATAATCCTCTCGTATCATATAGTTTGAAGAGGAATTATATTTAAGTAAGCATTATCAAATGGATTTTAATTATAACTCGACTTTATTTTAACAGAATGTTGAGTATCTACTCAAGAGGTAATAAATAGCACAATTTTTATAAATTTATATTCCTTACGTAGTAAATTGTAATAATCGTATCAAATATAAATACTATATAAGTATCATTATAGTATAATTTAAATTCCTTATAATATACTCTCTAATTTCTTGGAGTGAAAATTGAGCCACTTTTTTATAAAGAGTGAAATTATCACTATATTGAGAGTGATATTTCACTCTTCTAGGATTGGATTTTTTTCTTTCACTCTTGATGGAGTGAAATGTCACTCTTCCAAATAGTGAAATTTTCATTCCAAGGATTTTAGCTAGTTAGGAAAGAGTATGCACTCTAATTTTGTTTTCATCTTAAATTCAGAAACTCCTTTGCCTAATTCGGAATAAGTTGCACCTTTATTGGAAACAAATTCTATTATCGTAATGGTGGAAATGTTTTAAATTTTTACGAATTTTTTTGATATTTTCTGATTTTTTGAGTGCACAGAAAATGGAAATTTTCAATGAACATGTTCCATTCGGTTGCCGGCCTATTGCCCATTCTCAAATTAGCATCATATATTTTAAGATCTTGAATCAGACATGGTGGATCTTATAGACTTCTTGTCATGAAAAACGAACCCATCATATCAGAATTTTAAGATATCTGATCCGAAAAAACAATCAAAAATAAACTTTTTGGCAATTTTTAGGTTAGGATATATGCAAAATCTGAAGAGTCAAATTGGACCCTGCGAAATTGGTCGAATTCGTTTTCAGCAAACAAAAATCTATAAGATCCCTTACTTCTGATTCAAGTTGTGCCCCAAAAAAATGTTGCGATTCTGCGTTATTTTTACGAGACTTACCTTCTAGTAATTAATTGCACAAGCAAAACAATTTTTTACGAGATATGACATTGATCAGTGGTAATAGATCTTATTGATTTTTGGTGGCAGAAAATTTTTTGGTTACCAATTTGAACCATGACGTCAGATGTTTCACATATCCTAACCGCAAATTCCCAAAAAAGGATATTTTTGGTTATATTTCGGATCAGATATCTTAAAATTTTGACGTGATGGGTCAAATTGGGAAACGGATTTGTCGCCAGCGGTCAAAAATCTATAGGATCCACCACCTCTGATCCAAGTTATCTCCCAAAAAATTATTTGTGTTCCTGTGTAATTATCAGTTTTACAAATATTACAAATTCACAAAACTCCCTCTTGCGTTTAATGTACATTGCTAAATTACTTCATTTACAGCAGAAGCACGTTCTGTGTATTTAAATAAAAATAATTGGTACATTACTCTCTGTCGATGAAATGTGCATTATACTACGATGTGAATTGTTTTTTGAATTACGTAAAATCTTTTAGGTAAATAAGCGTTTGAAAAATCGAATCCCTCTCGTAACGGTTGAAAAGAGATAAAAGGTAAAAACGATAATTGTTCTTTTTAATTTATTTCTACCGTGAAATCTATAGATATAGGAAAATGCGTATGACTTTACGGTCCAAGTGATTTCGATCCGATTCGATTGATAAACTTCCACAAATACGTGCCCCGATTATCCGCGCACAATCATTGTCAGATTTTGTTGAAAGGACGCATGTATATCCCCGGAAAACGAATGGCTTTGAGAAAATATTGCGTTGTTCCGCGTGCAAATATATTTCGATGAATCGTGAGTACCTCGTTGGCAACGTGCATAAATTTGTTCCGATTTTCCTTTGAGGATTTTAATGCATGATTTCGGCCGAATCGACCAATCTTGTTTAAGCTATCGCTAGTATTATGTTAGTATGGGTAAAAGAATTAATCTGACTTTAATAAGAACAGAAAATATTAACCATATGTTGACATTTAATTATTATGAATATTTCTATTTATTATGTTATATTTTTTATTATCATTTACAGATTTTTAATATTTATTGTGAAATATTAATATTTATTTGTTGCATTTCAATGATTACTTTCAATATTTCATCTGTATATTTAAATTATAACTGAAAAATGTAAATGAATTTATTTTTCATAATTCGCTCATAATTTCACAATTTAAATTTCCCGTTTACGAGAGTGCCTTAAATGGTATTTTAATCAACGGTAAAAGCAGATCGAATTTTCTTTTTCAATTCGATTCCAGGAAACTTATAAAAATTAGAAAAAAATGTCCAAATGAAAGTTGTAGATCTCAAAATGCGCATTTCAAATTTTATGCATTTTTTATATAGGTGTGATAGAAACTGAGAAACATGAGAATATTTTTCAGAAATGTATTGTATCAAAAAACCATAAAAGAACCTTTCGTGGTTGTTAATAATTTTGATTAGATCTGTGGTATGCTATTTTGATACGTTAAAATTTAATATCATAACAAAAATTCACGCGAATGCGATTTGCGTGGCGAAAAATGTGAAAAATTCTTCAAAATTATGATTTTTCTTCACTCTCCTCGTTTATTTCGTTAAATATTGAAAAATCCGAAAAATATATTCAATGTAAAATATGTACTCTGAGCAGATCTACAGCTTTTATTATAAATATTTTTCGATATTACCAATTTTTTTTTTGTAAGTAAGCAAGAAAAATTGCGAAAAATCATAATTTTGATTGATTTTTCGTGATTTTTACCACTTAGATTGGATTTTTGTGACAATATTCCTTTTCAGTGCTCTAAAATACGAAGGACAATATGAATGTAATAAAATTGAGAGACTGCTTTTGATAATTGTTATATATTACATCAATAACAATTCATAAAATTCATTGTCATTTTTCGCAGTTTCTATCACACGTGCACATAAATGCACTAAAAATAAAATTTGTATTTTGAGGCAGCTTACAAATTTCACTTTAACAGTTTTCGAATTTTTCAATATTTTTGTACATAACCGAAAAAATGTTAATTTGTCACTATTTTCATCGTGTAAATCGCGGAAAATTTTCACTGTGATATTCGTTTTCAGCGCATTGAATTACTTTAAAACTTATAGGTGTACCACAAATTTCAGAAGCGACATTTTCGTATAAGTTTATCCTTGTTTCAATGTATTGATTTTTTCAAAATAGGAATCAATTATAACGAAAATGGCTGTAAGGTTTTTTTTAATTTTTGCAGAAAGATAGTCTGTAAGAGTCTCTTTTATTGCGAATTTCTTTTTTTGTTAATTTTTAAAAATCCGTTTTGAATTTTACAAATTCAAGATACACGTACATTTATTTTACTTTATGTTTGAATAATATTGTTTAATATATCTATAATATTATAAAGAAGACATTCTTTCAAAACTTGTTCTACTTTTTTAAATCTCTTCCAACTTTTTGGACCAGTTTTTGGTATAAATAAAGCAGAAAAAAAAAATTTGAGAATGCCGTTTATAAAACTCGCCACTGAATCAAAAAATAAATTAAACTCGAGTGCTATGTTAACATTAAAATTTAAGATTTAATTGCAGAAACAAGTATTTCATTTTTAATTTGAGGTTAGGAACATTATTTCATCAAAATGCTGATGTAATGGCGTTTAAAATGAAAAAATGTGTTCTACGATAAAACACGGCGTAAATACGATGACTTGAAAATTACCATACAATTCAAAACTTAAAATAAAAAAATGCTGACACGTGTTCGCCTATTTTATTCCTAGCATTCCCAAAAAGAAGTTTAAAACGATTTAAAAATGTGGAAAGAAGTATTACGTTAATTTATACTTATATTACAGTAAATGAGTATTTTTCTTAATTATAAGTCTTGGTATTCATTATGGAATATTAATTTACTAATATTACAATATAAAGCAAATGTAAAAATTGAGGAAACAATAACTTCAGAAATAGAAGAAATGAGATTTATTCAGTTCGGTAAAGGATTACATTTTTCAATTTTTATTACTTAGGCTAGATTAAACGGATGTTGTTATAAAACTCTTTACTTTAAAAACGTTATTTTGTATATATTGTTCCCTAATGTATTATTGTTATATTAGTTCCAATATAAAATGTTCATTTTCTATTAAATTTTTATTCTGCCGGATTCCTTTAAAGAATTTAATCATTTATTTATTATTTTATTTATTACTTTTGGATTTTTTTATTTTTCGTGATTACCTTTTAAATTGAATTGGTAATTTTCCTTCCATAACTATTATTTCAGGAATATATTACAGATATATTTATGCCTACTTTTAATACAATTATTTTAAGGAGGAATAATGTACTCAAAAATAAATATCAAAATTTTGTCATAAAATGTTATGGAACTTGTTAAAAATGCTGATATTATTTTTTATAAAAATTGAAGGATTTTATTTAACAATAACTATATTTGGCAATTCAAATTTACAAAATGTAATTTCAAACACGTCAGAGACGGAATAAACTTCGTACAAAGTGTAACGTAAGTAAATTACGGATACATTATACCTTTGATGAATTTACGTTTTCGAAATTAAATTGAAATTTGATGCGCTATTTTATACAAAGACATAGTTATTATATACATTTTGAATTTTGACAAGATATTGAGAGAATGGCGTACACAAAAGTTTTGCGTCGCCTCCGTTGCTGTGACTCGAGTAAAAGTTTGTTAAAAAACTAAAAAAGTTTGAATCTGCATTTTGGAAAATCATTTCATGAAAAGAAAAAATTGCATTTACATTTATTAGCGACAGCTGAAATAGTGATGTGCTAACTATGAAAAATGGGTCATAATTTCTAGTAGTATTTCGTCCTTTTTTGACCCATTAAGTTCGTAATACACACATTTTTTAGTTGATTTTTTATTGGCCTGTTTAATTTATGAAATTTAGTCGGCCATATCGAATTTGCCATCTGGAATTTTAAAAATCTATCCTGAAATTCGAAATGCTACCAAAAAAAACGTATTCACATTTTCTTGCTATTTTGAAGCATTTTATCGAATTTTAGTATACCATACTGAATCAGCCATTTTGCATTTTAAAAATTCAACCTCAAATTCCTTATCAGAGACCCTGAAAAATCATGTATCTATGCTTTAGGGATAATTATACCACTAGTGATACAAATTTGATCAATAATGTTCATAATTGATCAAATAAGGTTTATTTTTTCGATATATTGACATTTTGAGGTTAGTTTAATTCGGTGCAAAAACAAAAAAATTTGTAGTCATGTTTATTGATACAAATTACCGAAATATGTTGTTCGAAGTACCCTTAATCTAAAAGTAACAACATGCAGGCATAAGCATAATAACTTGTGAAAAGTACATAACATGTCCGCTTTTGTGGACAACCCTCCCAGTATAAGTAATTTATATGTCACAACATTTTTAAAACACGAGGACGAATACGAAATCATATTCCAATCAAATCAAGATCATACGTTTGCGTCGACAATGTCAGATGTATTGGCTGGATAATTTCCTATACTTATTGTGGGCATCCCAAGAAATCTTTGTCACTATAATATCGTTTAATAAATACTAAAGAAAAAACGAATTAATTTAATAAGCAACACAAAACGCAAATAAAATATTAGTGACAAACTAAGAGATAAACATTAGGGTAAATAACCTTTTGTAATAAACAATTTTAAAATGCGGAAAAAGTAAGAAATTAGCAACCAAATTTAAACGCATAAAATTTCACTCTCGCTGATGAAATCTGCCAGATAAATCGCATTAAATCCATTAACCCGCATTTCCAAAGAGTATTTAAAGTAGATCCTGGATTCCCTGTGGAATCCCATTAAAAGACAAAAATATAAAACGGTCCCTTTTGTCCCAACGGTGAAAGAAGCACGTAAGACAACGGCGAAGCGAACGAACGCGAGCTTCAAAGTTGAAGGGCGGGAAATTATTTTTTAATTTCGTCCGCATCAAGCGAGCTTGTAAAGAGCAGCGGTTCGCGCGCAAAAGATAATGCGAAACCCGGAAAGTTCGCCGCTAAAAAGTTCGCCGGGATTTTGCCCCAAAACCATTTCCAAAAGTGCCGTAATATAATGCTCGTAGACGGCGACGGAGGCGAAATCGCCGAAAGAAGAATTTCGGATTTCGTCGCCGATATGCGGATTCTTAGAACCGCAGAGATGAAATTTCAGAGGTAAACTTTGAAATTCACCTCTCGGTATTGGATAAGCCTATAGGAGATTGTAGGAAACGAAAGCTGAAAGCATGACACCCATCCAAAAATAAATTGTCATCTAATTTTATTTTGAAAGTGAGTTTGAAATGTTTTTTATTATGTCTGAAGGGAAAGCAAAATTTATTCTCTTGTCATATCAAGATCAACATACAGGAAGTAAAGTAAAAACATAAATATTTCTCAAGAGACAAAACCACCACTGGGAAGTTATTTCTTACTTCATTTTAAAATTCAGACATTTTTTCATTTATGTTATCAACATTGTGATGTTTGTTTAGTCGCTGCGATGAAAACGCTGACAACTATCAAAATTCGAAATAGTTTACTTTTTTGTCATTAGTTTTTGCATACCACAAATAAATGCATAGAAGTTCTTATAATATAGTATCCAAATTTCAGACTGTTCTTGTTAGACAGATAATTGTACAATATTAGTAACTACTAAAACTGTTCAACTCCTTTGTGACAACGTTAATTATATATTTGTTGATATCTCATTAATTTACAAGGAAAGACATTCTTCTTGTAAATACATTAAAATAATGTGTTTTGATTATAATCAGATTAACACAAATATATATAGTGTACATCAAAACTCTATACTAAGAACTATTGTACAGAGTTGCCAGGAACTCTTGAGTAATATTTCACGTGACTATTCCGCATAAAACGAGATTTCACACCGCAAAGAGAAGAAATTACTACGGATAACCTTCGTGGAATATATATGTGTAATATCAAAGGATTTCAAATAAAAAAATTTTGATAGTAAAACTTAACAAATTATTGTTATTTACAGTATTAACCACGTTGTTCCTTAATTAGTGAAATAAGTCAAAATTAGTCAGACAAAACGACGATTCTTTTTGCGGGTAGTTGATTTTAATTTTCTTTATTTCGTAATTTCGAATTTTATAAAACCACTTTTATTAGTTTATTTATTCAGATTTATATTTTTATATTTAAAAAAAATGTGGTTTAATGAATACTGGAAGGGGAAAACGGACAAGAATTTATCTAACAGAAAATTAGTAAATTCGACTGCTGTTGGCTGCTGTATTTCTTTTTTTTTTGTTTTTCAATTATCAAGGTCATGTCAAGTAAAGGTTTTAATTTTGTTTAAATCACTTAGTACCCGTTTAAGGACCAAATGTCCATAAATTTAGCGTGAAATTCGATAGTACTTTTCAGTAGTGAAACGCAGTGAAAAAAAATTTTGGAATTAACCTTCTTTATTGCCAAAAGACTGCTCTTTCGAATTCTGTCTCGACATTAATTAAAAAAAAATCAGTAATATTTAAGTTTTTTTCGCTTATTGTTACTTTTGTATCAATTCCCACATTAAGATATGCACATCCATATCGTCAAAAATGTTTGGGCAGGAGATAGAAGTATGATAAAAAATTTAAATTTAAAAAATAGGAGCTCAAAAATGCCTACTACAATCGATTTTTTTTTTTCAAAATCATAGTCGCGGGTATTCAGTCGATTGACCCTATTGGCAGAGCCAGAATCCAAACTTAACGACCCCAAAAACCCAACAATTACACAATTTAAATACACCGACGAAGCGCAGCTTAATTTCCTGACCTTTTATTTATTAAATCAGTAATTAAATGTATATTTTTCGGCTATACAGTCCTCTTACGAATATAATATAAAATGTAAATAAATAAACAGGCGTAACTGGAATATCAGTTGACATCTAGATCACAGATACACGAAGTAGAACACAGTTGCATGTAGTAAAGAACACATGTTAAGCAAATTGATGGAAAAAGAAAATCAAGAAAAATCAAAAGTGACACATGTCGATAATGAATTTACTGCAGTTTGCGTTTCGTAAAATGCATGTCCGAATCGTTTATTTACATATATTTCTCTTCTTTTCTAAATTATTGTGTACATTTTTCACGCTGTGATGCTGAAAATTCAATTTTGTAAACTTTTTGAAAAATATGTACTGTCATCGAAAGTATATATTGCTGTATAATTAACCATTGTTATTCTGCTTCAGCGAATGTGTATTAATGTTTTTTTTGTACGATTAAACTATGTGTCATTTGTTTTGTGGCAGCATAAAAAACATAAGACGAGTTCAATCAAAATTCAGCAATAGTAAATGGTTTACGGTTAAGTAAAAAAATTTAAATAAATTTATGTAAATTTCAACTACTTCACCTGGTCCTTCACGTCCACAACTACATTTAATTATATGTATAGAATTAATCCTAGAAGTTATCAAAATGAACTTTACTAGTTACTTTTACTAAATTTAAAGACTTGTTTTCATTTAATTATAGTAAATTTAACTAATAGTAATAGCTTAATAAATAAATAAATAAAAATAAGCAAAATTAACTACATACAAGGAAAAAAATGTCTAGCAAACTTTCGTTGACTTCACAAGTTTTTTCATGGGAAAAATTTAATTAAGAAATAGATTTATAATATAGAATAAGTTGACTTTATTAGATCCATTGTATTTCTTAAGTGCAGATGTAAATAAGTATTTGTGAAGTATTCGTGATTATTTCCACTCAAAATGAGTATTTACTTTCAATGTTTTCTACATGAAAAAAATTATATGAAAGTATAAGTTATTCAAGTTCATTTTATATATAATTAATTTATGTCAAAATACTTTTTGGATGGAATATTTTTAATTCGGTTATACATAGGGCCTTTACGAAATCCTAGAAAATCGATTCAGCTTTCTACCGGGTAAATAATTCTTTGCTGCATTTGTATTCATTTCATAACACAGCTAAATATTATAATATTTAAAGTTTTAATCTAGTATTTAATGTGTCTCAAGTGTTAGGAAATATCTGTCAACTCAGATTTAAGTACTTGACAAGATTTGAATTTGTAGTACACGGCCTTATTTTTCACTATCCTTACAGAGTTTAGCAAGTCACGAAAATAAGCCGTGATAATGACATGTGTTACGATTCACATTAATCAACGTAACTTGGAATAAGCAGTAACTAAGTGAATATAACTTCAGTTTATTTCTAAAGATCTGAAATAATATTTCATATAAAAATATTTTCGTATAATATATTATTTTCAAAAATTGAATGATATACACACAGTAATACTTAGTCGTTGGTATTCCATATTACAGTAGAATTTAGTGATCTTTTCTATGTATTTGAAGGAATTCGGCAAAATGTACAAACAATTTTTTATCTGAAATGCGTACCCAAAGATTTTTGAGTGTCCCTATTATGAATCAAAACCGTTTGTTTGTTTTTTTAGTTGCTGATCAGAAATTTTAACTTCAATTCGAGAAAAATTTGAGTAAGCGATTTAGATTTTAAGGATTTTTAATTTAGGTGCACAATCAGCGACTTTTTTCTATGAATTGATTTTTTATTATGATTTAATTATTTCTATTTTCATATATATCATTTTAGATCCACTATTTTCAATTAGCTTCCATCATACATTCATAATTTTGATCTTAATTTCTGAATTTTTATTTCAGACTCAGTTTTATCGCAGACGAAAATCCCCGAACATGACTTGATGTAAAGAGTTAAATCATCTAAAAATATAGTTTCAGGATTAAAATGCGGAAGTTGAATTGACTAAACTTTCAAAAATTATTCGAGTCTCAATAAACGAAAAAAGAATGACGATACATTTTCAGTTGATTTTTAGCATAACTGCATTTTTAATCGATTTATAGTTTCTTTATTTGACAATAACAAAGTTTCAATTTAACAAAAATTGTTCGTGAGGCTTCATGGAAGAACATTCATAAATAAAAATTTTAAAAAATATAATTTTAAACAAAATAACAGCTTTTAATCTCCAAACAAAATCAGAAAAATCTAGTTTACTTAACAAAACCACCTAAAGTTGTTTTCATCATAGGCTTAAATTTTTCATATTTTGTAAACGAACAGATATCCGTACAAAAACTTTAAGAGGGAATACTTTTTGGGTTAAACTTAATGGAGCCTCACCGAGTGGATTTATGAATTTATTGCGAAGTATCGTATTTCTTGATTTTCAATAATTCTGAATGCTAAATATTTTCTTCAGTTTATCAACTAATTATTAACGTAAATAAAAACTGCCAAACTTTAACATATTTATCCTAACTAAAAAAGTAATTCTTTTTACTACCTTCCTTTCAACTTCCCAATCATAGATTTTTTGAGAATTTGTCAGGTAGATTTTTTCTGTGCACAAATATTCGATTATTAATTTTAATAAAAACTATTTTTTAATTCTATATAATTTATTATAAACCATGTTTCATTATTCATTTTTGTTAATTTATTGTGTTATTTATTATCTGACGGTGCTATTGCAAGTATACTGTCAGTATAAATTGAACATTATACAAAAAATGTAACTGTTAATGGAATAATTATTGTACTTTCGAAATAAGAAGACCTTCTTTTATTTGTAAAATGTAAATCAAAATTGAGAAAGCGAAAAAACGTTGACAATTCAAATATTTACAATAGTATCAATAATGTTGCGAATAATTTTTTTGCCTTCATCACTATAGTCGTTTTTTTAACTGTCAGGAAAATTCATATCAAATCTTAAAACGGAAGATCTGTTTCAGAGCAGTTTTATCGACCTAACGGAAATAAATGTATGAATTAGGAAAGGCAGTCACAGTCATATAATTTCTTGGAGAATAAGGTCATCTAATAATTTATTCATACGGGAATATAAATATTGATGCATAGTTCTCTTAATTATGAGTGATATTTTATTAATCGCAATAAATAATACAAGAACGGAAACGCTTTTAATGACAGAGCACTGACAAGAAAATGAGCATATCTTTTAAAAAATTTCAAAAATGATTTTACGAATAAAATATTGGATAGAAGCAAAACGTTATATTCTTACTTCTAAAATATTAAATGGTTCTGAAATAATCTTTGCTCTTTGATGAAGCGAGTTCTAAATATTCAATCCTTTGTAGAATTTTTCATACATTATTTCATGTGAAAGCCTAAAATGTATTTATTTTTAAAAAAATATTCGAATCAAATAATTTTAAAAAACAAAAAATCAGAATGCTATCGACCTAAGTAACTCAATATTCTTAAAGGTGTAAACATACATGGAATTCTAAAGAAACATTAAAGTTAACATTTAAGAAAAAGTTTGCTGCGAGGAAGTGAAAACAAACGCTCCTAAAATGTTTAATCAAATTTGTCCGTTTCTACTTATTGCGTAAAATATATTTTATAAACTTCCGTTGTTCGGAGAGCTTTTTCAAACTCTTGTGTACACTCTAGAGAAAACACTTTAAAGCAATATAAAAATTTGTTTAATTTGCAAAAAAGTTTTTGTAATTTAAAAAATGCCGAATTTTAATGTAACAAATTATTTGTTGAAATTGTTAGACGATTTCTAAACAGTTTTAGTTCAAATGTTTTAGTTTAAAAAACAATTTTTTAAAGAGAGTTATTTCCTTAAAAATGCATTCTTTGAAATTAGAAAAATGATTTGCTGTATTATATAACATTTTTTTAACCGGAGCATGTCAAGATAATGATGAATAAAGTGCACGCAAAAAATGCAGTAATGTTCATACTTTTCATACATTTCAGTATTTTAGTATGTTCAAAATATGCGATAAAAAGGTGTGGGTGTCATCTTTTCAAACACAATTTGTCGATGCCGTTCCTCAGTTTTTTAGTAAATAAATTAAAATATTTATACTAAATAAAAAACTAGCCTAATAATAAATGTAATTTAGAGTGCTGAATATCAAAAGAAAAATCAATAACCAAAGCAACTAAGGGGCCACCGATACATTTCATTAAAAGTGTTATGAACAGTTCTATGAATACATATTATGAAATATTTTCAACAAACTGTCATCTTGTGTGTAAAACGTATCAGATGAAAAATCCTTAGCACAGAATAATAATTAAAATTTTAATTATAATTAAACGTGTATGAACTTTCGAGCATTTCTGTTTAATAAATTGTTTATGCACAAATTTCTATGTACTTTACCTCATAATTAATTGAACGAAAGTTTAACTTCAGCAACAATAATATGTAATTCAGTATATTTTTGTTTGAATATGTAAATATGAAAATATTTGATTCATTTGATAGATGGGTTTATAGAACAGTTTTTCCAAATCATTCTATGGCAAGTTCAAATAAATGTGCAACATATTTAATAAGATTTGTTATAGTTTTAACATTTAATTTGATTAATATAACATAATAACTTAAGTGCGTTAGTATTTCTTGTTCAATATGTGCGATAAAAATGTGCCTCTTCTTACATTGCACATGATATGCCGATACTGCTCAGTTTTTCTGAGTGAATGAATTAAAATGTTCATACTAAATAAGATTGACGCCAACGCATAAAAAAAAAGATTAATGGAACCATGAAGAAATAGTGGAACCGATTTTAATATATGCAAAGGTTGATATTTGAGGTTATGTACGAATGATTTAAATTCCGGATAATAGTAAATGGAACAATTTGACAGTTTTATTTACTATGGAAATAGTTAATGTAGGTACTTTTTGTATTAAAGCGTTTTTTTATTATAGAATGATTCCATTAACTATTTTCTTTCTCTCTATGTAATAATGTAACATCAATTTAATGGTGGGTTCTATTTTTTATTTCTTCTGTTTTGAAAAATCGATCATTGCGATCAAAACTGCATTTGTTATAATCAATGAAGCTACTGTTTCTTGTTGCAAATTAAGATTTCCATTGCAATCTCCACTGAAATTGCGTTCTTTAAATAACAAATAAAATATAAACAAAATATCAATTTCACTTCGTTATTATTCTTGTGTTAATCAATAATACAGGACCAACGTTTCGACCTACCTATGAGTATCAAAACAATTGGAAAAGGGTTATAAGACATACAACGTTGACTTCGTACATGCTAATGACATGTCATAATTTTCAATTCTTCAAGTTTACAATATTGGATAATGAGCCCCAGTGGAACGAACACAATATAAAAGAAAAGATTTACATAAAACAAAATAATAATTCCACCAATTTTCGAACTGACATGACACTGAGAAATTAAGTAGCTATCATAATACTTTAATCGGTAATGGATACTTTCATCAACTATTATGTACATTTGGTGCATATTTATTTACTTTTAAATTTGTTGTATTTATAGTTATTTGTTAGTATAAGTACATTTATAGTTAAGTGTGTATGTCTGCATTTCAAATATTTGATATGATTTTAAATTTTCTTCGTGGAAATTACACAAGTAATGTAATAACTCTCGACATATTTGTAAATTAGTTACTTGTTTAATAGTGCTGATTAACGCATTTATTATTTAGAAATGGAACGAAATTTTTAAAAATGGGGTTGGTTTGGTTATAGTTGTATTGTTTTAATAGACGTCCGTGAAGAGGATCTTAAAGAACGATTGAAAAGTTGGACCTGTATTGTTGATTAACAAACAAAAAATAAAACACAACTGAAATGTCAATTTTGTTTATTGTTTATTTATAAGTATTCTGTCCATTACATAAGTAAATTATTTAAACTGTATCCGTCTATCACGAAGATGATGGTGTAAATACAATAGGCCTGAGACATCCAAAAGGTTATGTTGACAATAATTTAATGTCCATAGAGACCAGATAACATTGGACAAGTTCAATTAATAACAATGTATGCAAAACTTATCAAATGATTTTTTCGGTATTAACATTCCTAGTTATTGGCTTAAAATCGACAATTCTTCTATTTCATTGACATTATCTTACGTGATTTAATATCACTAAAAAATGGCTTTGGAACCATTTTTGGAGTTTAATTTCTTGACCGCTTGATAGAATATGAGGAAAATTCAAATGAATTTTGTAGATTTTCTTGGTTACGTCGGTCTATAAATGAAAAAATATTTAAAAAATTCTTTTAAAACGTTTCGGTCACAAAATGCGTGCCTTCTTCAGTTTAATATAGAAAAAAGTCGATGTTTTTTGTTGACGGTTCGCATTACAATTTTTGTAAAGATTTACTTGTACAGATTGAGTTCAGGAAAATATTTTTGAGTGGCGTGAAGATGGTGTGATAGTCCACGAAACGGTGCAGTAGAACTAGGGGAGAGTGGGGTACAGTGTGTCGCAGTACACAGTGTGTCACGCTCGTTTTCTCGGCCACTAGATGTACAAAAACACTGAAACTTTTTATATTGAATAATTTTATATAATAGTTTCAGTTAAATGTATGTTTTCGTCAATAGTGAACTGTGTTAAAATGTAAGTAATGATTATCGGTTTTGAGCAGTGGAAAGTAAATTTTTTGCACTCACGGGAATTGAAAAATCTAACCTCACTTTCTATATCGGCTGATATTTTTGGTTTTGTTGTGAAGGAAATCTATCAAGGTATCGTTTAGTACTCTTATTTTATTGATTTTTTATGTTTAATGATAAATATTTATCCTAAATGAAGATTGTTGCATGTGGGGTACAATGTGTCACTGACCTGTGGGGAACAATGTGTCATAGTTAGAAGTTAGGTTTTCAGGTAAGATATAGAAGTTATTATCTATTTTTTCTATTGTAGATACACAACATGGTACGTGATAAGAAACGTACAAGTACGAAAGGCACTGTTGAAGGGCATGTTATGAAAGAAGCGGTGTTGAAAATGTTTAATGAAGGCTACAGTTGTAGAGGAGTCGCACAAGATTTCAACATTAATCGAACAACTGTGCAACGCTACATTACTAAAGAAAATGTGATATTGACTGTTATTAAAAGTGTTTAATTTATTATAATAATAAAATTTGCTTCTTAGACTTCTTTGACACATTGTGCCCCACGTATTTCTTTTTATGACACACAGTACCCAACTACCTGACACAATGTACCCCACCGGTGGGGTACAATGTGTCAAAATCAGAATTTTTTTCAAAGCATCTTTTTAATTATTTTACCTTCTTTAACTTAAATAATTTGGTCATTATTGTATACTTGAAACCATAAATATCCTTCATCAATGGTATTTTTTACTTATACTACTCTGCATTTAAAGCAATAATTCGTAGAAACAAAAGTGACACACTGTACCCCACTCTCCCCTATTTGTGGTTCAGCGATGTAAAAAATGCTGAGAATCTGCCACATTTTTAAAAACTTTGATGTTACTTACACGACCGCTCAAAAATATTGCACATTGTAAAATATATATTTTACCGGTAGTACTTTGCGAAACCGTCAAGTCTTGACTTTCGTGGACTTTCACACCATCTTCACGCGACTCAAAAATATTTTCCGGAACTCAATCTGTAAAAGAAAATCTTTACAAAAATTGTAATGCGAACCGTCAACAAAAAACATCGACTTTTTTCTATATTAAACTGAAGAAGGCACGCATTTTGTGACAGAAACAATTTAAAAGAATTTTTTAAATATTTTTTCATTTATGGACCGACATAACCAAGAAAATCTACAAAATTCATTTGAATTTTCCTCATATTACGTGATTTAAGTTCAGTACAACTAAAAGCAGCTTTTATTTTGAAGAATTGAAAGTTGGCATAATAGACAATACTGCTGGATATTAAAAGAAAAATGAATAAAAAAGCAACTAAGGAGCCATTAATAATTGTTAATAAAAGTATTATGAAATATATATTATGATAAACTTGTCAACAAAATGTCGTTTTGTCTGAAAATCGTGGAAGATGGAAAACACTTTGTATAGAATGATAAAACGTTTTATAAACTTCTTTTATGCATTTATTTGTGTTTAATAAACTGTTTATGATAAAATTTCAATATTTCAATATTCGAAAAACGACAAATATTCTTTCGATGAGAAGAAAATGTTTTATAAAAAAGAACACTCGATTTTTCGCGTTATTTTGACATTTAAATCGCCATATTTCATTTTCTAATGAAGATAGCTCAATTTTGACAACAGCATTGAAAAGAGAGACCTCGAAAATAGTAAGACATGTACCTTTCAATTTATTTAAAGTTGGATTTTCATATGAAATTTTTGATTGAAATTTAAGTGAAAAAAGTGTCCTTCTTGACGTTAATGGGTTAATAGATATAGTGTTCTAAACTAAAAGAATAATGACTGGTGGCAGAAATATATGATAAACTTTTCAACAATATGCCATGTTGTGTGCAAAAATACTTTGTAGCATAGAACCATACTTAAATCCTTTAAAAACTACTTTTGTACACTTGTAGTGAACAAATGGTTTACACTTTATCTAAAGAAAAAAAAGTCAACGAAATTTTGTTTACACAGAGCAAAAATAATATTCAATTAATTATACTTCGGTTTGAATGCAATAAAAATAATATTTTATTTATCTGCCAGATTATTTTATAGCACTGTTGTCATCTAAAATGATTTAAATACACTTTTAAAGTATTCGAACATCTGTGCAATACATTCAATATCATTTTTTCATCTCTACCTTTTTGAAATTCACGAAATCATTTTATTAAATTCAGAAAGCCTTTTTACAATTCAACAAATAATTTTATAAAATTCAGCGAATAATTTATTCAAATTAAAAGAATTGTTTTTTAATCATTCCGCATATTTTCTTATTTCAAAAAGAGAAGATTAAGGAAATATTTTATTTAAATGAAAAAAATATTTTGTTAACTCTATAGTAATGTAATTATTTGTTTAATTTAAAGAAATTTTGTTTGATCCTAAACAACTTTTTTCTGAATAGATTTCGCTCTCAGTGAGAAACTTCGGTTACAATTTAAATATTACAATGTCTGAACGATAATCGCCGTATTCACTTATTTATCTCATGTCAAAATTTCTCCGACGCGAAATTTTAGCAAGCATTTTTTATTAGTTGCATTTAACTAAAAATAAACAATTTTTCAATTGTTTCAGAACTTTATTTTATCAAACTAAGTAAGATATTGCAATCGATTCCTTCTTGGATAGCAAAACAACGAAAGGTATTTTATTTATCCAGAATTGTCTTCAATTTTATTACAGAAATACGTTTGCTTGAACAAGAAAAAGCCACTGTAAATCGACCCTTCATATTTATTGCCATCAATTCTGTAAAAAGAAGAAAAGCTTTCTTCAGAAAATGTTAAGACTCTTTAGCGATTCCAATAAAGCTTGATAGTTAGCTCGGAAACTCGTAAAAGAATCACGAAACTTGTAACGATTATTGTCTTTAAACCATCACTGATCTTTTATCAAGTAGAAAATTACTTTCTTAAAGCTTTGGTAAATTCATTTAAAAGCAGAAGAGGAGCACGCGAATTCACAGTCCCGGACGATACATCCCCTCTGGTCGTCGGTATTCCTCGACCGGGTTTGATGGACGAAGGGGGTAAAGCTCCTAAGAAGCTCGCGTGCCAGGGGCGAATTGAGACGTAGAGCTTGCGGACGCCGTCGTAAAATTTACATTTGCGAGGGGTCTAATTTGCGCCGCAGAACTTTCGAAGGAATCCGTCGAAAACCGCGAGCGCGACGCTTGCGAAAACCTGTTGCGGAACCGCCGGCGAACATCCAAAAACCATTGGATTGAAACCTATCCATTTTCTTCTTCAATGATCGACAAATAATGATTTACCATACCAATTGTCAGCTTTCTGTTGTCCGCCGGATCCGAGTCTATGGTCCCTGAACACTTTTTTTGTCGAGGTATCAAAATCCTGAATGTAGCACTACTTTTCACCACTTCGTAATCGTCACTTTTTGCACTGCTCGTTGTTTCTTTCACTTGTTTTTTTTTTCGACTACAGCAACTACTACTTGTCATGCAACTACATCTACAACTACGACAGCGATTCAGGATACATGACTCAGCTACCATTCTACGTGGATTCATTGAGAAAGTTGGAAAACTCAAAGTTGGAAACACAGAGAATAGACGCGGGACAATTAGGAGTATCCCTTTACGATGTGGTTTTCAATTAGGATGCAAAAGCCCGGAAGTACTTTTAAATCACAACTTCTAGATCGTAGAAAAGAATCATACACTACAGTGGTGAATTTTGAACAAGCGGTTTGCTCTAAAAAATGCAAAACAGAAGCAAACGAACGAAAAAACGAGAAATTCGTTACGAAAAAGAACTGAAACTTCAAACACTGCCGGAAGCACTTTTTCCCGCGAAACACCAAAAGAAAGGAACCGCGAAAGCCAATTTCCATCACAGGGAAAGCCCACCTTGAAATTATTCGTAGTTGTTTCCCGCGAACACGACACGAACAAAAAATTCAAAAGCATTGTACTCGACGAGGCTTTTTTTTTGTTTTCTTTTGCAAAGGGTATGCCCCCCTCGTCGGGGGGGTACTTTTTGTTTTAATCTTCTTGAGAAATAGCGAAACTGAAGTTCGCGTGCCCGTACTGCGTGTTTCGGTCGGTTTGACGAATGGTACACTGGGGCAATCGTGGCTGCACATACGATTTTCCGCGCTGGATCGGAGGTCTAGGAGGGATAAATGAAAAAGGGCCGGCGAAGGGCCAGGGGAGGGGGGATGATACAGGGGTAAGATAAAGTGCGTAAAAGAGAGGGGGAACTGGGGTGGTGATCGAGGGGGGAGGGGAGGTAGTGACGGGGTGACACAAGAGAGCGAGAGAAAGAAAGAGAGAACCGGTAGCTGCTCACCTGGGGTAGAATCATGACGTGCGGCAGCTGGCGCGCCTCGCCGCGCACTGACTGCTCGGCACCTCGAGCGTCACCCCCAGCGCCTCCCACCCTGGTATCCTGCTCTCTCTCTCTCTCTCTCTCACGACCACCCTCTCAATCCGCAAGCACCCCCGAAAAAGCCTAAGACACATCCTGATACCGCAAGCTCCCCCTGCGTAGATTAACCAGGATTTTGCGCTCGAAATATAGTCTATTAATTTTGGATCGAACAACACCCCAATTTTTGCCCGACCGTCACCCTTGCAGACGATTTCGAATCTATTTTCCATCGGAAAAATGCGTAAGCAAACAGTTAGTGACGTGTCACTTCGGGACCAAGATCAAGGCCAATGCAAGATTTAGGACTGAATGGTGGTATTCCCTTGTTTTGAAAGAGCGATTTTTACGGGAAGTATCCAAGGGTCGTGCCACATCAACTCAGCCATTTTTGAAATCGACTACCACCGATTTTGCTCGTGATTTTTTTATGGGTGCATTATGGTGAAATAAATTTATCAAAATTTTGGATTTTTAAAGAGATCAACATTTTTAAATGTCCATAACTTGGTTGTTACTTATCGTACAGTTACAAATAAAAAATGGAATTGTTCATCTTAAAATGTATTATTACACTGAGAAGTGTGTATTTTATCATTTACAATCATGTGTCTTTTAAAACGATTTCTTATACCTCGTAAAATAAATATTGTAATTACTGAAATCCCATGATGTTGACAGAAGTTATGAATTAGGTGTTTATATGTTAGAAACGGGTTATTTTTTTTCTTTTCTTATTTTGGCGGGCAGAATTGCTTTTTTTACGCAAATGTTTACACAATATTATTCTCAACTTTTGCTAGAGCTGCAGGTTGTCTTCATTGACGGCGCCATATCTTAGATTTATAAATCATGTAGAAACCTATACATTATAGTACAGTAGCGGTCATGAGTCGATTGCAAGCTGCTGTTTGAAAACGAAATCGAAAAAAATGTCACCCGACGGAATCGAACTCATGACCTGCGAGTTCGTAGTCCAGTATGCATGATATATACAATATTTGTTCTAAACTAGTTCATTAGCTGAATTATAGTAAGTAATCGTTTTCTTATATCCAAGAATTACCGAGTTTATACTGATAAAAATATGTGACTTTTAACTGTTAAAAGATATATTTATACCGATTACGAGATGTTTTAAAAATCGTTGTCTTTTCAACGGTAAAAGAAATATTTTTGTCCCTATATCTAAAAGACTGTCTTTTACGGGGTATTAGAATTCCAATACACGGTAAAAGACACTTTTCTCAGTGTATATGTATAAGAATTTTTATGATTTCTTTCCAATCATTATTTTACGTTTTAAGTAATAAATTTAAGGTATTTTTGCAAATAGTACATTTTTTTTACTAAACTCACAAAAAAAAAACTACTGAAAATAACGAACAATTTGCGGGGTTTTACAAAATGGCGAGTAGTTTCGCTGATTTTTTACAGAAGATGATTTTTTTTTTAAATTTAACCGTATGCAAATAACTCAAGATTTTAATTTTCACAATTCAGAAATGTTCCTCTTTTTTGTGCATTTTGGATGTTTATTAGTAATTCAGAAAATAAATGTAATTAGGAATCTTGTAATCAATTATGCAACTCCTGTTAATTTTTTTGAAACAACCTTTTTCTTTGGTTTTAAATAAAATTGTGTTATTCGATAATTTAAGAATTGTACCATTACACATTAAAATATACGCGCACTCTGTTTTGTGCAAACAAGAGCGTCGTTTTATTAAAAAATTGTTCGAGCTGCTACTTCCACGATTAATCAATTTTTCGCATTTTTATTGTTGAACTCTAAACAAATAGTATCATAGGTTTTTTCAAATAAATAAACAACATTTCCATAATTAATTAAAAAATCCCTAACTATATTAATATGTGTAAAAATGCTAATAAACGTCGAAAACACATAAAAACAGCAACATAGGGCATTGTGAATTCGATAAGCTAAAATCTTTAGATACTAAAAATTTGAATTATAAAAAAATATAAAATTCTGAAAAAAATTGACGAAACTACTTACCATCTTGTAAGACCTAATTGTTCGTTATTTTCTGTACTTTTTGTGTAAATTTAATACTAGCATATTATGTATAACTATCGTTGCAAAGCAACGAAGTGAAAAGAGTTTCTCAACCGCTGACATTTAAAATCGAACTAAATGAATACTTGGTAAGACGGTTCATGTATATGAAAATAAATACAAACAAATGAATATGTGTATGTAGTTCGTGCTTATATGTAAGCCTCTTTTATACACTATAAAATCTTTGAAAAAAACACGAAAATTCTGTATGTCATCGCCTCTGAATTGATTAACTATGGGATACTTTTTTATTAAAAAAACAAAAACCACTGACGAGTCCAAACGAGTAGATCTGTGGACGAAACGTGTTTTTTTTCAAATAGACATCTTGCTCATTTTTAGTAAAAAAATCCCACTGACGAGTCCAAACGAGTAGATCTGTGGACGAAACGTGTTTTTTTTTCAAATAGACATCTTGTTCATTTTTAGTCATCGTGGGAGGAAATCTGAACCTTTAAGATTAGTTTTTGTTTTTTTAATAAAAAAGTATCCCATAGTTAATCAATTCAGAGGCGATGACATACAGAATTTTCGTGTTTTTTTCAAAGATTTTATTGTGTATAAAAGAGGCTTACATATAAGCACGAACTACATACACATATTCATTTGTTTGTATTTATTTTCATATACATGAACCGTCTTACCAAGTATTCATTTAGTTCGATTTTAGCATATTATGTAACATACGACATTTTTTAATAAGTCGCAGGGCACAAAATAGAGTTGTGCTCCCAGAATGTTAAAAAAAAAATAAAAATGTCCAACTGGAAAAAATCTTAAATTTATTTCTTAAAATGTGGATAATAAAACAAAATCGATGGTGGTCGATTTGAAAAGTGGCTAAGTTGACATGGAATGACCCCCATGTAAAAAAACGATATACCGATTATACATTACTTTTATGTGTATAATCTCGCATATATAATGAACACTCTCGAATTCTGATTACAATTACTCAATAGATTTAGTTAAAAAATATCTTATTAGGTTAATCAGTTTATTTGGTTAATGTAACCGTAAAATATTTACTAGAACCATGTATTCCTCATCTTTTAGTTAAATGTAATCCAGGTAAATTTTTTAGGATAAATATACTAGGCATATGGTTAGAAATGTAAACACTCATGTGAGGGTGAGTATTTCGAACAAATTGAGACTTGACTCTTGACTTCTGGGGCGGGAGCAGTCGTAACGCCTTTTCTATAGGATTGTCCCAGCTTCTTAATATTTACAGCTCGGGGGCAGATTGTAAACTTAGAAAAAAAAAGTAGTTAAAATAACCAGAAAAGATGATTAAAAAAGCCTTTGTTATTTTTTCTGGTTAAAATAACTTAAATTCTGGTTATTATAACCAGAACAAATACTACGTCATATTTAACCAGGAAATTTTTGTAGTGTACTTTGTAAAACTCGTCCTATAATCTAAAAATAAATTTATTTTGATTAAATTTAGGGAATAGTTGGAGGAATCACCAATTCTTTCTTATGCAGTGCAATGAATAGTACAGCTGTAACCAGGAGGGCAAATGATGGTAGATAATAACATCTTTGTTCTAAATAATTACCAAAACGTACTGGAAAAGCCAATTGTAAATACTTCAAAATATCTCAAAAATGACAATCACTAGTCAATATAAAATCATTTTAATATCGTTTTTCAATTTGTTCTAATATTGCTTTACTATAACATTTATTACCGGTTTTATTTCAACTACAATTTCTGATTATATTTATCAGAAAAATGATAAATTTAACCAGAATTTATTGTTATATTAACTTCAAATATCAGTTTGAGTAACATAAAGAAACTTTTCTGGTGAAATATGTTGGTTATTTGTCAGTAAATTCGTATACGGATCACTAGAAAACGCGGTTTAAATTACCACAAAAACGTTAACAAGAAATTTCTTGTTATTATAACTAGAAAAATAATAAGAACCTATTATGTTCTAGTGAAAGCCGATTTCTGATTATTTTAAAGATACTTTTTTCTAATGTATATGTAGATAATTTGTATATGTTTACATGTGGTGATTTATTTTTATTTCATGCACCAGTTGGTTTAAAAGTCGCCTATTTCTCTGTCTAGAATTTTGAAATTTAGGAGAATGTAGTAAAGCGGTGTGGAAATAATGCCATGCAAAAGCATTGTAGACTTCTGGACTGCCGAAATAATGTCTGCTACAAAATATTACGCTAAGCTTTATAAAGTACAAACAACTTTCCAGATAATTGTATATTATATCAAATATAGTAGGATTTGTTAACAACTATTTCAATACTCAATAAGAAAATATCAGGAAACAATTTAACGAATTTTTATTATGAATTTAACAAGTTTTTTTTTTCTCTTTACACCCATAATAGTGTTTATAACTTCGTGTTTATAAATTGCTCCCTTCCAATTTTTGAATATGAATTTCGACGTAGATAATCGTCAATAGTAGATTTGCCTATGTTCAAAACAATAATACAAACGATTTATCGCGTCTCTTCTTCACTGTCTCTGTCAATTTCTTATTTCAATGGTATCAATATTAGTAGCATTCAGGTTCAGTGCCTGTCATGAAAACTATTAATAATGTTTTTTCTGCTGTTAAAAATAAATGTGATTTGTCGTTAATAGATTCTACAAATAATTTTGCAACGCCAAACGTGGAGAATGTTACAAACAAATCAGCGGATTTGATTGTGCCAGACGGTTTCTCTGATGATGAAAATGTGGATTTAGCAAATGCAAAGTAACTGTAAAGAATTATTATTACATGGGGTGGGGGGGCTACCCATCATATGCTTTTGTAACTGATTCGTATTTTTACCTTAAACTACTTCCGAGATTCGCGTCTAGAAATAATGATTGAACTTAAAATTGTTAACAGTGCTTAGTCAAATGATTGACATTTTGTTGCCTAAAACTAACGACGAAATTAATAAGTAAATTTAGCTTGTAATTTTAAACGGAGCAACAAACGGCCTCAAAAGTGTATTCGAAAACAATAACTTGACTGTTGCCTCGAAAAGTGAAAACATTTATTTCCTTCGTAGTCGAGTAAAAAATGAGTTGATTGTTTGTTGCTCTGAGCTCTTCAATTACATACTAAATTTTTAAAGTGATGAAAACTTAATGTAGTCAGAATAAAATATTTATAAGAAATAATAATCTTAATTTGCATATCTGAGAACTTAATAAAAAACAATCATGCAGTTATAAATTCTAGATATAGCTAATGTAGCGAAATTTTAATTTGACATTGCAATGGAACAACTATTCGAAACTAACTAGTAGTTGCTTAAAACTTTTTAGTAACCACTAGTTCGATTATGTACTACCATAGAATTCGCATACAATTGTTGATTTAACCATATAACGTTTATATTTGTAAACAAAAAGCATACAACTATATTAACAACGAAAATGGTTGTTATTAGTATTTAAGTAATTTGAAATAATATTACTATACTAACCCACCTGCGCTAATCTGACGAATTTTCGCTGGAAAAGGGTTCCATGCCTCACACGAAATACAAGTTACGTTAATATGTCACGTGAGAACATGAACACAGATGTACACTAAAATTCTTGACAGTCGTATTACCCGGAATATTCACTTTGTGGAAATTGTCGCTAACTAGAATACACTCTAGTTGAACTACCAAGGTGTATGATTTTCATGACGGAAGTTTGATGGTTTAAAAGATTCATAAGCTTCTCAACATTACCTACGGTACATTGTAAATATTAATTATTCCTGTAGTAACACTAAAAGTCACTCTTCATTAGTATTAGTAAAGATTTAAGTACTTTTCCAATATTAAGAAATGATAAAGTTCCATATTTTCTAGTAAATTAGAAAGTAATACATGAAATATAGTTTGTCAAACATTATGTTTAACTTTGAACTATTTTTTAACGTTTCTCTTCCATGAGTAAGATAAACTAAACATAAACACATTTAATACATTTCGTCAACACATGTCTGTTGTAAAGTGAACTAGGCTGCCATTTTGTCTAAAGTACATTTCTTAATAGTTTCAATGTTTAAGTATTCTGAATCTGATATTAGAACTTTCTTTAAAAAAAAAGTTATTTTTATTTATTTCGGCAAGATGTTTAAAAATGTAAATAATGCAATATTTTTCATCATTATTAGGTTTATTTTTTCATTATAAATGTAAAATATACAAAATATAGTTTCTTAGGAAGAAATTATGCTGTAAGGAAATGCTGCTTAATCAAGACGAAAGAATCTGAACTTTAACAGCTTTTTTTGAACTTCAAATTTTTCGGGAGGCATAACAAATTGTGGAATAAGATTATATGATATTGAACCATACGCCTACTTTTTTTTTTATTTGTTATATCTGCCTGTCAAACATTTTATTCTATTACATGAATCAAAATACATTTGATAAACTGATATAAAGTTAAAAAAAAATAAAAATTGTTAAAACAGATGCGAATTTTCGCAAAATATTCTTTTTTTAATGATTTTGCATTGTAAATGTACTTATTAGCTCCTAGTCATGCCTATGTATTCATTAAAAAGTTATTGGACCCAGGAAAAATTTTACAATCTTAAGATATAATTTATACTTTTTCTTGCAACATTTACTGCGATGTAACAGTAGAAATTCCCTTAAAAAGGGTTTGGTAAAATTTCTCGGATTAAGAGCAATATTTAAATTTCTCTTCCCTCCGTGAATAATATAATTTTTCAAAGGATTTAGGATAGTTTTTGTGGGCTATTTTTGATACATACAAATTGACAAAATTGTTCTCATTTCAACATAAAAAAGAACTGCAAATTGATGTTTGAATCATAAGCATTTTCAGTAATTCGTGTCTTTAATAGCATATAGTAGGTAGTAAATAAATTTTATCGTAAAATAATGACAAACTTGTCTCATGAATAATTATTACACACTGAATTAGTAGTCTGAAACAACTGAAAGATTTTGTAAGAGCTGTTTAAGATTACTTGGAGGTTTTAAAATATTCAAAAAAGTAAATACTAAATAACATGATCTCTTGAGAAAACTAGCGTCGATTTTAAGAACTATACAGGACTCTTTCAAATGTGGGGTTTCAAAGTACTAACTACTGTTCATGTCATGTTTGTATATCAATGCTCAGTCATATGTCGTTTTCTGAAGTTGAAAAACAAAATAAATTGAATGCTTACTTAAGGGATAATTATCATAGATTAATTAATCTCTTTATATAGCACGAGCATACTATTACACCGATGGGTGCTACGAAGAACCTGACATCTCAAATGTTAGGCGAAACTTCAAAAGTTAATTTATGATACAATTATAAATCGCTGTAGAACATCTTGATATGTCCGATTCTTCGCGGCAAGATTGTCAAAAGTCCAGTTCTTCGTCGCAAATTTTGAAATGTCTGTTTCTTCGTCTCGCGTTTGATATGTTCGGTTCTTCGTACTAGCTATCGACATGTTACAGAACTTAAAATTCACCTACCATGAATATTCCATACATAATATTGAGAGACGTTCGCGCTTTTAGAACTGCACGATTAAAAATTAAAGATGGGGGTATTCGTGTAAATAATACTTATTTTTCTCAACTACAGTTGATTTCTTTTATCTGCCTTTTTTCCCTTTTGGGCGACTGAAAAATCATGTGTAATAAATTGCATTTATAAAATTCGATAAATCATTACTTCGAAAATCGTGTGAAGCAATCTTTCCAACTCATTCAGTACGCATTTATCCTAAAATAATTCAGCAATAATGTCAATATTTTGTAATCCAAAGTTCACTCAAGTCCAATGCTCAGGGAATATGAACAGGTTGAGGGAATACGAACCAGATATTACAGGTTGGTCATTTTACAGGATAATGTGAATGTAAATGTAATGTAAATTTTATTTATGGCCCGAGTTTTCAACTCTTGGCCAATCATACTTGAGCAAATACATAACATATACATACATAATCTAAAATAGGTATAAGGTCGCATAACAAAATAATGAACTAATTAACTTACAAACTAGGAAAGAGCTAATATAATTAGAAATTATGTCAGTTCTGGAATAACATTCTGATTTTCCCCATCAGCTTGAACCAGCCACGCATACAACTTATTTTTGAAAGCTGCCAGAGAAGATGTATTCTGTTTATCGGTAGGTAACGCATTTAAGCAGCCGCGAAGAAGTAATTGCAAACGAGATATATAAATAGTCGGGTCCTGTAATTCTCAATATTGTAAAAGTTAACGGGCCAATAAAATATAACCAACTATTTAAAGATGTCAAACAGCCCAGATATTTTATACTTTCTAAGGTTAAATATGAAACGAATACATGCATTCAGCATTCGTTTAAGCCTCAAACTGACGATAGAGTCAAAATTCTATATATAGGATAACCTCTTATTGTATAATTTAAACTAATAGTCCAGGATTCAGAGTCTATTTTTGTCATTCATCGCTATCAAACTAATCTTCCGTGAGTAGCTTCATCTTGATCAGAAACCCAACTTTTTCTGTTACAACAATTTTTTTATTGAGGTATCGAACAGGAGTAGCATGAATAAATTCTGTTGATTTGATGATTGCCAAAAATTTATTACAAACTGTTTTTTTTTGTTAAATCTAAAGATAATTATCTGAATTGTTCAAAACAAATATGTGCCCGACAAAATGTATGCTTTCATCAAAAATCCCCTCCTTCCAATATGTATCGGTAACAAGATCATCAAAAATGAAAACTAACCAGCTGATTTTTCATCATTTGTTACTTTATAATTATATAACATTCATATTATTCTATATATTTCGAGGTACATTATTCCGGCACTCCGATTGAATACGCACGCGAAGATCACTGTATATCAGGTATCTGATATTAGTGTCGACTATAAATGTGCGAAGATTTTTTTCAGTCGACCGCGTGTTCGTCTCTCAAAACACAATTTCATAAAATGTTTTTGTGTTGTAAACGAATTACGGAGTGTTTTTATGTTTTGTGAAACCCCAACTTTTCGAGATAACAGAGAAGAAGTTACAAAATTGGCACACTATTGTTATTTATTAATCGATTAATTATTCAGCGATTTATTTCATTCTTTCACGTATTGCAGAGTCAAATGTCACGGATGAGAAAAATGAAGGAGATGAAGATCAGAGTGATGGTAGTAGCGAAGATGAAGGTTTATCAGATGAATTGGATGAAGATTAATTTTTTTATCTGTAAAAACACAAATTTTTTTCTATACTTTATTTATTTATTTATTTATCTAATTATTATTAATATACTGACCAAGTAGTCCTGTATACAATATACAAGCAATGATGCTGATAATTTATTGGAAAATAAAGTTATTTAAATTTAGAAAACGATGTTTTTACCATATGTTATAATGCAAATAAGAAAATGAGAAAATTACAATATTGTTTCATTTGGACAGAAAATACACTAATGACATATGTGTTTGTTATAGAGTTAGTAATGATAAAAATGGTTTTTATGATATTAACAAGTTTTGAGCGTAGGACAGGGATAACGTATCATGTAATTTGTAAAAGAATGTGACCGTTAATTAATTTTCAAAAATATTTTTCGACAATTGAAATTAGTTAATATGAGAAAAATAAAGGTTTCTTGGTATAATCGGTCACTATAAATAAGATGTTAAAAAATGTATTGAGCGGTTCTTCCTTGAATGTGTAGAGGACTTTTCAATAAGGTTCCTCGACATTCACGCTTAGACAAAAATTAAGAATGAGTAAAAAATCATATTGCATCTGGATGTGGATGACTATTAATTACGTAAAGTACCATAAAAAAAATAATTTTCGTTCAAAGCCACATGACGCAAATCACGACGATCATATGAAAAAACAATAACAAATATTTTGATTTAGTAGGCGTAAAATAGCTAATCTATTATGATAGGGATTTTGCTGAGTAAGCGTTGTTAAAAATCATTGAAAAATGGCCATTTTTCATACCTACTGAATTAAAAAATTATTGTTGTATCACGGGCGTCAATTTTGACACCTTCAAGGCGATCACCCGACATCTTCGAGCCGACTTCGCTGTCCCTCGGGTCGGTGAACACCTGCTGGCTTAAAAGTTATTTTACGCCCTTGATACGAAAATAAATATTACTTGCAAGAAAACAAATTATGCTCTGCACATACATACCGATGTGACTCCGCTGACGCTGCAAAATGCAGAAAATACATATTATTTTATAATCAGTTTTCCATTGGAGGAACGGATTAATGTACCACGCAATTTATAGGACAATGTGTATCTTAAATTATATAAATATAAAGTAAGTAACAGAAAAAATCATCCGGTTACCAATCAGTTTTTATGATCCTGTTACCGATAAATGCTGAAAGGAGGCGACTATTTGGTCAAACTATAGATATAGTAGAACAAATATTTCTTCGAATAATTCAGATTCGCTATCGGAATCGAAAATTTTTGTAAGAGAAAAAGTTTGGTGTCCCGTTAAAATTAAGCTACTCACAAAAAATTAGCTTAATTATGATCAATGGCAAAAATAGACCCTGCTTTCTGATTCTGAATTAGTTAAAAACTACCAATAAAAAAATTAAAAGTAGGTCACCAAATGAATTAGTAATAATTTTTGCTAATAAAAAGTTAAACCCTATTAATTTATTATTAATCCTACAAACTACTAAACTAAAAAAGTCAATATCCATTTGTAGATTAGCAGAATTTTACTAATGAATTAGTATTTACTGACTATCTGTCAGTAAAAAATGTACTAATTGATCGTAACCCACTTTTCACTGTTGATAAATCGATTTTGATTAACTCAAGTTTAGAGAGTGGATCCTGGACTATAATCCCAATATGCTAAAACTTGTATTCAATGGAAAAGTATAAGTCAGTTAGACAATTTTTAAAATTTGGGTACCCCTCCATTGAAAGTTTTATTAAAGTTATTTTGATTGCTCGATTTAATGAACAAATGTTATTTACGATTTATAAAGGTTAATCCTTTTCAGCTTGCGGTTGCGCATTTTAATTACTTTTTTTTTAATTACGAAACTCAGAAATTCACCACATCTTTTTGAACCACCCTAATTGAAATTAAGTTTAGTATATGTTCCGGAACGAACTATCAAATAGAGATTAAATTTCGTGATATTTTTAATTGCCTTTACTTGTTTAATTTAAAACAAATTTAACAATATTTTGCTTATAATTAATTTACATTTTCTGCCCGAATTTTTAAAAACATTAATTATTATTATATAATATTATAACCCGATATTTTTTATATGGTTCTTGTGTTTTTCAATCAATGTACATGAAATGACGTTTTATTTTTTGATATGCAAGAAAATAGCGACCAATTCAACAAAGTGTCACAGTGTTGATATTAAAAGATTACATTTTCCCCAAGGGAAGAATAGGAAGCACAACGGTTGCGTTATTAACTCCATAGACATTTACGTTCATCCTCGTAAAAATGAAGTACGACTTTTACGAATGTGAAGACATGTTCGGTGTCATCGGATAAGTAATTCGAAGACGGTCAAATACAAAGAAAAATTCTTGGGTGTCACTAAGGGACGATATTATTCAGGATTGCTACTTTCAAATTTGGAGACGTGTTTTATGATCCTGATGAATTATAAAGACATAAGTTTGCTTATCCTCGACAATCCTACCTACTTGAGCATAAAAATGTACTCTGTTTATTTTTCTAGCAAGTAAGTTTGTAAGTTCTAGCCTTAACACGACCGTTAAAAAAGTTTTATGAAAGAAATTGCTACCGCAGCGTTTTCCACTTCATTTGTTATCAAGTTAAATATGGGGGTCTAATTTGGAAGAAATAAAATCTTGACAAATTTAATCCAGTGAGTAATAAGTGAAAATTAAAATTAATTGTGTTTAAGAATAGTCTTTGTTTGCATAACGATAATTTTTATGCAGGTTTATCATGTATTTAACTTATTTAAAATAATTTAATATACATTCAAGTTCGTTGTTCGCGAACGATAGGAAAAGTAATTTATTTTACATTTATTTTCAGTTAATTTGATTTTTGAGGAATGCTTTCGTTCATTTTGTTGGTTCATTTTTCAATTTTTATGTGCAATTATTACTTTCTTTCAACTTTATTGATTTTTTGTTGAAATGTTATTTACCTTCGACATTAATTAACCATAAAATAAATATTTTTTTTTATTTAAACGTGGCTCGACCTTTTTGATGATGTCAGAAAATTTGTGAAAGTCGACAGTTGTAACATAGCCTCGCCTATTAATTAGTACCTTAAATACGTCAATAATAAAAAGATACGAGAGTCACAATATTAAATATTTCATTGAAACCTCAGGAAAAGTCGATTAAAAGCTAACAAGACTTATTTTTATTTATATTCATCTACAAATATCTATTTATTTAATTTGATTAAATATTTATTTTAGTCTGGGTTATTCAATTTTAATCGAAGTTCCTACAATTTATTTTAAAATAAAATAAGGGTTTTACTACATTCATCACTCTATTATTTATGAGTATATTTTTTAAAAGTTGCAAAATTTATAATTTACACATTCACATTACTTAATTTTTATGTCACGAAACATTAAAACAGTATTCCCATATTAAAATACACCTTGCTAGATGTTAATAAACTACACGACCCGCGATGAATATTTCTGAAGTTATGGCGTCAAAAATGTAAAAAAAGACCAATTTTTGCGGGTTTTTCAAACGTAGAATACTTATTAATAAATACAGGTTTAGTTTAAACAGGATATATTGTTTAACAAAAAATTAAGCAATTCCAGGGAAATAATCTAGAATTTAGTGCTGGATTACTACTGACTCATTGTCAGAAAACTCATTACTCTTTTTATTAGTACTAACTGACGAAGTATATGAACCGTGCCGATTCTAAAAGGCAGTGCTGACGTCAGTACTATAAATGGGTACTGAGGCGGCCTTTCTGCCAGTACTAATTTAATATCGATTATGGGAACGGACAATTAGTACCGACACTTCTAATAGCGGTGAAATCCGGCGTACTTCTGATAATTTTACTAGGGGCAATAGTCATTCAATATCAGAATATAGCATTATCACTAAGTACTGCATCAATATTGACTTCTTTCGGCAACTAGCAATAATTTAACATCGTAATTAGTACTGGTAATCAGTATTGACTTCTTTCTACAATCAGTAACAATTTAACATTGAAAACAGTACTGGTAACCAGTATTGTGACAGTACTGACGAACTCCGACAGCCAGGCGTTATTTCTTACCGATGATACTATTGGCAGTTAGTATTGGACTAGTACTGATTTACTCTGTCAGTCGGTACTGATTTAACACCGAATGTAGTACCGGTTACTTGTATTGGGTTACTACTGACGTACTCCTGTGGGCGGACGTTGTTTCTTAGTGTAACTATACTGGCCGCCACTATTGTGTCAGTACAGTTTGCTTCGTCAGTCACTACTCGTTTAATAGCAAATATAATACTGGTTACCCGTACTGAGTTAGTAATTTGGCTGCTGTATTGACAGTACTGATTTACTGTTACAAGCAGTACTGGATACAAGTACTGGATCAGCCAATTGACGGTTTATTGCCAGTACTAACTCGTGTCCTTTAATTCGTACTGGCTACAAGTCAGTATCTTGCCGGGGATTTACTCCACCCATTTTTAGGTTATTATAGTTAATCACGTATCAATTAGGAATTTTTTTTTATCTTAGTTTAAATGTTTAGAAGAAAAATATGTAGGGAAAATATACGTTCTTTAAAGATTTTGAATATATCAGGAAAACTCATAAAAGCACGAATCCTTATAGGAATTTAAGAAGAAAACCCATCAGTAGTGTCAATAAATAAAACCGATAAGAGACAGTATAGAAGGAGTGAAAAAGGGACGAAGTCTGTACATGACTTTCTAGCGTCCGAACAATAATACTCTATTTTTACAATGTCTCAACGTTACGAGCCTTCGGGTACATGAGACGTTCCCTTAAGGTTTCGAGAAGCTCGTACCGTATTGTTGCGATGGGGCTGTCACGATCCGTCCTGCACAGATAAGTCCTAGCTGACCGAGAAAACAGATTTTCGAAACTGTGTTTCTTTCGGACTTAAAGAGATTTTTGGATTATAGTTACAAACAATATCAGTTAGAAACTATCTCACTAACTAACCTACTCTGATAGAAATTGCAAACGTTTTTATTGAATAGAGATTAATTATGAGACAAATATGTGGCCCTTTATAAATGTCCATTAAGTTCCCAAAAATATAATGAGGTAAACATTAATAAAAAGCTATGCCATTGTGTTTATAATAAACAAATACTTAGAAAATATGCTTATAATATATGCGTATTACGTATATGATTATAAATGTTTAATAGTAGTTTCTAAATTTGCATCCACGAAAGTCACTGCAAATAAGTAAATACTCACTCATTTAAATTTAGACACTTACATTTGGTTTTGTATTCCTTTATCTGATTTGAAGCAGTTTTTTTAATTACAGTCACAACGTTTGCAGGATTTTTTGATAAATATAGTTATTTTATAGTAAATCATCTATTTCAAAATTATTTTAGGGGTAACGGTTATGTGAGGAGTAATGTGATATCAATGTATTTAAAATGCTTTGAGTTCAGAGAGCCATTATGATGTAGTAGTCACTGATTGCGTTTTATTTTTATTCGTGTAAATTTTTATTTACTTTATTTTTAATGTGCACTTATTGGATATAAAATTGTGTAAGGTATCCAATGTTTTTAACAGCATACCGAAATGTGCGGTACAAATTGTCATAGTTTTTTATATCAATAGTTTTTATAGAAAGAGTCATTGAAGTCGTTCGACACTTCATATCTTGTAATTTTTGACTATGGTTTTTCTAAATATGACCTTTATTTTCACTTTTTTCGTGTTTTATTAATTAGGCGCCTTGAAAAGAAAAAAACGCGGAAATACCTAAAATGTTATTATAAACAGTTACTTTTTTTATATAAAATCATTATCCAATCGAATCACTTTTCTACGTCTTGCAGCATAATGACTTTTATTTCCCAAGGAACAAGAGAATTCCTTTTGACGAATCCAAAGTCGGAATGCCCTAATTATGTAAAAGTTATCACTTTTCGACCAAAGAATTGTCAGATAGACTTTCAAGATTCAGGAACAGGTCGAAAATTACTTGAATATAACCTAAAAAATGCGTTTAAACCCTTCAAAGTTAAAAAAAAAATCTATAACCAAAATCGTGAAATCAAAGTCCAATAAACTTATAGGTCGATATCGGGTCCACTTTTAAGTAAATTACTTCACGAAACGTCTTAATTGGTCAATACCTTTGTATTTCGACCATTAGGTTAAAATTAAGATCGGAGAATGGAGTCTAATCTGAAAGTCGAATTTTCCCTTGAAAATTACATATAGGGCATTTCGTCGTTCGTCCAAATACGACTGCTCTACTAATCTAAGCTCAAAGTAGTTTATTTATGCTACAGTAAAATGTTTAAGTTTGACAAATTTGGTCATAATTAGGTTGAAAAGAGAGAAAAATTACGTAAATATTACCAATTTTCGAAGGTCAGATTACTTTTACCCTCTCACCATAATTCGACGCTCGAAAAGAGGTTATTTCGCACCATTTTGCAGCTTTTAATGACGTTATGATCGAACTACAAATTCATGACCACTTCAATAATAAACAAAGAATTTTTAATGAAAATAGGTGTAATGTTTTTTCGTATCTCAAATTAAGAAAGCGTCTATGAAAAATGAAAAACTGTTTATTGGTATAAAAATCGAGGTAAACAAAGGTAAAAAATGCCTTTATAACATACAAAGCTGGTATTACATCTGTTCTTTAAAAAGCTGTTAGATATTTTAAAATGAAAGTGTTTCTGAATTATTGAGCATACGAAAAAAAAAATATTTTACTATTTGAATAGTAGACTTGGCTACCTAATTTGTCGAAGTCACTACTTAGATAGTAAAATTACCTAAAAACGATGATTGTATATTACCGTACTATCGTGTTAGTAGTTTGAACTATCTCTTTCTTTTTGTGTACAGGTAATAGTATATTACGCCACTAGTGTGCGAAATAAATGATTGCCGAACAGGTTGAGTTTACGATACAAAAGTAAGGAAGTAGTTACCCTAACCAATTTCTTTTATGCACCAATTAATTGGTTAGGAGCCAAATTATTTCTTACTTCTTTCTTTTTCTCACCTGAATCTAAGCGGTTGGTTGCTTCAAACAATAATTTTTCTCCGATCACCATTATTTTTCGCACATATTTCAACTACAAGAAAATGTCGCCCATGGAGTTAGGAACAATAAAATTATCCTAAAAGCCACATAATTTCTCGATTATATATACAGGGTGCTCGGCCAACCATTACCCAGCGGCTAACTGTAGATTGTACAGATAATTCTGAGCAACTTTTTCCTCTGAAAAAATTTCCGGGAAGGTAGAGTTTTTAAGTTATTCAACACTAAAATTTAGGGGGAAAAATCACTTTTTTTTTAAATATCTCGGCTCTGTATGAAGGTATCTTAGCGAACCGAAGCTCATTTTAAAGATATTTTCAAGATATACAAGTTGCCTCTGTTGGTTTTTGACCTACAATGAATATTTCTCTTGTTATAGCCATAAAAACGGGGGTAAATGCCGATTTTTCAGGTTTTTCGCGTCTAACTAGTTTCGACACATAGCTATCGAAATATCACACTGGAAAAAGTTGTAGGCCTTGAAAACACAAACATTTTTTGTCCTCTAATACGATGCGATTAAATTAAAACTGAACCCTATTTGCACTCGTTTTCATAACATTTTGTTATTAATATCGATTTATTTGTCGTACTGTATTTTGTCGACTTTACGAGGCTCTTGTAGGGTTCAGTTTTAATTTAATCGCATCGTATTAAAGGACAAAAAATGTTTGCTTTTTCAAGGCCTACAACTTTTTCCTGTGTGATATTTCGGTAACTATGTGTCGAAACGAGTTAAACGCGAAAACCCTGAAAAATTGACATTTACCCCGTTTTTATGGCTATAACAAGAGAGATATTCATTGTAGGTCAAAAACCTTCTTTCTTTAAAATGAGCTCCGATTCATTAAGATACCTTCAAACAAAGTCGAGATATTTAAAAAAATGTGATTTTTTCCCCTAAAGTTTAGTGTTGAATAACTTAAAAACTCTACCTTCCCGGAAATTTTTTCAGAGGAAAAAGTTGTTCAGAATTATCTGTAGAATCTAGAGTTGGCCGCTGGGTAATGGTTGGCCGATCACCCTGTATATAAACAATAATAAAAACAGAAAGATGCGAATATTACGGGTTGCCGATTGCAACCTCGAAAGATGTGAAAAAACGATGTAGGGGTTACCGGAATTTTGTTCATTACCGCAACTGCATTTTAAATTTGGCCGTGTATAAGTAGTTAAAAAAGTAATTTTACTATTATAGTCCATTTCCCCCAAAGAATCATTTTAATAACCAGGACTTGGTGTAAAAAATCAACCTTTCATCCCAGGTATTCCATGTGGACTCATCAATAAAGGTCCCACAGAATTCTTTGACTTGCGTATGGTTTCGTTATTTATTAGCGTTTTTAAATAAATTTAATAGATGACGTAAAGTACGAAATTAAATTACAGCACTAAATAACATAAAGTGCGAAGTCACATTTTCATGAACAGTAATCCGGATGAAACATCACAAAAAAATTTTCATTAGATAAAATTTCTTTAAATCGGTTGATAATAAATTAATTTTTCTAAATATATAGACTTGTCTATTATTTACGGTTAAGGTCCACAACGAGCACCAAATCCGGTGACAAATGAGGAATAAATTAATTAATGGAACCGAACATGTCCAAATAAAAAACATCTCTTATATGCAATACTCTGGTCCTGCATCTTTTGAAGTTATTTAGATAAGTTATGATCTTTGAATGAATTTCATATATTTTATCCTTTTTAATGGTTATCTTTCATAAGTCAAACATTTTCTACAGACAATGTGACTAAAAATACAATAAAAAATGTATATTTTTCATCTACAGATAAACTGTTTATTTGTTTTAGAAAATTTACAAAATCCCTACATCAATAAGATGTTAGTACTCTAGACATTTTGAAAACAATAATGATATGCAATTCTCATCAGAAAATGTCTTTTTTTACAGTTTTGGAAAATAATATTTTGCCAGAAGACGAAAGAATTACATCTAGGTATTTCGAATTATATGAGAAAATATTACCATCAGCTATTGTCACTAATCGTGTATAAAGTTATTCAGTTTATATTTATTATTTTGTGTAGCTCATGGATTCGTATAAGTCTCTAAGCTCATTAATTGAACCTGTTAATGCCTGAAATGAAATTTTTCACACCTGGACCCGGTACTTGTACCAAAAACTTACGTTTATAATTTTTTTTTATTCAACATGGCGCAATCGAAATAGCGTCCTTATTTAGTACATTCCCTAGTAAATACTGAGAATTTTTTTTAAATTTTTTAAAAGCTGGTAGTTTTCGAGAAAATTTGCATCAACTACAAGATTTGAAATACATTTCTTTCGAGTTTTTTACATTAATTTGCAAACATAAAAACAGATATTCGTTGCCAATTTTGACAAATTTTGACAGAAGCATTCAAACGAGTACCATTCAATTTTTGTTAACTTCTATTCCGATATTTGATTAAAGGGTTGAAGTGTAAAAAATGTAATTTCAGGTGTTAATGGGTTAACGATTATTTTTCTCATAACTGCTTCGGTTCATACTTCTAAGCTGTCATATTACAGTTAATGTGAGATTAGCTAAAATATATTCAATATGACCTATTCAAATATATTTCAATGAAGAATAAGTCGGAATACCTATTTTTTTTAAGTTTTGCGAAAAAGCAAAATTTTACAAAATGTCTTCAAGTTAGAAGCAATAGAGTGGATATTTAAAACTGATCTAAACAATTTTTATTTATTGCGACTTTCTCGTCATACCTAAACATTCAATTAAAAAAGATTTTTAGACATTTACCAGTCCATTAACGACGATCAAATCTATCTGATTAATCCAAACAGACTGAAAGATTATTATCTAAATATGCACGAAACTAAATGAAGAAATTAGATGTGACAATCAAATAAGACTTCAAAATTTGTTAAAATGTAAATGTAACATTTAAACACGATTTCAAAATAATTCACATAGAAATTATAATTATGTAAAAAATCGTCACAAATACAATAGGTTTTCAATTAAGATAATTGCCATTGTTGCCTTGGTTTTATTTCCGCCTAAAGTGATGTAAATGGAGCGCGTAAGTTGTAAAAAAGTAAATTGAGGGTTAAATGGGGTGAAAATTCAGAACTGAGATACTGTTTTATACGATCGCTTGAATTTTAAACGAAAATTGTCTAGACATCTGCACGACGTACTCGATGGGTTATAAGATCCATATATAACCAGTCGTAAAATCAAGTATTTTTTACTCCATCACGAGGGGAACGTTGCCTTAGGCGAAAATAACGGGGAAGAGGTCTCTAATATCTGACTGTCGAAGTAAATTTAGCATTGCCACACTTAAATATCAATCGAAAAATTATTTAAAAATTTTGAGAGTTGATTGAATAACGCAATGCTTCTATATTTGAATTTTTAATGATATTTAAAAGTACTTTAAATGAATTCTTATTTTTTAAATATTCCCATAGGATTTTTTGAATCTATTAACCGTTCAAGTATAGAAATTAAGTTTTGAACAATAAAAATATTGATTTCAATTTTTTACATAATTTTATAAATATTGTCTCAATCAATCCATAAAATCGTTATAAATTGAGAATGTTTCTCTAATACATTAAACAATTATTTATCATTATTAATAGAATTTTTGTATTCTTCTTTAGGAGGAGCACACTTGAATTTTCTGCTATATTAAGTCTTAATTTTAAAAAATATCACTATTTGTATTCTAGACCTATTTTGGGCGGGAAATAATGTCATAACCAACAAAATTATTTATTTTTTTGTTGTATTGTTGACATTAAGATTTGTGACTAAATTAAAATTTTTCAAAATCCATCCCCTTATTTCTTATTGAGAGTTTTAGAAACAAAATAAAACAAGAAGCATTCTTTCTATAACATTTCAAACGTATTGCACTTATTTTTAAAAATACAAATAAGACGAAAAATTGTTGCGGAACAAAATTAATGCCAATGAGTTTATGGTACTTTTACGTTTATAAATAAAACAAGTACTCCTGAAGAATAAAAATATTCCGACCCAAATTTTTCAAAATTTTATTCGATTTAATAATTTGCAAAAACTTGATATTTGTGAAGACATTTTTGCGGGACATTTTTATTATATGTTTTCGAAATGTAATAAGGTTACGGTATTTCAATCAATTTTATTCCGCTTTCTGCTTGAAACTTTGACTTTTATTTTCTGACAAAAGAATCCATGAAAATACAAGAAATGTACAAAAAAGAAATAGTGTCACGGAATAAGGATATAAACTTAAGAAAAATGAAATAGTTAAAACTAATAACTAGATAGTAGGACAAGACACCGCAAGCATTTTCAGTTAATTTCGCTATCTAAATAATGACCTCAACAAAGTGGGCTGTCAAAATTTATCAACTTAATTAAATAAGTACGAAATAATTAGATGTCGTTAAAATTTTATTGTTTTACTGTTTTTATATTATACAAATTTTAATTATTGGCATAATGTATATATTGTCAAATCTTTTTAAAAATGTTCAGCCATGTCTTTTTGAGTGCCAACAAATAAATAGTTTATGGGGACGTCGTGGATGTACACAGAATTTTAATTTATTTGCTGGAATATATCTTACAATTCCTAGTTTCCAAATGAATAATTTAGTAATTGAGCTAAACGACCCATTTATAGACTATCGAGTAGAATTTGTCATATTTTTGTGACTGGTGTTTTTTTAGAAAAATATAGAATAAAAAATGCCTTATAAACATCAAAAAGAGAATTCTGGACATCTAATTACGTCGGACAGAGTTCAAAATAATATTTATAGATTATAAGAAAAGTAATTGTAAGCATTCGAATATGTTTTAATGAAGTATTTCCAGTGAATGCATTCAATTATTATAATTATACACTAACCGTTATTATTGTATCCATCGTCTGATTGAAGTAAGGAATATCGATCATCCAGTGGCATTTTAATGCCATTGTCTGCAATCTATTTTTATATTGGATGGAAATTCGTTCAATATGTTGATTGTTGTTAGAAACCTTCAATTATTACAACATTCACTAAATATCATTAGAATTATTTTAACAAGCGTAACAATTTTGTATGCTTCCGTATGACTTTAATTTATATTTTCAAATATAAAACTGAGTTAGTTTTTGCAACCTGTTCGTGTAGCGGTTCATAGATAATCGTTGTATTTATAATGACTTACATATATTTTTCACTATCGGTATCTTATTGTAGTTTTTAAATCTTTCATTTACATCATCGTTCAGGTGTAGTTTTTCTAATGTATTGTAATTGATTTGCATTTTGACATAAGATATGTGTTTGGAAACATCTTTCGTATTGGCACGTGATCTTATAGTTCAATAACATTCTCACTCCTCATAGGTTGCCATCACAATCACTATTCATTGATCATATATTGATTTACATTTTATTGCTTATCAGAAATGTATCACTGAAAGAAAAAAATTTTGATAAATTTACTTAAATGTTTCAATGACATATTCTATTAGTCCGTGAAACATGTTAGTTTTGTAAAATAAGGTAAGGGATATTTTTCATTATTCTTTGCAGTCTTATCTACTTTGTCATTATGTCCACTTTTTAAAGCGACTTGTTTATCTTTCCAGAATTCACAGTTTGCGGTATAGTTCATCGGTTTGGGTGTAGAACGTTGCGAGTTCGAGTCAGTGTTCCACTCCATTTTTTTTCTGTGATAATATAATTTATGCTTAAAGGGGCTCTAAAATGCTCCGCCGATAAGGCAGGAATTTTCACTGGAAAAACGTAAACAAAATATTACTGAATCTGTTTGACTGTACTGATGTAAGAATAATTCTAATTACTATAGACGGTAACCTAGAAAAAGGAGAAGACTGAGAATTGACGGAGAATTTTTGGAAATAAGTAATTTTTCTTTTTAACCCATTAAGTCCTGAATGGACTTTTTTCTCTATAATTTTCAAATTACAATTTCGGTTGTATTTTATGTTAAAAAAAGGTTCCAAAAAAATATCCAAGAAGGCATATCTGATGTAAAATTAACTGAACTTATGAAATCTTTTGTTACATTTTTCATAAAATTTAACCGTGAAAAGATATATACAGTAGAGTCCCGGTATATTTGCGTCTGGCTATATTTATGTGCCAGCATATTTGCCCAGTTCCGTCTCGTTATATTTATCTGTCGCCGCTCTCTTTTTCCCCCACCTAGCGCGCTGGGGCCTCAGGAAGGGCCTGCTGTGACGTCACGAACGTAATGCGACTGAGGAGAGTGGGAGAAGCGGCTCTCCCCTTCTTTTGACAAATATCAGGAGATAGGAGGGAAAGACGAGGAATCGAGCGGGCAAATATACCGGGACTCTACTATACGGTTAATATAATATAAAAACATTTTTGAAATTGTTTTCTGCCTTTATAACTTTGGCACTTTAAAATGTGCATATTAAAATTTTGAAAATAAAGGTGAACGTTTCCAAAATGACGTCAAAAAATCGAAATAATCGTCGAAATGTTCACAAATTTTTTCTTTGAAAAAACGTTACGAAAAAAAGTTCTTAGCATTGTTCAAAGAATACTCTGAAATATTTAATTTTGTGGAATATTGGTATCTACTTAGAAATCATTATTTTGATTAAAATTTTTTAGTAAATTATTTAAATTAATTTAAAATGGTATATTGATAGTATACTTTCTTGCATAAAACTTACAAAAATATTGGTAATGCACCTATCCCAGACAGCACAAAATGTTTTGTTACATACCAAATACGTTACTGATATATAACGGTTATGAAGCCGGACATTTTTACATTCCTGTGACATAACCGTTACATATTTGCAACGTCTGTGCTGTATGGGATTGGAGGATATTCTTTCCTGCTATGTTACCCGTTTATTGTCGAAATTTTTTAAATATATTTACAATATATTGCCAATTACAATTGTCGATATATTGCCAATTACAATTGTCGATATATTGCCAATATATTTCCTACATGATTAATTTTTGCTCGGGAGACTTATTTTTCAATATGGATTCGTTCAATAAATTTTTATAAATCGATAAAAGAGAAAAACTCGCTGTTTTTGTGAAATTAACTTGCCTATCACGAATCGTTTTGTATGAGTAATAGCATAAGTCATACCATGGTTAGACAAACAGACAGAATAAAATGAAAACAAACATAATCGTGGTTCTCCACAAACAGGAAAGAACACTAATAAAAACTCTTTTATTAGTATACGTCGATCGTTTCTGATGAGAAAGTCGAATGAGCGGTGAGACTTATGACAACTTTAAGATATCACTTAGGTCGAGCTCGGGTCCCCATATTCCCCTTCGAATTGTTTCGAAATTGCAGACTGGCAGAAAATAAGGGTCGCCTATTTTATTTTATCTCCGCCGAAGCGATTTTCAGGGATGAAATCAGCCTGGAACTCGGTTACGTATTGGATGGTTAGGGTCTGGGCATCGCACCCCACAAGATTCAACGTCAAAATATTAGTCATCACGAGCACTCGAAAACCTATATCCGGGCTTTTCGTGGCCTCTTTTCTCTGTCTGAGAGACGAACCGCTCTTTCAATCGCAGACCCTGATCGTATTGGCTTAAGCAATTGGACAATGTTAATTAAGACGCTAGGAGAGTTATGGACTGTGACCGGCTCACGGATCTGTACCCAGTTTCCATTACGTTCAGCTATGATTTATTCAATTGCCATATTATTGTTTTCCTTTTAACATAAGGGATGTCGGCGATTCATTTACTTGTGTCGTTCCAACAAATTTCAGAGTGTATCAATTCATATGAAATTTGTCTAATTTTCAAAATGATGAAATATCACCATAAGATATAAAAAAGGAGTTTGGTATAGAACATGTATTGAATTTAATAAACATGTTTAATCTTCTTCATTTTCTTTTTGTAAATGATAAAGGTTATGTTTTAAACAATTTCTTAAACACATAAATCGGAACCCACGTTGTCCCTTTGATTTTTTGTGATTTAAATTTTAGTTAACCCTTTCAGTCCCACACGGAAAAAAATAAATAGTTGGAACCTCTAACTATATATTAGGGTAAGACGCAGCCATCGTTTTTAGTTAATTTTGAATATGCACTGATCTTCAGTGAAAAAGGAATCACTATTTCAAAATAGTGACCTTGTTTTCACTGTTTCGCTGTGTTTCTCTATTCCAAATTGAGATAGTACTTGTGTAGTTAAGTAACCTACTAGTTATGCCAGAACCTACTATTTATTCTCTAAATTTGAATTATCGAAAGTCACTGCGAATCAGTGTATATACACTGATTATTATCAGCCTATAGATACCCCACCATTAATAAAATAATTAAAATTATGAGCATAACTTAATTAATCTATTAGTCTGAGAACATCTTCGGTTAATAAACAACGTCCAACATTATATATAGTCGAGCCTTATCTATTTCTAGTCTACATCTAATTAGAAATTAAAGATTTCATCCTACAGATTTTTTGGAAAGAAATTTAATAAATTTTTCTGGCGGTACAACTGATAGGAATATATGAAAAAGTACTTTGACGTCTTCGTTTCTGAGATATTGGAAGTTTTACGATTAAATCGACGTTTGATCTAAAATAATTTTAACCAGAAGTTTCGCATGGAACGTGAGCACAATTTTGATGAAATCTTTCGAAGGAGAGGCGAACAAGTTGAATTTTATAAAATTAGATGGAAGAAGTCACTCGTCTTCTCAGAGGAATGTAATTGGACTGTCATTCAAAAACGACCTCTTTACTTCATATGACTATTAATATTCACATTAGTTCCAGAATCTCTGAAAACGAAACGAATCTGTTCTATTCGTTGTCTGCAAATAACTTTTGCCTGGTCCATCTTTTTAAAATCTTATTTCATTTTTCAAAATTTTTTGAATATATAGATCTAACTTTGAAATCACTTAAGGCTCATTTGGATAAGCGAGTATCACAAGAACTTCTGCGCCATTCGTTATACCTTGGAAAAACGTCGTTCATATTTTATCCTCGAGATCTACGAGCCTTATCTGCAATTAGTCTGGAAACAAGTCGGAGAACGTGTGGGGCGCATCGACGAAGTAATTGGAAGGAGGAGTAAAAAGCACCTTTCGTCGATATTTTACAGACGCTCTTCATCGCTGATGCAATTCTTTAACATCGAGGGTTTCCCCAATTTTCTTATCGATGATGAAAACGAGATTTTAAATGTTTACCGGAAATCGAATATGGCAAAGCTTCATTTATTTCGTCATAATTATTCTGAAACTTGGTACATTATATAAATGTAATAATTGCAGAAATCAATGAAAGAATTTAGAAACATGATTTTCAACATTAATAACATTTTTCATTATTATGAACTGTATTAATTAAATATTCGTTTATTTTCTCCCATGGCCATTACAGCTTTTTTCTTTTCATCGACACTAAAGTTGTCTGCCCTCTAAATTTGAATAAGTGAAATTCTAATCTTCAGAAATAAGTGAAATAATAGGTATATTCACTTATAAAATAAGTTAATTTGGAATTATTTGCGCATGCGCGAAAAGTTTTTCTCTAAGACAACAAGGGTGGTCATAGCGCCGGGAAAATATGTACTCTTTGAGCGCTTATCAAGTGCATCGAATTCGCGAATGTGCCGTCAAAATTGCGATTGCATATATGTGAGCCAAATTATTCATATGTAATAATAATATATCGATTACTGATCAGAATTAGTGATAATGATTACACATATATGTATATTTCTATATATTTCTTGTGGGACGTGGACTTATTGCAATAAAAACAATATAACTTTTTAACTTTTTACACAAAAGGTAGATTTTCTTCTTGATAGAATGAATAGATTTATTCTAATCCGTCAAGAAATAAATCGGTGTCTTATTCAATAAGATAATTATTATACTCTCGTAAAATCGCATATTGAACAAGATAATAATATTCTTATTTAATATGTGAAATTGTTCACACATTCAAAAAGTTAAATATTCACCTATTCAGTAAGTGCAATTAATCTCCTATAAAAAGTAACAAATTTTTTCAATAAGTGTATTACTCACTTAATTAGTACGTAAAATTGTTTATTCTAGAACTAACAAGTGAGCAAAAAATAATTATTTCGTTTATAAATTAGAATGCCAAAAATGCAATGTATCACAGGTGGGACAAATAAAAAGAACCCTCAAATACAGAATTAACGAACATAAAAACAACCTAAAATGTACTTCGCAAACAAAAAATTGTATATCCGAACATATACAAGTGACAGGTCACAATTTTAAATGAAAAAACGCTAAAATATTAGATCAGGATAGTAAATACTTTTCACAATAAATGTCGGAAATGTGTTATATTTTTTTACAAGACAAAGGTATTAATGTACCTGTGATGTACCAGAAGACACACAGTTTTTACATAATTCATGCAAGAATCTACTAAGGAAATTGAAATATTCGACGTAATTTATTTAAAATGTATAAATCACCTCAAATTTGGTGTCACTTATTTCTTCACATAACAGATGAAAAAAATTGCTTTCAACTGCAATCATAGTTGCTACTTTTCAGGAAATACTTTTTAAAAGTTCTATTCCCGCATCAGTTTTTGTGTAATTTGAATGGTGAAAATCTAAATAGTTAAAATCTGGTTACTTGTCAAATCTCTAAGAATTCTTGTTGTCAACAATTTATGAACATATCTAGTTAGTTTGTGTATAAGAATACAAAATTATTTTTGAAAAGTTAAACTCGTTGTGTCTATTCTACTCAATTAACTATTTAACTATTAGTGCCTGATACTTTTTTCCTTCATTTTCAATCAACTATTTGATATAAAAATTAAAGTTGAAAAAAATTGATAAGAAAGTGTCGTTGTATATTCGAGGTCGCTCTTCCAATATGGAAATTAATAATTCCTGACGGGTGAAACTCAATTTTGACCTTGGAATCTTGAAAACAAACCAATTTTTTTAAACTTTGATTTCCATACAAATTACTTGTTTGATATAGAGAAAAAAGTGTCGTTTCAGGAGTTAATGAGTTAATATAAAAGTAACTTCAAATTAACACCAATTAACATTTTATCGAGAATTTTTTATACAGGCATAGGATAAACGTTTATAGAAGGCAGCAGCTATTTTGTGATCCTAGTATATTTAACCTAACAGAAAAACATGCTTAATAAAAATGATAAAACTGTACAAATTTTAATGATAAAAATATATATAAAATTGTACAAAAATTGAAACAAATTTTGGACAAGGAATAAAAGACAGAGAGGCGTAATGTAAGTTACCTTCTCTTGCGGCACGTTGGGAAAGGCCATAACTAACTAGAATCTTATAAAAAAAATTATTTGTCGCATTATCTTTTAAATTTACTCATGTTTCATTACACTGCACTGTATATATTTTTATCTATAATTTGTAATTTAAAGAAATGTTGCAAAGATAATAGTCACAAGCCAGTATAACTTATAAACATAAAGTAAATATTTTCATAAACAAGAATTTACATATTTTTAAGTTTCATGCATTGAGTTGTTTCACAGTAAGAACAAGTGATATTGACAACTAAACTAAACAATTATCTAGTCATCAGATAATATTTTTTTATATTCGGAATATCATTTTGCAAACAACGTCGAACATTTTTCCAAAACAAATTTACTCATGTCTAGAAAATTGATTTGCAGTTTAACGACTATTTTAATTGATCTAAAATTAAACCAATATCTTTTACGGTACTTAAGAATGGAACATATTTCTTTATATAAACGTATAGTTTAACACGAATAGGCGAGTAACAGCAGCATTCAACATGTCATTTTCATCAAAGAAAAAAATGAAATTAATATTTTTTAATTTTGGTCTAATTTCCTGAAATTCGAGCTATGGATCACTGTGCGTTTGCTCGGCCAACATCCCATATTCATTTATGTTAACTATAAAGCCATCATAACAAATAATTATTGCTACAAAAAAAACATTTTGCCTGCACGTTATATCGTAAATAGTACTTTTTAAGAGAAATACTTCCCGATAACTCAAAGTTCTTCTCGTTCCCATCAAACTCCAGTAAGTTATTGTTGATCTTGTCAATATTTGACCAAAGATATCGGGAGTAGAATACGAAGGGTAGCTAATGAAGTTTAGGGAATCATTAACGATGCCCCATCTTGATTCATCGAAACTTACCTATTTTGTTAAAAACACAAATTTTAACTTTCGGCTTTTTAATTATAATGTAACTTTCAATTAGCAACAAAAAGTAATATGACTGCTATTACTAATATCGTATATATCAACACATAGTTAGATATTTTGCCCATTTTAAACTCCTGTGCATATAGTTCAAAAGATAATATTCCTACAGTTGATAAATAACAATAAATGTTACGGAAAATAAAATTAGTTATTTTGTCTGAAGTAAAAAGAATTTTATAATTGAAATCCATATTTTACTAAATTTAACGACGAGTTATTGACTTAAATAAACATACAACGTAAACAGATTTACGTAAAAGCAATAGGAGTTGATTCCACTACTGTAGGTTAAGCGTACCGAATGGTGATTAAATTTATCTGATATACTTTTATTTCTTTAGTGAACCCCACATTATTGCTCCAGCATCATACATTTTACATTAATAAAAATGCAAAAAATGCAAACTCTTTAATTTTTGTATGCCTATACTTACTATAAATCTATTCTTACAATCATAGTAAAAATATGTGTATATCAATAATTAGGCATACTAAACTCTCCAGTCTCCAATAAAGTAAATAATTTTATATTTATGTAATACGGTCATATTCTAGTCGCTAGTTTAGTGTTCATCAATCGTTAATCTGAGCTCAGATTCGTAACCGGCGACGCCATAAAACCCAGAGTGTCCAGATTAAGTTTAAAAGTTTCATAAATAATTTTGTTATTAATTGCCAATGAATCGACAATGACTAATAAAATATTATTTGAGAAACTGAATGGCTATGTTGAATCCAAGTTTTAATATAACAGGTATTAATATAGGATTTTATTTTGCTTAAAACAATTATGAGTTGGGATCAATTAAGAGTGAAAAGTCACTAAATTTATGTTTTAATCGATGGAGTTCATTTCCAACGTTTATTTAATGCCTTGCATGACTCTCCAATTTATACAAACATTCAAATTGAAAGAAAACTGAGGGGAATGGTATAAAGGGGTGATTCATTCCAGGGAAAAGCAGTTTACGGCTCATAAGTTATCTATTAGTTGGTTTACATGCAATTTCGTGACGATTTATGATAATCCTGTTATTTTGGAAATTTCTTAATCATGAAGAAATTGCACAATATTGGTTTGTATTACTTATATTTATATTTTCTATAATCTGAGATGTGAATACTTTTCTAAAACAGTCTTATAATTTGTGGCTTTCAGACTATTTTTTTTAAACGTTTTGGAAATAAAAAAAGAGAATACTTATTCAAGTCAAACTGATGTTTTTATTTTCCAACGATATTTTCTGAAAATATTTTTTCTTATTTGTAGGAAGCTTTGAGAACATAAAATACGTGATACGCAGGTAGTTGAATTCATAATTCGTCCGGCTGTCACTTACAAAATGTTCCACGTAATGTAGTTCCTGCGGAAGACACGATTCCAAGGCCTCGGAGTAATGAGCCCTGCAGGGTTTAATCGAAAAACAAAAGTTGGCACTCATCACGGCCAGCCGGAACTTTTCCTACATCCAGTATTTGAGCGCGTTCGTTAAGAAACGCTTCAGATTTAAAGCTTTTCTACATTTTTAAACGACACTTGTTAGGAAAGCTTGAAATATTAATGAGAACATTTTTTCATATTCTTATTGTGGCGTAAATGATGTAAAAAAATATTAAAAAATACTGAAAATGTTTTTCTTGTTTCAGTAGACCCAGATTTATTATAAATTATGAATACTTATTAAAAGAATTTATTATGACGTTTGAAATCCTCGCCTTCTAGCATATGTTTTCTTCAAGATTAGAAGAAATTCTATCAAACTCTTCTATTAAAAATTAATGTTTTACTACGATTAAAAGAAGGTCTTTACCATTTTAATTTTTAGATGATTTTCAATCCAGAAATTCGCGTTTGGTTGAAAGAGTTTGTGTTTAACAAACTGATTTACATGTTAGAATAATAAGATATCTTCGTCTTTTATGAAACAGAGAAATATGGCTGTCCCTATACGTAAAATATAGTCTTTTGCGCGATATAAGAATTTTATTGTGGGTGAAAGATATTTTACTGAGTGTAAATGAATGATTGTATGAATTTATAGATTTTTAAAATACAAGTATTTCTTATGTAACGCAAGAAAATCGGTCTCACAATTGCGACGTCAAGAATAATTATTGGAATCAAGCAAATAGCACGCTTTATTCCATCAATATACCTGGAATATTCCTTTGGAACATTGGGAATATTCCAAAGTAATATTCCATCTATAATCCAAATGTTGAAATTTACTACGTTTGGAATATTTCTGGAACATTAAAATAAACATTTTTGGTACCATTCAAATTAGATATTAAAAAAAAATATATCCAGAGTGGGACTCGAACCCTACGCCGCTGCATAGAAACCCATGTTCAGAATCACTCAGCCACACATCCTGTTGAAATAATTTACAAGCATAAGCAACATCAGTTACCGCGATTTAATTAAACAAAAAGTTCATGCTTATAAAGTGAAAAATGAATTAGGCGTTAATATGCATAGCAAATAGAAGCGCTATAAAACTTAAGAAAATTTTTCAAGAAGATAGTTTTGACAATCGGCGGACATGATCGCAATATTTCAATATTCTAACCTCACTCGTTGACAATAAGTTAATAGCGCTTCTATTCGATATGCATATTAACGCCTAATTCGCTGAAACACTTTATAGATATGAACCTTTTCTTTTATTGAATCGCGATAAATGATATTGCTTATGTTTGCAAATTATTTCAACAGGATATGTTTTCTAAGTGGTTCTGAGCATGGGTTTCTATGCAGCGGCCTAAGGTTCGAGTCCCACTCGGGATATATATTTTTTTAAATTTATTTAATTTTAATGGAACCAATAACATTAATGTTCCTGCAATATTCCACAGTAATATTCCGATCGTAGGACATTTCAACATTCCTGGAATATTCCTGGAATATTACTTTGGAATATTCACAATGTAGGTAATTAGATTCACCTACTTGTAAAACACTATTTTTACGTGTAATCTTAAATTTTCGTGCATGATTTGAGGTTATCCTAACGCATATTAATATACGAATTCATACATAGTCTTACGCAGTAGTAGTGTCCGCTATTTGTTAAGAGAAAATTTTTTTTTAATGTTTTTTTTTGTTAAAATTTTCCACTCTAAATTCACCCATGTGTATAAGTTGTATATTTTTTAATTAATAACAAATTAAGTGAAAAATAAATTAAACAAATTATTGGACCCAAAAATTGCAGGTGTTTAAAGCTCTACAACTTTTCATCTCTAACAATTGAGAACAACAGAGAACAATGTCAGAGAAGAGAAATCACAGTAATAGACATTTTTTCCTTCTTTTGTCGGTTCAAACATGAGAAGTTATTCTATTGTCAAATTTTTCTATTCACTGTTTGCCAGGCAACACAAAGGTAATGGTAACAAAGTTGTCAATCCTGTCAAAGCATGCTTTAGTAAATAATTTCTGATTATAGCAAATACATGAGGATTTTAAAAACAATTATTTGGACATTGAAATTTCCGTTACTCCTACAGTTCATTGGATTTTTGTATATGTTAGAGAATTATACAAACTTCACTTGTTGGAAGCTGTTTTAAAGGTCTTCATATTTAAAATTAAATAATGACAAATTTGTTAAAATTTAAATGTATATGTGACAATTACTTGTAAAATTAAGGTTTGGTTATTTATATAATATTGCAACAAGTTAGAACCGACATAAGATGAAAAAATGCCTATTTTTGTGGTTACTCTACTCTAACTTTTTTTCTCAATGGTGACAGAAATTGTATATATTAGAAAGTTGTAGAGCTTCAAATGATTACCACAATTTTCATTCATTATTAGTTTTGTATCGACAAAATTGGAGTTCAGGAGAGCCTTGCAAAGTTGCAACTATGGTAGACTATTAAAAAAATCGATTTTTAAAAAAGAGCTCTAACGATTATTTTGATTTTTGATGCAATGTACTCACAGTATTGAACTGAAAAAGAAAATCCCATTTAGGTGGACTATTTATTTACCCGTGCTTCAAGCCCACCGTAGGGTATTATATCTAAATACGCAGGTATTTTAAATTACGCTATAAAATACAACAAAAAATATTGTACGTCAAATTATTACATAACAAAAATATTACAAAATAATGTCATAATAATACAAATTATAAAATTATATACATCACAAAATACCAATTTCATGCATCACTTGAATTATTTGTTGTGCCTGGTATTATAGTGATTATTGGGGGTTACCATCCGTTTGTTTACCTGTATAAAGCTATTATAAAGCTTCCAATTTAGTCAGGTTACGTTAGGTTAGGTATTGTCACGTGTTCATTAATTAATGGTTAATGAGTAAGGGTACGATATTGTAATTAGATCAATAAAAACGTGTTTGAATTCCTGGAGTTTAATGTTTAATATTTTATTTATTTATTCGTTTCGTATTCAATAATATTTTTACCGTTATATTTGGACATATGACATTTATACATTTAACCATCACGGGTACTTTCTAAATAATATCCAATTTCGATAATCTATTATATTTCTCTTTAATGTTTCTATTAAAATAGCAATCCTTTGTCTCTTTTTCTAGATAATATCTATAGTCGCGTGTATAACAAGCGCGCATTGCGAGTTCGAATCTTGCCAGGGTACATAAGTTTTTAATTTATTTGCAAATGTGAAAATTATTAATTTGTATATATAATTAATTTATTTTATCTATAATATTTACTAAATAAATATTCATGAAGTTAAGATATGGTGATTTTTAAATTTTAAAAATAATTTACAAAATTTGTTTAAACATGAAACAATTACAGTATTATTTTAATTTCTAATAAACACCATGTTTTTAGTGATACCTTAGTAAAAGCGGGAATCAGTTTTCATTACCCTTTCAGAATTTTGCCGATCAAAAACTTTTTTGCGTTTTTCGCCTTCGACGAAGCCATCTGTCCCGCAAGAAATGATTGTCTTACTAATGATGAACCTTGGTCTACTTTAGGCGTTTAATGAATAGGGCATATTTCTGCTATCTATTTAGGGCGTACTACGTTCCAATTCTGAAACACGGAATTCTTTCCGTGAGGGAAGCTATCGAACTTAACCTCCATTTACTTTCGAACTGCAATCAATAAAACAGAACTAATTGATCTGTCTGACCATAATTGAGATGTTCCACTGATATCTATATTTCTTTTCGAAGAAATGAACCTATCAGCTCAGTATTGTCAGAATTTAGTATTCTATAAAGGCCGGCTCTTCAGACTGTTTTGGTTCAATGACATTGTTATGTACATTTATTGAATTTTTTTAATTAACCGTTTAACGCCCAGATGTACAACGCGTTTTCATGAAGTTTGACACTATAGTTTAGCATTTAAACTCCAAAATAATAATTTATCACTAGCTGCTTCTTATTGGCGAAGATCGGCTCTTTTCAATGATGCATGTCATTTTTCAAATGTAGAAATAAAAAGTTATGTAAAAGAGCATGACATTTTCTGATTTTATTTTTAATTTATCAAATTTTATTATGGGTATTGGTAAATGTTGTGTCAAAAATTGAATTGTTATTAGCTAGGGATATTTCGCAAAGTATACATTCTAAACGGCGGACACAAAATTGTGATAAAAGTGTAATTTCAGCTCAATGGGTATTTATGAAACTGGTATTCAAATGGTTTTGAGATTGCTAATTAATATCAGTTTCAGTTTCTAAATACTCAAAATAGTGGATAGAATGTGATCATCAACGACAACAAAATTTACAATATGTTAATTTTCAAGTAAATCCGGGAGTTTTTGTTCGGCATATTCGAGCGGTCATTTTTTTTTGTTTTCAACAAACGACTTCAGATTCCTAATCAACGCATTCAATCACGTGTGTCTGTTCTTTAAGGTTTTTAAAAATTCATTGAGTTTTGCAATTTTAAACATACGGTTAGGATATTACGCATTTTCGTCCGCCATTTTGAATTTTGCTTTCCGGAATACGACTATCTGATCGCATATACATTTTTTACCCGATATCTATAGTTTTTAGAGGTACGTTATTGACATTACCAATAATAAAATTGGATGTGGAACACGTATAACTTTGTTAGTTCAGAATTTGAAAATGGTTGATATACACCATGGATGTGCCAATAAGAAATTATTAGTGTCATATTTTTGTCATAGAGTTGAAATGCTAAACCATAGTGTAAAACTTCTTAATAAAATATTGTACATTTGGGTGTTAAATGGTTAATCAGTTTTAACCTCAGGAGGGAAAAATGTTCATAAAGGTGAAGTAAAACAAACCATGTACAAAAATTATATAACAAATAGAATATTGTACAAATTTTCAATTTGGATTATTTAATAAGTATACTTGATGTTGCAAGAAGATTTTTTAAAATTGGAATTTACGTAGAAGACGAACATTTTGAGTATCCCACACTGCTAGTCAAAATCAGGAACACATTGGAATTTTTATTTGATTTATTCGGTACTAAGTAAGTATGACAACGTTCTTCACCCAATTGAAGTTGTTTAAACCATTTTGATTTCTTCCAATTTACGCATGTGACCTATACTCGAAGTACAACGTTGCCAATCGTAAATAATGACTGCTGATCACAAAGAAATAAAGACATACAATGACTATTTAAAGTAATTAACTTTGCCTCTCATAGTTACTGCGTGAGTCTTTTTTAGAGTGCGATGGTACGTATTCAACTTTTATTTGAATAAATTTAAATAATATCTTCTTGTCAATTCTTTAAAGTTCTAAAAAGTACAGTTTCTCATAAGACACTATGTTAAATATGAGAAAATAAAATTACTCATAACTCATACAGCCTTCTAAAATGTTAACGGCTTATTGCGTACACTTATATGACGAAGTATACCAAAATTGATCAAAATCTGTTCGAAAATTACATTATCGAGAGAACTCCCTTAAATCTTGTATTCGTAGTGCCAATTTGGAAAATAAATAAAATAAACGAATCAAGGAAACATTCAAATTATAAAAATTAACTCGATACCTAATAATATTATCGTAGTGACTTTTTAAAGTAAATTTTTATTATAAAACCCAAGGGTTAGAAGAACATTTGCAACAGTTAATAAAAGAGTAATTTCTGTTATGGCCATATGCTATGGTATCATGGATGTTTTTTGAAAAATGTAGATGAGTACTATATTCTGTACTAAATTTAATAACTTTATTAAATGTTGTAAATTATTGGGTTCAATTGTAATTCGAAAAGAGTAACAAGAAAATACAAAAATAATGGTGAGAATACTTGAATAAAAAGAAATTAAAGATTTTTAACTATAAACTACATTACTTTAACTATATTAATTCCCTAAAACGATTATCATTAAACTGTTACTGATGTCTACAAAGTTAAGTACAGATTATAAATAGCAAAATAAGTTTAATTAAAAACTGTAATGGTAAACATTCCCAGAACCCTAAGACAGGCATAATTAATTTTCTTGGAAACTACAGAGTTTTGAAACAATTTCCTTAAAGCAAACCGTCTAAGAATTCGTTAAAGAATACTCTCAATATTTTTCAGATTTTTCAGATGACTTTTTTCAAAATTTCGAGTTTTTCAAAAATAAAAAATTGTGACAATAAATTCTGAAAAAATTCGAGGGTATTCTTCAACTTATTCTAGAACATAATTGTTCTTAAAAAATTGTCTCTGAAGTCCATAGTTTTCAAGAAAGAAAATGGTTAAATTTTGAAAAGGAATTTGGAAATGCAGTGGCCATTTTGAATCTAATATCGAAAATTTCAAATATATACAAGTGTATATTTGATGTACAACTATCGAGTGCATCGTTGCAGTGCATTTTAGCTCACTCAGAGTAAGATATTGTATCGAAAACTCGATATTTAAACAAAAATGCGTCCGGAAAAAATCACGTTTTTCTACTATATGTCAAAAGCATATATAAATTTCAATTTGTTTTTAATTTTCTTACAAACATTCGAAAAAGCGGCCTAGAAAATGATGGAAATCTGGTTTTTGTTTTTTCGAAATTTATTTCATATTGAAAATAAGAGTTGAAGTTGCAGTAAACTTTCTGTGCATTTGGGCGGTAATGGGATAAATTGTGTAATCACCATAGTCTTGTAAACATTACTTTGCAATGGTTAATAAACATGAATTTCGCGAACACCAATTACAATTGTAGATAATGCAAAGTAAAAAGCGGTCGTTTGTTGAATAAAATTACTGTAAATTAATTTCGCGTAATAATTACTATGTAAATAAAAGACAATGAAAGGAAGATCCGTAAAGCTTGCGGCAATTACTTTTCAGAATTCCATGCAATGTTGAATATTTCGTATACATTCGAAGCGCTTGGATTACGAGGAATTATGTGAGGAAGCCTAGAATATTTCGACCATGCAACGTCCAGCACGGAATGTCATGTTTTATCCGAGACTAGCCATTGCTGTCTGTGGCTTTTCAACTTGAAAACCGCATTTGATGCAAACACTTCGACTGAATGCCCATTAAAATTCGAAGATCTAACTGTTACTGCAATTTTAGTGAAAGTGATTCTTAAGTTGCGAAATATGAGTATGTAATTTCACGTGCGTTTTTCAATAAAATATGATTCGGTATCTTTTATATATTCTAAAAATAACATTAGATTCCACCGCAATTGCGGTTTGGATTTTCAGCCTTGTATTTTTGTAATAAAGAGTACAAAAATTATTGGATGCTATTTAGAATAGGAGACCTATAGATATGTTTTCCCTAAATCTCGATGTACAAAAGTGCCAATGACCACTGCATATTAATGTGCTCCTTCTCTGTAAATTTCTTAGACTGAAAATTCGCTCTTTATGTAGTGAAAATTAAGCCCCTATAGTTGAGTGAATTCTCACTTTTTAAGAGTGAATTTTTACTCCCGACAGAGTGAGTTTAGAGAGTTATTTTTGTAAATTGTATTTACAGATAAATTTTTACTGTCATTCAATTATATGTTAACCCTTGAAACTTGGTACACTGGGGTCACTAGGGCTCCTGTGAAACGGGACAACAAAAAACATATCTTCTTTTTTGTTCAAAATAATTTTTTCTTACAGAATTTGCCCTAAAAGAATATTGTACCAAAGGATTTTGCAAAAAAATTTTGTATTGTTTATATTAACAATTTAATTTTTTTAACCATTTTATTTCAAAATCGAATATCTCGAAAACTACTTGATCAATCTTAACAAATCAGAATGGATTTTCTTTGTTATAAAGTCCAATATCGAATACAATTTTTCCCATATAAATATATTGTTATTTACATTGTTTAAAATGTGATTGTTTACAAACAAATAATAACAAATAGGGTTCTACATCGAATTACAACTTGAAAAAGATCTACATATTCTTAGAACAATTCCGAAATATACCCCATTTAGACAAAAATTACGCGCGTGTATTAATAGATTTATTTAAATATTCACGCGGATTGAGTGACTTTCGCGTGCTGCTGCTGGCGCATGCCGCGTTTTGTAGCGCTGTTTCAATTCATTATGGGGACAATATTTTCTAGCAAGTTAAAAAATATATTATATAATGCAATTCATGTACTAACATAATTAAATCTTTATTAAATAAATAATTTTAAAATTATTTTATAATAGCACATTTCTCGAAAGTTGAAATAGGCGAAAATTGTTTGCAATGATTGTTTTCCATCATCAGTCGATTTAAATGAATGGTAGTTGCAAGTGTTTTTAATTGTAAGTGCTTTTTCTACAAACAGCTCTTAAAGCCTCATATTCTGCATTATAAGCCGCGGTTGTAGTAAAAGCGAAAGAAATATTTAAAAAAAAACTTTCTACCCAATTAAAAAAATCTGTCGGCGTTGTTATTTGATTATTTACAGTTTTATTGTGGAAGCATAATAATTTTGTAATCATTTCCGAATGTATGAAACACGAAACAACTGCGGTAAATGTATGTAACAAAATAATGATTCAACCTTTATGGAAAAATCATGGAAAAGAACATGTAAAATCCGTGATATTTTTTTCTGATGATGCATCTTTGCAATATATGAAGAAGATCAATTTTATAAATCTTATAAAAATTAAAGAAATCGAGGAATATTGATGAGGGGTGGAGTGGAATTTTTTTGCTAAAGGTGCATGCGACTAAATCGAAGGAACTGTGAAAAGACATGCGTACAAAGCGAGTTTACAACGACCTGCATATAATCAGATTTTATTTCATTTATGTATAATTATATTCGAATATATATATATATATCATTATATACAATCCTATACGACTGTATCCAATTCTATGCAATTGTAGACAGTCTTATATAAGTAATACAATCATAAACAATCATATACAATACTACACAGACGAAGTCATATACTAGACCCTCCCATAGTGTCGCCCTCCCATTGTGTCGCTCTCTAGAAATCCTCCGATAGTGTCGCAGTAAGCTCCCCACCACTTGACCAGTAATAGCTGTTATCTGTCCACCAATCCCGTTCTAGATATACAGCACGAGAGGGGTTTAGAGTGTAAGGAATGCGGAGAGAGTAGGTGCGACACAGATAGAGGATTTGTTTACCCTTCGTTCCCGAGGCAGGGACACTATGAGAGGGTCTACTGTATATACTTTTATACAATCGTATATACTTATATATGAATTCTATACAATCGTATATAATTATATATGAATTCTATACAATTGCATATAATTTCTATATAACTGTATATAAACCATTTTTACCCGGGAACTTATTGCCGAGTGCCGAATTTTATTATCATATTCGTTTCAAGTGGAAAAATACAATAAAAATAAGTAAAATAAATTTTGTTTTAAAAGGTGCCCGTTTTCCGAAGCTTTATCATTATTTCGTTTCTTTTATTTTTCTTTTCCTCTATTACTAAGAAAAAGATTACTTTTATTTACAGTTAAATATTATTATTTTTGACGTCTTTATTGGCGAATAATGTTTCCAAACTGATCTAAATAATCTCTTTAAACATTCATAAATAGTATAAAAGATGTAATAACATTGATTAGATCTAAATAACCTATTATCGTGTTAAAAATAGTTAGTATATGCGATATCTTTTAGAATATCCTGAATTGTAAAATTTACATAAAGTCAATAACTTTTCACTTTGTTTATTTCACTAATTATTAAATGTTACAACCATTTTTGCCTTTTTTATGGTCAATGTGATATGGTAAACATAATCAATCCTTTGTGCACTGACAATACTTCAACTTTCAATGACAGCAACGGTAAAGTTAAAAATTACTTATGCGACTTTGCTGATATTGTGATAAAATTATATTTAGATTCCTTATAATATATGTCATTTCTCGAAAGCAGATATTTGAAATATTTATTAAAAGCAATAAAAGAAGTATTAATTTATTGAAAATGCTGTGTTTCTGGCAAGGTTTACTGAAAAAAACGGTAAGTCCCGAAAACGACTTTTAAGCCCGAAATGCGTACGTCCGTAATAAAAAAATGAAATAGTCTATTATTGCGTGCACAATGTACACTGTACATGCAGCGTTCTTCTTACCGATAAGAGTTAAATTTAACACATAAAATAGACAATAAAATTCGTAGTAAAAACACCGTATTTCCGTTTCCTGCAACACGTCTTTTTTCGTCAGTAACCTTCGTTCGGTGATATGACGTGTCTCCATTTTTAACGAATCATAAACATTGTTTATCATAAAATCATATCCAAAGCTTCATTATGCACTTGAATATAATATGCATTTTTAAAATTAATGTTTACTTACATATTATATGGTTAAAAACGTTTTATTTTCAATGTTTCAAAATCGTGAAATTGCACTGAAAAAAAATGTACGTCGTTTAAGGTTAGATCCTAGAATATAGTTTGTTCGAGAAAAATATTTTATAATGTTTCCAAGCATTTAATTGTCATTAATAATTTCATTATTGAAGCGAGAAAGTATTATGTTCTTCTTTTCACCAGTTAAGATTTTTTTAAAAATGAAGGAATTGTCACGAATGATGGCTTATTTTCGAAAAAGATTCTCTGCAACTTTACAGAAATAATTTTTCTTCGAATATATATTTATTTGAAATCAATAAACATTTACTTCGTATTATTAATTTTTTCTGTTCGAAAACTTTAATTGAATCAAATATTTATTGACGTAATACAATAATTTCTGGAGTTTAATAAATATTTACTCAATATTAAGTTGGATGAAGAGATTATTTAGTATGTTGAAATAAATATTTATTTCAGTTGCAACTACTTATTTTTTTCAAGTAAATGATAGATATTCTGCCTAATAAATATTTTGCTGCTTCTACTAAAAGATACCATTTACTCGAATCAAGTAAAATTTTATTAATAACACTAAACTTTTATTCTGCGTGGACGCATGTTTTTTTCACAGTACGACAGCAGATCTGTGCTATAATGTAGTATTCCATGTATCAGATTCGAATCTTTACGCAAGTGAAATATGTAATATTATTGTTTATGTTTTTGATTAATTAAATCAAAATCACAGTACATATATTTTTCTACTTTAAGGTTGGACAAAATGGATATAAGGAACCTTATGCGCAATATGTGCATGATATCATGTCGTAATACAAATAATGACGAAACTCTAAGTACTTTGTATACTACGTGTATATTATGCTAATTTCGTTGTATTTTGCAATCAGTTGAATTGGGAAAAATGTAGTTCAATTTCTATTTACAATATAAGGAAACAAAACAATTACGGGCCATAAAATCCGGCCAATTTGTGGGTCATGTTGTTGTTAAAATAGTCATATTATCTACTAGGACCCAGAATTTAGTTACATTTAATGTACTCTCAATAAGATCCACTACAAACACCTTCATAAAAAGTTCTATGCTTTAATTTTTCGAACATAATTATGAAAAATCTTCTGAATACATAATCATTAAGAGTTAGTAATAATAATCAGAAAATTAATCATTGACTTACGTACTAAATCCACGTAAAAACGACATTTGCGAATTTTTCCAAATATTTTTTTAGGGTTCCAGGTCTGAGATAGAAAATTGTTTTGCCAACTTTCACTGCGTTGAAAACTCACAACATATTTGCACACTTCCAAACGTGCACATATGTTGTTTGCAGCTTCAAATTGCATTCGGCCTCGAAAGCCAAACGAGTTCACCAAATTCGCAGCTGGGGTGTGTTCCTTGCGCTTGTTTAATTTTAGTGCCTCGAACGACAAAACGTTATTAATGCAGTGTTTCCGCTTTTCCGCACTCAAGTCTTTCATGAACGTAATCAGTCTCCGAGTTAAAACAATGCACCGACGAGTCGAAAATTAAAGCTGCACTAAAGTTCATTATTATTAAATATTATTTTCGGCGTTGAAATTTCGTTAAGTTTGATTCGCTTTACTACTCGGATGATATTGTTAAGTTCATTATGCTGAAAAATCTTTTATAGATTAATTAATAACTATTGGATGTCTTTTAATTTGACAATAACTTGATTAAAACTCTACTCTTTTTTTATAATTAATTAATTATTCTATTGATCAACAAGTGACTGGTAGATAAACTATGTTTTTTCTTTACAGCTCTGGTACAATATCAATTAGGTTATGTTATATACTAACTAAGCAGCTAACCCGCCGAGTTCAAACTTTATATATTAAGACTATCTATACGATAAGTAGTCTTATATTAGATTTACTAAAAAACTTGTTAAATATGTTGATAGTTGAAGTAAAGTATTTAAGTTAATTGCAGTAGCGTAAGTTAACTTTGATTAATAAAAAAAAATAAATTCTTCAATCATGTTTGTTATATTGATATAGTATTCGTATTTAAACTATATTTTTTTGGATGAAAACAAGTTATTATTAAAGAAAACTATGTTTTTGCCTTCCAATAAGTTGACCCTTATAAAATTACAATTATATTAAAGCTATCTTGCTTTAAATTTCCCGATTTAGTTTAATTGTAGCCAACTAAGACAAAAGAAACCATAAAATTGATGTATCAAATTCTAATTATTTTTATTAAAATCACCATCAATTCAATATTTTATTATTTGTTGTTGTTAATTAATAATAAATTAATTTATAAATGTTAATAATACAAAATAATAGTTTTGTAATGGGCTCCAACCATTATTTTAACGGTGTAATTTCACATTAAAAATCATTTAGAATAATTAAATATAATTCCTTTATTTGAACGCAATTTCGTTTTCCATAATTCGGAATGATAAATTTATTTTCTCACACTCCAAGGACAAAATAGTATATTGCTCCCTATATTGCGGGAACAAAATAGCACTTTCTCTCCCTAGGGTCAAATAAGTTTCTCGCATTCTGAGCGCAAAATACTATTTTGCTCCCTGTATCGTGGGAATAAAATAGCACGCCCTCGTGTGAGAAAATAGTATGTTCGACAAGGGAGAATAGGTATTTAGCTTCGTTCGGGCGTCAAACTCGCACTCATCAGTAAACACCTATTTTGCTCCCTAGTTGCACAATCTACTATTGTTATATCGCGGGAGTAAAATAGCCCGCTCTCAGAATAACAAGAATTGCCGTCCTCACTGTGCCCGGTCGTTAAACAGCAACTTCTTGTCAAACACCTCTTTTGCTCCCTAGTTACGCAATATACTATTTATTGTATAATTATTATTTCTGAACTTGATAGAAAATAGTGGCTTTTAGAGCTCTAAATTTGTCTGTAAATACAAAAACTACTTATGTATTCAAAATATTTAAAGACAGCGTACGTAAAGATTTGAATAAATTTCACTTATAATTTTTTCGTCTACATTTTGCCTTTGAGGCAACTAATTAGTTAATAAACTTTCTAAATATAAATGGTGCATACAATAAGGTAAAAATGAATAAAATAAATTACATAAGCGTTTCAATAAATTCTTTTCCTATCATCTTTTAATTACATTTTCAAAATTCAATTTATCAGTGCCAAAAGGCTATTGGGAACCGGAAAAGCGATTGATGAGAATATCGACTAACGAACGTGTAAAATATGAAAAGATTTTAACAGACTCAAAGAACTTTTTTTGACGGACCGAGAATTTAAATATCGTTTTTAATTGCTTCAACGAAACTCATCCCTCGATTGTGACTCTACAGAGGAAACTGAAGGTGACTGATAAAATTTAGTAAACGATTTTGCAATGTTATTATTTCAAAATCAATAAATCTCGCAGCGTTTTTACGGTGAATGATATATTTTAAAGTTTGTAACTTTTATTAATAATTATAACTTTTGATAATATTCAATAAACTACAAGTTATTTTTAATACATTAGCACACAAGCGTCCATAAGGTTTTCTTTTATTTGAGGGATTACTTAGTTATGATAGCTTTGGATAATTGCAATGTAACTCAGTATATTAATGATTTGTAGGTCACTTTTCAGCATTCCGAGGTCAAAAACGAGTTTCAGCCAACGGGAATTCCAATATGGCTCCAGAATTGAAAAAAAAGTGCCAAAATATGGAAATTTGTATTCTTATTAATTTTTTTTTGTACCATTAAGACTGTGGGATTCGATTCAAAACATGCACCACGGTGCATGGAATACTTAAATTTTACCAATGAAAATTTATTTGTTAAATTAACGCTGTAACTCGAAAACTATGAACTTTTCCAAAAAAATAAAAACAATGAAAAGTTCTTAGAATTCATAGAGACATAGAAGAGATTTTTTTCAGATTTTAGTAATTGTTTTCTGAGAAATGTTGCATCTAAATTTCCATTGTGGAATGTTTCAAATTTTTGTTGTATTATCGACTCAAACTATTGAAAATTTTGTGTTGTATTATCGACTCAAACTATTGCAAATTTTTGTATTATTATTGTTGATATTAGCTGAACTGTCGTTGTACAGTAAGATGCTACGTATAATTAGTGCTAATTTTAAATGATAAATAATAATCCTCATGTTCATTTTTCTCTTCCCTTTCAATCTTTTATTTTATTACTTCGACCCGGTACTAAGGTCTTTTAAACAAAAATTTGGTACGTGATGTTGTACATACATCCCATTTTTTTTGTCTCGCCAGAACTCGCGAACGGTAAAATTTAAGATTTCATAAGATTGAAGGTTTTGAAGTGCAGCCTCTTTTTGAGTTTGTCACGTCCTAACGTAGATCTTGGAGCAAAAAGAAAAACAAAGTTTTTTGTGTACTACAAATAACCAAAAGATGCTTCCAAACAAAAAAGATAGATCATCGAGTACTCTACACAAAACGTTATTATATATATATTTTCTTTATAAAATCAACGGTTATCCCGGCTAAAATAGATTTCTCGCAATAGTATCTCATCAAGGCTCGCGAATGTCTCCCGGAAGTATCGCTAAATCTCAAGTGCGATACTTTAAGCGATACTCGATGCCTCATGGATCGAAAAGTATAGCTGGTATCATAAGAGTATTGCACAAGTATTTCAGATATAAAATAAACTTAAAAAATAAATGAATTAAAAACATTTCATAATTTAAATTTGAAACAATTATTTTACAATGTTTATTTAATCGCAAATAAATTTAAAAAACATATTTGGCCCGGATTGTATTCGAACCTGGAACCTTCAACTCTCAAAGCCCGTACCTAAGCACTCGGCTAACTTTGATATTGCATACTTGACACAAAATTACAACCAACTGTTGCAAAAAATTGCAATCAACTGTTTCAACTATCTGTATTTTGTAACCAGTAAACAATATCAAAGTTGCCGGAGTGGTTAGGTGTTTGCTTCAAGAGTCGAAGTTCCTGGGTTCGAATCCGAGTGAGAACTAATACGTTTTTTTTTTAGTTTATTTGCGATTAAATAAATGTCCTGAAATAATTCTTTCAAATTTAGATTATTAATGTTTTTAATTTATTTATTTTTTATTTTTATTTTATGTCTGAAATTCTTTTCCGATACTTTTGCGATACCAGCGATACTTTTCGATCCATGAGGCATCAAGTATCGCTTAAAGCATCGCACTTGCCGTTTAGCGATACACTTTCGGGGGACATATTCGCGAGACTTAATGCAAGACTATTGCGAGATATTTTTTTTACTCGGGATGCCATAAACTATGAATAAATTTTCAAATAGATATATTTAAAAAAATACAATCATAATAAAAAATGTTTCAAACAAAAAAGGTAGAGCATCAAATTTTCTATAAAGAAAGTTATGTGCATTTTCTTCATAAAATCAAGGGTAATGCCATAGAAAACGAATGAAGATGACAATAATCAAGTTGATGTGCCCAGTAGCTAAGTATGTCCTAACCTGAGAGTTGAAAAACAATACAATGATTTGGGAATTGGTTCGCACGTGCGATGTAGAGTTTTCCGTTCTCATTTATTATTGTTTATTTCTTTAATACCATTAACAGCACGAATGTACCTTAATACCGGAAATTAATTCACCTAAGAAGATTAGTAGTGTTATAAATAAGTTATATAATAATGTTCCGGCTGCCATAAAAATTATCATTTTCTTTTTTTTCTATTGTTAGTTAAATAGCTGGGTCTACCAAACTCAGCCCAGTCAAATAGTACATGAGCTAAAGGCCGCAGCATTGAAGCCACTAGTTTGGTATACTATATAATATACTATGAAAATCTCATCAGTTTGCAAAGTGTCCAAATATCTGCCAATGCGTATTCCCAGTGGCAGGAACGATTTTGCCCGAATTGCCCACTTCCGTCGACGGAACCCTTCAGGGATCTTTGGAGTCGGACGAGCTCTTCCTTTCTGAAGGTATGGATAGATCGTCGATATACGCCGACACGTTCCAAATACGAACATACATATATATTTAGGGCACACCTGTGCGTTATCTGGCGGAGTTTAGGTTATATCTAACATTATGGGCATCCAGCATTGCTGGCTACGAAGAGGGTCTTATCAGCAACCGCCGCTCCGGAGTACAGTTCTATAGTATGTTATGCGCAGTACATGACGTTTAATACGGTATGGGCACGTTCCGATTCACTCTCTAACATCTCTTTCCTCCTTTTCCCTCTTATATACCCACATATTTTATCTGCCTCATTCCATTTCCGATTTCTTTATTACTGTTATCTCAACACTTATGTCAATCTGGATTCCGTTAATCCTAAAAAAAAACTAATCCTTTTTAACCCTTAGGTCATCTTCAGGATTGGTTCAAATTCTCAGAACACTAATGACGGTGCGGGTCGAAAAACCGATAAATCAAAAAGTGGACAGGTCAAAAAACCGACATTTTAAAAAATGATTATCTGTGTCTTGTCGATGTGTCTAGTTTTTGAAGTGTGGGTATTTTACTGTCGGTTTTTTTATTGCTCGGTTTTTCGACCCGAAAATTAATATTAAAGTAACCTGACTCTGCTACTAATGTATATTTTGAATATACATTATATATATATTAGATATAATATAAGATTTAAAATTAGATTACAATTTATAGTGCGAAGTAGATTGCAGCTAATTTTGACGTTTCGAATCTAATATTAACTGTCTTTTTCTTTGTTGATAAACAAATTCCCTATATGGCATCTTTTTTTCTCGTGATTTTCTTTTGCCAAAATTCTCATATTTTTGTAATCAGACATTCCCCGTTTCAATTCCATGCATAATCGTGTGAATATTTCTTCTTTTGATGTTAATATTGTTATACATTCGTAATTTGCAATTCCGCTCTTTAAATCAAACCTCTCTCTTCTAATGGTTTGATTGTCAGTTTGTTTTGAAATTATATTTTGATTATTGGTAATGTGACAATTTTTTATTTAATCTTAGAATATTAAACATCTCAGCGGGGTTTTTTATTAAATTAAATAAATAGAAAACAATATGACCTTTTTATGCTTTCTGAAATGAATCCTTAAAGATCTACCTGTTTCTCCTATAAATGATTTTTCACAATGCATGCAAGGTATTTTATACGCTATTTTTCATATGATAAGCCCCTTTTTATATTTTTGTTCTTAAAAGTGTGTGCTATTTTTTCTGAAAGTCCCCTGAAGGAAGGGGAACTGATAGTTTTTATAGTTTCATCGATTAAATTATTGTATGTATGGTTAGGTAAGTTATCTTTTCTATATTTTACCTCGCATTTAAAAATAAATTTCCTACGCGATAGGAATGAAACAACGCTCTTTCAATATTCCCAAATTAAAAGTTTTTTAATTAAACAAAAATCTTTCTTTTTTGAAAATACTCAATGATATGGTTCGAAAGCGAGATTTTAAATGCACACTAACTACAAAAATCGGTATGATTTAAACGAAAATCGTACATTTCACGAATAGTATTGCCATTCTCTGCCATGGAATTTGGTTTTACATTCTACTTGTTAATATTCGTAAAAGGAACAAATCAATGATTTATGTCAGTTCACAAGAAAAAATATGAAAAACAAAATCTGAAACATTCTCTTCACATTCTACATTGTATAAAGTGTTTTTTAAATGATAATTAAAATTACCATACTAAAAATATTTGAAAAAGAGTTTTTACTATTTCTTCACTATTTTGTCTAATAAATTAAAACCCCTTTTAGAAAATGGTTGAAAATTTAATTCAAAGAAAGAAAAGTCGGTCGATTGGGTGGCGTATTGATTGCAGGATTTTTCACCTTTTTCGCAATATTTTTTAAAATATGAAATTCACGTCACTAAATGTGAAGTAATTTGTTTTTTTATCTTAGTTTTTCTTTTCTTTATACACCATAAACATTCATGAAGTATGCCTTGACAGCCCTGTCTGATATTCTATCTTGTTGGTGAAATGTACCAACTATTTGCAATCTCATTAAAGCCAAAAGCAATTATATAATACAAACTTTATGAATATAAACGTATAAGGTTATATTCTTTCACCTCAATGAATATTACATAATTCGATAAAATATCTCCCAAATTGTAAGGTAATTTGTTTATAATGCAAAACAATCAAACAATTTGAATATTCTTTTGGGAATTTCAATATTTTGAATAGCATTTACAAATGAGTTGCAGATTTCATTAAAATCATATCCCATCCGCTGGGCATTGAAAATTGTAGAATGTAAAGCAAATGTTCGAATAGAATAATTACTCACATACTGCTCATTATGTACGCATTGGCCGTTTGCATAATTTGCATTCATATAAAATTATCATAGTATTTTTTGTCAGAGAATACGTGATAAATGTAAAACATACACAACGAATCCTACGTAATTCAAAATATTTACAATTTTTTGTCATGAATACTCGGTGTGTAAATTTTGCACTATATCAAGATCTATAAAGAACAATCGTCTTCTGGAAAAGTACTAAATCACGATTCTAGATACGACCCAACCACAATCGTTATAATTTTAAATTAATATTTTTTGCTGATTCGTGTTTTGAAAATATTAACATTAATAAAAATTGCACACGCAAATTAATAATTCGGTTAAAATTAATTTATAAACTAGTTGTTGCGTAAATGTATTTAGTTACATGTATTAAATATTTATCCTATTAAAATAAAATATTATCCCTGGTAGAAATGAAAACATTTTTTGTACAATTCTTGTATAACATTCTTATTTACCATTTTAAAGGTATAGGGGAAATGAACAATGTAAGAAAAAAATGGAAAAATTTCTACCAGGGATGTTATTCCCAAATTACCAAAAATGCATAATTATAAAATTCTTGTAAAAGTTAATTAATAAAAAATTACAAATTCAGTTTTGGCTATAAAATGAGTTTAATAAATTAGTAAAGCAATTTTTCGTTGAAAAAACGATTGGACGAAAAGATGTCAGTATTTTTAAGTTTAATGACGTGTAAAAGTTATTGTCCAACCTTTCTTCAAAATAAATACACTATCTGATGATAATGTATCTTCATTCATTTTAAATAAATTTGTTCAACAATTTGCTTTTTACATTTATTAAGAAGAATTCGACATTGTTATTATTTTTGTATATCGTCTCAGCCACAAAATACTAGAATTGTTATTCGAGACTCTTATATTTATTTAATAATGTGGACTAGAATTTGGTAATTGGGTTGTTTTAAAAACTCATATTATTTACCAGATATGTAGTTGATCGTAATATTTTTCTTATTTTGGTGCATCGGAAGTATAATTAACTCTAATTAAAAATAATTTATATATTATATAAATAAAGTAAGCTTTGGCGTTTGAAATTAGGCAAATTCAGTTCGGTCGGATCCAGTCGTCAATATAACGAAATCAGTTTCTTTGTACTTACAATGTATTTTTGCTACATATCACAAATTCAATATTTAATTAATGTTTATGATGACTCCACGATATAACTGGAACTATGTAAACCTGATGCAAAATGGTAATTTTAGGACAAACTTGTAGAATGAGAAAAATGTTCTTTTTTTTACAAAAATTGCTGTAATATAGTTCTTCAAAGTTTTACGCTTCAGATAGTAAAAGTTACAATAAAATCTAGTATTTTTTACCAGAAAAAATGATGATCCGAAATTGCCGTCTGAAATTGTAAAATTGCTGAACAAATTTTTTCCGTGTAGAATATTTCAGAAACAAAAAAGACAATGACATATTATGCCATACTACTAATAAATCTATCGATAGATATTATGACTAGCATTATATAATATCTATAAAATAAAAGTTAAAAGTTTATACAAGTTTATTATACAAAGTTTTTTTTAGAAATGTTTACTGAAAAAAGTTTACCCAACGCAGTTTTTTTGTCGAAATTTAGCCCAAGAAGTTTTGGGACCTGGTCCCGATAAAATAGTTCAAATGTCTTTTTATATTTAAAAATTTAAATGTTCGAATAAAAATTACAAAAAATTACAATGCTTGCATTAAGAGACGTTTGAATATTTCTACATTTTTATAGTTTCAATTAATGGAGACACTATCACTGGATTTAAATGTAAAAAACAGAACATGTAAATATATTAACAGACAGAAAAATATTGGACTAAATCTAATTCGGAAGAATCTGTAAATTCGCTGGTAAATGAAGATTTGGAGCTTTGGCCTTTGAGTAACAGACATTCTAATAAAATAAGAGCAAGATCCTCCAGCCCACCATAGTTACACAAAACGCATGCAGACGTAGATCGTAACGAAATCTTCGGCCGCGGATCAATATTGACCTAGAATTTTTATCCGCTAACCTAAGTTGCACTTTAACTTTTAGTAAGTCAGAAGACAGTCGAGCAGGGTAAAAGGTAAAAAATGAATCGGAATACTGTCTAAAAATGTACCGTTTTGGGGTACGAAACAGTAGATAGGAACATGCCCGGGAATAGATATTTCATTTTTTTTATTTTTCAACATTAATGAAGTATATTTGAGGTTTTTGGAAAAAAGTAACAGATGCATGTAATTCACAACAAAAGATTTTAATTTTATTAAAAAATATTAATGAAAACAGTAACTTAGTAATCAAATAACAAACTAATTCAAATAATCTGATAGACCTTTAAACCGAACATTCAAAATGGACCTCAATTGAAATTAAAAGACATATAAAAATTATAATGTTTGCCCCTTCAAAAAAGTTCCTATTTACCCCATAGCACTTTTTAAGTTTTTAGTTACTATATCTTCAAATTCATGCAAAAAAGGGAATATATAACGAGAGATTCTTAAAAAGCATAATTTAAATTGCAATACTGCAGTACAAGAAAGGGTTCTTTTCTATTGTTTTTTTAAAAGAAAACGAAAATTTAGACGTAACCAAAACGTTACAGGTGCCACGTGTCTCTTGCAAAAAAAAGTATCAAAGACTAACATTTTTAAACAATGACATTAGCTTTATACTATTACACAATATTTATTTATTTCAAAAGTTCGGTTTATTCAGTCATCCCTTAATTCTAATAAATAACGTGATTTATTTTATGTTATTTTTATGCAATTTTTATATCGATTTTACAAAATCTGAATATAAATATGTGTACTTTATAATAACTGTATTCCTTATTTATAGAACCATTTATTTATATAGATTTTAATATATTTTTTATATAAAGCTTTATTAAAATTTTATAAATTTGTTATACAACGTACAATTTAACAAAATTTTATATCTATTCATTTCAATCAATTATTAATAGTTTCGAGACATCCTCGAGACGATACTAATACGGTATTACAGTTCTTTTCAATATTAGAGAGACGAAAGCAATCTCGTTTTAGTTTTTGCGAAACCCTACACACTTTGATCAATCATTAAGTAATTTGACAATACGAGCGATGACAAACATTAGGGAAACGTTGAAATATCGCATGATAACGAAAACAGTAAGGAAATTGCTATTCGACGAGTATAATTTGTCGGAGAAGATTCGATATGCCAGCGACTAAATCTACAATCAGATAAATGAAGAGAAAAATGGATCGCTCGGCAGATTAATAGAATCAGATTACGCTAGCATGGAGCAACAAGATGTTGGGAAAAAGCAAGAGAAATGGTGCTGGCTAGTTGTTCAATCTGAGAACAGAAATAACGATGCAAAGAAAGTATCGCATTATATGTCGAACGAAACATCGATAGAAGAGAGGTCGACGTAACGAAAAACGAGGGATGGTGGAGGCAAACAATAAATCTTTTTACGATAATTTTTTCGGCCTGTTCACTGATGGCTTTTAATAAATTAATGTCGCTGCGCGACGCTAATGGCGCCTGGTTTTTGCATTCATTTCCGCTGAAAGGGGAAGGACCGTTCCAGTCGTTTTACGCGCTTAGCATTGACAACGCACGCAAAACCAACTTTCATTTACATCTTTCTAGACTGACGATCAATGTCTCTTTTTATGGTTTATTATTGTACATCATAAAGATGATGAAAGGATTATGAACTATGGATCGCATTGCTTGTATCAATAGCAACATATGCTGATATTAGAAATCGTCACAATCTTCAATGATATACTGAAAAAAAAAATTATTTCGGTCAAATCAGATTTTTTAATAGTTAAAAGGACACTTTTTTGTTTCAATTTAAATCAAGTATTTGGTATCAAAAACAAAGATGAAAAAAATGAAAAGTACACTTCCTACTATTTTCCAGATCGCTCTTTAAGATTCCATGGCCAAAATTGAATTTCAATCATCAGAGATTCCAATACGAAACCAAACTTGGACCAAATTGCCAAAAAATAGGAAATATTTATTGTTCTGTGCATTTTTGAGTTCCTTAGGATCCAAAACGTCGACATTTGATGAATAACTGCAGAGATATTTTTTGACCAAATTGAAAACTTCGTTCAGACCTTGGTTAGAAGTACTTGATGAATTGCAATGTTGAATTGTAAACAACACAACATAACTCAATTGTTTTATTAAATAATGATTTTCGGATGGCTGAGTGGAGTTTTGATGAGAGGAACTTCCATTCTTTCCTCTCAAAAATATTTTTTAAAACAATTTGAGAGTCATTAATTTTCCCTGTGCGTTTTTCTTTTAAATACAAATTAATATTTCTGAAGAGGGTCTTAAATAATTGGACCGAAAAGTTAAAATATTTATGAATATATATTATTTATTTTTTAATACTTTTTAACATTTTTATGGTGACCGTTCTTAGCAAGAAACATTACTACAAAATTTTACTTAGTTTTGTATTCTGTGTTGAATTAATCTTTATTTAATAGTCTCTTTTTTAATAATGTATGTAATATTTGGTTTCGTTATACACAAAACTGCGCTATAGTCATAATCTTTTTTTTTACCCATTGGCCTTTGTATTTTTTCTATTGAGTACGTCTTTATCCTTTTGCATCTTCTTTTAACATTTGCGGTAACACTCATGTGTCGGGAATTTAACAATATTAAATTACAATTATATTTGTTTTTCATACTTTATACTTTATCAATGATATTGTAGTTTCAATTTCATTCTTATTTACTATTCCATGGTGTTGTCCATGGCAATTATAGTCTACTAGTAATCTTACATATCTACAGATTTCATTATATTATTTATTGACCAATCTTTAATTTCTACATCAACTACATTAATTTGAGGTATTTTTTGTAAGAGAACATTTAATACGTATATTTGTAATTCATTATAGGCACATAATGATTAAACATTTACATTAAATTCTATTATTTGTAGAAATATAAAATAGCAACAGACCTAAACCTTGCAAGAACCTTTTATTATAAATTCATAGCCGACAATAACTTCATAAGTAACGCTTATTCCTTATTAGCTTAGAGCGTTTGGAGCGCTTTGAACTCGAGGTACATGGGCAGACTTTGATGTGGTTTTCGTTATTTGATAACTTATTCTTTGAGGATTAAGCGATATTTAAAAGATGAAGCTATTTTAACAAGCTTCGCATGAAGTGACGTTTTAAATATCCTATGAGTGTATTTGATGCACAAAATATAAAAAGGCATGAAGAATGTTCAAACTTGGATTAAAAGAAAATGTTAGCCACGTAACACAACTTATTATGAAGTAACTCAAGATGCTTTTCACAAGTATTTGAAATAAAGCGGCGGTCTAAAAAAGAAAAAAAATCGTTTTTTTAGTTGAATTGTCCATAAGTATATATATGAAATAACGAAATAATGAAATAAATTTTTATGCATACCTCATAAATTTATTATTATCTTTGTAGGTATCAAATAAAGTCAATTTCAAGAAAAATTTATTGCAAGAAAGTGTCAATTAATTCTTCTAATCATCCATATCCTACAGTTTTTTGCTGTCTGAAAAAGAAATATTGAATAAATCCTCAACTTTTTACATAAATACAGTCGGGAAATGAGTTTGGATTGGATGGCAGCACGACTTAAAAAATATTAAATAAAAGGAACCACTTCCTTAGTTATAGCGGTGATTTTTCGAAAAAAAAGAGATGAGAAATCACCGCCGTAACTAAGAAAAGGGTTACTTTTATTTATTGCCACGGTGGAAATAATTATGTAGTAATATTATGATTTAACGCACATTTTCATAAAAAATATTAAGTTAAATTTTGAGTTCAGAACGTCTGCACATATGGTAGAAAAAAATTGGAATATTTTATGAATTTTTCGATTACTAGTTTAATTATTACATATAAATTGAAGGTTTTATTTAATTTTTTTTTTATTTATTTGTGCAATTTTAATCCCCTGTGGCTTTGCTTAATTTTATGTATATTAGAAAATATATTTATATGCGTATTTCATATCCTCTAAATGTTCGTAAGGGTAGGGTCGAGCAAAAAACTCAGCCATATGAAACAGTCGTTGAAAAAATACAAAAAATATTTTGAAAAATGACATTTTTTAAAATCTATCCGTATTTATTGGTCAAAAAAATTCTTTGCACTTCTGATTGTGGTACCACTGAATTCCTTGTAAAAAATTATTAAAATGAAATTTTTTTGTATCTTTTGATCGACTGTTTCATATAGCTGATTTTTTGCCTGGATCCTCTTAAGGTGAAAATTACCGAAAATTCGTCTTATAATATTGTGAAATTCCACCTTAATGAACACACTACAAAGCTTAGGTATTAAACTTAGGTATTCTGCTGCAGCTGAGGATATACAGAGAGAAGAAAAATGGTTAATAGAACTATTTCCTAATAGTAAAACATTTGATAACAAAAATTAAATTAACATTTAACTATTTCTATAATAAACAAGAACATAATATTGTTCAGTTTACCATTTCCCAATATTTAAGGGCGAATCATCGTACATAACCTCATATATTCGGTAGTTTATTTTCATACTTAAATAGTCAATTGAAACATTACCGAACAGTGAAATGGTTATAATAAAATAAATTAAATGAAAAGACCCTCTTTCCTTATTAAAAAGAATTATTGCCCTTTTCACAATGTTCTAAATTGCAAAAGAAACACTCTGCGAGTTACAGCTTTTCACATTATTAATTTAATATTATTATACTTTATAACTGTTTTTACCATTTCTTCATGATTCCGTTAACCTTTTTTTTCTTTCTGTGTACATATAAAACAGTTGTATAACGAATATATCTATATGCTTGCCTGATAATGAGTGATGAATGTAATGTAATTGTACAGTATGTTACTTTTAAGTGTAATATTCCATAATTTGTACCATAATTAAAAATCGGATGTCGTAATCGATAAAAAATCAATTAAAAAAACTATCGTCTCACCTACTCAAAGAAGAAAATCCAGCAGCACCAAAAGGATAAATGAAAATCTACCCGCAAAGTAGACAAGCGACTTAACGCTGACGCAACATCCGCATTTCCATGTTGCCTTTCCGCTTTCTTTACGTTTCCATCTAACTGCAGATTATCAGATTAATTTTACGCCTGTGGGGCTCGTTTTGAGAATTATCCGAATAGCATCTCTCTGCAATCTGGAAGCTGAAGGAAAGAAACTCGATTTACCTTAGTAGGATTCTCGCTTTGTCCGCCTTAAACTACAACTTCCATTGCAATTCCCACTCTGAAAAGAAAAAAAAACTATCGTATAAGATATGTCTCAAAAGTTACTGCGAAAATATTACATCCATTGTTCTACTTTTCTCTTAGAGGATTAAGGGCATATATCACAGCAAAATCCAACATTTTTGAAAATGTAACATCAGTTTAAAAGTAAATGATAAAGAAGAAATGCAGCTATCAAATATTACTGCTGGAAGGTAGTTGATAACAAAATAGTTGAAAAAGTTACAAACAACCTACCAGAGTACCAAAAAGTGTTTTGTGCGAAAACATTTTTAAAAATCCATTCGTAATTATTTAGCGAATCATCTTCCATGTGCATCAAAACTTGTTTGAATATTGAAAATAAATCAGTGATGATTTTAATAGCTGAAAAGTTGTTTTCAGGTTAAAACTTTTTATTTAGGTATGTGTTTATATCACTCTCAATAGAGTGAAAATTTCAGTATTTGTGAAAGAGTGTTGCAATTTTCACCCCAAGGCATTTAAGAGAGTATATAAATTGAATATATTTTTGCAATTATACAACAAAGCAGAAGTTTTAATTTTTCCCAATATTTATTTTCTTTTAGATTGTGTTTACAACATATTAGAGTTATCTTATATTATGATTGAACCGACCCATTAAGGAGTGTTAATTCAAAATATGCTGGAACTTATCTTAACACAAAGCATAGCGACACTAAAGAGACAAAGTTTGTGAATTATTATATAAACCTTCTGCTCCGAAAACCACAAATAAGATTTATCCAAGGTGGAAAAATGTGTTTAGAATTAAAGTAAAATTAAATATAACCAATGAACAAATTTTATTATCATATTCTTAATTACGGCAGAAAATGACAGAAAATAAACCCTAACTTAATAACTAAATTGAAGGACAAAATACAAGATATTTCCCCCCTCTTTAATGCACTATTTAAATGTGCACTTACATCAAAGATGCAAAGAAAATATTTTAGTAATATATTCTTTTTTTAAAAAATTGCTACTCGAAATATAGTCATATATACTTACAGACGTTACAAAAACAAATTTTTTGCCGAGTACTTACAATCTCCGTCAAGAACAACATCATATAACAATGATAATTATACGACATCCTAAGAAAATACATGATATATGTGATTGGTACAAATAAAGCAAATCTTTTTCGTGTACCATTGGTTCCCATTGAAAATTCGTGCTATTTGAATACTGCAAGCTCGGCATCGATCCAAATGGGTCACTTTACGCCCTCCATCTAACATCTTTTATTTTATCCATCCCTTCGAGTACCTCTAATGCGAGCATAAAATTCCCGAATTGAATCTTTTCTTGAAGTGAAAGAATAAGAATTTATGGAGAAATTCTAGAACATATTACAAGGGAACTTTATAAAGAGGTGTATGAAATTTTATAGACTGTGACATTTGTTACTTGCCATCTTTATTCTTTTTGATTAAAATTTAATACAGTTTTTACTACGAAATTGTAAGAGCAATTTCCACGTATGAAATGTTAGTTTTAACCACGAAAACCAAAGCTTTAATTCAATTCATAATTTACCTAATAAATTCCTAATAAATTTTAAAATTTTCAGGAATACAGAAAAAATTAAAAACAGATTGAAACTCCTTCCGAATGTGCACACGGTATCCGTTACAATATGTTCTAAGAAATTATTTATTTATTTGTTTACATTATGAAAGAAACAAATATAATATTTTGAATAATAAAAAGGAAACGAAGAAAATAACAATATTAATAAAGGCTCTAGCCAGGTAAGCATAGTGAATTTGCCCTCCAGTTTGAACTGCAGAAATATAAGTCCACCTAAATTTTCAGCCCCCTACCATGGGGCTATGCAGAGGTATGGGAAAACGTAGATAAATAAATAGAGCTGTTTCAATTATAAAGTCGCCGAAAGCCGAACTGTCCAGGATGAAGAAGTTTACTTGCTTCAAGGTAAGAAACAATCTTCCTTGTTACCACCAGCACATCAAGGATTTTAACTATATGAGGTAGATTGGCTAGAGGTGGAGTATGGCTACGAGACACTGGATTAGATATTTTATTAAGAGGTATTATATTCAATAATTTCAATGATGATGGATAAACGCCAGTGGAAAGTTATGAATTGAAAATGCAGGAGAGGGCGGTAACGATAACTGAAAGAACTCTTTGCTAACGTGTTAGTTGCAAGCTGTTAGAACTAAGTACTTTAGATTTTGTGAAAGATAATAAAAAACACTCTGGCTTCGACTTCTGGTTCAATAAGTGAGAAGGAGAACGATGGATGGTTAGGATTAAGGGAAGTTTGCAAAATCTGCTGAAGTTGAGATTCAGAACAGGCGGGGTGAACTTATCATTTGGTGGGGTCATGATTATTTAGTTCATCCGGAGAAAAGTATTGAATTGAGAATTGCGATAGTGCCCAGATAGCTCCAACTTGCCAAGAAGTGCCCACACTTTGGACGGGTCGCGTTGATTACAAAGTAGATCACACATATGGGTGTTTTTGGTCGATTTAAGTGATTATTGTGCATTCTTCATTAAAAATTTAGTAACAAACGGTGTATGCTTAACCAACGCTTGGTTGATACAGAAATAGAAACTGGATAATGACTGTGGTGACGAATTCATAAGGCTGCCATTCAGATTGTTGAGTTCTGGACAATAGAGTAGTATAGCCATTTTTAGGTCTTTCTCTTCGAACGCCGCCGTATCGCAGTTACCAAAATTACCAAGATGAACTATCTTTCGTCGGTGGAAGAAACTGTAAACTTTGTAAATAATGTTGATCATGTCGTGGCCCGTTGCGAATGGAGTTACAGACTTTGACAATTTCACAACCTGAACGGAATATAACGAATAATCATGCAAGAAATGTCTAAGGTAGTTGGCATAATAATAACATTTTCATAAGTTGGTATGTATAAGTTTACATTCGAATTCGCTAAACATATGACCAACAGGTCGCCGATATAAAATTGCCAAAAGTAAACATGTATTTTGCGGTAGCCTAATCTTGATTATAATATATTCTGGTTCATTTATAAACGAATTGTTTGATTGCTCTAATACGTTATAACCAAGAGAATCGCGAAGGTAGCAAACTGCTCCTCTACCCAATTCAAACTTATTAGTTATTACTAGTAACAGACCGCAGGGCCTTTTCATTACGCACTAAGTTATACGACGGAATGGCAATTGTGTGGGACGAAACATCGGGATTCATCCGTGATTCAGTCAACGCCTAAATATGAGTACCTGTCGTTTGGAGCAGTTGTTCAATCTGAGCGAAATGGGCGCGTAAAGAATTAATATTACAGTGAACGATATTTAAAGAATTAGTAGCCTGAGTCGAAGAAGCAAGAGAAACGATTGAAATTTGAGATGGTTGTCACTTAATAAAAGCCAGATCTTGCTCAGTTACAATAGATATTTTACGTGAGCTGGCAATACGTCTGAAGAAAATGGTTCCATTGCGAACCTATATGCGTGATCCTGTCAATGAACGAGCTAATTTCCTCGCCCTATTTGAGAGTTGGTGAGACAGTCGAGATAAAAATTCGTTCACATAAACTATAGTAGTATCTATTGCATAGCGATTAGGATGTCAGCACGTGTGATCTTTCAAAATTTTCTTTTACGAGCAATAATCAGATTGCGAAGCCCATCAGAAATGCAGTCCGCAATGATCGAGAATGTGGAAGGATCAGGAGCTGTTGAACCATCTCTATTTTCGTTGCCTCTGTGAACGGTTTTTCTCGTGCCGTTAATAAAAACATTATTGTTGATAAATTCGGTACTAGGTGGAGCCTAAGCCCAGAGGCCCTTTAAATCGCCAATGTCCCTAGTATTCGCTCTAGAAACAAAAGCGCACATGAGCGATGAAATGATGAATCGCATTCCTCGCAGGTGTATTTAGACCTGACGGGCCACTGCACTTTTTACAATTCAGCAACTGCCCATTGTGCTGGTTCAGTGACAATGGCTTCCGTTTAGATTTTCTTGGCATGAAAATGATACCCGTCGGTCGAGCAAAAGTTCCGCGGTGTTGTTGATTGACAGAAAGACGTCGAATTGTCACTCACAGTCATTGGCAACAATTGATGTAGCTGAACATGCGCAATAGACATTCCCGCCTGAAAATGTCGAAAGTAGCACTTTCTTACAATAAATTAGAAATGCAAAAGCACTTAATCGGCCCACAAATCGTTTTCGCCACAAACTATTTGTAGAGAACTGTAGGGCCGATGCCTCTGCTCCACCTAGACAAAATTTACTCCGAGTAAAATAAAAACAAGAGGTGAGAATTTGTTAATCATTGACGTGAAGGAACAATACGTCTAACGAACTCACCAGTAAGAACGGAGTTAGTACTGATTAACTCTTGTCAGTATCGAACATGTTCAACATATACAATTAGTGAAATACATAAATATGATGTAATAATGCATCCTAATAAGTAGAAAAACATAACATAACCTATTTTAACCCTACCTAACCTAAAGCTGTAGTACATGTTTTCAAAATGAATCGTAGTATACTTGAAATGTTTAAAATTAACATAATGACATTTAAATATAATACAATAAATTGGTTTTCCAATATTTTTTCGTCTAATATTTTAGTTTTAGATATTTTTACACGATGTCAGTAATTAACTGAACGCCGTTATAAAAACTAATGATGTCTAGTTTTTTTTTTAATTTCTAGCAGTAAATTTTCTTCCCAATTTTTCCGCTTCAAAGTAAATAATAAAAAAGAATGGTTTCAAACTCATACTTATATAGAAAATATTACTTGTATCGCACATACTTTAAATAAGAAAGCATGCACGGTGTACTTTTCCACAAACACTTTTATAAAAAAATATTGTCATAAGTGGCGAAACGAAACATCAGTGTATTTCGGAAAATGCCTTTGGATATGTTTCGAATGTGTGCAGTAAAAGCAACTGTAGTACACCGTCTGAAGTTTGCGAATCTGACTATTGCGGGCATAAATCCACTTATGCGTCAGCCTCGGTGGAGGGAAGAAACAAGTAGACAACCCTCCACCACCAAAGGAAAAGAAAGTCTGCGAAATACACAACTGCCAACGTAGTTTCTTGGAGGAGTGATCCTGGTTTGCAGCAGCATTTTACTTACGGAAAAACCACGCCTCCTCTCTTGATTTCCGATTCTACCGTGAGAAAAGCTCTTGCTCGTACTTCCGGTTACCGTCGATTTTAAAGCTTCGAACTTAAAGTAACTTGATACGTTGAGGTGTCACTATAGTAGAATTTTCGAGAAAATTGATTGGAACAAATCGTGAAAATTACTGATTTTCTTTACTAAATACTTTATTTCAATAAATAGAACAACTATAAACTCAATTAAGAGTTACAACAGTCAGTAATGTAAGGACTGAAGATGAATATCAAACATTATAAAAGAAATTGAAAAATATACGTGTAGTTTTCACACACGAAAATTATAAGAAGAATCCACCATAAATCATACATCTCGATAAAATTTATGAAAGTTTTCCATATGGAGCAATGTTTAACTATGATATACTTGATAAATTGTATAAATTACTCACATCTATACCAATTTTTTTAATATGTATTCAGAATATTTCAGGAAAGAGTAATACGAAAAGAGTACCTCGTGAAGAGTATCCTTTCGGATAGAAATTTGTCATAAAAACCCACGGACATAGTTCTGTCCTAATGCCATTCGTCAGAGTTTCAGTACTGACCGTTAATACCGCACCATTACTAGGCCAGTTACGACATGTAACACTGTTTGAGTACTAACTACCGTAGTACTGGAGTTCCGGGACATTCAACCAAAAAGATAGTAAAATGTCCGAAATTGAGAAATTGATGTCCACAAAAAACATGTTAAATTCACTTTGGGTACTGGATATAATACTGGATACCTATACTGGATCAGCTCTTGGTCGTTAAGTCCAGTACAAACTTATTTCCATCAATCCCCACACATTGCCAGTACTGTATAGTATCTTGCCGGGGTTTTACTCTGCCCAATTCAACCTGTAATATTAAAAAGAAAAAGATTCCATTAGTGTTGTGCGGAGCTCAAATCCCAAAGTAAGATTTCAATCAAATATATTACAAAAAAGATGTACACAATCGTGATATTATTTACTGCCTTAACAATTTTTCAGGACAAGTTTTACCCAATCTGTATGCAGATATTATAAACGTACTTCATCTAAATGAAAACGCGACTTTATTGTGAAATGGTGCGCCATCTAGTGATATACAAAAAAACTTCACTCTTCTACATTTGTGAACATTGTTCAATAAATTGTTTTTTTATTTTTTCATTTGATCGTCTTCTTAAGAAAATTAAGGATGTTAAAACTAAAAAATGTCAGAACAGTTGAAATATTTGTTATAATTAACACAGTTAAAAATGATATGAATTTCAATGCGAAGTCAATACCCACAAATACATTAAATTTAATGAGTTTCTAACTAAAATATATCTTGATGTTTTACAGTAATTTAGCCTGTGTTTTTACATAGGTATTTTTCGCAGAAACAAATTAATTTGAATTATATATATGTTCATTAAACTTCAATACCATATAAGAATGCAATTTCAAATGTACGTACATGCTTCTGACTGTGCTTTTGCTAATAGACAAGGAGCTAGTGACCAACAAATGTGAATGATAGATAAATGTATGCAACTTAAAGGGGGACATTGTATGGGTATTTCAAGAATTTTAAGCGCCTAATTAATCCGCAGTCCCGTGTAGCGGTGTTGTAAACGTAATCCACTGTTTGTAACAAAAACTTGCGTTTTTGAACGATTAGTTAGCGTATGGCAAATTTTATTCTTATACTTTATCGAAAATAAACCAACAAGAACTAATTTGTATACCATTTCCGCGTGCAGGGAAATTCTAAAAAATTATTTCAAATTGGAAAAAAATGACTAAGGCGAACAATGAGTTCGCGCATGCAATTTCGTTATCTTCTGTTTATTGCTATGAAACTCACGAAAAAAAACTTTGCATACGATTACAGCGTGCACATGTGCTTCTGATGATTTTTGAAAATGCAAAATTTTTCTAATAAATTAATTATTCCAAGTTATTAGCCCCCCCCCCCCTCTCCCCCAAGTAGAAAGGTGTTTTCGTTGCTGTAAGAGGTGCAATAACATAATATAAAATAATTAATTTTCTTCTTTTTTTCTATTTACCAAACTTGTTTTTTAGCCGTAGTGAATTTTAGCAACTTCAGACTAATGACATACACTGAAAAATATATCAAACAAAAAACAGCAATACATTTTATGGATTTTCAAATTGTAATGGTGTACCGGACAAAAATAAGAGTTTTCGAAACGAGGAGCGCATGGAGTAAAGACTTTTAAAACCCTACAGTTTCTTGTTTAAAAGACACGGCAATTTTTAAAATTTACTTTACATGGTTATTATAGAAAACACTCATGCGTTGTTTTCTTCGAAAACTCGAAACCCACATTTTTTAAGAAATGGTATTTAAAAAAAAATAATTTTTATACAAATTTAGTTTCCTCCATTTTTGATGTTATATTTTATTTCATAAGATAGACACCCTCTCGTAAATTACACTTTTAAAAGTATAATACCAGGATATAATACAGAAAAAATTTTGCGGCCCTTTCTAAAATAGGACATTTTTTAATTCGTCCGAAAGATAAAAAGTATAGTCCTACGCAAATCTTTAAAAATAACTTAGTGTAAGGTATTTTCATTCGAAAATATTTATTTTCCATCAACCATAACTATTGTGTGACATTTTCCAGCATCCATACTATGCATATAATTGTTTGTTCATCAATAATACTAATTTTATCATTTTCGTGTATAATTTCCTAAATATTAAAAGTATCGCGAAATGTCTCGTGTATTAAATAAATGTAGATTGGAGAGGGACGTATATAAAATGCATAATTAACGAACTGTTTAAAATCTTAATGTATGTTGTTTACATTTCACTGTTATTATTCTATTCATTATCGGCGGTTCTTGGAAAAATCGTACCTTGTTATTATATTAGGAGGCATCAATCAGATTTTCACAGTCGCTTACTGCGGATCGCTTTTCTGTATTTTGTAATGTGGTGAATTGATCCTTCCTGTCCTATTAAATTAAGTTGTTTTCTAAAATGGCTTAAATTGTATGATGCAGTTCATCAAAATTATAACGAAAATATTAAGTTAATATGGAGTATTTCAGTCTAATGGTAATGATGTTTAGTTTTAATCCGAAGTACAGTAGACTCCCGCGTTAGTGGCGTGCTCGGTTCCGAGCCCTCCCCTCAATCCCCGTGTTAGTGGCGGAAGTAGGAGAAACATCGCTTCCCCCGCTAGACTGCAGTCCTGCAGTCACGTGACGTAATTCAAATCACGCGCCTGGGGCCCGTACCTTATTAGACCACGCCCCTCAGGCGGCTGGCGACATGGCGGGGATGGAAAGATTCCGAGAAGTGCCACTAACACGGGGTTCCATCGCGTCACTAACGCGGGACGCCACTAATGCGGGACGCCACTAACGCGGGAGTCTACTGTATTCCGATTTATATAGTTTATAATTCATAAAAATCGGTTAAAACTACGACAACTTTTTCCTCGAATTTTTATTTATTATTTGTCTTTATTTTTGGAGGTTACCGAAATAAACAAACCGATGCTTCAGTTTAAAAACTATGTTGGTAAGAAGGAAATTGCAGTAGCTTTTTGTTAGTGTCTAGTATTAAAACAACGTTTGCGAGTTCGAAACTGATATTTTTTGTAATTCAAGGAATTATTATATGTATTTGAGTAATAATTAACCTTATTAAATTAATAATTGCCAGACGTTACTATGAAGTTCGTATCTTTTAAAAAACAATTTTTCGGAATGTGTTCTTGACGCAGATGTCTGCATCCGGACATCCTCCCTCGTTGTTATTTTTCTCACCCCATCGACGGAGAGCTTGAATGAAAAATAATGTCAGAACAAGTATTGTAAATAACATACACACATTTGGATAACTGAAACTTAAAGAATAAATTGGAACAAGAATTTCAAACAAACCTATGAAAATAACAGCTTTTCCCCTGTTTTTATCATAAGTAGTTTTTCCTCAAATATTTCTGGTTTAATTTAATTGAAAGAAACAAACTATTTCGCATGAACTAATGAAAATAATTTTCTTTTATTGCAATTATAATCGACTCTTTACGACTACAAAATGTAATATTCTGTAATTATTTTTTTTTTAAATACAAGTTAATTGGTGGCTTCGACCCTATGGTCTTTGGTTCATGTACTCATCAATTGGGCAGGGTTTGGTGGACTCAGCTATTTAATTGGCATTAGAAAAGGAACTGAAAACGAAAATTTTCAAAACTTGGACTCTCACCAACTTTGCATTCTTGAATAGCATCCTATATTAACTTAATTTATACAACCTCACTTTTGAAGTAATAAATGTATAAATATTTCATTGCAGCATACGCATCTCGAATAAATTTTAAATCATGATTGCCTTCCCAAACATTAAATATAAATTTATTATACGCGTTAATAGACATGTTATTACTTCGACGTTTATAAAAAATGTCTTTTGTTATGTGCGCATGTTATCCAATGTTTCCATTTTATCGCGATTATAGCGGTAATTCAACATTTTGTCCCTAATTAATTTCAAACGCTCTTTCATTCAATTCACGTTCATTAAACATAATTCTTTCATATTCGTCGTTTATGGCATAACCGACTTCGTCTAGGTCAAAGTAACTTCAAGTTGATATGTGAATTACTAATGGAAATGAATGAACAGGAGACGGACTGTTCAATCGTCATATGAAATCTGTCACACCACAACATAAAGACAAAGTTGGGAGAGTTTAGAAACGCGAATTGATGTCAATCGCCGTACTTATATGAAGCTGTTCCCAAACTGCTGAAAATTTTTAAGTAGGTTTAAACCAGACTGACATCAATCGGCAGGTACTCAATGAAGAGTTTCGTGCAAATCGCAGAAAGATTGAAGCGGTTTCGAGGATAGGTAATACCGCAATTAATTTTCAGTTGGCACAGTTAATCAATGAATATAATATAAAAATATTTAATTCGGTATCTGTATTCGGATTCTGTATCATCCTGCTTTAATTTTAAATTTCTTGATCGCTGGTGATAATATTTCTTTTTATCTACGAAACTGGCCAATATTTAAAAAATTATTTGTCATAAATTAAGTGTAACTCTGAGTAAAACTTCTTTTTTTTAAACAAGAAAATATGGGTCTTCTTATATTTACTAAAAAAAACGACACATTTTATGGAAACAATTTTGGCATTATCAACCAGGACGATTTGAAATGGGATTGGTCTTGTTCAAAAACAAGTGTGATATTTCAAGGGATTAAGATGTCTCATTCATTTTAGGTTGTACTATAAACTTAATCCAAATTTAACAAAATTAAATAAATTTACTACATCAAAATCGATTTATAATTTGTTGGAAATTTTGTGTAATTGAAGTAATTGACATAATAGCTACTGTTATGATAGAATACGTTATTAAATAAATGAAAAAGCAATATTTTATGTAACAAAACAAATAACTCATCCCAGATAAATTCTGGAGTTGAAAAACATTATTTAAGTGCTTTTCAGCATTATCGTCTATTTATAAATTGACTTGAAAGCCTGCATTGACGTTAAACTAAATGGCACTTATCGCAGCATCCTAATGATTTGGTAAACAAATTGAATGAAAGTCATATAGAGTTTAGTAAACGCTTCTCTCTCGCCAAAATAGTTCCATACGAAAGCACGTACCCAACTAATGGGATCTGAATCAGAAAAGGTTATTGAAATAGCTGCTATTTTCTAGAATTCCTTTCAGCCTCCATTTACTAAATCTATAAAATGGCCTGCTAACGTTCCCGATTAATTTAATTACTCAAACGGATTTTCGTTAACGCATGCCCTTTTATTTTCTATGTGTTTTTACTATAATTATCTATTCTTCATCGAAATGTTAAATTTAGAATCAGTGATTTTGTAATAGGACGCCTTTGTAGCAGTTTTCGTTGAAGGTAAGGTCGAAATTCTAAACCCATTGCACGCAATTTATTTATGTGATAATACTGATAATGAAGTGTACACCAGGAAGAGAAAATTGTGGATCACGCCAAAGAAGATCCCTTTTGCAAAAGACCCACGAAACCTGACACTCGCTATCTGCTAGTAATAAAAATCCGTTGTTGTCAAAATATATCTATGTAGATATAAAGTTCTTTCATCAAATTGTATTATTAAATCATTTTAAGTTAAATTTATTTTAGAGTGAAACATTTATCTTTAGAAATAAGTTTTACCTTTAATAAATTATATTTAAATTTATAAATTGCGTGTTATTTAAATTTAATGTTAGAATTTATTCATTTTAGTGGTGATTATAAAATGTTCAGCATCTTTCATACTAGACTTACAAAAATTTTCAAAATTCACGCACAGAATGTATAGCACTTTTTATTATACATATATGCTGATATTGAGGCGAATTGTATTTTTTTGTTTGCTGTCTAATTGAATTATATGAAAAGTCTCGTTCGAAGATGATAATTATTGTAGTCATGCTTGTCTTGCCAAAATTCACAACGTTTAATGTTTAGATTTAAAATATTTCGGCGCCTTTCGCCATGTTATCCCTTGCGTGACACTCCACTAACTTCATATTGTTTTGTTTGATAAATATGTTGAATTATCACTATTTGTCCAGAAGATGATAACGGGTACACACAAAATTTTCTATTTATTTATTTATTTATTTATTAGGGGAAGGGAGGGATATTATCATCTTCGAACGAGACTTTTCATATAATTTTGATCAAACGAGCCCACCGAAGGTGGGCTCGTTTGATCATTCAATTATATTGCAAGTCTCGTTCTCAATAATAATTATTGTAGTGTTTTAGAGTATGTGATAATTCATAACAGAAAATTTATAATATCGCTTAAACATTTTATTGAACTTGAAGCTTATGGAATAATTACAAGGAATAGCGTTGAAATGAAAACTATTACTTCAATATCGCCCGTGCGAATTGGTCATTGGTTGATTGGATGGGTCTATTATAAAACTTACAGAAAGTCTGCGATCTTGGTGCCCAACCAGCAGTACGTCTTATAGTGTCGATATCCACTCCTCGCTTATGAGCAGCAGATACCGACGCATGTCTTGTACTGTATGCCGTAAATTGGTTCATATCAATACCTGCTTTAACTAATAAATTCTTTACCCAATGGCCAATTGTCTGTGCGCTTACAGCTTCAAACGGTTTCACCGTCGCAATAAATAAATTTTTAGTTTTTTGGCTCCGCAAACCTTTGGTTATTTCAAGATGTTCTAACACTAAAGAAGCCACACACAAACCGGGTTTTTGTTTGAAAAAGGGTAGGATCAAGTCAGGGTTGTTAGATCCTACTCTTGAAGTCTTGATAAGATCGGTGATTTTGATACTAATGCCAGATTCAGATCTGAAAATATTATCGACATTGATCGTACAATGCCTGAAGTCTCTGAGCAGTCGTCAGCGCTAATAGTGTAACCACTTTTTCACTGGCTTCTTTTAATTTTAACTCCTTAAGGGTTCTAAGATTTTCCAAATAACGCAATACAGGCGTAATGTCCCACGTTGTCGAGTATCTTGGTTTCGTTGGATTTTCTCTAAATACACACTTCATGAAACGAGATATTAGACCATCTAAATTTATATTATCAGCTGAGATCAAGGAAATAGCTGCCCGGGAAGTGTTTAAAGTACCATACTTTTGACCATCTTTCAATCTTAAATTAAGGAAATCAATGATGTCCGATGTCTTTGGATTGAAGGTATCTACATTTTTCATGTGAGTATAGTTCCACCAATGTTTGCGCTGACATTCATATTGCTTGAGCGTTGTTGATGCAATGGAATTGACTAATATATCAACAGAATCTTCATTAATTCCTTTTCTCAAATAAGCTGACCTGATAACTTTCCTACCACCAATGAAAGGTGGGATGATAATGGATGGCTCTCGTTGCTACAAGGGGATATTAATTAATATTTGTCAGGATGAAACGTAATTGGAGATCGGGTAAGAAGAGAGGTAAATAATGGGTACCATGGCTGTGTGGGCCAAAATGGTACCACCAGTACCCCTTCTGATTTTTCATTGATAATTTTTCTTAAGGTTTGTAGAATAAGTGCGAATGGAGGAAAAGCGTAAAAACGTTCATCCTTCCAAGAGACTGTGAATGCATCTACTAATTCAGCTTGAGGGTCAGGGAAACGAGAATAAAACTTTTTACATTTATTATTTAATCGAGATGCGAATAAATCAACTGTAAACGGTCCAAAAGTTTCCTCAATTTGCTTAAAAAAGAAGTGAGAAATTTCCCATTCTGTATCTATGTTAGTAATACGAGATGCTCTGTCTGCTTCGACATTTTCTGCTGAACGAATATACGAGGCTTTCACCCACAATTTCCTCTCTTCGCACCAACTCCAAATTTTTCTCGATAATTCACTCAGATGAGGGTACTGTACACCTCCAGATCGATTAACATAAGCTATTGCAGTAGAACTATCCAAACGCAACAATAATTCGCATTCAAATAAGTTTGAAGCAAAACATTTAAGTGCGAAAAAAGCAGCTAATAACTCGAGATAATTTATATGATTTTTCTTCTCTTCCTCGTTCCAAAATCCGTGGGAACTTATATTATTACAATGACAGCCCCAGCCTGTCCGAGACGAATCAGAAAATATTTCCATAACAAATTTATTAATTCTTATTGGATTTGAACCAATGGCTGCATTTTTATCCACCAATCTAAATCTTCAATCATATTATTATTTATATACATCTTTCCCTCATAATTTCCACCATTAAATTTTAGCATTAACAACTTTTGTCTCTCTAGTCTCTTGCAGTGAATAAAACTGTAAGCAACAGCAGGACAAGCTGCTGTTAAAACTCCTAGAAATGATGCAAATGTACGAATTTTAAAAGCAACGCCTAGCTTGAATTCACCTGCCATTTCTATTATTTGTTTTTTCTTTTTATCAGGCAATTTTAAAGAATAGTCTATAGAATTAATAATGAAACCAAGATATTTACATGATTGACTAGCGATCAAGGAACTCTTCTCGAAATTTATAATGAAACCTAATTGTTCGAGAAATAATATAGTATCTTTTAAATTATTCTCACACATGCTTTTTGATTTATTTATAAATAAAAAATCATCTAAATAAAGGATTACCGTCATTCCTTTCAGTCTTAATTCATTAACAATGGGTTTCATTATCTTAGTAAAAACATAAGGACTTGTGGTTAGCCCAAATGGCAGGCAGCAGAACTGATATAGTTTACCGCAAAATTCGAGTCTAAGAAATTTTTTGTGATCTTCATGAATGGGTACTACGAAATACGCATCTTTCAGGTCTATCGTGCCCATGTAATCTCCCATTGATAGAAGATTTAAAGCAGATTTTATGTCTTCCAATTTGAAATGAGGAGAATTAATAAATTTATTCAGGGCTTTCAAATTGAAAATAAAGCGATTAGTCCCATCAAATTTTGAAATTAAGAAATATGATGAAATAAATTCACCTTCTTCATGTAAACACTCTTCAATAGCTCCTAATGATAATAATTTATCAATTTCGTATTGAAATTCCATTAATTCAATCGAAGAAAAATTTCTACATTTAGGAGGAGCTTTTTGAAATGGAATTTCAGAAAAAGGGAGACGATATCCTTTTACATAACTTAAAATATATTTATCAGAACTTAATTTTTTCCAATTTTTTAAGTAAAAACGTAAGCGTCCCGCTGGCTATCTACCCGTATTACTTCTTTAATGAAGATTGATTCATCGTCAGAGAGCTCGTCTTCGAGGGATTGTGGGAAGGAGCTTTCGGTGGAACCCTTTTCGATCGGAAAAAGCGAGGTTTTTGTTGATGACCCACCTGACGATAATTGGCAGGTGGGTATTTCAAGTTTCCCTGGAATCTGATTTTTTGAGGCGCTTTTTGTTGTGGTTTGTCTTTTATTTCCGCAGAAGCTTTCTCTATTTCCTTTGCATCTTTAATCTTTTCCTTGAGGTTATTTCCGTATAACCACTCATTTGAAACCAACGAATCTACCGTAGATTTCATATTTTTATTAAAATGCGGAGTAATGAAAGATTTTCGAGCTACTGATTGCTGATAATAAACATCAGTAAGGATTTGTACAGCGTGGCTCAATCTTCATCGACCTCCTCTTTTGGAGGATCTACAAGCAAAGATACTGCAGCACCTAAAGAAGCGAGAGCTGTACCAACACAGTTTTGTGTTTCTACAAAATGATTGTCTCGTTTCTTTGCAATGTCCGAAAGCAATGGAATAATCTCTGGATTAACTTTTGGGGCTTCCACAAAGAATTCACCACTGCGATTATATAATTCAAGAATCTCTTTCTTATTTTTCTCAGGTAAACCTTCTTTGGTCCATTTTGACCAAATATTTATCAATCCTGAGTGATATTTAACCTCTTTAAATTTTGATTGCACTAAATCCATACCAAGTGCTTTTAGAACAGTCTCACTAGCTGAAGGATCATCAGGCTCAGAAATTGAATGCTCTGTTAACTCCAGTCCTTGAGAATTTTCAACATTTGTCATGGAACCGGGAATATTATTTGACTGGATCTCAGTTTTTCCCTTCTCTTCTTTTTCCTTTTCTGTAATTGAAAGGAAAAAGAATGAAGAAAATAGTGTGCAAAATTGTAACACTTGTTGTGTATATTGTGATGTGATATCACAATACCCAATAAGTCGTGTAGACTCTCAAATTTCGTATGGAACTTTGAGTTATAATTATTTAGAGCCTTTAGGCGGAGAAACAACAAACTCGTATAGAGGTTTGCTTACCGATTACAACAGGTACAACAGTATTGCCTGCTTGAGGCGTGGGATTAAAAGTTGTATGCGAAACAGTAGCTGATGCCTGTTCTTTTTGAACATCCAGCCATGACGTAACCAAATTTGTGAGGTTATCCAACTGTTTCTCCATTTTATCAATTCTGGAACTGCCCGACGATCTTTTCTTGTGATGACGGTCATCTCTAGATCTTGATCTAGAACGTTTCTTCTTGTGACTCGGCATCTTTTATTGTTTGATGAGTATTTATTTAATCTTTAACGGAGCGACGAAAAAACGTTATGATTTTTTGACACAACGAAACAATATGAAGTTAGTGGAGTGTCACGCAAGGGATAACATGGCGAAAGGCGCCAAAATATTTTAAATCTAAACATTAAACGTTGTGAATTTTGGCAAGACAAGCATGACTACAATAATTATCATTGAGAACGAGACTTGCAATATAATCAAATATAAATGCCAGACACTTTGGCCTACAAATTAATAAATAGTAGCCAGTGTTGGACTCTGGGATACCAAATTTTTCCTTGGTTTTTCAAGTAACTCGTACTCCTTCTTCAGAGGCTAATGTATTAGGCATTGTTTTTTATTGTTAATATTCAAGCTTATGCATTTATTTGGAAATTTCTAAGTTTTACGGTAAATGAATGGAATAGTGAGGTGTACCTCAAAAATCCGATAAATCACCGACACTTAAAAAACCATTTATTAATGATTGAATTCTGACCTAAAAAACTAATCCATTGGTCAAACATTTTTAAACGACCTTCCAGTGAGACCTCACGGACGTCGATCCGAGATAATTTTTTGCATGTAGTATGGTTTTTGAATGTCTGTATTTTGAAATGTCGGGTTTTTGAAGAGTCTGTTTTGTGATTTGTCGAGTTTTTGAGGTGCACCCGAATAGTTAATATTCTTTAATCAACTTTTAATAACTATTAAAAACATAACTAAGTAATGTTACAGAATTCGATACGAATTTCTTAGGCAAACCAAATGTTTTTAATACAATGAAGGAATAATACAGGCCAACAAAATGAAGTATCTCGATACCCAGAAACTGGACTTTACTTTTAAGAAGGTTGTAAATGAGCTGAATCCAAAAGGATAACAAGAGGATACTTGATTCACATTAATCTTTATTGTTTGGAGATTTCAAGAGTAGTTATTCGGAATGTAATGTTAATGATAGAAAAATAAAAATGTTACAAACTCGGAATAATAAAAATTTATATTCGGTACTTTCGACGTCACAAATATTTGCATTATAATTAAAATGCTTATTCCACTTTATTTCTTATTTTCTTTTTATTTTGTCACCTGGAGATTCTTTTATTTCACTGGTTACGTTCGAAAAATTCTATACTACGATTAAAATCTTTCGTTTAGTTTTCTAGTCACAGAATTTTCAGTAAAATCCAATGTCAAGTGTTCCCAATAGAACAATTAGTCAGTCATATCGGATCCGTCGTCTTGAACTTAAGAAATTTAGCCTCAAATTCGTTAAGAACGAAAAAACGAAAAAAAAAGTATAGACAATTTCTCCATCTTGAATTAAAAAGATCTAACCTCAAGCGACCCTGAAAACCTCTGTATCTACTAAAACATTAGGGACAATTATACTATGAAAGATACGAATTTTATCAAGAAAATTAATAATTGATCACATAAGGTTGATTTTTTGGACAAGTTGACGTTTTGAAAAGGTTAGGATAATACTGGATAAAACAAAAAAATGTCTAGTTTAAATTTATAGATTTTGGGCACTTTTAGTTGCCGTTTGTCATCGATCTCGCAATTTTATTAATGCGAAAGAAAATTTACAAAAATTAATATATTGTTTAATATAATAATATTGTTTTTTTTTTGTTTTTAAACGACTTGAAATAAATTATTCCGTACGATCCAAAATAAATAATTATTATTATTTCTTGCAATCAGGAGTATTTTTTTCTGCCTAAAAGTTGAGAATCCCAACTTGTGTATTACATAAAAAAGTATTTTACAAAAAATATTGATGATAGTTTTCCAAAGTATATTTTTATTGCATTTTTTCTAAATCTTCCCTCTTCCAGTCTCCTTATAGCTTCAGTCTCATTATCGTATTTTTAGTGGTAAACTAAAAATTTTGAAATAAATTCATTAAATAGGGGAGAGATGTAAGATGCCAGTGGTGTAAGTTGGCACAGTCAATTTTTAAGCGTTATAGTGTTGACAGACTTACCGTTTCTATACTATAAACTAACTTTAATACACGGCAACTTTTAATGGTATGTAGTCGTTGCTAGTTGTTTCCTTCGAAGCAATACGACATACAAACAATATTCGATAGTTCAAATTTTAATTAAGGAAAGTGTGTGTTTTACTTTATTTTTAAAACCGTTTTTATTGGTATTTGTTATGTTACGAAAAATTGTAGGGTAAATAATTTATTACATAAAATATAAAAAATATACATGTGGTGTAAGTTGGCATGTATTATTTATTTCTTTATTTACTACATGTTTACAGGCGATAACACCCTTTTTACATGAAATATAAACATTCACGTGGCGCAATTAAAATAACAAAGATTAGAATAAGACAAAAATATAATAAGACTAGCAGTAATACCGTAGCACCAAATCACGTGGTTTACAATTTTTTTAAGGCTTATTAATAATTTTCTCCTTAATTTTTCAACATGTGCCAACTTAGACCACTTTTTGACAAAAGTGACTTTTTTCACTTTTTAATCAATCAACTGTAACTTTTTTTCTGAGACAGAAAATAGTTTCTAGATTAAAAAATTGCCGGAATTTATGATCTTTCGAATGCCGCATAGTATGTTTTAAAATTCATTACTGAAAAAATTCAGTAGCAAAATGAAAAAAACCGTGCCAACTTACACCACTCTCCCCTACAGGAAAGGATGAAGTTTTCACCATAAAATCTCGGGGTTTTAGCTTCATATCATCTCAGATGAAATAATTGAAGAGCTGAGATGTAATGGAAGCAATTTATGACATTGACTTTCGAAAGTCATGTCTTCAACCACCTTTGGTTTATTACTTTTGTAATATAATTACAATATTTCCGTAAAGTGTTTGTAACGTCGGTATTCCGCATTTACAGTATCGGGAAAATTCTAATATTTAAGAATTGATTAGCAAATAATAACAATATTAACTCGCTTGTTGCTCTGAAGTCTTTATCTGAAGTAATAATTTAATGCAAGAAAAGCAAAGGAAAATGCCAACAAAGTTTTCCCGGATCTTCGCTTCAAAGGCTCTTGCTCGATAATCGAGAAGAGAAAGATAGTATTTAAAGAGGCGAAGGTGCAGTACGAAAGGGTCGATCGTCCTTTCCAAGATTAAAGCGTACTTCATTAATGAATTCCACCAAGAAATTCCAGGCGCCTCCTGGAGCGCGTTCCCGTTTACAAGGCGAAAATGATAACGCAGCTGGAGAACGAGAAGTTCCACCTACGATCTCGGGTCTTGACGTTTTCTTCTCCCATTGTTTGTATACCTCAAAATTAAAAGAAAATACTATGAGTTTCTGATCAAATAATTGTGAATTTATTGTTTTTTTTTCAAGATTCTTTCCAAGGTTAACTCATTAAGTCGCGAAAAAACACAATTCTCAATTGCCGTTTGAGACTCGTTATCTGTAGTGAAAATATAAATTCCAAACATAATAAATTCTACCTTTTTTGTCAGTACTTTTGTAGATGCCCAAAACCAATATGGCGCATTTTAAATAAAAAATTGTTGTTTTGTTTTTATATAAAAAGTTTTGTTTTTCCACCAATAATGTTGTGAGATCGATGTCAAACCACATTTTTATTTGTCTTTTGGGTTCTTTGGAATCTGAAATGTCAACTTTTGATTGAAAATTTCTGTATATATTTTTGGCGGAAAGGGACCAAATTCAATACTTCACCCAAACCGAAGGGGAAAAAATGACCACAAACAATTTTGTGGTCGACAAAATCGTATATGGGTCTATTAAATCGCCGGCAGTACAAAATCTTTTTTCATTTCGTATGCAAATGCATTCTCACCGCTCCTTTCGATCCTTATTCGAGGTCAGAAGCAGATCAAATTTTTCAGTTTACTCGGTTATCAATCGTCTGCAAAGAACGTGGAATGTTATACCACTCCCGCTGAATAGTTTTGACAGTACATCCGCATTTCTGATTAATTGTAAGATTTCAACTTTAAAGTTTTATGCACCATAAACGTCCTTATTTATAATACTTTTGTGTTAATACGTATTGCGACCAAGATGTCACCGTATTTTGCTCTGTAGATATTGTGTATATATTTTTTGTTGTTTACATATTATATTTTTATTGTATACTCATTATGTATATGAGGGCAATTTTGCCCGTAAATAAATAAAACAATAAAAAAAAGAACTTTGTCACTGAAAAACTAACATGAACTGGATAAACGGTAAATACAAATGTATATTCATAAAGTAACCACTTTCTGATGCAACAAGATAAAAAATTTAATCACTTTTTAAAGATGTCAATTCCCACCACATTTGAACCGAGTAGAAAAAAAACACATTTTTGTGAGTATTTTGTCGTAAGGCTTCAATGTAATCACAAACTGGAGTTCTCAACAGTTAATTTGTTAGGTTCAATTTATGATCTTATCATATCGATACAAAAAAATCTTCATAATCGTAAATTTCATCATTTTTCACTTATCATTTTTCATTTTTCAATTAAATCACTTTTTGATGTCGGGTAACCATTATCTAATTTTATTTTGTTGGAAATACATTCAACTTAGATCTTGGATATTCAAATAACTAAAACCTCATTAATATCATTTATGGTATGTCCGATTTTGAGCAAATTTAAATCAGATTTTGATCATGTTTTGTGGCTCGGGATTCTTTCCAATAAACATTTTTATGAAGAATAGAAAAAATTTGAAATATAAATTTAGATATTAACAAAAATCATAGTATACATTACAGAAAATCAGCATCGGTCCGCAAAATTTCTCACGAGAAGAATAAAGTATCTAAAAAAATTCTCGCAATGTGCAAAAAATGCAACCAAAATAGATGGTGAAATTTTTTGGTTATTTTCTAATTCTGGGTACTGACGAAATGTTCTAAAGCAACAAGAAGTACGCAAAAGAAAACGACAACGCCAGCTGTACTAATAAAAAAATGGTACTTTCAATACATAAATACTAAAAACGTTCTATTTATTAAATGAAAAAATGTCTGAAAAAATCCAAAAAAATCTAACATTTTTTATCTTCCTGGGAGGGAATAATAAAGTGAAATTCTGCAGTACGGTGGCCATTTCATCAACTGGTTATAAATAATTAAATTACGAGCGTCCTGCCCAAACTGCAGGTGACATAGGGTATTATAATTTACTAGGTCAATTACCTCACTTTATGTAAGCGTAACGAAACGCTCGTATCGTTGACAACAGGAATAACGGCCAGTGGGATGATTGTGTTCGCAGAATAATCGACCGAATTCGTCAGTGTCGATTTTCCCAAATGTTTTACCGGTTCGGCATTATGGCTTTACACACTCGAATCTCTGCATGCCAAATACGGATATCGAAATTAAATTCATTCGGGGGAGTATTTCACACTATTATTTAAACAATATTCCTTCGATGTCATTAGTTTGTTTATGTATTTTAATTTTAATTGTTGTATAGTAAATAGTTGTATTTGTAACAACTTGTAGCGATTTAGTTGTTTTAACTTCTAAATAAATAGTTAATAAAAATTCAGATGCTTATACCTTTAAAAATATGTGAGCCATTCGGTTGTAACCTAAATTGGTTATTGTGAAGAAAATTATAATCTGATGAAGTAAAAAAATCAACTGAGGGGCTGGAAGCAATAAACTACCAGTTGGTTGATGTAATGAACGTTTAAAATAGAAAATGTGTTCGGTTCTTCTTGTAGAGAATGAAAATGCACAAATTTTCCCTATGACAAAATTTGAACCTCTTTCAGTTTCCAAAATAATGAGAAAAAATAGAAATTTTGTAATTTCCTTTTTCAGTTCAACCTGCTGCAATACGGACAATTTTTTATCAATGTGAAGCTGGCCCCCACTTCAATGAAAAAAAAATAATAGCAGTTCTTTATACATTTTGGAAATAGTTCTGTTGATTTTACCAAAAAAATTGCATTTCAAAACATCGGGGGGGGGGGCAACTTCACAAATTATAAAATTTAACGATTTGTAACTCCCATTTGGCATCGGATCAAAAACTTTTGTAAAGAAAAGTTGTAGAACTCTTTGGGGGGCAAAAGGAACTCTAGAGAAAAAAGCGTTTTTTTGGAATTTCAAAATTTTTGGATAATCTCTTCGGCAGAAATGCGTCAGAATCGCCGCAGACTATTCGGCAGGTGAGAATTTCCAGCAAATTTGCTGTCTGTGTGACGACGCATAATCCGTATTTCTGACGACATATTCACCGCCTGTCTTTTCCCTTATATGCGGCAATATGCAGCAGGTCTGGCTGTCTGGAGATATACATCGTCATCACACAGGTATCCTATAAGCTCTCAGGGTGCTTGTCTGGGACCCCTGTCGTAAAAGTGTGCAATCATATATATATGTGAGAGCTGTAAATCGTCTTTAGATGGCGCCATACTTACATTTGTCGAGACTGTAGGAAATTGCAGAAACCTACATTATGAACAGCAGCGACCATAAGTCGATTCCCGTCTGATAGACAATACTTCGAAACATAAACACGACATGGCTCGTCATACATATTATGAGCTAATGCTAAGAATATAATTTCGAAACATTGTTACCCGACGGGGATCGAACTCACGACCTACGACTGCATTAGTCCAGTACGTTACCGCCCCGCGAAAAAATAAAAAAGACTTTACAAGATCCCAAAAAGATCTTTCTTAAACATGTCACTATTCAAGATGTATTTGAGATCTTTTTAAGACTTCAAACTACTAGTTTATCAACATCTTTTTGAGATCTTTATGAGATCTTTAAGCAAAATTTGTACTACTTTTTGAGATCTTTTTAAGACTTTCTTTTTACAGCATGATTTTATGAAAACATAATTTTATTAATCTTATCGAGATCTTTTTGAGATCTTTTCAAGATATTTTTTTTTATTTTTCGGATATGAAAAAAAGTATTTGTAAGAAAATGCTGAATTCTCTTATTTTTTACCAAAATTGATTATCGAAGATGATTTTTAAGGTAATTATCCAGTTTACTTGCTTTCTGATCTGCTTTCTACTCTCTAATTTCCTAATAATTAAGATGGAATAAATACATTATACTTTTCTTAAGATATGGGTAGTAAACTTCATTATTTGCAATACGTTGTATTGCAGAAATTATAATGTGTATAGGTAAAAGAAAATGTATCAATTTTGGTCTAAGACACGTAAAATTGTAGTGTTTTTCATGCTGAAGGATGAAAAATTTTCATTTCTTTGTCTTCATTGCATAAAACATTGTCAGCGCATCGAAAAACAACTCTGGAAATCTCTCATCTTCGATATGGGTTGTAAATATTGAATTTTCGTAATATGAAACTTTCTGTCTTCATGACATGAATCGCTTGTATTAAGCCTACTATGTGTTTCGACTCGTTGTAAATATTGACCCCATATTATAAAGTGAAGTTTTAGAAATCAGACAGGAAAAATTCATCTTCAATAATTAATTTTGTTAAAAAATAAGAGAATTCAGCATTTTATTACAAATATTTTTCTTCATATCCGAAAAAGATAAAAAAAAGATTTTGAAAAGATCTCGATAAAAAGATCTCAAAAAAATAGTACAAATTTTTCTTAAAGATCTCATAAAGATTTCAAAAAGATTTTGATAAACTAGTAGTTTAAAAGTCTTAAAAAGCTTTCAAATACATCTTGAATAGTGACATTTTTAAGAAAGATCTTTTTGAGATCTTCTAAAGTCTTTTTTATTTTTATGCGGGGCCTGAGCCACGAAGCCAAGTATACATTGCCTTATTTACACTGTTTACACTATAAAAAGAAATACTTAAATTAAGCCAACAAATCCGACTCAAATTTGAAATTAAATATGAAAATTCTCGGAAAGAAAGGTGTAATGCAAGTAACATGACTTATAACAAGGGAACCACGGTCGGGGGGTCACGATTTTTAACGGAAATTTTTGTACGTATTCTAGGGCGAAAATAAAAATATACGTTTTTCAGCATTTTATCCAATGGGTTTTGGCATTTATACAATAAATTATTGAATTTGAAAAATTTTATTTAACACTTTAAGCAAGTTACATCGATATTTATTCATTAAATATCCGACTTTTAGGAGTGTTGCAGAGAACCCCAACTTTTTTGAAAAATGCCAAAACAAACGTTTTTGAAAATGCGAAAAATTGTTAGAAAAATTTAAAATTCGGCAAATTTAATAATGCGGAAATGTTTTATATTAATCCCTATAAATTAATAAATATGTCTAAATTCAATTATCAAAATATAAAAAAACCTTGTACTATATATATCCCAGAAAAAACGTTTCCATTCATTTTATAAGAAAGCAATGTGAGTTGAGGTGTAAAACTAATTATTTTAAATTCAAAATTTGAATGGTTATTGTTTTTTATTTCGAAAACTACAAATTGCACAAAAAAGTATAAGAGGGAGAATTTGTAGCAAATTCGATTTCCTACGAGGTGATATTTTTGTAATAATTATTTTTCAATACCAAATTATCTGTTCTTCACTTCTTTTCTTCGGCTGTTTCTTATACTTACGTTGGTGAGAACGAACGCTTCGGCAGTTGTGTTTTCCGGAGCCTCAATTATGAAAACACGAGCATAGAAAAAATAAAAAGTAGTTTGGCTGAAGTATTACACTAAAGTACTTTTATGTAGTTTTACGTGCTGAATCAGAATGGGTCGGAATTATTACATTGCCTCAAATTTTTCAGTTAGACTATAAAAAAAGTCTAAAAAAATATCAGTATTACAAGAAAAGCTTTTTTTTTATATTGGTTGTATTTTTTAAATCTTGTTAATCTTTGAATGTCATTAAGGGTAAGCGTTGAACAAACTAGGTATACAGTGTTCAAATGATATTGGATGCCCTTAAATCAACCTTAAATTTTTCCGAAGGACCATTTTAATGGGATTGTCCGAAAGTGTAATTTTGGACAGCTTATGGTAACGTTAGCAAGACAAATGAACATTAAATAAAATTGCACATCCAAAAATCGATTTTCGAAAGTTGTCTTGCCAGGTTCTTGTTTCTGAAGATCTTTTTCATACGTTTTGGTATAAATTATTACTTGTACCATGGACGTTGTTTACTTAATTTGTATCAAATCAATGATCTTAATATAATAAGAGAGTCTTTTTAAATCAGTGTTAATTGCTTGGTTGTAAATACCAAAATTCCCCCTACAATTTAGATCATCAATAAAAATGATGCTGTTTATTATATATTCATGTTAATTTAGACATGAGCAAATTTTTTAAATAACAGCAAATTTCTTCATATTTAAATAGAATAAAAACGTATATATTATTTTGGATATTGGAATATGGTTTCCGTATCAACGTTTGAGAAAGAATTGGAGAGAAAGGGAGTACAATCAGTTGAGTCATATTGAAAATGACGGTATCGCTTTTGTAGACAAATTAAACGCTTCTGAAATCTGGGGACGATGTATACCACCTTTCGATTTAACGCACAAAAGGCTAGTCGACTTCCATCAGGAATGGATATCGAGAACAAAGGCCCACGACTACCTGTAATTACGCGATCCGATTCACTCGATACATATATAACGATTTTCGAAGTGTTGACTGTGTCGAGTATTTGTTACCCGCCTACCTACATATGTTGGACATACTATTTATATGTACTCGTTCCATTTCTTGTTTCTCTCGATTTGTAAGAGGTTTAGTGAACAAGACATTGTAAGTTGTATATATCGAGGAAGATATCGAATTTTAGGATGAAATTATGAGTTTACAGGTTTATGATAATATGTGAAGAACGTTTAAATAGACATTGTAATGAATGGAAAACAAAAAATCCTCGAATTAATTCCTTTTTCAAAAATATGATTTTTAAAGCTCTTTGGACAATTATTGAAACCCATAGTGAGATCGATGCATTATTAAAATACTTAGCTTCATCCGGAAACTCCAGGATATAATTTTCATTGGTACTTGAGGACATTATTCATCTTGAGATAATTGCCATCCCTACAAACTTTGTAAAAATAAAAGTAATTGAGATGTATGTTCAATTTTAATTTGGAATTCTGGCAATTAATTTTACTTTACTGCATGGCAAAAATGCAATTGTTGGAACTATTAACTAGATAGTTGGATAAGACAACACCATCGATTTTAGTCAATTTTCCTATCTAAATAGTGAGTTCAACAGATAGCTAGCCAAGGGTACAATTTAAATGGTAAAACCAACTAAAAAAACATACTTGTATCAAATCCTACTATACTTAGATCGTAAAAACAACTATTTCTCTTCATCGCACACTAAATTTACTAAGGAAAAATAGCTTATATATTCCTTACAATACACGAGACATGAACAGGTGGTTAGCATAACGAGAAAAGTTACTCCAATTACAAAAAGTAGTAAAAATGCTCCGGCTACGTTTTTCAGGCGGCGCTATAGTTTTAGGTTAGTTCTCATTCGTACTGCTTTTTCTACTAAGAACGACTTTCTTTACTTGAAGTTACTAAATTTTATTTTTTCCGATTTGAAATTTTGAAAACACTAATTTTTTGGGTAACAGCAAATTTTTTACAATGTGATGATCGATTAAGTATCACTAATGTTTGTATAAGATTTATAATATATTTGTACATTACTACTGATAAATTAATGATTGAAAAACAATTTCTGAAATTCGTATATACTCAAGAAATAGGAGATAGACACTCAAAACCAGCATCACGTGTTTACTTCAAGCTACGTTCGTTGCATTATTTATTACTTACAATATAATTGCTACAATACAGCCAAGCGGAAAGTCAGGTCGTACATTTTCGGAATACCAGCACATTTGCCTGAAATGCCTATATTTTTTCCAACTATATAGAAACATATAGGGTGGTTTGGCGGTTCTATACACACTAGAAAAGTTAAATTCGTCCACAAAAAGAAATGGAGTTAAAAATTGTTAATAAAATAATTAAATAATTAAAGTCAACGATAATGCCAGAAAAATTGGTTTAAAATGCTTATGACTATTGTCTGAAAAAGTATTGAATTAGGTCACCTGGGCAAAAAAATTACCCTATAGTTTTTCATCAAATTTCGACGTTTCGACCCCCTACCCCCAGGGGTAGTCTTCGCCAGCCCCTCGGGCGCGGTGATCACCTACGGGCGCATAAGTTCTTTACGCCCTTGATACGAAAATAACTATTTGGATATATCAAAAAGATGTATTATAGATATCTAAAAGATGTCCGTCAGAGAACTTTTCGACACTTTCAAGATATCTTTGACAAATTATATGTATATGGGCATTGTTCTAGAATTTTTAAACTTTATGTTGTCGCTCATTATACCTTAAAAATTTTAAATACAACTTTGCAACACGACAGATCAACAAATTTTTGTTCGTTTTACATGTAATAAGTGTTTATTACTAATTACAGATATGTAGAAAACAATGAGAGTAAATAAAAGTAGTGAATTTGCCTGTTTTTGGTGCGCGACACTCGCTACATTTTTTCAGTTTTAACACCGAAAAGTAGTGAATTTGCCTAAAGAGTGAAAAACTGACCGACTCGGAATTACATTGGGTTCATTTTTTCACGGAAGTACCTCTTCAGGTGAAATGTTACATAGATTCTCGACTGGTGGTAAATCATACATGATTGACCAAGCGTCAGACAACGCATTGATCACTGAAGAATCCATTTCTTTTTTTTAGAATTAATCAGAACAACGTACGTATTTATTCGGTGCAACTGTCAAAACTTCAAGTCAAAGTGCCGATAAATAAATTTAATAACGATTCATTTGTTATATTTAAGGGTGTCCTGCCTTATTTTACTTTTCACATGTTCAATTTTTATCGTATAGAAATTTTAGTAGTATATTTGAAAAGCGAAGTTTTAAGAATCCGGGTGGCTATTTTATTTTTATCAATATATGAAGTTTGAAAAGAAATTCTTAATGTTGGAGAGTATTTACGGCTGTTTGACAAAGGCAGAACACACAATGAACTAACCTCGACGGATCGAGTGACATTCCCAATTTTTTGTCCGCACTTTATAAACTAAACAAAAACGAATTAGCTTTCCGGATTCCTTGACAACTAAGCTTTTCAAATATATCCTTAAATTTGTTTAAGATAAAAATTAAAGCCTTGAGAAGTAAAATTGCATAACTTTCAGACAGCCATTCTTGATTGGTCAGAGTAAAAGGCAGAGCACCCCTAAGTTTTGTGTTATTAGTTTTCGTGGCTTTTAGTTAAAGTATATTGTAATTTATTGTACTAAAAAAATTATATTACTATAATGTAAAAGAAGCTTCCCAGACAACCAGCTAGCTGCATATTGCCGCATATAAGGTAAAAGTCAGGCGGCGAATATGTCGGCAGAAATACGGATTATGCGACATCAAAAAGACAGCAAGTTTGCTGGAAATTCTCCCCTGCCGCCTAGTCTGCGGCGATTCTGAGGCATGTCTGCCGAAGAGATTAAAAGGGTCGGCGAAGGGATAAAAGACGCACGAACACGTATTTAATCTCTTGGGCAGAAAAGCGTCAGAATCGCCGCAGACTAGTGACAGGGGAGAATTTCCAGTAAATTTGCTGTCTGTGTGACGACGGATAATCCATATTTCTGACGACATATTCGCCGCCTGACTTTTCCCTTATTTCCTGCAATATGCAGCAGATCTGTCTGTGTGTGTAAAAAACTTTTATAAGTTCAATAAATTAAAATAAATAAATTGATGGTAAAATAATAAAATGATATGAACGAAGAAATAATTCAAAGCCTAATACAAGGAAGCGAATCCTGACGTACACTTCAGGCATTACTAAACTTGATACAACGTAATTTTTACATTACAAGATATGGGAAGTGTGAAACATTTTTTATTGGTTTTTGGTTAACTATCGTACTTTGGTGATAGAATTAGGGCTTATGAAGAAGGTGAAAAAGTTTTCAAAGCAAGCCAGTTAATTTGTTGTACAATTATGAAAAAGATTTAAAATGACATTTATATAATTGGAGTGAGCTTGCAGACACAGCTTGAATTTTTTAATATAGCATAATATTTATAATCACAATTCTTCGAAATCCTTGAATATGTGATTTAACAAATTATGGTGTGTCATGGGAATATAATAATGTAAACCATTCTGATAATATGCGTAGACCACGAAAATTACTGATTTTATCGACTTTGAAACGCCCGTAATGTCAGGAAAAAGTGTTTGAAAGCAAACTACCCTCATATTTTTCAAGTACAAGTGCTAATAATTCGTTTGTAGCCTTTTATTGCACGAAGAAACCATTTTCCTGGTTAGAATCGGTTGCTTTCTAAAAAGAAACCCTGTAAAAATCGTGTTTTTTTTACGTACGCCTTTTTAATTGATTGCATCGTGTAGAGCACACCAAAAACACCATGAAAATGTGGTGGCGTAAAAAACTAACAGCGATTGGATTAAAATTTGAGAGCCCAAAGTCGCCGTTAAATTTTGTATTATTCAGGCGTTAATTGGTTAAATAGTCGCTCTATATAGGCCCTGTTTTGCCTAAATGATACTGTAGCCTACTCCAAAAAAATTCATGGTTGTTGAGAAATTAGTTACCTTTCAAATGAGCGTCGGTTTGAATTTTTGCGTTGAGTACTTTCAGAGATAAAAAATAAAACCCGAAAAATAAATTTTTCGCCATGTTAATCAAATGCAAAATTTCGAGCGCTTTGAGCGACCTCTAAACGTCCTCTAATCGATTTTTGCCAAGAGAGAAAATATTTTTCTTTTTTTTTTTCCCTATAGATTACCACTGTATCGGAGTTCCATTTTTGGAAATGTTGATTTTTTGAAACACCCTAATATATATAAGTATATGCACGCAGCAGGCTCAGTTTAATTATTTTAAGCTGATGTGAAATGTTTTTCATAATTCTACAACAAATTAAGTACAATTATGTTGAAAACTTGATCACCTTTTTAATAAGCCGTAATTCCATCGCCTTCGTGCTATATATAACAAAAAATGTCTCACTTCCTATATTTTGTTATGTAAACATTCTATCACAGATTAATAACAGATCATCAAAGGTCCCCCTAAATGCATAGCCGAATCTGTAGAATTTTCGTTACCGATATTACTTACAACTTGATTATAATTTTATCCGAGCAAATCAGTGGATAAAATCGCCAAAAATAAAATGTATTTGATAAATAACAATAAATAAATCAAATTCAACACAGATGGAAATGTACAGATATTTTAAGCGAGTTGCACGTAGGGTCGGTAACGAAATAAGTGTTACGCGTTTAGGGGAACCTTTGGCGATCAAGTGTTAATCTGTGGTTCTATCAACGTTTTACTAGTTCCCGAAATGTCCGTCAGGATTCGCTGATGTTTGCTTGTACTAAGAAAATTGTACGTCATTTTTGTTTCGGAAGAGTTCATTTCTTGAAATTATGAAGAAATTTTCAAGAATTGCAGTAATTCATTGAAATACGTTATTTTGTTTCAATTTTGTAAAAAATAAATACCTTTAGAGTAAAATAAATAGTTAATAAATGCGTTACTCTAGTAGAAAATAAACGTGTAAACTACGCATAGCGCTAGGTAGCGCCATACATTTTTTCTATTAGGGTACAAGTTATTTTTCGCCTGAGATTTTACGAAAAGTAAACCTGATAAAAAGAAATTAAAATTCAATAATGTAACATTTAATTAGAATATATTACATGAATAATAAATAAAGGAGTTTTCATTTCCGATTTCATTTAATAATTGTAGCTCTTAACGGATTAAAGAACGTCGTATGTCCATTTGAAATGGAGTTACGACTTTTTTAAATCGCATCATGGAGATGCGGCCTTTTTTAACGTGTTTTCGCAAGCCGATACAAGTTTCGAGTAGAAACTCCAATTTTTGGACATACAGCATTTTTCAGCCAAGTTGAGCAGATAAAACGCAATTTGCAATAAATAAATTATTGTTTTTTAGAAATAGTAATCAATATTTACATTATTTTCTTTCAGAAAATGATGTATTTTGCTTCAACGATGCTGATTATAATTTTATCTCATTGTCACCAAAAATGGAGATACGACTTTTCTTCCGACGTACGGCAGTATAATACTTAGAATAATTGTCCTGTCATTTTCGAGCATGAATATGATTTCATTTTTGTTTAACTTTGAAAGAAAGTTTTTAATAGTCATAGAAATATAATTAAGTATCTTTAAACAAGAACAAAAATTATTTACCTAGATTATTCTTTCGTGGAATAGTTTTTGCATAAGTTTTTCGTTTTATTTGAAATTTCAACCATTTCTGTTAAAAAAAGTGTATAATTTTGAACTCACGTCTTATTATATGTTTAAATATCCACATAGCAAACATTTTTTTTTTGGTACAACGACGAAATTATTTTATTCTATTTTTTAGAAATAACATCCCATAATTTATTTTCAACATAAATTGAATTCCTTGCATTGCTTAATGAGATTTAAAGTCGTAATTTTGTTATAATTGCATGTTAATAATTGTTTAAAATAATCGTTAATATAATTACACGGTGTTTTTATGTAGAAGTTATATATAATAAAAATATTAATAAGGGTTCGGCTTTGTCCTACAAAGTTGGTTGCTGTTGATTTTCCTCGACGTTTCGAACGACTTGCGTTCATTTTCAAGAGGTTACTGAACAGTTACCAAACCAGATCAACAGCAACCAACTTTGTAGGACAAAGCCGAACCCTTATTAATATTTTTATTATAATCGTTAATATAGATCCTGTTTTCACAAAACGGGTTTTTCCAAACCGTACAGGATGTACTCTAAACGGTCGAAATTGTATTTGTAAATCTAGTTAACCCAGGTAAGTTCCTGTTATCGAAAAATAAAGATCTTCAAAAAATAATCCCTTATTTTACACGAGATTAGTGTATTTCATATATTTTCCTATACAATACACCTCGTGGAAAACTTGAGGTAGTAATTGACACAAAGGTTTTGAAGAACGGGCCGGTTACCTTTTTTCAGATCATGACTGGTTTTTCCAGTAAAGGTTTTCAGACCTATCGTTAGGCTTCTACCATTTTATTGCATCTTTAAAACCCTTACCAAAAGTAGCGCATTAAACAATCATTTTAGACCGTAATAATATTTATTTACCTGAGTTAACCTTCTTCAAGTGATGTTGACATTTATCTAAGCTTATCCACTCTTCTGGAAACGTAAATAATTTTCTACTTGCTGACCTTTTCATACGATTCTTCTGTTCGCAGTTTGTCCTGAAGGGAACACTAGTAAAGCTGTAAGGTCTGCACTAACTGTCACTCATCGATTACACATCAAAGTACAATGGCTGCAATAATTGAATTTGCTGTACATCCACTGACAACTTGGGTAAGTAATAATTTGAATTATAACTTGATTAATAAGTATTTTTGAAATCCAGATACTAATTATGAACATTTTTATCGTAAGCAATATAATTTTTAAGTTCGTTGTTTCTCAAACTTTTTAATGATATGATGTTTTATGTTAATAATTCGTTCAATTTGTTTTTAGCGTAGTTTTGAAGTATATAAAGGTTAGAGTAAAGGTAAGGTTTGAAATAATTATTATTCGATCGCAATATTGCAAACATTTATTACGGCTAGCTACGCCGCGGCCGTTCCACGGGCAAGGTGATCGTCTGCTGGCGTAAAGTCACATTTTACGCCGTCAATACGAAAAATACTATTTTGTTCATAGTTGGGGCTGTACAACGGTTACATTGAAATTTTATAATATATTTATCTATCGATTTCTAAACAATCACAATAAAAAATGAAATAATGTATTAAAAAATTGTCAATTTTAACATAACTGTAAACAAATATTCAACAATCTATAGTCAATTTTCAAGTTTGCTTCTTACAATACCATCTGCCGATAAAAATGATCACAACGATGGGCAAAAATTTATCTAGCGTAGCGAAAGCTCCTATAGAAAATGTAAGTTGATATTTAAAATTCATAAATTATATTCTCTTGCATCCATAAGGAGTGAGGGTGAGGGTTGTATTAGATTTCAATTTCTACCTTGTTTGAGTATTAATACTTCCAGTTTGTATCTACATTTCTGGATGTTTCTCCGGAAATCGATTAAGGCATTGTTTATTTACGGTTTTCTATAAAATGACTACCTTATCAGCGGACCAATTTAGAACCCCTTAAGGCTAGGAATGACTGCTACTAATCGCTAATTTTATATAAAATAATTCATCAACGCTGTGATAAGTTCCTTCCCGATTTAAGCACTAGTGCATTACATTAGAATTCATTTTTGCTACATTTCTAACGATCCAATAGCGGTCAAAATGTAAAATTTTGTTAAGTCGAACATAACCAGAAAAGAGCAGATAGAAACGAATTCATTGAACTTTATTCCATTACATGGGATATATCAAGTCTTAATAGAAATTGATGTAAATTTTTCTACAGCGTTATCTGTATCCTCAAATCGATTTACTTATTTTAGAAAGGTTTCTTTAAAAATGACAAATAAAAAATCATAAGTAAACACAAACAAGTTTTTATATTTAAAATGTAATATTATTTTATTTGTTTCTTAAAACCGATATTTTCATTACTAACGAATAGTTGTTTCAAAGTGGTCGGCTGGTAATTTAGGAATCTACGCTGATAACTGTACTTAAAACGAATCAATTATTCAAAATTCCAACTCTGAAAATGTAATTCTAATTAAATACAGTCTCCTAAAGAATATAAAATCAGTCGGTTATTTTTAATTTACACTTTTTATGGTTACTTCCTTCTTTATCGTCTAATCACTTTAAACCCCCATTAACAAATATTGTTATATTTGTAAATGTCGTATTTCTGCCTGGAAAAATAGTAGTATTATTATGATTTACTACAACTTTGCTACGTTATCCAATTTGCTTCTTGCTAGGTTATGAAAATGGCGCCAATAATAATATTTATCTGTTTAATGAATAAAAGTCGATATTGCAGAAACGAAAAAAAAAATAATTCGCAACACATTTGATTAATTTATGGTAAATTTTTAACTCGTACAAACAAATTGTATATGAAAAAATTAAATATGTATTACGTTATATGTAATATATTATATCACATTTTTTTAATACATTTATTATCAATATTTCTGTATCCTGCAAAGAATCGCGTGTAGTAGAGTGAGAGAGAGAGAGCTTGCCAACAATACCAACTTATTCGTCCGTAACTTACTATCAGCCGTATATATTCGGCAATTGCCGCTGGGGCTACCGTTTTACCTTTATATTTTATGGTCATCATGTCGTACAAAATTATTCATATTTAGACTCATTTATGTCTTATACAATAACGAAAATTTTTGTCTTTAGTTCACAGGCTGTGTCGAAGATACGCTGTTAGGAGTGGGATATCATGACATAATTGACGGCGTATTACTCCACAAGATTTTTCTGAAAATGTAAGTATCAAAATATCGAAGTTATTTTATTTTGTCAGAATCAACTTTATCTGAAATAAAAATTCGTTTAATTTAATAACAAACAATTTTTTTCAGAAACCCGGAGCCAGTGCACAATTCCATCAGTTCTTCCGGAGGTGATCCTATAATCCGGACCAAAAATCTGGAAAAAATAGTACAAAATATTCAACATTATTACGAAGAAAAACTAGGACATGTGCTGTTGCAAAAACCTGATGCAAAAGCACTTGGAGGAAATCCGGAAATGCACACAGAAGACGCGAAATTACTATTACTTTTGCTTTTGGGTGCAGCAGTCCAATGTCCAAATAAAGAAAAGTTCATTAAAAACATCTACGCACTACGTAACGATGTTGGAGTTTCGAGAATCAAAGAGTACATTCAAAAAGTTACAGAGTCTCAGGAAATTGTACTGACTCGGGAGTATGTTGACACTGACAGGACTGGTAGTGTTTTCGCACTATTAAGAAAATTAGTGCATAAACAAAATATGCTCGTAGAAGAACAACAAGGATTTTGCGTTAAAACAAGAAAATTGCGCCAAAAATTAGAAGAAAAAAATGAAATGATACACGAATATGAAAAGGATCTTGAAGGTTATAAAATTTTACTGAAAAGAGTAGATGCTCAAAACCAAGAGTTGCTTGTTGAAGTCAGAACAGTAAAAGCGTACAGAGATGAACTGGACGTTGCTGTACCAAGTGTAGAACGCGCGGAGCGTTTGGAAGCTGAAGTGGCTAAATATCGTGAAAAATTGAATGACCTGGAATACTATAAGTCAAGAACCAGAGAACTTATAGAAGAACGTAAAGTTCTCATAGAAACCAAAGTAGTGTTGGAGGAACAGCTCGCTGCACAGATGGAGCGTACCTCCACAATCGATGATCTTCATGAAGAATTGGAGAAATATAAGCAAGCCATTTGTTACGGACGGAATCGATGTTTTATCAACTGCGGTACCCGGCGTAGGTTTTTTCCCACAGAGGTGGTTTTCCCTACGCCATTGCACACCCGAATGGGGGTACCGGTCAAAATGAAGCAGGCCTGTTAGGTAAATTATGTAAAAGGCCCTTCGAAATGGTGACGATCTCGATAAAAGTATTTGTATTTCGAATAGTATAATCGATATATAATAGTACGTTGTAGTCTATTTAAAGATTCGAGAAATTGAAAAGTCGAACTAAGATGTAAAAAATTGACGATCGGGTTTTTTTCGGTACGTTTAGGGATATCGTCGGGTGAGGAAGTTCGCGTCGCGATCGGGTCGTCACCGATTGATCGGAATAAAGTTGATTTTTAGTTTGTGGCCGATCAAATCACGCGTTTTATTTCACAGCCCTTCCACCATTCGTTTACACATTAAAGAAATGAGAGAGGGAAATTCAGAGGCATATAAAAAATATCATATTCTTCGTGAAGAAAATGCACATCTCCAAAGCGTAAATAAATACCTTCTCAGCAGCTGTTCTTCATCAACAGATACTGCGAGTGAATGTGAAGATATGGTTATGAACGAATCTCTTTCCGAGGAATTGAACGTTAGTGTTCAATCTAGATCTTTAAAGAGGCAGCCGGAATGTCAAAGACGAGCTTCTGTTTCCCCAACCCTCGAAGAGTATGAAAATGAAGACGAAGCTTGGAAAATAATGACACCTGACTTGTACAGACATCACAGATATCACAGATCTACAAGTAGGTCTCAGGTTAACGTGGAACAAATGAAATCAAAATATGCAAAACTCGAAGCATCGGTATTTTTATTAGAATCCCAGAATCAGAAGTTACAATGTGATGTTCAGATATTTCATGAAATCATTAATGAAAATGAGCTGAAATTAATCGAATCTGAAAAAAAATTTGATAACCTAAGCAAGCAAATGAAAGAAAACGAAGCAAGCTGTAATTCTGAGGTTCATAAAAAACTGCAGATATGTTTAGAAATTCTTGGGCTGGACGCGAATATTGTCATGAAATTAACAAATGATGGGATTGTAGATACCATTACAAAGAATTTCACAAGAATAATTACTGTAAAAAAAGAGATATATGACCCAACTGATTTTACTAATCAAGAAATAATAGATGATCTGAATGTAAATATAAATTATCCGCGGTCAACGTTAGTATCAGTTCAAAGTGAATCAGAATATCAGATTTCGGAAAATGACAAGCTCCAAACTCTGCTTTCTTCTATGGAATTATCTCTTTCTAACATTAATGTAAACATTATTCCGATTGAAATTCTCTATATGGTCGTATTTTTTAAATTAGATTTTTCGAAGTCCATTTTTTATGTTTTACTCCTGTCGGTTATTACTGGCATCCAGCGCTTCGCCTGTTCTTCTTCCTTGACACTCTTTTTTTTTCAGATAAAAAATTCCTTTCCCCTGTACATTAATGCGGATCCTTCTTTGCAAAATGTGGAATTTCTCAACCGATGAAAAAATAGTTTCTGGAAGTTTGAGCCCCATCTGATAACATTAGTTATACCATGGAGCTGTGGATATTGTAATTATGTACTCTTTTCCGTTTAAAATGACCCCCGATTGAGTCCAATATGATAATTTAGAGCCGAGTAATCAGAATTTATGTAAGAAAATTGCTCATAAATGTTTCAAAAAATCTCGAACAAAACCAAATTACGATAAATTTTCATCTCTAAGAACCAAATGCAAGATGCTCAGTGTTGAATGCTATAATCAATACATAAAAATGACTGAAGAATATCTTCTACAACAGAACCAGTTAAAGTATTTTTAGGGATTTATTAAATCTTGCAAAACCGAACATGGTCTTCCACATAAGATGTTTTTAGAAAATAAATCAGCTGATAACACTCAAGATATAATGGACCTTTTTGCAGAATACTTTGAGGGAATTTTCTCAACTGATACTTTATCCTTAGATGATCTTGCAAGAAATGACATCCCAATATTGCCCGACATTACTATTTCGGCGAGTGAATTATCATTGGAAATAAAAAAGCTTAACGAGAACCAAGGTACAGGTCCTGATGGAATTCCGCCCTACTTTTTGAAACAATCCAGAACTGCGCTATTACAACCATTACTGCATATCTTCAATAAGTCACTACAAGAGGGTATCTTCCCGATACTTTGGAAATTTGGATTTATAACTCCAATATTTAAGGCTGGCAATAAAACCTTGATTACCAATTATAGACCAATATCTATACTCAACTCTCTAGCCAAGCTATTTGAAACACTAATCACAAACAAACTATCTATTATGCTCGTACCACTATTGTCTCAGTCCCAACACGGCTTTCTACCAGGTAAATCAACGGTATCAAACTTAATTTTATACGAACAATTTATATTATCAACTTTTGAAAAGGGACACCAGATGGATTCGATATATACAGACTTTGCAAAAGCATTCGATACTGTAAATTATGCAAGACTTATAATAAAGATAGAACAAATGGGTGTAGGCACCTTATTAGTAAAATTGATCGAGTCCTACCTTACGAATCGAATATTGCAAGTGAGATATAAGGACACATTATCGAGGGAGATAAGAGTATCATCAGGAGTTCCTCAGGGCTCACACCTGGGTCCATTACTCTTCGTCATCTATATTAATGATCTTATTAGCAAATTTAAATACGCAACCCCACTACTCTTTGCTGACGATTTAAAATTATTTCTTCAAGTTACTTCACCCAGTGGTTGTTTTCTTCTACAGTCTGATCTTGATACTCTACACTACTGGAGCTCTGTCAATGGATTACAACTTAACTCTAACAAATGTTGCATTGTTACCTTTTCAAGATCTACGAAAATTATCCACTATTATAACATATCTGGGCATATCTTAACTATAGTTACAGCTGTTAAAGACCTTGGAGTGGTTTTCGATGACAGACTTACTTTCAAACAACACATTGAATACATTCGAAATAGAGGCTACAAAACAATTGGATTTATAAAAAGAAGCACGAAAGATTTTAATAGTGTTGGTGCAATAAGATACTTATATCTTTCATTGGTGAGACCAATTCTCATGTATGCATCATGTGTTTGGTCTCCCCAATATAACTGCGACTCGTATACCATAGAGAAGGTACAGCATACCTTTTTGCGTTATCTCGCTTTCAAGAACGGACATCCCATGACAGTTCAAGATCATTCATACACAACTACCGCAACTACTTTTCTTCCAACACTTGCATCAGTACGATCAGCTAATGATGTAATATTCCTTCACAAACTAGTTAGCAAAAATAACAATTGTGAACTGCTGTATGACTTAATACCGTTTAACAACACGGATTTCTCGTCACTTCGACACACAGATAGATTCTATTTACCGAGTTATAATAGAAACTATTTAAATAACGCACCGATCTTAAGAATATGCAAGACCTTCATTGAAGCTCATCGACAAAACCACATGTTACCACAAATATTTGAAGAACAAATAATGACAGCATCGAAGAAAATTAAATCTATTTTCCACAAGTTTTAGTTTATGTTTTAATTCATTTCATATATATTTTAGTTGCTATTTGCACATACATATATTTTTTGTTATTTTTTAATCATGTTAAGGATATTTATATCCGTTAATAAATATAATAAATAAAAATAAATAACTGGTAATGGTAATTTGAAGTAATATGTTAACTTTATTGCTAATCATTTAATCAACGTGTAAACATTACTTTTGGTTCTGAGTGGTTAGGTTTGGTTAATTTCGTGAAGTTGCCATTTCCCCGCTTTTCCAATTTTTCTATATGAATTTTGATCTAAAATGATTCTGGGGTGAAAAACCAGGGGTAAACAGTCTGGCGCCAAAACATCTAGTACCCATATTTATATATTATGGGATGTACAACGTGTCTATCGCGGAAAGTAATGGCTATAAATTCAAGTAATAAGGCTCTTATTCTTAGGGATGATTAAAAATATGTGATTTAAAAACAATTTATTTAATTTCGACATTTTACAACTGCCTGGACAATGATGTATTTCATAATTACAATAAAAACAATAATAATGATAATCATAATCCTTATAATTAATATCTGTCCGAAGCGAATATTAATATAACGACGCGAACGAGGAATCATACACAACTATTTCTCGATGGACGACAGATCTCGGATGACATTTGGTGAAAATCTTCTGAAAATCTTTCGAGACGAAAAGAATATTCAAAAGTTATTTTCATAAGCAAGACACGAACTTAGAAGTCGAATTTCCATTATTCGCCTCATCTTCCCATGTACAGAGGTGGCCATTGGTCCAGCGCCGCGATTCTATGCTACGGACTTAGGTCGCATTCGCGCTAACCTATTTCATTTTGGAAACTGGATGATACACTTGGATGTGACGCAGACACAAGATATCGGAAATCACTTTCGACAAAGACGCTTGACTCGTTCCTGAACTCTTTCGATCGTCGTCCTCCTCGTCATTTTCGTTGCCGTCATTGTGCAGTCTTCAACTTCCTCTTGAGCGAGTGGCACCGTCAGGGCAAGTCTTCGTGTCATATTGGTCTACAAGGTACCTTATGTAACTCAACTTGTCGTGCAAATACTGGAATTGAATCTTGACTTGTTGCTGTACAGGGTCATCTTTAATAGCCACGTATTCTTCGAGAACTGTCTGCTTTAATATCTGTGAAAAACCAGAACGGCAACAATTATTTTCTGACCTATATAATGTATTTTTAGGTGAAATTGCGTATTTACCCTGACTACTCAATTTATGTATGAGCAAATGAAGAATTATAAGAACATATTTTATCAATAACCTGTTGAGCCATCTCGTAGTTCTAACATGGCTATCAATATCTTAGAATATTTGATTCAAAATTAATATGAAAAGTGATAAACGAAAGGACTAGAAATACTGACCAGCAAATCGTGTTTTAAAAAGGCATTTCAAAAATGAAAGCTAAGAATCATCTGAAGAAAAAAGATTGTTATCTATACCTGAATAGTTTGCGCATTTCCGTCTGCTACCGCAGCTTTGTATTGTTCCTCAAGTATTATAAACCTTCTGGCTATGTCCTCGATTTGACCATGTAATCTCTTGTACTCATGGTAACAAGAATTAAATTCAGCCTTGTATCGCAACCTTTGCTCTTGACTGCATATCGTCGTGTAGTGCCTGCAATATAAAAAAAACTGTAAGTATGGAAAAGAATCTGGCAAATTTTGGAATCAGGATAATGGTTGGGGTAATACTTACGAGACGTAGTCTGGAACTTCCATGACGTTACTATGAGTAATCCGTATTGCCAAAGCTCGAGCTGTAGAAGTCGCTAGCTACTGAGTTTGCCGATGATGAAGGAGGATTTTCGATAATACTGAGATTTCTATTCTCCTTGTTGCTTCTGTCACTGTGGAATTGTCTAGGACTCGTATAGCTACAACTGTTGCTGAGTCCACTCGTAGGAGCAGAGTATTCAAACCAACCGTTCCACCGGAATTCTTGTCACTAATCGCCAAAGACTGAGCCACACGTACACTGCCGACAGCACGATGATAGCTATTCGAGTCACAACTGAGAGCTAAGTTACTCTGGATATTACGAGAGCGGGCGTTGTGGCAACTGCTGTTGCTGACTGCTTTACAACTACTGCTGCTTGTGCCAGAGTCGAAGTCCTTCATGACGTCGCTGCCCATGATACCCCCACCTCCGTGATGGCTAAGTTCACAGTCACTGGTGGGGGTTAGACACGATTTAACAGACCCGTAACCGCTCTCCCCACTCCTTCGAAATACATCACCATTCGTTGCACTTTCGCTCCGGTATTCTAACCTATACTCGGATCGGTATTTTTTAAAAATTAAAGCTCAAATTCGACAAAGCTAGTAAAAACTGGCTGGAATACTAATACTAGAATGCTACAATAATTCTGTAGTTCTTTAATATTTTAGATATACCGACACCCACTGAAAACATAACTTTAAGACATTATATTTTACAGTTAAAAGCGTATAAATTTTTCATCATTAAATTATTTAATATTAATTTCTTTATATAAATAAGAAAACTTTACTTACTTGGAGTTTTTGCTACACGAACTTCAGCAGCGTTGAATCGTGTTTGGTTTTTAACAAACGCACATACCACAAGCATGCCTCCTTTTGGGAGATTCCATCGGGTATCTAATACCCTTTCCCAATACATTTATCTATTTGCATTTTAAAAAATAATCGTCGTATACTCTTTTTCGTTTTGTATAATACTGTAACTGCATTATAGCCGAACTGTTAACTTACTATATGGGTGATTCTCCGGAAACAGGGCATTTTCGTGTCTTTACGTTATATCTTACAATAACTTTGACAATAAATTATTAAATTTCGATAGAAATGTTAAATAAATATCCCTGGCCCATTAATTTGAAAAAATAATACTTTTGTTACAAAAAAATGGTGTAAAATCACATTTGAAGACTAAAAGTAGCATTTTTTATATGTCCAAACCTCTAAGTTCAAAACTTTAAAATATTAGCGCTATTAAGAAACCGAATTATTTTAATTTATTCAAATAATATTTCTATAGTACAGCTCAAACTGTACAATTTCTCTATGTATAATATTTAATTAAATCAATATATATACTTCTAATTATTGAAATATTAATGTCTTAAGAAATTTCTATGAGGTAACGACAATGCGTAAACTGGTATAAATGAACTGGAAATAATTAATTTTTTTACTAAAACTTATGAGAAAATCAAAGAAAAAACACTACACTTTACCAATCCTTCACAGAAAATTGAAAAGAGAACATATTTACCTCATGAACAAGTAAAAACTGTATAAAAATACCACGTATTTTTATTAAATTAATTGTCGTCACCCGTCCTAATTTTGGTATTTTGATACAAACAGCAATTAAAAAACGATGAAAACTTAAAGATTAAAATGTTCCTTTTTCAACTTCAAAACTGAAAATAAACTTAAAAATAAAATAAAATAAAAAAATGTTTCAATTTCGTTCGGGGCAGATTTCACTTCATTATCCTGATAGAGCCTTTATGCATACCATTTAATTCAGGTAATTATGAATAATCCCAGCTAAAATGTTCGGTATAGGGTAAGGAAATTGATAGAACATGATGTATTTTTATAATATATTTTAATTCTCGAAGTACAAACATTTTTCACAATATTTTTTTTAACCTCTACCTTTCATCTCGATCGAGGTGTCCGAAAATCTCCATAGGTACAGGTGAATGCGAGAGCTGCAGGTCGTCTTAGGTGGCACCATACTCACATTTGTCGAGAATGTAGGAAACTGCAGAAACCCACATGAAGTATAGCCTTGGCCATGGCTCGATGTCCGCATGAAGACAATAACTCGAAAATGCCAAACGGACAGCGTGATTCGTCTTACACATAGCGAACTGTTGCCTGAAAACAATTTCGAAAAATTGCCCAGCCGGGGATCGAACTCACGACCTACGACACCTCGTAGTCCACTACCGCCTAAGCTACGAAGCCGATAGTTAACAAAAACAAATAACATATTTTTTTATATTAACATATATTTTAATGCACGACATAATGCGATGATAATGCCTTTATTGACATGGTAAAAACAAAAAGACTAGTTACTTTTTTCACTGATTGTTCTCCAGACTGACCAGTAATGTGTGTCATGTAATTCGTGTTACTGGACATCGTTTTCAATTTTTATGTGTGCATATCAAATTGTTACTCTATGCAGGGTGATCCTTTTGGCTATGCCAACCGGATTCCTGAGTTGATTCGACGCAACCAGTCTTCGAATTCTGCTCTTTCTGTGGAACTGTAGCTTCTTTCTGAACCACATTCCGTTTTGGGCGTCGGAGTTAATCCTTCAGAATAATCGGTTGGAAATTTAGGAGTAAAATCGAAATCCGGGGTTTCAGCATTTTCATAGTAATCAGGAAAGCCAATTCTAGCTGGTGTATTAGCAACACTTGGATCCCAAGCACCACCTGTTGCTCGAGAACCATTGTGCACTGGTGTCGTTGTACCTAAGTAAGCGTCAGTACGCGTGCCATTTTCGTACATAGGTGTCTTGGATCCATCTCTGTTTTACATTGGGGTTCCGCTTCCATTGAAAAGTGTCGTTCTGCCATTGGAGAAACTAGCACTGCCGGGAGCACCACAATCTACTATGTTGTTTTTCCTAACCGAGACTGTTTGGCATGTAGTGTGCAATTCGACGAGCACTGAAATGTCCAAAACCTATTTTATAATTCCAATATATCCCTAATAAGGACCTCGAATTATTTTTACGGTCATTCCAATAAATTCCGATTTCGGCGGTGACCACCACCTCCGCGACCTCCGCGGCCTACACATCCACGTGGACCTCCTTGCATTGATTCTGCTGTTACAACTGCAGATCTCTCAGATCTGGAATTTCTGCATAATATACAAAAAACAGATTAGTAGACTTGTACAGAATTTAAGAGTTTTTAATTAATTATATGGAAAATTAAACTTACCCGCTTGGATGCATAGGGGCTTCAAAATGTATCGGATACATGGATCGCAAGAAGCCTGGAGAATACTTATCTAAAGTAGTGCTACTACGTCCAAGAAGTTGTAGACGTCTAGTTCTGCATACGAAAAACCCATCAATCCCACTGTTGTTCTCTTCGGCAAGTATAAATGCGAAACTTCTGTATAAAGGTTTTATAGTTCCGTCTTCGTGACAATAACGACCAACAACGACCATTACAATGTCTTCTCTCTGAATCGAATATTTTTGACAATCTAGAGCAGTGGTTTCCTGTGAGATCTGATCGCTTAGGATCTTCTCGATAAACTGATTAGAAATGCCCTCAACGGGCTTATTTATTGTTCCAGGTAGTCTCCCTTTGGGCCAAGACCTCGAGAAATCCAACCAAACAATTAGGAACGGCGACCCAGTCATGTGTAGTCCCTTCTCACATGTCTGGGTGTTCAACCTGTAACGGAGGGGGGCTCCCAACCCACCCCAAGCAAACCTTTTTTGTGATTATATCCCGAACAGCAGTAATTACCGAAAATAAAATTATTTTTTGTTCAGTCTTTTTTTCAGACAGGTGCAAATAATATTGACTTGAGACTAGTGATACACGCTTAGAGATATACCTAACAAAAAACAGCAATAGGTTTTGGGGATTTTCAAACTGTACAGAGAGTGTGCCAGTAAAAAATAACTATTTTCGGTACCAGCGGCGCAAGTAATATCATTTTTCAAAGCCTCGTATTTTTTTCTGGTAGAATGGCATGGTAATGTAAAAAAAGTGGTTTGAACCGTTTTTATGTAAGGAATACACTCATGCTTTACTTTTTTTGAAATCTCGAAACGCACTTTTTCCAAACGATGAAATGTAAAAAAATGTTTTCTTTATGAAAATTTAGTTTCTTTTATTTTTGTTTTCATATTTCATTTCAGGAGGCAGACACCTTCTTAAAAATGACATGGGTTGAAAGTACAATATCAAATGATAGTACAGAACAATATGTGCGGTCTTTCATAAACAAGCACATTTTATTTTTTGGTCGAAAGAAAAGAAATATAGGACAGTTTCCTGCACAAATCTTTAAATATGACGAATTTCAATTTTTTTTCACGCAAAACTAATTATTCTCCATCCACCAAAACTATTGTATGATATTTTCCGACATTTCATCCCTATCAAAAAAAAATTTTGGTTTATCAATTGTATTAAATTCGTCTTTTAAATATACAGTTTCCTAAATATTAAAAGTATCGCGGAAATACCTTACTGTTTCTTCTTTTTTATGTCAACTCGTAGCGCCCACTATACAAGCATTAATTGTATAATAAAATTTGAATAAAGCCGCCCTGCACCCGAAACTAACGTCGTGAAGTAACTTCTGCTAATGTATAATAATACACCCGTGAAAAAAAATCGAAAAAGATACACTGTTTTAGATAATCCCGTTTCTTTCTATTTTTGCTTTTTTTTCAACATTCGTATTATATACAATAAATGGTTGGAGTATTTGTATATTGTGGTATAGGAATATTTTAGAGATTATAAATATGTACAACCTCTGTATACATCATGTTTCTCCTAACCTTAAAGTTTTTGAAAAACATCGAAAAAATGGTACAAAATTTGTAGATCTTTTTAATATCCGAAACATCTGTATACACCATCAGTGCACATACATCAATGCTTCAACTATAAATTACATATAAGGATATTGAAAAAGAAAACAAAAATAGAACGAAACAGACTTAATTTTCGGTTTTCTATATAACGGGGATTGTTATTATACGTTAGCAGACGTTACTTCACGTCGTCAGTTTTTGTAGGTGCAAGGCTGGTTTGTTCAAATTATTTAAGATCACCGTGCATTTCAAATCTGCTATGTTTGAATAAAACGTGTTTTTAATAAATCGAATCTTTCCTGGTTTTACCTTTATAATATCTCCCCTTCGTATTTTCCGGGGATTTCCAAGAAAGTGTTACAATCAAGTAGTTGTCTATACGATTTCCAGATTACAAAGTCGAACATTTTCGACATTAATTATCCTAGTTTATACGTGTATATTATTATATGTATTATTTTGTATAGTACGATTTCTAGCTTACTTTTAGAGTCTTATCTCTCCCTCGTCTTCAAGATTTTTCTAGAAAACCGGGTCTCTCTAGTAAAAACCACGTGTATGCATTTCAACGTCGTATGAAATTAAAGTCTCTCGTTTTCGACCTACAAGTGAACTGCCACGTGCGCAACATGTATTTAAAGGTCACCTACGCAATGTGTTGGTAAATATTAGTAAATAATAAGGAGCAGTGGGGGTGGATCACCATAACACACCCAAGAAACATCGTCATCGTCAAACTGCACAAATGTCGTGTTAGCGGATTCAACGACAACTCAAGCTTACCTGAAACTCTACAGCTATCTAGAAAAATTGGACCGTGTCGCGTACTTTATTTTGATACCGACTCGGTAATTTACTTATCGGGAGGACACACATCAGCCAAACAATACGACCCACAGCTCGGGACTTTTCTCGGAGATTTGACTGATGAATTAGCGGTTTACGGTCCAGGTTCTTACATTCAGACTTTTATCTCGGGAAGTCCTAAATTTTATGCTTATCGCGTACACACTAGTAACGGGAAATACTCCGATACGTGTAAGGTCAAGGGGATTTCGTTAAATTGCAAAAATGGAAATAAAATCAATTTCGACTCGATTTATCAGCTAATTATGGGAAATGATACTTATACTAGTACTACTGCTACTACACCACGAAAAATAAAAATTCGATTCAGTGCGATACGATGAACCGAAATTCACGAAGTTGTAACGCGCAAAGAAGAAACAACATATAAAATAGTTTTTAAAAAAAGGCGTCACATTTCGACTAGATATTCGCTTTCTTTTGGATACAAAGCATAAAGTGTAACAAAGCTTGTAATATTTCACCTTTTATTTCATAATATAAGATAAATCAATTCATTTCATTTGATGAGATAGTCATAGATTGGAACGTCAATTAACTTTTATTTATTATATGATCCATATTATTCACCAAACACCAGTAATTCTATTCCGTTTCACTTATTCGAACAATCATTTACATAAAAAATAATATTATTTCGATTTCGCATCATTCGAAGAATACGTCACTCGCTTAAACGTTACACAAATCATAAACCAAATCTATTTTTCTTTCTTTTCCGAATTTAAAGAGATCGATAAACGCGGAAACAACATAAAATCGTCACTTTTATTTGACCAAAATTCTCAAAGTTCATCCTTTGTCACTTGAAAAATTTGTAATAGCGTTTGTCACTTACATTGCACTCGTTCAGTGTTCCCATAAGGGCCCGTGTAAAATTTGGCATTAGGGCAGTGCCAGTTGCAGTGGGCGAGTGCGATTTTAACGTGGGCTCTTATGAGAACACTGAACGAGTGCAATGTAAGTGAAAAACGCCATAAAACACAAAAATGAAAAACGGGGATATTTGAGGTTAGGGGAGACTTATCTGGCCGATGATTTCATTTAAAATTTCATCCCTTTGAACCGTGAAAAATCGCCACATGGCGGTTTGGATTGGCGAATACGACGAAGCCTTGAATCACCATTTGGATTTCATTTATAATCTCTCCACAATAATTGTCCACACGTGGCTGACACAAAATGGCGTCACAGGACCTCTTCAGCAAGAACCATGATCATGGACGGTGTCTCGTCATTGATTTTTGGAAAAAGACACAATAAATTTCGTCAGAATTGCTGTTGATCGTCGGGTCACACATTTGAAGACATAAAATATGATCTTACCATTGATTCAGCCGAGAGGCCAAGTTGCTCAAAACAGCCCCGCACATGGCTCCTCTCGGCGACGTGAGTTCTATGGACAAAAGCGAGAATTCGCGAAGAAATAATGCTTCTTTCACCATATCACCGGCTTCCACTGCAGATTGAATTGTCCTGTAGCAATCTTCGATCTGAACCACAAAATGGCCGCGACTTGTGGTAGCTTCTACTGCGAAAGAATGTTCTGATCCTCAAGTTGTCGTCCGAACTAGATACGTAGGTGAGGAGAAGTACCGTCCTTTCCCGAACGGGACTACACGGAAAGAAAGAAACAGGACCGAGTCCTGTCTACGCAGCACTGGTTACTGCGTGGCCGGTTCGCAAATACTTTTTATTTCAACTCACTATAACTCGGTCAATTTTGAGAATTTTGAAACGACTAAAAGATGAAATTGTTCACTACAGCTTCCCAGATCTAGTGCAGAAAGAAAAAATTATATATCTTAATAAATCAAAAAGTTATTAATTTTTTAATGCAGAACTGCGAAATTTGTGTTTTTATACATTCAGGCGCTTCGTTTATCGAGCGAATTTCAAGCATCCGAAAACTTTCAGCGAGAAAGTTGTTCATTAAGTTATGAACAAATTTTCTGGAAAGTTTCATCTCAATTTCATTAATAGTTTTAAAATATAAGCCACATGTGCGTTCCAACGACGGCGTAAGAAATTTCAGTTTCTTGTTTCGACCTGCAAGTGCAGTGACACATACGCCACATGTATACATATAAAGGTCAGTGGAGTGTTGTGTAGGTAAATATTAATACACAATACGGAGGAAGTGGGATGTCGGCTCTACCGTTTATTCATCATAACAAAAAATGAAAACTAATACACAGACGTTGAAAGGTCGTTGAACCGTGATCTACCTCAACTTTTCGCCAAAGGGACCCACGTACCTATATGTTTATCGCAAGGTCATTATCGTGATTTATTACCGTCTTTATTATTTGTTTATACGCAAACTATCAATTAATCATCATTACAGGGGGAGTCAACTGAATAGGAAAAAGAGGTTCCCGTTAGAGTGTAGTTCCAGAGGATTCGAGTTAGGTAGGTGTCGCTGCGTCGATGAACGGAAAGGCCTTGTTTATTAATATTTTGGCAGTTATCAATAGTGTTACATTGGATGGCTATATCTTACCCACAGTGAGCTTCAAGCATCTTTTGGTTAAACAAAAATGGCGATGAAAACTGCTATCAGGGCAGGATTGGTATGTCATTCAAGATCACAAAACCGTTCGTACTTAAATCGTAACTGATCCCGTTTTTGAGAAAATGTAAAATTACTATTTTCGGAAAACATAAGATTTATGATTACTATTTATTGTTTTAATTGATTAATTAACCACTCTTTGCGTAACCCAGAACCAACGACGAGGACGTGGTGGTAGTATGGTTCCATTTTTTTTTGTATTTTTTTAAATATTTTTTGTCCATTTTTTTTGTATTTTTTTTTTTGTTTTTGGTTATTTTAATCTTTTTTTTCCATTTGGTGTTATTTAGAAACAAAATTGAAATTTAAAACTTTTTTAATTTGATAACTTTATATAATCTTTTGCGAAGTATTTATAATACTTTATTAGTTAAATATGTCGCGAGGAAAATTCAACAACGGCTCTTTTTAACCTTGTCGAGTAGGTGGGATCTGTCATCAAATTGATTCTGTGACGCTCCCAAAATTTCAAAAACTCTCTATGGACGGATTCGCCAGCTTGTTCCGACCAAAATCCAAACCCTTTCTTACCCAGTTTCGGAAACTCCTGTACTTTTGTACATTGTATTTAATTCACGAATGTGCATATCCAAATTATTATAATTTACTTCTGACGTTGAAAAACAGTCTTGAACCACATTGTTCATGGCTTTAAAAACTGATATAAATGGAACTATCTGAAGAAAACCGTTGCTTCCATAAATTTCAGGACTATTCAACCTGTCCGATTCTTGCAAAAGTTTGCGGCATGCGTTTCCTTCAAATATTTCCCTTTGATAATTTTTAGGCACCAATTTCAGCTTCTTAGGCCATAAAAGGGCTTTTTCTCTGCCAAGAAGTGGTACCAAACCGTGCCAAAAGAGATGATTAACGAAACCTTGAAGTATATGTAATTCAGGAACTATACATTTCTCAATTACATATATTTTATCATCTTCATTAAAAAGAGGTAAATTAACAGTACTGTGGCATTCCATTGCGTACTTTTTTTTTGTCCCAAGGATACAAACTTTTTATAATCGATTCGTAAATCTCCATACGTTTTTAGTTTCATACATTTTTCTTTACATTTTTCTAAACAAGATGATTCTTCGTTGCTCTCATTTTTATTGTTAACGTCATTAGATTCTTCGTCATCAAGTCTAAGATCGCTTAGTGTTACGAAACAGTAGGGACTGGGGTACATCGAAGTTGCCGTTTGCTGACCATTAACTATAAGGACAACTTTGAAGTCCGAAACAAACTTAAACGGAATATTATTAATATTGGTTAGATCGAACAGTAGTTTAATGTTGTCATATGTTTCTTTAATAGCAGGTACAATACAAAGCATAATTAATCGATGTACACCTGTTAATTTTCCTTTTCTGCCACTAGTTCCGCCTTCAGAATACCGACTTCTTTTTTTTATTGGAGGACTGAACTCGGATTCTGATTCGGAATCATCGACAATGCAATCTAAATCAGGTGAATAATTCTCTGGGATTATTGACATGCAGATTTTAAAAAAACCTTGTCCTCCATCTGCCATAACTTTAATAAGAGTATTATTACCACTCTGATTTCGCTCTTCTAGAACAGCAGCTAAAAGATCCTCAGCGTCTGCCCAAACAACGGGTCTTTTTACTTTAAATTTTTCCTTTTCAATGTCGAAGTCAAACATACCATCTCTGTATACGTGCTCTAATTTTTGTGACTGTTCAGCAACGTGTTTTGTATTATAATACGCAGGAACAGAATGTTTGCCAGCATTAGAACGTAAAAAATTTGTTAATTTTTTCATTTCATTTGATGATGCACGAGTATTTACTTGGAAGTTATCTAATTTGTCGGCAGAAAAAAATACATCCTTTTCCTTTTTTGGTTTTAAAACAATTTTGCATTGAGATCCTGTTGTAGTAGCTAATTTTAATTCAATATTGGCTTTATTGCTAGAAACATCATTTAAACTATCACTCTTATTTAAAACGGTAGTAACAACTTGCTCTTGCTGTTTTCGTGGGAGTTCTGATACCATCTTTTGGACATTTTTGAAAGCTGGAACCTTTATTAAGGAGTTACAAGAATGCTTTATTCCTTTACCAATCTTCTGAAAACACTTTGTACATATTTTAGCAACATTTTGTGGCTTATCCAATTTAGATGTATCATTTTTTGGAAGCTGAGTTATATCTGAGACACCATACAACCCATTACAGGTATTGATTTTCGTATGCAAATTACGTTGATGACCTTTGCCTTTAATTGTTTTTGGATGACCCTTAAATCTACCGGTTAAACAGATGTAACAATTGCATTCATCGCTATTCTTTCTAGTTTCTTTGGGCAAAATTATCTCTTCATAATTAGGCATATTTTGCAACGGCCTCTTTTCAATGTTCTTTTCCCTATCGACAAGCGCATGTCGGCACGAAATACAAATGCTTATTGGAAAATGGGGATCAGATATATCAAAATTATTATTAATATAATCTTTAGTCAGCTTTTGAACCTTCTCAGACATAAGAAATGACTCGGGTTTTGATTTACCAAAGATAATTTTCTTGCCACACGGAGCACAGACTTTTCGTCTGTTTTGTTCGTGATCACATTTATCCATGTCACTCAATTCTACAAATTAAATTCTTCAAACAATTGGACGAATATAGGGCTATAGATATTATGACAAGACAGTGATTCGTTACAAAACGTTGGCCGTATATGTACTTATTGAAGCATCAATTATCACGCGGGTATATGGAATCGACTCGCGACGCCTACGGAGAAACTGAGTAAGTAAGAAGTACGAACCTGCCGGTAAAGAATGTATCGGTTTTTAATTATAAATGCTTTCCATTATTATTATCTATATATGTAAGTTTGTTATACAAACTCAAATCGCACAGTGCGCAAAATGAAGGTAACGGAGGGAGGAGGGGGGTGATAAGGATTAATTTTTTTTCATCAATTATGCATGTTGCATGTCATTAGTGTTATTTATGCACAAAAGTCGTTGTTTTCATATATGTATAGGTATATGAAAGCATTCTCGTAAACATTTTCATTATTCCTACATTTTTCATTTTTCGAAATTGTAATGTAACGTTTTCTTGGAAACGGAATCAGTTACGATTTCAGTACGACCGGTTTTGTGATCTTGAATGACATACCAATCATACCCTGATAGCAGTTTTCATCGCCATTTTAGTTTAACCAAAAGATGCTTGAAGCTCACTGTGTACCATAAACCGGTTTATTTCAATGCATTGATTGTCAATTTTGCGAATGATATGCATAAAATAGGGCATTCTTCAACCCTGTCCATGGAGATTTCTCTGTTTTATGTTTGTACCTTCATTCCGTAAAATATTCTTCGTAACTCGGAGATGGAGACTTAAAACAATTTGTGTAATTCTCTCCCAACTTGAGGAGTTCCCCCTCCCCCTTGATACATTATATGCTATTTTCTGCCATGAGAAATGATTTGACCGAATAGAATCCAGCAATTACCCATTCACGAACAAGTTATCACATTGCCTTAATTAACGATTTCACGTTCGTTACACATGCATCTTTTAGTGCCATTGTGTAAATAAATATTCCTATTAACCCCCCTGTGCGCCAGGACGAGTATACTCCTCCAAACTGCATTGTTCCCTTATGGGAAAAGAAAAACTGGTGCACAGGAGGGTTAAATGTTAATACATTAAAAAATGTGTTTCATGCTTGAATCTTTAAGTTTTATAGTACACAAAACAATTAAGTAATAAACAGAATATTTTCAAATGCAAATTGTGTTCCAAGAATACCTGTGTATCGTAAAAGTGTGTTGTTTTAGTCTGCATAAGCACCATTTCGATACTGGTCTATCCTGCGGCAACTTCAAAATGTGAATAAACAAGGCCGCGCTTTCATGTCATCAACGCAGCGACATCTACTTAACTCGCAACCTTTGAAACTACATTGTAACGGGAACCTATTTTCCTATTCAGTTAACTCCCCCTGCATCATTATCAACATTCATCTGACTTTAATTACCCAATTATCGATATTTATTATTGTCTTTATTATTTGTTTATATAACAATTAACCACGAAGCACTCGTGTATCAGGTCGCTGAACCATGACCTACCTCACCGTCGTGCCAAAGGTTGTCCGTACGTTTTTGTTTACGTCAGACGACTGGCCTACCTCACATGGCGGCCATCGTGTTATTTACGGTCATAAATTAATATTTATTTGACATTAATTATCCTATTAGCATTATTTGTTGACATTTTTATTGCTTGGTTTGACATTAATTGGCAATTAATAAACATTATCACCTCGCTATGAGGTCATTAACCCCTGACCTATCACAAGGCGCCAGACTTACCTCAAGGTGGAGGAGCGGGGGGTGTTTACGTCTGGCTATCGGGGGCCCGATACTACTAAAGAAAACCGAGCGCATGAGTGACCGCACGCGCCGGCTGACCGTCCGGCCCCTACCTGTTATACTAAATCTTACATTTAACGTTTTTAAATGTGCCAGTCACTTACATTATCTTTCTAATTTCATAATTAGTCGAATTCGTAAAGAATTTTACACAAATATCGGTCGAAGGATTGATACCATTTACAGGTATAAATGAATTTAAACTTTTGGTTTCCTTAATCTATTTAGCTTTTGAAAATTTGTGTTTAAATCTTCTTTCACTTTTTCTTGTTCAGTATGAGTGAAATATTGAAATTGTATACTTTTTATGTTCTGTGTTGCCCAGATGTGCAATTCTTTTGGTATATTTATCCCATCGTTCACTTTCTGCAAACTTGCGCGTCTTGCTAATCTCTTTACAATACAACCAACACCGTCACATGCGCTTTTACCATGCGAAATTGCAAAAAATACCAGTCAGCTTCTATTTTGAAATCTGCACAATGATGAGCGAAATTTATGAAATTATATTTATTTTTATATTGGGATGCTTCACTATTAGATACGTATATAAGTTTCTTAATATTTGGTTGATGTATTTTCAAATTTTCGATCAGTTTCAACAGGAATAAGCACACCGGTATTTGTGTCGTGTTTTAGATATTCTGATATCAATACAAAGCTTTTATGTTTAATCATTTTATTTGCGGCATTTGCTTTTGTATAAATTACGAATGGATGGATTGTAACATGATTCTGATACCAGTGATGACATTGAATTTCATCCCGTACTATAAAGGAATAATTTTGTGAGAAATCACCCACTACCATCACTTCATCAAAGGGTATATTTTCTTGTTTCATTTTGATAAAATTGCTTTGGTTCCGGGCTGTGAAATTGTGAATCTGAAGTTTAGATATTCGAGATTCAAGTTGTTTCAAATATTCTTCTCTGTTGTATTCAGATTGCACAAAATCCCATCGATTATTCAGACACTTTCATTCATTGAATACAAACCTGTTAATATTGTTTTTATCAAAAATATTTTCCAATTGATTATATACTTTTATATATCCCGGATCTTGTATGATAATCGCGACAAAACCTTAACTTTGGAATATTCATATTCCATCCCGGATCTTGTTGACATTTGCTAAAGTGGCATTCATTCGTACAACTTTCGCTCATAATGAGTTTTAACATATCATGTTACGTGATAGGAACCTTTTCTGTATTGTTCTCGTCGATAACAGTTAATAATGTAGCACCGGCAATTATTACTTTTGTATTTTCAATATAGGGTATACCTACTTGCCACCATCTATATACCTTACAATTTTACAAACGCTCAGTAAGGCATGTACTCTATACCTGGAAAGGGGAAGAGGCCGGGCCGCTGACAGATACGGACCGGATGGCCCGGCTGGCGCGTGCGTCACTCATGCTCTCGGTTTTCTTAACATTACAAGCCCGTTTTAGAGATAACAAACTATAACCGTCACGAAATTAAAGAATATACTTTTGCGAACAACTTTGTTTATGCCACAAGAAGAAAAAAATGGCATACGAGCGGAAATCACAACAAAATAATCTTGAAAATTTGTTATAAACAATGTTATAATAATACTTTGTTTTTATCATTTACACCAGTGAAAACTATAGGCATTTCTGCATATTTTCAAATTAAACATTTTTTTTCTCTGAATGATGGTTTTCGAACTATGGCCATTTAAAAAATGGTATATTTCATTTTTGTCGTTTACACTTTTATCAATAACTTTTGTACAAATTAATATTTTGATCTGAAATTTACATGATAGGCTTATCTTTATACATTCTAAACGTAGTTTAACTTTGAATAAGTTCTGAAACTTGACTCCGAAACGTTGGTGATTTCACACTGAATGCCCCGAAAGTGTATGGCCTCGTCATCAGCAAGTTTATGTACGGTTCGGATTGCCAAAAACGGAGCAGACTCCAAAAGTCACAGTGTCACGGCAACCCAAATTTGGCGATCAATTTATTATTTTTCCTCTACGTCTGCGGTGAGTACGAATTTATGAACGCGAAATCTTAGGAGGCTAAGAAAAGGTTGGGTTGTGTGGTCGGCCCGGTCAGTAGTTTATCGTTAAGGGATTTCCCGTTCCCGACGCGTCGAAGACTCCGTGGACCTGCGTCAAAATATGTCCTAAATCTATGTATTCCTGCATCACGCGTTCGTATTAATGTCTTAGATTTGGATTGGCATTCAACTTGCGTTGAAGAAAGTGGAAACGGCGAAGAGCAATGGCTCTCTACTCGCCAAAGAGTTTTTTTCCCGCCTCTTCTTCGATGAGCCAAAAGCGCGCAAGTTCACCGCTCAAGTTGCTCAATTTACACGAAACACTATTGTTCGCGTATGTATCGATAGCGAAATCTATTGTACCGATCATACCAAGTGTCAAGCGGTTCCGTCGGTGGCAGTACTTTGCTGGTGCACTTATTGCCAATTTGAATCTCGCGAATAATTTATTGTATAGCGAAAAGGGGGGAAGCGAACAAGCTTCCGTATACGTACCGTCCGGTTCAGTTCGATTTGGCGTCAGCAATCCGTCGGATCGCCGAATCTGCTCCGTTCGTAAACGGAAAGCGTCATTCGAAACCGCGCAACTTTTCCTCGCAGTTTTGGAAAATCTCGTTTTCCGTGTTCACGCACCCTCGTTGCGTTCTACCAGTTGCTGTTGGAATAAATTATTGTGAAGTTGGTATCAAGGTGCACGTTTAATTTTATTTTTCCTTCGGATCCTGGACCATTAACCAGCGGCTTGCCGATCACTACTTGAGGCCACCGCTAGTAAAGAGAACATTGGCGATCCTAAATGTCGTGCCAATGAACTTCCCAGCACTCCGAAATCGCACGTTATTGATTGCAAAGCATGCACATAGATGTCGTACTTGAGAGAGCAGAGTTCGTCTTTCGGGCTTCGTTTCCGTTTCACAGGCGGCGTTCCAAAATGGCCGCGAAAACCGCGAAGCGTCCAAAGCTCTCGAACACGTGGCTATTCGCCGCACAAGTGGCGTCCCAAAATGGCCGCGGCACACTTGAAACGTGCGAAGTTTCAAGACACTCGGCGAATTTTAACGTTCGGGGATCCTAAGGGGTAGTTTCAGTGAAACTGTGCACTTGCAATTTAGTCCTAAAAAACATTAAAATCGTGGACATTCTGTGCATCTTTCAGTGACATTCAAAGGACTTTCGAAGAAAATAGTGAGCGAGTGGCAATTTCGGAGCAAATCGTGCGATTTCGGAGTGCTGGGAAGTTCATTGGCACGACATTTAGGATCGCCAATGTTCTCTTTACTAGCGGTGGCCTCAAGTAGTGATCGGCAAGCCGCTGGTTAATGGTCCAGGATCCGAAGGAAAAATAAAATTAAACGTGCACCTTGATACCAACTTCACAATAATTTATTCCAACAGCAACTGGTAGAACGCAACGAGGGTGCGTGAACACGGAAAAGGAGATTTTCCAAAACTGCGAGGAAAAGTTGCGCGGTTTCGAATGACGCTTTCCGTTTACGAACGGAGCAGATTCGGCGATCCGACGGATTGCTGACGCCAAATCGAACTGAACCGGACGGTACGTATACGGAAGCTTGTTCGCTTCCCCCCTTTTCGCTATACAATAAATTATTCGCGAGATTCAAATTGGCAATAAGTGCACCAGCAAAGTACTGCCACCGACGGAACCGCTTGACACTTGGTATGATCGGTACAATAGATTTCGCTATCGATACATACGCGAACAACTATAGCTTTCCGATTCGGTGAAGCGACACCGCTTACCATTACCCAACCTTGTTTCGTTTTTTGTATATATAAATGACAACTTTCCCGAGATAAATTAATCTGCTCGATTGACCAAAACGATAACGTGACTCCCGATCCAACAAGTAGATCGACTGGTCGAGGTTCATGAAATTGTGGATCGGCTAATTTTAGATTCGCAGGTATTGAAATCGATTCGCGCGGAAAGATTATGTTTGGAATTGAATCGGCTATTTTGTTGGGTTTATTGTTGGTTGAGGAGGGGTTCATACTATCGATTGCTCCGATCTACAAAGAACGTGATTCAATCGGCAGATTCATTTTTTCAGCAAGTTGTTCAGAGATAAAATAAGCGAACGCACAAGTATCTAAAAGCGCTCGACAGGAAACGAAATTGCAATTAGAATTGCGTATATGTACGGACGCACTCATCATTAATTGAACTTGAGTTTGAGGTGCACGTGGAATAGCTGCATACACTCCATGATCTATTCACGCGGGATAATTTTCGGGTTCGGAGATGCCAGCCATAGCAGCGAGCCTTGCCGAATTATCACGAGTACGAGAAATAGATACGTCCGGATTGTCTAGTTTCGTATTATGAAACCACTTGCACGTCTTACATCGTGATGAAGAATGGTTTTTATACACCTTTACCTGATTTACCATTTGCCATCGCTGAGGTAACTCGACGTTCATCAAAACGGGACAGTGAAATGACCGATGTCGATTGTCCTTGCAAAACGGGCAGGAGAAACTTACGCTCGACCTTCCGATTTTTAAACTTGTGAGTTTCGAGTTGAGTAATTGGTCCTTTACGAATAGCGTCGGATCGTACACGTGACGCCTCTTCATTGACGGATGCCAAACGAAAAGCGGTTTCCGCCAAAAACTTATAAAGGTGATCGAGATTCGGAGATTTGTCAAGATCGAGAGTCTCCTCCAAATTAAACTCGTATATGTGACAGGAGAGCGCGTTCCAAGATACGGATCAACAAATGTTCGTCGGTTGGAACTTTAAGGTTTTGAGCATATTACTATGCTGTCGCATGTCTTCGACAAGTTTAGTGAGTGCCGCAGAGAGGGTTTTGGATTCGATTGATAAATCCAAACTTGCGTCGAGATGTTTAGCGATTAATATATGACTTTTTTCGTATTAGTCGATCAGCAGTTTCCACGCGTTCTCGAAATTGTCTGCGCTTGTGTCATATATCGAAACCTTCTTTGATACTTCGCCGTGCAGAGAACCTTTTAGATGAATAAATCTCTCTAAGTCGGATATATGGTCGCGTGCATATAATAACGTCGTAACGGTGTTTTTAAAGGAAAACCAATTTTCGATTTTCCCTATTTCAATTTCCGATAACTTGGGCAATTCGGGCACCGGTAATTTTATGCGACGCATTCTCTCGCCCTGCATTGTCATATTTAATGTTTCGTTTTGGGAAATAGATGGTTGTACGGAGGTTTTTACCTTACTCGCAAGCTTGTAATAACGATCGCAAATCTCCTCTATTTCGACCGACCGATCGGTTTCAGGATCAATAACCGCCAACTCATCATGCAATTCCTCATATGCGTTAAATAAACGCGTGATTTTATCTAAGCGCAGTTTTATGTTCCTTTGGTCGGTTTCATTCTACGCGGTCAAGTTTTCTAAGTTCGTCATTTGTGTTGAAAGCGTCGTTCGCTTATGCGTGATAAATTTTACTCGATCCATTTATCGGTAGCTGTGAATTTAGAAAGGCACTAAGTAAAGATTCGCGATAGAAAATACTATAAGATTTTCTATACGACAGGCAAGTTACTACCAGCTTGACCTTCGCGAGGTCGAAAGATAACGCGCTGACCACAACGATCGCGAGCCCGCATGGTGACTTTTTTCCTATGCCCTTCTGCCTACAATAAAGACGACAGGATATAACTCGCGCTATGAGTCGAAGCTTGTCCGATCCCGGTTACGGCGTAAATAAGTCGAACTGATTCGACCGGTCTACCGGTGTCAATTTGAAGTTTCCGAAATGTATATCGAGTCTGAGTTAATCAGCTACTTAAAATATTTGAAAATTTAACACTCCCAGTGGTAGAAAAAGAAATCCACGTCTTTATTATAAATGCACAATATTTGTGGTTGAATAGAAGCTTAGATCTGAATTAAGGTAGCTCAATTATTTGAATACACTTTATTTAGAATTACTAAAATTGTATTAAAATTAATGAGCTGTTAATTTTTCCGGAAAATTATATCACATTAGAAGATATATCCACTAATTTTAACAAAAAAAAATAGTAATAATAGGCTATGGTGGTCCCACCGCAAAATGAACACTTTTCAATCTAAACAACTCCGCCATCTGAACAAAAAACATGGAGTCGATATTCAGCAATTTGAACATTCCGCTTGTCTCGCTATTCCCATCACAGCATGTCTACCCCTCCACGTGAACATTAACTTTCTGACTGATTGCACAACGTATGCAATTATTATAATATGAATGCGAAACAAGAAACAGGGAATTACCTCATTCGAATGGACACTGTAGGGAGGGGAAATTCTGCAGAAGGAAAGTTTGAAGCGGTGGGAGTTTTCAGATTGTAGAATAAAAATGGCTGTGTGAAATCGGCTGCGTTCAGATTGCGGAGGGACCACTGTATTGTACTCCATCCAGTAATTCAACAATTATTAAACTGTTTCGACGCATTAATATAATTATTCAACTATATTAATTAATTCTTTTTCTTGAAAGTGCGATAATATTGTTAGGTTCGGTGTCCAACATGTGCAAAAAATGAAACGATCCGAAATATAATTAAGCGTAAGGGAGGAGACATGCATTCTTTTCCGGAAAATATTATCACAGTACCAGATTAAATACCGTTGCATCGCGTTTATATATGTCTGCATTAGAAGAAAAATGAAATTAAAATTTGTTGGCTTTTTTATTACCAATTATTTGTTTTTGTATTCCTATATTCTATAGTCTAAATTTCAAGTCGTTTCATTTGAGAGTTCACGAATTATCGTGACATATAATTTAAAAGCTGTGAATTTCCGGTGACATTTTACTTCGACCCAGACCTTAGGTCTGGACGAAGTATTGAATTTGGTCACTTTGGGCATAAAAATTACCGTATAGTTTTTCAGCAAATGTCGACGTTTCAGATCCTAAGGAGCCCAAATCAATAATAAACGAATTTGTTTCCGTGATCTTGTACGTACGTACGTCCGTGCGTCGCGTTTTTTTGTCTCGCGATAACTCGCGTACGGATAAGCGTATTGACATAATTTTTTTTATAATACGCGTCTTGACATAACTTAGATCTGATTAGATTTTGGCGCAGATGCATAAATAAAAATACAAATTTTATTTAAAAATGTTTCAAACAAAAAATAAAGAATAGCCGACTCTACACTGAGTCGAAGTTTCTGAACGAGCGAAGCGAGCGAGGCACCACGCCAACACTAGTTTCACTTTTTAATTATTTCCCCAAAAAAGTCGAATTGACAAATGTGAAATGTAAACATTATTCCGATTGAAATTCTCTATATGGTCGTATTTTTTAAATTAGATTTTTCGAAGTCCATTTTTCATGTTTTACTCCTGTCGGTTATTACTGGCATCCAGCGCTTCACCTGTTCTTCTTCCTTGACACTCTTTTTTTTTCAGATAAAAAATTCCTTTCCCCTGTACATTAATGCGGATCCTACTTTGCAAAATGTGGAATTTCACAACCGATGAAAAAATAGTTTCTGGAAGTTTGAGCCCCATTTGATAACATTAGTTATACCATGGAGCCGTGGATATTGTAATTATGTACTCTTTTCCGTTTAACATGACCCCCGATTGAGTCCAATATGATAATTTAGAGCCGAGTAATCAGAATTTATGTAAGAAAGTTTTTTTTTGTCTAATATCACGCAAAGGAAATATGATTTTTATTTTTTCGCTGCTACTCGCAGAGAAAAAGTACTATGGTATCCCAACAAAAAGTATCATCTCCCTTACTGTTGCGGAAAGAACTATTAAATTTCGTGATTAGTTAATTCTGTCGACAGTGCGTTGATTTAAATGTATAGCGTTGTGTTACGGGTGATTGTAGAGAGAGTGGAGATATTCCTTAACGATTTTGAGATCTTTAGGGTCTATCATCAAATGAAACCTATAATTTTGATGAAAAACTATGAGGTCATTTTTTGGCGGGAAGTGACCTTCGGTTGAGTCGAGGTAAGTTAATATAATTTCATGCTATTTGGAATGTAAAGTTCTTCATATGCAAAAAACTTTGAAATTTAATACTTTATCCTTATTATGTAATAACTTTATCTGTGCTGTGGTAAAATACATTTCATCATTGAATCTGGAAAATCATATTTGACGAGTTACAGATTCAAAAAAGTTTGAATACTAAATTATTTCGACCCAATCCTTAGGTCACGTAGCATGAAACAATTTCCACCAAAACAAGTAAAATTTAAGTGATTGCATGGCGGCAAGACATATTTTGAGTAGGTCGATATTTATACCTTTCCATAGGAAAAGAGGTGGTGAATATTGTCGTCTTTCTTGTAATATCGTAGCATTTTTTCGTATCGAGTTACAGCGGATAATCCAAATTTTTATTTCCTATACCTGATTTTAGTTGAAAAACATATTTTCATTCAAAATGCGTTAACTAAAAATTTTTAACTCATCCGGTGGTCATTTCAATCGGAAAACTATCACGAATTCGTAATTTTATCAAACTTGATTTTAGAATGCATTCCAAAGGAGATATTGCGAATTAATTGTCATATTTTAGGATTTTAGCATTTGTTAAGTGAAAATTAGCAAAGTTTACAATGATAACTGGTAATGGTAATTTGAAGTAATATGTTAACTTTATTGCTAATCATTTAATCAACGTGTAAACAGTTTACTTTTGGTTCTGAGTGGTTAGGTTTGGTTAATTTCGTGAAGTTGCCATTTCCCCGCTTTTCCAATTTTTCTATATGAATTTTGATCTAAAATGATTCTGGGGTGAAAAACCAGGGGTAAACAGTCTGGCGCCAAAACATCTAGCACCCATATTTATATATTATGGGATGTACAACGTGTCTATCGCGGAAAGTAATGGCTATAAATTCAAGTAATAAGGCTCTTATTCTTAGGGATGATTAAAAATATGTGATTTAAAAACAATTTATTTAATTTCGACATTTTACAACTGCCTGGAAAATGATATATTTCATGATTACAATAAAAACAATAATAATGATAATCATAATCCTTATAATTAATATCTGTCCGAAGCGAATATTAATATAACGACGCGAACGAGGAATCATACACAACTATTTCTCGATGGACGACAGATCTCGGATGACATTTGGTGAAAATCTTCTGAAAATCTTTCGAGACGAAAAGAATATTCAAAAGTTATTTTCATAAGCAAGACACGAACTTAGAAGTCGAATTTCCATTATTCGCCTCATCTTCCCATGTACCGAGGTGGCCATTGGTCCAGCGCCGCGATTCTATGCTACGGACTTAGGTCGCATTCGCGCTAACCTATTTCATTTTGGAAACTGGATGACACACTTGGACGTGACGCAGACACAAGATATCGGAAATCACTTTCGACAAAGACGCTTGACTCGTTCCTGAACTCTTTCGATCGTCGTCCTCCTCGTCAGTTTCGTTGCCGTCATTGTGCAGTCTTCAACTTCCTCTTGAGCGAGTGGCATCGTCAGGGCAAGTCTTCATGTCATATTGGTCTACCAGGTACCTTATGTAACTCAACTTGTCGTGCAAATACTGGAATTGAATCTTGACTTGTTTCTATACAGGGTCATCTTTAATAGCCACGTATTCTTCGAGAACTGTCTGCTTTAATATCTGTGAAAAACCAGAACGGCAACAATTATTTTCTGATCTATACAATGTATTTTTAGGTGAAATTGCGTATTTACCCTGACTACTCAATTTATGTATGAGCAAATGAAGAATTATAAGAACATATTTTATCAATAACCTGTTGAGCCATCTCGTAGTTCTAACATGGCTATCAATATCTTAGAATATTTGATTCAAAATTAATATGAAATGTGATAAACGAAGGGACTAGAAATACTGACAATCAAATCGTGTTTTAAAAAGGCATTTCAAAAATGAAAGCTAAGAATCATCTGAAGAAAAAAGATTGTTATCTATACCTGAATAGTTTGCGCATTTCCGTCTGCTACCGCAGCTTTGTATTGTTCCTCAAGTATTATAAACCTTCTGGCTATGTCCTCGATTTGACCATGTAATCTCTTGTACTCATGGTAACAAGAATTAAATTCAGCCTTGTATCGCAACCTTTGCTCTTGACTGCATATCGTCGTGTAGTGCCTGCAATATAAAAAAAACTGTAAGTATGGAAAAGAATCTGGCAAATTTTGGAATCAGGATAATGGTTGGGGTAATACTTACGAGACGTAGTCTGGAACTTCCATGACGTTACTATGAGTAATCCGTATTGCCAAAGCTCGAGCTGTAGAAGTCGCTAGCTACTGAGTTTGCCGATGATGAAGGAGGATTTTCGATAATACTGAGATTTCTATTCTCCTTGTTGCTTCTGTCACTGTGGAATTGTCTAGGACTCGTATAGCTACAACTGTTGCTGAGTCCACTCGTAGGAGCAGAGTATTCAAACCAACCGTTCCACCGGAATTCTTGTCACTAATCGCCAAAGACTGAGCCACACGTACACTGCCGACAGCACGATGATAGCTATTCGAGTCACAACTGAGAGCTAAGTTACTCTGGATATTACGAGAGCGGGCGTTGTGGCAACTGCTGTTGCTGACTGCTTTACAACTACTGCCGCTTGTGCCAGAGTCGAAGTCCTTCATGACGTCGCTGCCCATGATACCCCCACCTCCGTGATGGCTAAGTTCACAGTCACTGGTGGGGGTTAGACACGATTTAACAGACCCGTAACCGCTCTCCCCACTCCTTCGAAATACATCACCATTCGTTGCACTTTCGCTCCGGTATTCTAACCTATACTCGGATCGGTATTTTTTAAAAATTAAAGCTCAAATTCGACAAAGCTAGTAAAAACTGGCTGGAATACTAATACTAGAATGCTACAATAATTCTGTAGTTCTTTAATATTTTAGATATACCGACACCCACTGAAAACATAACTTTAAGACATTATATTTTACAGTTAAAAGCGTATAAATTTTTCATCATTAAATTATTTAATATTAATTTCTTTATATAAATAAGAAAACTTTACTTACTTGGAGTTTTTGCTACACGAACTTCAGCAGCGTTGAATCGTGTTTGGTTTTTAACAAACGCACATACCACAAGCATGCCTCCTTTTGGGAGATTCCATCGGGTATCTAATACCCTTTCCCAATACATTTATCTATTTGCATTTTAAAAAATAATCGTCGTATACTCTTTTTCGTTTTGTATAATACTGTAACTGCATTATAGCCGAACTGTTAACTTACTATATGGGTGATTCTCCGGAAACAGGGCATTTTCGTGTCTTTACGTTATATCTTACAATAACTTTGACAATAAATTATTAAATTTCGATAGAAATGTTAAATAAATATCCCTGGCCCATTAATTTGAAAAAATAATACTTTTGTTACAAAAAAATGGTGTAAAATCACATTTGAAGACTAAAAGCAGCATTTTTTATATGTCCAAACCTCTAAGTTCAAAACTTTAAAATATTAGCGCTATTAAGAAACCGAATTATTTTAATTTATTCAAATAATATTTCTATAGTACAGCTCAAACTGTACAATTTCTCTATGTATAATATTTAATTAAATCAATATATATACTTCTAATTATTGAAATATTAATGTCTTAAGAAATTTCTATGAGGTAACGACAATGCGTAAACTGGTATAAATGAACTGGAAATAATTAATTTTTTTACTAAAACTTATGAGAAAATCAAAGAAAAAACACTACACTTTACCAATCCTTCACAGAAAATTGAAAAGAGAACATATTTACCTCATCAAAAAACTCTATAAAAATACCACGTATTTTTATTAAATTAATTGTCGTCACCCGTCCTAATTTTGGTATTTTGATACAAACAGCAATTAAAAAACGATGAAAACTTAAAGATTAAAATGTTCCTTTTTCAACTTCAAAACTGAAAATAAACTTAAAAATAAAATAAAATAAAATAAAAAAATGTTTCAATTTCGTTCGGGGCAGATTTCACTTCATTATCCTGATAGAGCCTTTATGCATACCATTTAATTCAGGTAATTATGAATAATCCCAGCTAAAATGTTCGGTATAGGGTAAGGAAATTGATAGAACATGATGTATTTTTATAATATATTTTAATTCTCGAAGTACAAACATTTTTCACAATATTTTTTTTAACCTCTACCTTTCATCTCGATCGAGGTGTCCGAAAATCTCCATAGGTACAGGTGAATGCGAGAGCTGCAGGTCGTCTTAGGTGGCACCATACTCACATTTGTCGAGAATGTAGGGAACTGCAGAAACCCACATGAAGTATAGCCTTGGCCATGGCTCGATGTCCGCATGAAGACAATAACTCGAAAATGCCAAACGGACAGCGTGATTCGTCTTACACATAGCGAACTGTTGCCTGAAAACAATTTCGAAAAATTGCCCAGCCGGGGATCGAACTCACGACCTACGACACCTCGTAGTCCACTACCGCCTAAGCTACGAAGCCGATAGTTAACAAAAACAAATAACATATATTTTTTTATATTAACATATATTTTAATGCACGACATAATGCGATGATAATGCCTTTATTGACATGGTAAAAACAAAAAGACTAGTTACTTTTTTCACTGATTGTTCTCCAGACTGACCAGTAATGTGTGTCATGTAATTCGTGTTACTGGACATCGTTTTCAATTTTTATGTGTGCATATCGAATTGTTACTCTATGCAGGGTGATCCTTTTGGCTATGCCAACCGGATTCCTGAGTTGATTCGACGCAACCAGTCTTCGAATTCTGCTCTTTCTGTGGAACTGTAGCTTCTTTCTGAACCACATTCCGTTTTGGGCGTCGGAGTTAATCCTTCAGAATAATCGGTTGGAAATTTAGGAGTAAAATCGAAATCCGGGGTTTCAGCATTTTCATAGTAATCAGGAAAGCCAATTCTAGCTGGTGTATTAGCAACACTTGGATCCCAAGCACCACCTGTTGCTCGAGAACCATTGTGCACTGGTGTCGTTGTACCTAAGTAAGCGTCAGTACGCGTGCCATTTTCGTACATAGGTGTCTTGGATCCATCTCTGTTTTACATTGGGGTTCCGCTTCCATTGAAAAGTGTCGTTCTGCCATTGGAGAAACTAGCACTGCCGGGAGCACCACAATCTACTATGTTGTTTTTCCTAACCGAGACTGTTTGGCATGTAGTGTGCAATTCGACGAGCACTGAAATGTCCAAAACCTATTTTATAATTCCAATATATCCCTAATAAGGACCTCGAATTATTTTTACGGTCATTCCAATAAATTCCGATTTCGGCGGTGACCACCACCTCCGCGACCTCCGCGGCCTACACATCCACGTGGACCTCCTTGCATTGATTCTGCTGTTACAACTGCAGATCTCTCAGATCTGGAATTTCTGCATAATATACAAAAAACAGATTAGTAGACTTGTACAGAATTTAAGAGTTTTTAATTAATTATATGGAAAATTAAACTTACCCGCTTGGATGCATAGGGGCTTCAAAATGTATCGGATACATGGATCGCAAGAAGCCTGGAGAATACTTATCTAAAGTAGTGCTACTACGTCCAAGAAGTTGTAGACGTCTAGTTCTGCATACGAAAAACCCATCAATCCCACTGTTGTTCTCTTCGGCAAGTATAAATGCGAAACTTCTGTATAAAGGTTTTATAGTTCCGTCTTCGTGACAATAACGACCAACAACGACCATTACAATGTCTTCTCTCTGAATCGAATATTTTTGACAATCTAGAGCAGTGGTTTCCTGTGAGATCTGATCGCTTAGGATCTTCTCGATAAACTGATTAGAAATGCCCTCAACGGGCTTATTTATTGTTCCAGGTAGTCTCCCTTTGGGCCAAGACCTCGAGAAATCCAACCAAACAATTAGGAACGGCGACCCAGTCATGTGTAGTCCCTTCTCACATGTCTGGGTGTTCAACCTGTAACGGAGGGGGGCTCCCAACCCACCCCAAGCAAACCTTTTTTGTGATTATATCCCGAACAGCAGTAATTACCGAAAATAAAATTATTTTTTGTTCAGTCTTTTTTTCAGACAGGTGCAAATAATATTGACTTGAGACTAGTGATACACGCTTAGAGATATACCTAACAAAAAACAGCAATAGGTTTTGGGGATTTTCAAACTGTACAGAGAGTGTGCCAGTAAAAAATAACTATTTTCGGTACCAGCGGCGCAAGTAATATCATTTTTCAAAGCCTCGTATTTTTTTCTGGTAGAATGGCATGGTAATGTAAAAAAAGTGGTTTGAACCGTTTTTATGTAAGGAATACACTCATGCTTTACTTTTTTTGAAATCTCGAAACGCACTTTTTCCAAACGATGAAATGTAAAAAAATGTTTTCTTTATGAAAATTTAGTTTCTTTTATTTTTGTTTTCATATTTCATTTCAGGAGGCAGACACCTTCTTAAAAATGACATGGGTTGAAAGTACAATATCAAATGATAGTACAGAACAATATGTGCGGTCTTTCATAAACAAGCACATTTTATTTTTTGGTCGAAAGAAAAGAAATATAGGACAGTTTCCTGCACAAATCTTTAAATATGACGAATTTCAATTTTTTTTTCACGCAAAACTAATTATTCTCCATCCACCAAAACTATTGTATGATATTTTCCGACATTTCATCCCTATCAAAAAAAAATTTTGGTTTATCAATTGTATTAAATTCGTCTTTTAAATATACAGTTTCCTAAATATTAAAAGTATCGCGGAAATACCTTACTGTTTCTTCTTTTTTATGTCAACTCGTAGCGCCCACTATACAAGCATTAATTGTATAATAAAATTTGAATAAAGCCGCCCTGCACCCGAAACTAACGTCGTGAAGTAACTTCTGCTAATGTATAATAATACACCCCGTGAAAAAAAATCGAAAAAGATACACTGTTTTAGATAATCCCGTTTCTTTCTATTTTTGCTTTTTTTTCAACATTCGTATTATATACAATAAATGGTTGGAGTATTTGTATATTGTGGTATAGGAATATTTTAGAGATTATAAATATGTACAACCTCTGTATACATCATGTTTCTCCTAACCTTAAAGTTTTTGAAAAACATCGAAAAAATGGTACAAAATTTGTAGATCTTTTTAATATCCGAAACATCTGTATACACCATCAGTGCACATACATCAATGCTTCAACTATAAATTACATATAAGGATATTGAAAAAGAAAACAAAAATAGAACGAAACAGACTTAATTTTCGGTTTTCTATATAACGGGGATTGTTATTATACGTTAGCAGACGTTACTTCACGTCGTCAGTTTTTGTAGGTGCAAGGCTGGTTTGTTCAAATTATTTAAGATCACCGTGCATTTCAAATCTGCTATGTTTGAATAAAACGTGTTTTTAATAAATCGAATCTTTCCTGGTTTTACCTTTATAATATCTCCCCTTCGTATTTTCCGGGGATTTCCAAGAAAGTGTTACAATCAAGTAGTTGTCTATACGATTTCCAGATTACAAAGTCGAACATTTTCGACATTAATTATCCTAGTTTATACGTGTATATTATTATATGTATTATTTTGTATAGTACGATTTCTAGCTTACTTTTAGAGTCTTATCTCTCCCTCGTCTTCAAGATTTTTCTAGAAAACCGGGTCTCTCTAGTAAAAACCACGTGTATGCATTTCAACGTCGTATGAAATTCAAGTCTCTCGTTTTCAACCTACAAGTGAACTGCCACGTGCGCAACATGTATTTGAAGGTCACCTACGCAATGTGTTGGTAAATATTAGTAAATAATAAGGAGCAGTGGGGGTGGATCACCATAACACACCCAAGAAACATCGTCATCGTCAAACTGCACAAATGTCGTGTTAGCGGATTCAACGACAACTCAAGCTTACCTGAAACTCTACAGCTATCTAGAAAAATTGGACCGTGTCGCGTACTTTATTTTGATACCGACTCGGTAATTTACTTATCGGGAGGACACACATCAGCCAAACAATACGACCCACAGCTCGGGACTTTTCTCGGAGATTTGACTGATGAATTAGCGGTTTACGGTCCAGGTTCTTACATTCAGACTTTTATCTCGGGAAGTCCTAAATTTTATGCTTATCGCGTACACACTAGTAACGGGAAATACTCCGATACGTGTAAGGTCAAGGGGATTTCGTTAAATTGCAAAAATGGAAATAAAATCAATTTCGACTCGATTTATCAGCTAATTATGGGAAATGATACTTATACTAGTACTACTGCTACTACACCACGAAAAATAAAAATTCGATTCAGTGCGATACGATGAACCGAAATTCACGAAGTTGTAACGCGCAAAGAAGAAACAACATATAAAATAGTTTTTAAAAAAAGGCGTCACATTTCGACTAGATATTCGCTTTCTTTTGGATACAAAGCATAAAGTGTAACAAAGCTTGTAATATTTCACCTTTTATTTCATAATATAAGATAAATCAATTCATTTCATTTGATGAGATAGTCATAGATTGGAACGTCAATTAACTTTTATTTATTATATGATCCATATTATTCACCAAACACCAGTCATTCTATTCCGTTTCACTTATTCGAACAATCATTTACATCAAAAATAATATTATTTCGATTTCGCATCATTCGAAGAATACGTCACTCGCTTAAACGTTACACAAATCATAAACCAAATCTATTTTTCTTTCTTTTCCGAATTTAAAGAGATCGATAAACGCGGAAACAACATAAAATCGTCACTTTTATTTGACCAAAATTCTCAAAGTTCATCCTTTGTCACTTGAAAAATTTGTAAAACACAAAAATGAAAAACGTGGATATTTGAGGTTAGGGGACACTTATCTGGCCGATGATTTCATTTAAAATTTCATCCCTTTGAACCGTGAAAAATCGCCACATGGCGGTTTGGATTGGCGGATACGACGAAGCCTTGAATCACCATTTGGATTTCATTTATAATCTCTCCACAATAATTGTCCACACGTGGCTGGCACAAAATGGCGTCACAGGACCTCTTCAGCAAGAACCATGATCATGGACGGTGTCTCGTCATTGATTTTTGGAAAAAGACACAATAAATTTCGTCAGAATTGCTGTTGATCGTCGGGTCACACATTTGAAGACATAAAATATGATCTTACCATTGATTCAGCCGAGAGGCGAAGTTGCACAAAACAGCCCCGCACATGGCTCCTCTCGGCGACGTGCGTTCTATGGACAAAAGCGAGAATTCGCGAAGAAATAATGCTTCTTTCACCATATCACCGGCTTCCTCTGCAGATTGAATTGTCCTGTAGCAATCTTCGATCTGAACCACAATTGTGGTAGCTTCTACTGCGAAAGAATGTTCTGATCTTCAAGTTGTCGTCCCTGGTGAAAATTTCTCATTCAATCCGATTGGGCAATCCGCAATTTGTTCCCGACCTAATCAGTTCTAAACGGACCTAATCAGACACCTTTGCACCCTCTCGAAACGGACCTAATGAGACCGAAACGGATTCAAACTGTTCTAAACGGACCTAATCCGACAATGAAATTTTCCAAAATTTTAAATTTATATAAAAATTAATTTCTTTTTATTTTTTTTTATATTTTAAAGTTTTTTTTTGATAATTTAATTATCTTTAAAAAATCTGTTCTCAAGCGGTCACCCACCCAAGTAGTATTCCCCAACAAGAATGCTTAACAAGGAAGAATGACCGCGCGTCACGGACATACTTATATCGTAATACGATATTTGTGTCACACGTTAAAATTTTTAAAAATTCTTCAATATCTCGAAAACGGTGAGAGATACGTGAAATCTGACAAAATTTTGAGGGTTATAATAAGAGAGGATTACTTCGAGCTAACTAATGCATACATGAAAGAGAATTTTGAAAATTTACAAAATTGAAAATTCCGATTCGTTCCGAATGAGGGGTCCGATTGAAACCGTTTGAAATGCCTATCTGGATTGATTCCGATTCGTTCCGAATGAGAGGTCCGATTGAGACCTTTTGACATTTCCACTTCAGATTAAATCCGATTCGTTCCGATTGATAGTTCGGATTGAAACCGTTAGAAATATATGCTTTCCATTAAATCCGATTCGTTCCGACGGCAGCAAGAATTAGCCGACAATTGTTGCTCCATTCCTTTGTGTTTTAGGGACATAAATGAAGGATACTATCATGGTCCGGACCGATTCGGCTAGTAAAATAAAAAATTACAAGCGTTTAAAAGTGACAAAAAACAGACTTAATCTGTCAATAGTAATCGCCCAATATGACGGCAGCATCAATTAGCCGACATTTGTTGCTCCATTCCTTTGTGTTTTAGGGGCATAAATGAAGGATACTATCATGGTCCGGACCCATTCGGCTAGTAAAATAAAAAATTACGAGCGTTTAAAAGTAACAAAAAAAACAGACTTAATCTGTCAATAGTAATCGACCAATATGACGGCAGCCCTTCATTTATGTCCCTAAAACACAAAGCAATCGAGCAACAAATGTCGGCTAATTGTTGCTACCTTCATATTGGCTGATTACTATTGAAAGTTTAACGCTCTTCTTACAGACTTTTAAAGCGTGTAATTTTTTATTTTACTAGCCGAATCGGTCCGGACCATGATTGGATCCTTCATTTATGCCCCTAAAACACAAAGGAATCGACCAACAAATGTCGGCTAATTGTTGCTACCTTCATATCGGCTGATTACTATTGACGGAATAAGTATGTTTTTTTGTCACTTTTAAACCCATGTAATTTTTTATTTTACTAACCGAATCGGTCCGGACCGTGATAGTATCCTTCATCTATGCCCCTAAAACACAAAGGAATGGAGCAACAAATGTCGGCTAATTGTTGCTGCCGTCATATTGGGCGATTACTATTGACAGATTAAGTCTGTTTTTTTGTCACTTTTAAACGCGTGTAATTTTTATTTTACTAGCCGAATCGGTCCGGACCATGATAGTACCCTTTATTTATGCCCCTAAAACACAAAGGAATCGAGCAACAAATGTCGGCTAATTGTTGCTACCTTCATATTGGCTGATTACTATTGACAGTTTAACGCTCTTCTTTAGTCACTTTTAAACGCGTGTAAATTTTTATTTTCTATCCGAACCGGTCCGGACCATGATAGTATCCTTCATTTATGTCCCTAAAATACAAAGGAATCGAGCAACAATTGTCGGCTAATTGTTGCTGCCGTCATATTGGGCGATTACTATTGACAGATTAAGTCTGTTTTTTTGTCACTTTTAAACGCGTGTAATTTTTTATTTTACTAGCCGAACCGGTCCGGACCATGATAGTATCGTTTATTTATGTCCCTAAAATGCAAAGGAATCGAGCAACAAGTGTCGGCTGATTGTTGCTGCATTCGACTTGCAGTAATATAAGCCTGGTTGAAGTCGCCCATTCGCGGTGCTTTCAAAAATATGTGTATTTTTTATTTTGTCAGTCATGTCGGACCATATTTGTTGTAAATTATGGCATTATTTGTTAGCAACAAATGAGCAACAATTAGCTGTATGTTCGTTTTTGCGATACAATTTGTTCTTTTCACTTTTTGAGTTATGTTCGGATGGCTCTGAGGCAAGCCAGCCGAACCTACTTATTTTTTTTAAATATCAGAACCGGTACTTTGGAATTCTATATTACAGCGGTAATCTTTGAACAACAAATGAGCAACAATTAGCTGCGTACTCATTTTTACGGTAGCATTTGTTTTTCCCACATTTCGAGCTAGGGTCGGCTGGCTCTTATGCAAGCTTGCCGAACCTGCTATTTTTTTTAAACAAATGGGAGCAACAAGTACGGGAATAGAGCAACTTTTGAGCAACAATTGAGCAACAATTAATGGCACTAGTTTGGTTCGATTCGGCCCTAAGGGGTCGGCCAGCTTATAGCACCTGTTATTGTTTACATCGCTACTCTCATCGTTCTTTACTTTTCTCAGTTGTTGTCTATAACGCATGAACACATATTTTATAGTATTTTTCGATACTAGTGCGTAAAATACGTTTTACGCACCGTTTTTAAAATGCGATTAAATAGGCCGGTGTGTAAAATCGAATTCTTACGCACGCGGGTCGAACGATATTTTTCGATATACTATGCGTAAAATTTGTGCCCCGTTTTTTGTGGGTCAAATATGATGTTACGCACGTGTGATGACCCGAGACAGCCCCGGTCAGCAGTAGTGCGTGAAATCGTATTTTACGCAATAAAAAACGGTGCGTAAAATCAAATTTTACGCATAGTATATGTCGAAAAATAATTTTAACTGCAACAATTTCATATTTTTGTTTCTTACTGAGTTTTATTATAAAATTCATCTGGCTTTTTATAATTTTAGGTTTTTACAAAACTGCTTTTAATTTCACGGATTGCGTTTTGTATCAATAACATTTTTATTTCAGTTTTCAAGCACATGTGCCGTTTTAGCTAAAAATAATAGTACATTATGTGCCCAGGGTACAATTATTATCATTCTTCGACTATTGTGAAATTTGTCACCCGAGCCAAGTGAGGGTAACAATCACGCTCGTCGGAGATCAATATTTTTCCCGATATTATATTCATATACTGTTTTTATTAAAATTGAGGCATTGATTTGACTTCCTGGTTTTTCCGAATTGTAAATTTCTTTAATTTACAACCTACGGGCGTTAATTTTTCCGAGGACCTAAATAAAAGTTGAAACGTTAAATTCGAATTGATGTTATTTCAACATCGTTATTATTTTTCCTTTTTTGTGAAGAAACTATTATTTCTGTGTAAACATTTCACTTACGAAACAGTCTTGTGGACTAGATTTTTATTCTTTTATGCCGATTATAACGAATAATAAATACCTTCATTAGAATAGTATCTTGTATAGGCTGATTTCTTATTTTAAATTATATATTTTTTAAAAGGGAATTGGTGTATAAAGTACAAAATATGTTCTATGTTTTTCAAATCTTTCTCGTTATTTTACAATATCCATCGTAAAAATCGTTAAATACACTTGAAATGAACTGATAAATTCGTGCATCGTAAACAAACCATAGATGGCGCTCAAGCTCAGCGTTAGTATAGACAGTAGTGTTGCCAACTTGACGACAAAACGAACATTTGACAAACTTTCTGGGAACTTTTTAAATGATCAATTAACAATCTTTCCAAACTACTCAGAAAGAAATTGTATACAAAATTGTATAACTGTACCAGAAATAGAAAAATGTACCGAGATAGTATTAATAAGACGTCAGTCCTGTCCCCGAAATTCTAATTGGAATAGTAAAATTTGTTGTATAATTTCCTTCGGTGTATACTTTTATCTCTCAATTACTTTAGAGATGTACAGTTAATTTTTTTCGGACCATTAACATTAGAAACAACTAATAGATAATGAAGGCCATCCCAAATTAATGATACCCAATTTATTAAAAAATAATTCTATTAGAAAGAATAACGTCTCCCAGTTCGTTGGTAACGGCAACATATTTTTCTACTAAATTCACTTAGATAATATTGTACACGTCAGAAGATAAGTGACAACATAAAACAACGGTTTATCACGTTAACTAAATTCGCGAACAATTATGTTTTTTTTTTTCATAAATCATTTTGGTCTTTTATTAAATTCATTTCAGCCCATTCATCCAGCGTGTTTTCTTCGTCATTATACAGACTGTAAAGTGGAGTAATTTATGGGCAGAATGCTGCTCATCGGTCTTCGGAGACTTCGGAGAAGTTTCAAGCAATCCATCACTGACCGCAGAATGCACAAATGCCGGCTTTCAACCAATTTAGCTTCATGGACTCTCATTTTCTTTCTCTGGAACAAACTCCATTGAAGAAGTCCAACTTTTTTCTCCCTCGTTTCAACATCCTTTTTCCAAAATATTTCGTATGCATTTTCCTTCAATATCGTGCAAATTTTGGCGTCGCACCGTTTCTACATCAGCTTAATCCCTAACTTATTTCATTTGCGTTCCGCACCCGGTTCACATGTAATTAAAAGTCACAAACTTTTCCGGATTCTCCAGTGACTAACAAGCATCGTTTTACTAGTAAATTAAGTTTAAGCCGACGTCACGCGATATTTGCACGACGCGCTAATTTTATTTGCATATCCACTTTCAGGCAAAATCCGCGCAAAAATCGATCTACCTCCGGAATCGAATCGGAGAAATGAATAAATAATCAACGTTTGACGCGAACAATTGGTTTGCGTTTCGAAGTTATCGGGTACCCTATGTTCAAGGCAACACGGAAACAACCGAGAGACACGCTTTATCGGGGGAAATGACTCGATCATTTCATTAGCGTTCTGTTAAGCCGCCTCCCATGAAATTTTGCATTTCCATTGGCGATATGCATCTACATTAGTCGTGCATCGGTTACCTGTCTGTTCTTCCACCCTAGTCGAATCTGCTTCGAGTACTGAACAAAGTATGATTTGCAAAGATGAACATTTATGCTGTAAACCAAATCAACCGTTTTTCGTGCCGTTTAATTTTCAGCAGTTTAATACACGGATAATATAGGAAAACTCATCATCATAGTACGAAATTAGTTGACAATTATCAAAAATTCAGTTTATTAGAATGATACTTAACCACACTCGCCCACAGCATAATTCAGAAAATGAAAACGGTCAAATAAGTTTGGAGGAATGTGTTTTCGGGGAAGAGGTTTCAGACAAAAGTTGTAAGTCATTTTTCCGGTTATTTATATCTGGTCTGAGATGTCACGTAGGTCGTGATCTTGAATGTCATTTTTAGGAACTCGTCTATCAAAGCAACGAGTCCTGAAAATGGATAAAAAAAGTGTCGACTTAGGCATTGTTAAGTTCATCCCTCAGCGCCAGATTTTGTGTCATAATTCATGCAAGCCTCCATGGCCGCTATTCATTCGCTTGAATGTCATTTCAAGGTCAGTTGAATTTTTTATAGTGCTGACAAACTTTTGTTTTAATGTATCTGCATTCGGTTGTAAGAGGTTATTTAAGAACTTTTTTGACAGGTTCGCCAAATCGTTTTAAAACGTTCGAGAATTATGGGCTATGATTTTTCTCAGAGTTTACAACATGTGCAGCTATAAAATCGGAATAATTAATGATTTCATTTCACCATCTCAATCAAACTTATAATTATGCTCGCCTCGTATTATCGGCTGCAAGTATTCACCCAAGCAGGAATTAGTTTCGAATACCTCAACTACAACAAGCCTGCATGTACTCGACGTCGAACCCTTCAAATCCGGAGGGCTGAAGAGTCGATCGACGAATGCAGTTGTAATCAATAGTCCGTGTATCGGATTTGGATCGAGGCGCTTTACTTCGATAACGTTTCTCAGCTGTCGACTTGGATTCTCCTACGTCGTCATGTTGTCGATTATGCCAGCACTGCAACATCATATAAGGTTCAGATCGACGTTTTCATACTATACGGGGTGCACCTGCATATTCCACACTCGGTGCAACTATCGCAACGTCCTTCGCAATTAGCGAGCAAATATTAACATCTTCAATTTTCGAGGCAAAATCGTAACGAATTTCACCGAAGCATGACTCAATTACTTGGAAAATTTATTGATGACGACGTTCCAAAATGTGCTACAAGAGCAATTATGTATTATTTTTTCTATTAAATTGCAATAAACGCGAATTTAAAATGTTCTAATTATTTTTCGTATACATATTACGAGTGGTATGAAATTATCAGGTAATTCTAGATAGGTACTTTACAACTAAATGAAAGTGTCAAGATTTGAAGGTTTACAATTACACTTTTGTGGAAAACTTGATGACTTCATTTGCGTACATGGAATCGTGAGGAAATTACTCCATGAATTTTGGAACTCTCGTGGTATTTGAAGCGGATTACTTATCTATTCAAATCGCTCAAGAGAATTCTACACTGAGAAAAAGGATTATTTGTTGTAAAGCAATATCATTCAGTTGAAAAGTTGAAATCGTCCAAAAGATGGCATTGTAATATTAAAGGCGATTCATTTAATATTAGCATTTTATTTCTTACATCAGAAATGACCATTTCTTAACCCTTTCAGTCACAGGCGGACACCAGTGTCCCACCTAGATGCTCTCGATTTTTGAAGGTTTTTGAACAGATAGTTCTCGATTTCAATGCGGTTTTTTTGTTCCTGGCTTTCCTAAGACTCCAATAACTGTTAAAAGACGATAATATTACAAAATTATTTTAAATAATTATTTTTATTAACAAATTAGTACAAAAAAAGGCACAATTTTCAAAAGAAATTCATGTCAGGAAGAATTAATCGCTATTATTATTTGAAATTCGGTATGCCGGAGTTTTTGATGTTGCTGACTACAAATCCGGTGTCAGATTTTCAAAATTCAAAATGGCGGATCTAATATGGCCTACAAAAATTTTGAAAAATTATGATTTTGTCTAATATTTGGTATATGGGGGTTTTTATGTCGAAGATTACGAACCCAAATAAAAAAAAACTAAAAAAGAATTCCAAAACCCCTATATGCCAAATATTAGCTAAATTCATTATCTTTCAAATTTTTGGTCGTCCATATTAGATCCGCAATTTTGAATTTTGCAGATCTGACACCGGATTCATAATCAGCGACCTCAAAAACTCAAGTATATAAAATTTCAAAAAAATTCCGTGGCTGGAAAAATTCGTGACTGAAAGGGTTAATAGTTAAGAAATGTATACTTTGAACTCGGTAGCTGCTTAAATTCACAAATATGATATGGAATATGTGTCTTATACGATGTATTTATTTATAAAATCAGCATATTTAAGACGAGGTATAAATAATATCTTTAATTTATTTCTTTTTACAATAACAACCACGGAATTGCAGTGGCATTCAAGCGTTCTTAACAAACCAAACAAAACATCCGGGTTGTCATTTGAGATTAAGTTACGATGCCTATCGACCCCAACCATGAGATTCGGTAACTATTAAGAAATCATTACTTTATAGCTACAAACGCATAGTATACACGCTGTTTCTTATCTATTAAGAAATGTTTCGTTGCATTTAATAGATATTTCTTAAGATATAAAATGCATTGTTTGTACTAAAGAAATGTTAATTTTATATGAAATAAATAATTATTTCATACTTAAAAAATTATTCGATTCGCCGTATTTAAATATACGATTTCTTAACTATTAAGAAGCCTTCTTTTTAGTAAACAATCCTTTCCCTCAGTGTACATACAGAATTAAGAATGCCACTTATGTTTTGAAATTTAACCAGTGTTTACAAATTTAATTAGTGACCGACTTTTCAAACCTTTTTATTAGTTTAGGACTGATTCAAATTTAGATTGCAGAATGCCAAACTTTTTGTTTTAAAATTACAAAATTACTGGAGCATTTGAGATTTCAACTTATAAACGACACAAAGCTTGTTTCCATTCAAAATAAAAAATATCATGTGATACTTTCTTTTAACCATTATATTTTTGTCAGACTCATATTTTTCGAAATAAAAGCAACACAACAGGATACGCACAGTCCATTTATGTTTCTATCAAATATAACAGAAGTACATGTGTATATATTAAGTGAGTACAATTTCGAGACATAATAAAACGACACAAAAGCCTGGAGACACGTCTGGGGTTGTTTGTTTACACTTCGAGCGCAAGTCTTCACGTAAACAAAAGTTGGTGAAGTCATTTGTCAAGAAGGTTGTCGAGCCTTTGTGATTCCACGAACATCTTCCCATGGTCCTCTTCTCAAATAAAATAGACAACGCGTCCCTAGTAATTGCATGTAATACTACAAATTCTAATAATTATAAAATAAAATCAAATAAATACGACTATTTTCTTGCAATTAAATTTTTGTAAAATATAAAAACAGCATGACGTTTCAACTTATTTGCAGTCCTTTTCCAGTGTCCTGAATCTGACAATAATTAATTTGTTAATTATGACAAAATTACTTATTGGAAGTGTCAACAAAAACCAACGATCTCAGTCTCTTTGTAATTGTAGTTTACTGTTATTTTTTTCAGTTTTTTAAATATTTCTTTTGCGAATATTATTGCGACTCTTGTATAGAAAAAGATTAATTATCACTCGCTCAATGTGCAATATTTTACTATGTACATTTTGTAAAATTTATTAAATTATTTTATTAAAATTAACCAAATAAAATAACATTATCACCGTCGCCAAACAAAATTCTTTAATTGCATAATTGGTACCAGACATTGTATCAGTAGACTGGTGTAATATGAAAAGTATCGGAAATTGCTGAATGAGCTGTAGACAATTAACCATGAAATAAAAAAATATCTACAAGAGGGATAATAAGGAAATTTCGATTGAATTTCCCTCTAAAATCTTGAATATTACCTTGATATACCTTGACCTATACCTCTTTTTAGTCTGCCATGCTTAAATGTCATAAATATTTAAAGTACGAAAATTACCCAAAATATTCAAGAGAAAAATCGGGTAACAATTTAGCGATAATTCACAGGAATAAAAATGTATACTGAAAAGGTTGAGATTTCAATTTTATTATTGCGAATTCTTTCCCAATTCCCAACCATTTTTATTGAAATTTCACATATATTCAGAAAAAAATACGTAAAATTATCATAAAATAGATTTGGAATTAAAAAAGTATGTAGTTTCTGTTTAACCTGAATATTTTAAGTTAGAAATAGGCATTGTCAACTGAGAAGCTTTAAAAGGCCCTTAAGGGGATTATAATGCGCTTCGCCGACAAGGAAGGGATTTTCACGGCAATTGTGATTACTGTGGACGATTTCCTAGAAAATACCAAAAACATTAATTGAAAACTGACATGATTTGAACTGATAATTTTCGGAAATGAGTGATTTCTATTTATTTCCAAAAATTCTCGGTCCATATTTTAAAGCTATTTTACTTTTTGTCTACGAAAGTGCGACAAATTTCACGGAATCGATTTCGAAATGAGTGAGAATTCGCAGGAATGTTGTATAGTACTATGGAAATTTATTCCGGTGAATTTTCGCTCTTTTCTGAACAGATTTCCCGAATATTTGCAATAAATTCACAGAAAATGAGTAAAATAAAATTAAAATAGATCTGGATTTGAAAATATATATAATATTTATTTAATTATCATATTTTTCGGTAGGATTTGACGTTATCGAGTGAAACGCTTTAACTTTCCCTTAAGCGAGTTCTAAAGAGGTTCCTCCGATAATGTAGGAATTTACGGTAAATTTCTACATAAAAATTATTACGCTGAAATGTTAATACTAATTACTAAATACGACCACTTACAGAATGATAAATTAATTAAGTAACAATGAACTGACAATTGGAAATAAACAAAAAACACGTATTTACAGTAATTCGCAGTAAATCAGTTAATTTCATAGGATTCTTTAAGTGGACGTACACAGTAATTTGAATTACCATTACAAAGCATGAATTTGTAAAAATGGCTTACGCTGAAACACGACAATTAAAAATGTCTGAATGAATTTGTCGTAATCCAGGCTGTGTAAGGGTGATTTTACCTACGATATACTATGGCGGGAGAACTTTCAAAAAGCCCATACCTCCAATTTTTTTCTAAATGTACCTGTTCCGACGTATTTTGATGCGCTGATTGCGACTACCATATAGAAAATTTGTGGCAAGGGCATCTTCAAGGTCAAAACTAGAAGAAGTGTTGTTTTGAGTTTTTTTTGCACTTATCTTGGAGCTCCTGACCCAAATTTTTGTTATTTAAAATAACTATTGGTCAGTTCTTAATTAACTTATTTGGCCTTCTCATAAGCGACCGTATATAGAAAGTAGAATTTTTCTTACAGAACCCGAGTTTTTAAAAATTGAGTTAGAAATTTTTAATTAGTGTTTTTTAGCGTAAATTCCTACCTCATTGTCCAGATATTTTAGTACCCCCTTAGAAGAGTAGTCTAAAACGGTTTGCCGATAAAGAAGGAATTCACGCAAATTACCGTAAAAACTAACATAAGAATTTCTCAAACTTAAACACTGTAATGGTAATTCTAAGTACTATGTAGAGTCTTCCTTTACCAACGTTATTAGTTAAGAATAATTGACCGGAAATGATCGCTAGTCAGCAATTTCTACTTATTTCCAACAATTCTCGATCAATTTTTAATGAATTTCATTGTTACATTTGAGGAGACCGGTAATAATCAGCATTACCTTTACAACCGAATTTTCAAACGTTGTTTTAATTAGTTTAAATTTACAGTCCCTAGTGCAGTCACGTTCTTTCTTAGCAGGCCATTTTCGAATCCCCTTAAGGTGGTTCTAATGTGGTCCGCCGCACCGGTAAGGTAGGAAATTTCCCTAAAAAACTTAAATTAAAGATGACTGAATAAAATGTTCAAAAGTCGGGCTCTGTAATGGCAATTATTTAGACGTTATCCTTGAAAGTACCACAGAAATTAATTAAAAACTGACCGAGAATCTATTTGTTATTTTCTAGAAAACCCTCCATGGCAATTAGAATTGATCTTACAGATCCCGAATATTTAAAATTCGATTGAATAATTTTTAGTTTGCGATATTTAATGAAAATGTTTACCTTATCGACGTAGCACTTTCCCTGAACCCTTAGCGGCACATAGTAGTGCATACCTTCTACCACCTAGAATTATATTCACATTTCATTACTTTCTTCGCAGAATATGAAAGATACGGGGACGAAATCTTTCCCATTTGTTATGTAGAACCTAAATAACTATAGAAAAATAATGTTCTCGTTTAATGTTATTATTATATTTGTTACTAACAAAGAAAACTGAAAAAACTGTGATTTTTTGAATAAATTCATTTTTATGCATACTGTACAAGGTTTTTCCACTATAGATTTATGTATTTAGAAAGGTTTGTTGTGTACGCTGATTACGTATCCGTCGTTAGTTTGACCAAAATGGTCAAACTATTTGAAAATGCCTCACTTTCAACAAAATTTGTTACTCGCAATTTTTGGGGCTCCCTGATTACGACGTTAATTTTGCAAAAATTTTACATCTGGAATATTAAATTGGAAAATATTAGCCTCGGATTCGTAATAAGCGTCCCTGAAAACGTCCGACTAACAAATTTTTTTGAAAAAGAGAATTGTGTAAAATGTTTTTTTCGGCATATTTGATACTCCATTTTTAACTAGGTAAAAATAATAACGCGTAACATGAAATCGTTTTCAAAATTTTTGGGTGAGAAAACGGATATGGTATTTTTAATTTTTTAAAACTAATACTACATTCGTAATCAGCAACCTCAAAGACCTCCGAATGGCGAGTTTCAAGCGAATCCGATGAATTTTGAAAAATTCCTCCGGCAGTTTGAATTTTTAAAAATTGACATCAGATTCGTAATCTGCGACCCCAAAAACCTCTAGGTAAGAAATTTCAGATATTTTGTGTGTAAAGAAAAATGTATGCCGCAAAGGGTTAAAGACAAAAATTACACTATTAAAAGAACTAATAAATGAATAGATCAAAACAAATTGAAAACATCAGCTTTGTTCTTTACAAGATTGAAAATGCAAATTCTACGTATTTCTTTTAGGGCTCGAAGAAAATACTGTTGTATCTGTAGCAATTACTAAGAAATTAGCATTTTCGGTATATTTTCAGTAAAAATACAGCTGGATAGAAGTTTACCCACTTCAATCAACTCTAAGTCATTACAACGAGGCAAGGAACTCATCTGGTACGAAATTCAAACTTTCCGAAGACTGCGTCGCGCCTCCGGCAAAGTATATGCAAGTTGACATATCGCAGAACGCATGTAGATTAAAATTAGTCACACAATTTGTCTCTCTATATACCAAAATGAGGAATCTTGTAAGTCAATTTCTCCTGTAATTTCCATAAATTAAATTTTCCATACATTTTTTCCATTTGTCCCCCCACTCTCCAATTTTCTATTTGCCTTAATAATTTTCTCTTTCTCTTTCCTGCGTACTCCCGTTCTCATTATTGTCATATGCAACATTCGCGTTCGTGCTGGTACACGTGCCATTCTCCCGGAATTCGACCTCCAGATTCGAATGCGTTGGAGAAGGTTTGTCATGTTCCTCTATGTGCGTGCATTTTCAAATAGTAGAATTGGAATGATATTTGGAGCAGAAGTTTGTATATCTGCACGTTCAACCGGGAATCGCGAATGAGCGAATTCGAGAGTGTCAGTAATCGTATTTGTCAAGCTTTAAGCAGTGCTTGCGAAACTGATATGAGCGTGGGTGCGAGCGAGTTAGTGGGCAAGCGAGTGAGATAAAGCCAGAGAGAAAGAGAAAGAGAATGCACATTGAAACTAACCTGAATGGAGTGAGAATGATGGTGAGAATAGGAGCAAAGAAAGGTGGAATTGATGGCAAAAGGATGAAGTGGAGAATGAAGAACGGATAGTGTACTTAGCAGGAATGTTGTACGTGATGTATGCTTCGAGGAAGGTATGTATTACATGACAAATGAATTAGTGGGCATGTTGATAATTGAGCTGGATTGTACCACATTTAGGAAAGGGTTTCTAGAAGTTTTGAGTTACGGTGGTAGTACATTACGATGCAATTAGTGCACTTAATTCCCATTTTAACAAGGAAACAAAAGAAATATATTTTATTTCCTTCTCTCGTAGCGTTTAAATTCTTTATAACGATGTGAGGATTACTTTGACCAGTCTTGCGAAGAAAACTGTATCTTACTTTAATACGAAGAACGCCAAGTTTCACAATTATAATAAACAAAAAATAAGTCAAACTTTAGACCGCTGGGATTTCAAAGTCTATTTTACCCCCAGAAAACTGATATAAAAGGTGTCTTGTATCAATGATTGCACTGAAAGAAATAAGTCTTGACTGAAGACCAATAGTTGGCTAATTTTAAGATATAACAAAGCAAAGTAGACTTCAAAAGTTTTAAAACCTACCTTGTGATTAACCATTAATCCCGACTCCAGGATCATTTTTGACCCAGAGAAAATTCAAATTGTACTTTATAAATTGCACAACTGTAAGCATTTTCAAGCGGCCGGACATATTTGGCCGAGGTAGTGGGAGAAAAAGGCTTTAAAATAGCCGTCGGAACTAAGGGTTAAAATGTAGTACCAAAAATTGGATATTGTTCAGAATTTGGGCTTGAATTAAGGCAGTTGAGTATTTTAGATTTATATTCTTTAGACTAAAATCGAACATCCATGCACTTGACACTTAATTTTTTTCATTGTGTGTTGGTTTAAGTTCAGTCTAAATAATCTAAATCTAAAATTCTGAACCGGCTTAATTTAATCTCAAATTCTGAACAATATCTAATTTTTGGTACTATATTTTAGTCACATAGTAAACTAGTTATATGACTTTTCAAGATATCAAAGAGGGTTCTTCTTGTTACATCTTAAAATTAAAATTATTGGTCTTAATTTAAGGCTTATTTTTTTTTCAGTGGAGGTAATATATTTTTGGTCGGGGTGAGGAAAGAAAAAAAAACGAAAAGGGTAAAATTGTTTCAATATAACCTTTGTGCAATCTAATACGATAATAACAATTTTTGTATAAAAATAATACAAAGAAAAACAAAAATAAAAGAGTTTTAGCTCAATTACTTTGTCATTAATTCATACTGGGTTAAATGTATTTAATTGTAATTTTTTCCTAATTTATTTGAGGGCTTCCATGCAAGAAGGGAGCACGCATCATCTTTGTTCCGTCTAACAAAAATGGACAAATTTTATGGTTTTTTTAAATAAATCTCAAAAATGTTATTTTTATTTCATACAAAATTTCAATATTTTTTTCACTTCAACTCGCGGTCGTGAATTCATTTTTCAAAATACCAAATTGATCGCAAAAGTTTTCCGCGTCTAACGCAATAAGAAAACGTAAAAAATGTTAAAAAACAAAAAAAAAATTATTGATTTTTTCCGCGAATTTCTAGAAAACGTGTTTTGAGATATTCCAGCGCTTCGTTTAACGGGAAAATTATAATCCACGAAAAAGTTTCAGTGAGAAAATTGTCTATTAGGGTTTGTTACAGTTTTCTAAAAAATTTCATGATCATTCAAATTATAGTATCTAAAATTCAAAGATTTGATAGTAAAATATTGATGTGCGTCGGTCATAAAAATTAAAAGGATGGTCACAATATTATAGAATAATTTAGAATATACTAAACTTAACATACCTTTTGGTACGGGTTATATTTTTAACAAAAGAATGTTGGTTTGATACTGGTATTTATACCTGCATTTGATAGGGGAACAAAATGTGTGTGGTATAATGGGAGTGGAGGAAGGAAACATTGTGATTTGTAAATTCTGATGGGTGGGATTTCAGTTTAGAAGGGAAATATAGATTTCAGGCAGGTGTGATTTTTCAAATCTGATATTTACTGTGTTATTTTCTTCCTTTTTAGTGAAGAAGTTTTCTATATTGCACCTCTTTCTCCAGTTTTTTTCTATTGCTAGGATTTTGGTATTCTTATAATCGAATACGTGTTCTGTTTCATTTCTATGGTATGTTAGACCCGTGTGTTGTTCTTTATTAGAAGTTAGGAAGTTCCTTTTATGTTCTTTTAGTCTAACTTCTAAAGTCGATTATGAGAAAACGAAAATCCTAGCAATAGAAAAAAAACCGGAGAGGTGCAATATAGAACATTTTTCATTAAGAAAGAAGAAAGCAACGTTTGATGTTTACATCCGGTGTTTAATTAGCCCAGTACGTCTACTTACGTTTTCTAATACAATCTTTTTATGTTCCTTGATTCTTGTTTCTACTAATCTACCAGTCTGGTCTATGTATACTTTATTGCAATATTTGCAAGGAATCAAATATACCACACGGCTTCACTTTCCAATTAGTTACTGGACAATTCCAATCTTATCTTTTCTCAAATTTATCTCAAATTTTTCACTCAACACTTTTATGAAGGTGTACTCTTTGTCTCATACTCAACATTTGGTTTGGTTTATCTATTAATTATTAATATTATATAAGCGATGCACTCTCTATTTGATACATTCCCTAACAATATCTTTTGGGTTACCATTTTCTGTGAGAATGTTTCTAAATAAATTCCCCAATATGATCGTCCGGCACTGACACTGAAAAACCAAATTTATAATTATGATTTTTAGATAAAAAGTAACCTTTAAAAGGTTTGGTAGTTTCAAGAAATAATCAGATGCATCATAGAGAAAAAGTTGTATTTTCTACACTTCGTTAATGGACGCGTTATTATGCATAATATTATTAAAAAGTTGAAACGAACGAATAGAGCCTTTTAGTAAGACGATAAACGTGCAAAACGAAACGTTGACCTCTTTCATAATTACGAAGCACGGTAAAAAAACATCGAAAGAACTTGCTGACCCAAGCGCCCACTTTACTAGGTAAGAAGACTTATCCAACTTTAGTTCGTCACTTCGATGCACTTGCAAACTCCCGTAAAACTCTAGTATAAAAAAAACTGTTAATAATATATATGTACATATTTAAAAGTCGCCGTGATCAACCCTAAAGTGAAACGTGCATTTGGGTGCGCTTTCAGTCGCACAGTACAGTTCGCAGTTAGATTAGAGCATCTCGAGTCTCCCAAGCTTTTTTAAAGAATTTCAAATTTCTTTCTTTTTTCCAATAAAAAAGTTGGAAATAAGGAATACATGCGAGTGAAAATATGCGTGACATAATTTCAACATGAAAGAAAAACTTCTTACTAAGATAGAAAAGCTTTCATGACTTTTCCAACCTTAAATATATTATTCGAATACTTTGAGCATATATTAATTGAATAAAATGTACATACTAAAAACTAGTTCTGCACCGGAAGAATGGAATAAAGGATAATGTAATAATGGAGAAATGAAGCAAAGAAAATTGAAATATAAATATAATGAACCCGCGAAAAATGTGCGTCAAAGTAAAGAATACAGTCGCAGTGTGCAAGAACATGAAAAGTAGGACGAGCTTGGTGGACGCAAAAGAAAGGATTATGGTTTATTGGCTGTCATGGAGAAAGGAATGCGACGAAAGAAGCTGGATTTTCTTTCTCTCATTAAACAATTTAAGAGGAATAAAATAACCTCTAGAATGAGAGAAAAGACAAGAATGTGCAATTTACACCAAGAAGACAAGTTGCAAACAATTACAGCGGGTGTGTCGAACATTAACTGTCGCCTGTAAGATGCAAAGGTTATGTTTCCTCGGAATGTGGTACTTGAAGTTCAAAACTGTGCATAGTGCGATTAAACATTTCTAAATTACTCTTTGTTTGTGCTCTTTCCCTTGAGTTGCTTTATTATGTATACAGCGTTCAAAATTAATGCTTTTCGTGATATTTTCACATTTGTAATTTTTGGTTTAATTGTCTGCCGTAATACTATTAAGTATTTATTTGCAAACTAGACGAACTCCAGAAAATGGCCTATATTAAGAAAACCATTCCAATAATAACTCGGCCGTATAGTAAACGTTTATTTCGAATAATCATGGATGGTGCGGTTAAGGTATAAAAGAATTTGGTCCAAAAACTTCTCCTTCAAAATAACCATTGATACTAGAATTAAATTCGCATGTGTATGATTTTATATATAAAATAATTATACATTACTACTTACGCTTAAAATTAAAAGAAAACTTTTTTATACTATCAAAAGTCTGTACAAAAAAAATGCTAAACATTTACTATCAACAACATTTACAATTGCGTGAACTTCATACGCTTTATATTTCAAATAATAAAATACATTTTGACGTGATTGAAACTATACAATACGCTTGATCGCGTTAAATGAAATTTTATGAAAATTTTGTTTGTGGTCCTGTGAAAACTATCTGTCAAGTCAATTTCAAAATTGCCTTTAATACGCTTTTTAATGAACTTATTACCGTTGCGTTTTACACATTTTGACGTTTATAGGGGATTACAAATTCTGTGATATTCGGTAGTAATATCTTTGAAATTTGCTTTGACAATGTAATCTCTATAAACATTCATCTAATAAAAATATGTTCGAAAAATATTTGAATTGTCAGTTTGAAAATACTCCAAATATTTAATTACTCATTTAAACAATTATTTCTCTCTACATTGGCAGATAATCGACTATAAATGCAATTCGATACCGTCATGTTCATGTGCGAATAGCGGTTTCTGTACTGGTACACGTCAGCATAGACGCAAGGGGTATTATCCGATTTGATTACAGCGCTATTAACATGTACTAAATCCATTCGCGAAATGTACTTCAAAGGATGTAAATAGCATCTTATTTACCAGTACAATAATTTCACGTTTTGCATTTTGGAAAATTAGATTTAATATATCCTATTTCGTGGATCAAGTTTGAGTTAAATTCAATTACTTGATGTAATGTTCGCCAATTGAGTAATTTTCAAACGACCACGTTACAGAATTATCAATTGGCCTCAGTTGGAAACATTTAATTTTGTACAGATTAATGTATGCTTAATTTTGTTGGTCATGATTCGATGACAATAAGATTTACAAATAAGATGTTCAAATGTAAATTTTATTTGTGTTAGAATTCCGAATGTGTTTGTATTATTTTTAATTTTTCATGTACTTCTATTGCTGCTATCCATTGGTTTAAAAAATATTCTACTAGCAGAGACGGTTAGAATTATAACTAAACCGCTTTACAATAAGTGGTATTCGGTACCATCATAACATCATAACTATTGTAAATCGCAACATACATTTCTTTTGCCTAGTAGTCATTTTCTTCTACAAAGAAATGGAAACGTAGCCCAACATCCAAATCCAACCCTATTTTCGATTTTTTAGTTGAAATTGTACTCCACTAGCATTCATAATTTTTTTTTTTTAATTTTATCAACGTACGATATCGCCCTTTTTATAGAATATTCAACCTTTTTAATTCTCCAATTTGCGAGAGCTGCAGATCGACTTCACTGATGGATAATTTGTCATTCTATTATTACGTCATTGGTATCATCAGAAGTCATCAACAGTCATAACCGCCCATCATTCGACATCATCAACATACATCGTTAGGCGTTATTAATTACGACACTCATGTCATTATGTAACAGAATACTCTTTAGTTTAATTAATAAACTTTACCATGAGACAATAAAAGGTATCTACAAATGAATATGTCTCAAACAGCCATATCGCGATAGTATCAAATAACTTACGAAGTTTTACACTGAAATCACAAATCATAATTGCATATAGTATTTTCTCGTTGTATGAAAAGCTCCATGTAATTTTATTTTCCAGTATTGTGATTTTAGTATATACTGGGTAGGATACGATGCTTGAGCCAAGCTACGGTACAGTAACAATCTGCAGACTCGTTGGGGGTCGTAAAGCTAATTGATTACAATGGAATCTACACACTTGCGTCTTTCCGAATGAGTGGGGACGGGTAAAGCGGGTCAAGAGACAAACACATATGAGTTGCTGATTTAGTAATGTGTTTGCATTGTTGGAATATTATTGCGGGTAACATGAATAATTACATTTTCCTTGTATCCCATTTTCTGCTAACAACTCGCGTGGTCTAATGTTTGCAAAATGCTTAATAATCGTCGAATTATTCCATTTTCTAATGGAACCATTTACGCTTTGTCTCTACCAATTGTGTAAACTCATTACAGATTCATTACAAATATCAAAGACAGCGGTTTTAATCGGCTTTTGGAAAGGATCCCTGATCATATGTCCAGAGACAGAAAACAAAGAACTGAGTCATTCCAAAGTTTTTTTCATATAACGGTTACTTATTCCGGCGTAGGATATTCGGTTATTAAAGGTACGATTTATCTTCTTCCAAATACAGTTACAATCACTATTTTCTAGAGTTTCTTTATGTTGCTAGATATAGACATTCACAATTTATCTAAAATATACCAAAATTTTGTTATGGTCGGGGGTACCACGAAAAAATTGCTCTCGTAATGATTTACTTTGCGAAAAAAACAGCGTTGAACAAAATTTCATCGGCTTCGTGGCTCAGGTGGTAACGCACTGGACTATGGAGTCGTAGGTCGTGAGTTCGATTCTCGTTCAGGGAATAATATTTCGAAAACGATTTTCAAGCAGCAGCTCGCAGTTCGGAAGACGAACCACGTTGTTTGTTTAAGTTTCGCAATCCTGTTTAACTAGCGGCAATAGATTCATGACCGTTTCTGTACTTGGTGTAGGCTTCTGCTACTCCTACATTTCAGCCACAAATTTAAAGTATGGCACCATCTCTGAACTCAATCTGCAGCTCTTGGAAATTTATGAATTATAGACATATGTACGTAAAATGCTGTAAAATGGGCGATATCGCCCATTGATAAGATAATAAAAAAAATTACGTCTCTTGTCAATTGTTTCAAATAACATAAATCGGTTGTGTATGCACTTTCTAATGTAAATTTTAGATGATAATTGAAGCGTAATTGATTGAATACTATTAAGCAAAATGAAACATGCGAATTAAACGGGTTTTGTAAAAATTGTGGGTATTTGGAAGTGAGCATGAAAAGGTCCAACTTTGTCGGTTTTGGGTTAATTAAATAATGAAATTTTCTAAGAATAATTAAAATTTCTAATTAAAAAAAAATCGGTTCTAAATTCATTGTAAAAATAAGTTTGGCATGAAAAAAATAGAAAAATTGATGGATCCCAACAGAAAGCATCCTCAAAATCGACTCAAATTTTTCGAATCATTTGGCACTCCAGAAAAATAATTTGTTAAATATTTTTCGTGTTTGCAACGCATAAGAAATCCTCCATGTTAAGATTACTCGTTACTTGCAACTATATAAATACCTGTGGTTGACAAAAAATGATTCAAAAATTGTAGTAGAAAGAAAGTTAAAATAACGAATAAAACGTTGTAAAAACAAAAAGTGAATGTGTGCAAGCCGAAAATATTTTATATTTGTATATGAAATATTTTATTGTATTGTTAAACGCAAATCCTCTACTTAATAAATACAGTTTAATTGACTTATTATATTTGAATATTATTTTTTTATGCAGTTAAAAAAAAATCAACAATTTTTTTCCCGAGATCTTATTTTTGGAAAAATGAGGAGAGTAATATCATAGATATGGCATAAATTTTGTTTTACTTTTACCGATCTTGAATATGAAAGAGTATGAATTACTGAAGTACACGAGGAGATATTATATTATCGGTAAACAAGAAGTCTATTCCAAAGAGATCTAACTTTAGATTAAATTTGATCTTACTTATATGTGCTAAAGATTTAGTGAGGTATAGTGAGATATGAACTTATACCTGACTCTCTTTAGAAACCAAAAAGCATTTCGTTATAATCTATTAAACGGTTTTAATTTATTGTATAAAAATGAAAAATGAAGTAAAAAATATGATTGTTCAGTGCTCAAGTTCGATAGTGTCTTGTCAAGTATTTTGATCGAATGTTTGACTTTGAGTTGAAAAAACTTCACGGCAATTGCTTTGAAAACTAGTTTGGACTCACGCACACGTACCAATTCACCAATGTATTATACAAGTGCAGGATAAACTGCTTTCTAGTATGAATATGGGCACATGAGCTTCTAATTTTCAAAAGAAAAAACAAAAAACGTAGGGGCATATCCATTCAACTGGTTTTACCTTATTTTTCAACTTTGAAAATGAATTAAAAAATATGGAGACTCAGTTTGCAAACTTGGTTACATGTAGTAAATTTTAATACGTCCTTATTAAAATTTGGACTACTCAAATCCTTTTGGCGACGATTTTGTACACGAAAATTCGAAAATGAACAAAGTTGTAAGTAATATTATCATGACAAAGCATATAATGCAACTCGCACCATAATTAAAAAATTGATAAATCATAATAAAATTAGTTTTGATCTATACTTATAACATTCATCATAAAAAACATGGATGAAGTAGTCGAGTCATCTGAAAAAAATGTATAATACAAGGAATCAAAATATTCTATTTGGAATTTAGGAAAAGCGAAAATTTATCGATTAACATTTTGCTTTGTGAAAAATTGAATAGAGAAGCAGTATTAAGGTTTTATATTTTTTTAAGAAAAATAAGAAATACAAAATAAATGGGAAAATTATTTCAAAATAAAATAATTGAAAAATTCAAAATTACTGTAAAAATCTCAAATCAACTGGACCAGTTATTTCCCCCCTGGGCTTGTAATGTTGACTGTCGAATTAAAAAAAAATCATACACATATAATTAGTGATTAATTGTAAATTAATATATAAAAAAATATATAAGAACCTCTTGGACCGAAATTTTTTTCATTACATTTGTACCTACCGAAAATGTTTTACATCGATCTGAAATACTGATATTTTAGGTTGGGACATTTCAAATCTAATCTCACTTTTGCTATTTCTGTAAGTAATGCTATTCGAGGGCGAAAAGAACTGTTTATCCTTTCGACTTATCTAGAAACATATTTTTATGTATTCACAACTAAAAATGAAAACATTGTAAAATCACGTAATAATTTCAGATAGTTCAGTGTTATAATTGCAGTACCATTCGGACACGAATTAGATCAATTAAATTGGAATACTTGAGCCTCGAATTAACTCGAAAGCCGCTTTTTATATGTTTCCTGTTTTCCTATGGTGGGGAGGTTCCTGACCGTTTCATTTGTGTAATAATGCGTTCATATGCGGTGTGTAAACTTTGGGTATCTTCAATTTTGTTGAGTGGGGCTTTTTGTAATTTGATGTTAATCATTTCCGATATACGTCTATTGTGAAATTTATTTTCGATATCCAGTATTTTTGTGTTATCCCAGTCAAAATTATGTAGTGTTTGGATTCTATGTTCTGTGATTACTGTGTTTGTTTGAGAAGGTCTATTGATATTGCGTTGATGTTCGTTTATTCTAGTTTTTAATGTTCGTTTACTTTCTCCCACATATGATGCATCGCAATCCATACATTTTATGCAATACACGGTGTTGTGTGTATCCATCTTTTGTAATTTGTCTTTACCTTTTTGTATTATTGCGGATATGTTGTTTCTTAGAGATGGTACGATCTTGATGTTAGTGTTGCGAAAAGAGTTTTCAATTGATTCATATATATGTTTTGTATATGGTATTTGTAAATATTTGAGATGATTTCTTCTATTTTCTGTGTTAGCCTCTTGTGTTTGTGCATTGTGCATGTGGATTCGTCTTGTAATATATTTGTCAATCATTGACTTGGGGTAATCGTTATCTCGTAAATATTGTTTGATTTTGTGAATATTGTTATTATGGAATTTCTTATCACTTAATTTTAGAGCTCTATCTGTGAGGTTGTAAATACTGGATATTTTTTGTGAGTACGGATGATGTGAATTGTAATTCAAGATACGGTCCGAGTACGTTGGTTTACAATACCAATCAAATGAGAGACTATTATTGTTATTTCTGATGATCAGAAGTTCTAAAAAAGGTATTTTGTTAAGTTGTTCTATTTCGTGTGTAAACTGTAATCTATGATGGTAACTGTTGAATGTGGAGAGTATTTCGTTAACTTTGTGTTTTGGTATACACGTAAAGATGTCATCAACGCCTTCAAAAATTAACATTTAAACCTGCCTTTTTTTATCGTTACGTTGATGACATCTTTACGAATCTTTACGTGAATCTTCGGAAATAAGTGATTTTTATCAACAGTTTTCAATTAATGTCTCTGTTATTTTCTATGATACCACCTATAGTAATTAAAATTGCCCTTATAGACCCCGAATTTCGAAAAATCATTTGAGTCACTTTTTATTTACGGGTTTTAGTGAAGATTCCTACCTTATCGGTCGAGCACTTTAGAACCCCCTTCATTAATGATTAAGTATTTTATTCAAATATTATTCATTACAAAGGCAAGAAATAAAACACCTTGCGTAAAACGTGCATATAATATTTGCGTCAAATGCAGAAATTATTTCGGCTGGAACTGCATTATGTACATAGAATATATAATAAAGGCATAAACTTGAATGGATTTTCATTGTACATTAGTGCAAAGTATTCAAAATTTGTATAGGGTGATAATAATTTCTTCGTCATGGAGGCTTTACGGATAGTAACCATCCTTCGTCATACGAAATTATATAAGAGCGAGCGTAGCGTAGTGGTTACGGCTTTAGCGTAGTAAGCGATGGACCCGGGTTCGATTCCCCATCAAGGCGAGCGTTTTTCTTATTTGTTTTCGAGCGTTACTAACTTATTTACGATCGTTGTTATTTAAGCAACAAAAGTAGCAAAAATAATTAAACTTCATTTTCACATGAAATTACATATAATCGTATAATACATATAACAGAGAATTTACATAATTTAAAAAAAATATGATGATAATTCTCAAAATTATTTTCGTTTTTTTTAATTGGCCGGAAAATTTCCTATTAGAAATATTTTAAATATTTTTGTCAAAATATTCCTTCAGCGAATTTAATATTCTGGATACAAATTTCAATGTTGTGCGAACAGAACGCGTTCAATTTCAGAATGAATCTGCCACGAATTTAGATTTGTCTAAAAAATGCGTTCGCGGAGAAAATGGAGGGAACATTTCAATGGACATGTTCCAGTTATATTACTGGAATGATATCCGGTTATGTTCCTGGTACATTCCTGGCTATGTAACATATATACAAACGCCTCGGGACATTTTATATTCCAGTAACGTTCCAGGTATATAACAACCTTCATAACAACATTCCAGTTGTTATGTTCCTGGAATATAGGTGGAACCATAAATGCTGTCTGGGTGGTATTGCTGCTTATGTGTTTCTTATCAGCTCGTATAATCGCTGGGGGATAAGCTTATTAGTTTCAAACACAGACAACTTCCCCAGACAGCATTTATCATTCCACCTATATTCCAGGAACATAACAACTGGAATGTTGTTTATATACCGGGACCGTTACTGGAATATAAAATGTCCCGAGGTGTTTGTATATATGTTACATAGCCAGGAATGTACCAGGAACATAACCGGATATCATTCCAGTAATATAACTGGAACATGTCTATTGAAATGTTCCCTCCATTTTCTCCGCGGCCGCATTTTTTAGACAAATCTAAAATCGTGGCAGATTTATTCTGAAATTGAACGCGTTCTGTTCGCACAACATTGAAATTTGTATCCAGAATATTACATTTGCTGAAGGAATATTTTGGCAAAAATATTTAAAACATTCCTAATAGGAAATTTTCTGGCCAATTAAAAAAAAAACGAAACTAATTTTGAGAATTATCGTCATATTTTTTTTAAATTATGTAAATTTTCTGTTATATGTATTATACGATTATATGTAATTTCGTGTGAAAATGAAGTTTAATTATCTTTTGCTACTTTTGTTGCTTAAATAACAACGATCGCAAATAAGTTAGTAAAGCTCGATAACAAATAAGAAAAACGCTCGCCCCAGTGGGGAATCGAACCCGGGTCCTTCGCTTCCTACGCTAACGCCTTAACCCTTTTCGTCCCAAAAGTCCGGAATTTGGCCACATCTTTCAACGATGTAACTTTTGTTCCAATTAGCGTTAAAAAAATTGAAATAAATCAAAACCGATAGTATTGGACCTCCTCTTTCAAATGCCGTGGTCAGAATCAGCCGGAAATTACAGAGAAAAAAATTATGATAACTTTTTCGAAAAAATACTGATTTTTTTGACGTTATTTCCCAATAATTGCGTTTTTTGACATTGAAAAGGGTAGTGCTGACAGTTGCAAAACATACTAATCGCGTCTTTTTGCTCAGACCATTCTTCTCCCGTCGGTTTTTTTATAAGCAAATTCTCCAATCCGTCGACAAATTTCATTGATACGGTTTCTATGCTTCTAAGATTTTTAAATACCTGTCCTGTACATTCAATTCAATTTCATTTACTATTTTTAATATGTATTTATATGTATGATATATCCATCATGCAGGTTTATGTTAAAAAAAAAACTAAATTATCAAATCCGACGACCAACCTCTTTGAATCATTTTGCTGGTTTCTGACTTTTTTAAATGCATATCCTGTAAATTCAATTGAAATTCTATTACTTTATTTATTTATATTAAACATAAAAGATGTTAATATGTATTTATACTTATAATATATCTACCATGCTGTTTTATATAAATAAATAAGCAAATTCTCCAATCCGTCGATAAAATTCAGTTATACGTTTCCTACGCTTCTAAGTTTTTATTTTTTATGCACCTATTTTGAAGTATCAATTCTATTTCTTTTACATTATATATTTGAACAAAATATGAAGGAAATGGATGTGTATTAACATGAATAAGATATACACCATGCAAGTATATAACAATATTAAGTAAATAGGCCCATTTGTCGACAAAACTCTTTCAAACGTTACCTTTGCTTCTATGTTTTTTAAGTGACTGGTGTCATAGCCGTAGAGGTACCACAATATTGCTGTCCTAATCTAACTAATCTAATTAACATCGGGCTCTCACAGTGTACATATGGTGTAAAATTACACCATGACTGTACCGTTATGTTCAGTGCGGATAGTTCATTTAACATATTCCTCTGATATCATTGCCAGCCATTGAATAGGAAAAACGAATGAACTTTTAAGATGTCCTGAGTATGTAAAGGGCTTGAATTGTAGATTGCAATAATGAGAATGGGAAGAAGGATTTAGAAAATATGGGTTTTTTATTTGACAGGTCAGTTAACCTCAAACCTTAATTTGAGATGTACGAACCTGGAAAAAGACATAAATAACACCTATTCACACACAATTTGTATATAATTCATTCATTTCAAATAAAAATAACAAGCTCACGATAAGCATATCAAGAGAGGCAATGGTTGGCGTATCGACCACGAGAGCTTGGCGTAGATTCAACGCCACTATGTTTTACACCAGCGCTGGAGTAGAAAATACCCCATTATTTCGTAATTCTTATGCTACTGTTTTTTCCGTTTGTGGATTTGTATAACATTACGAGATTATTGCAAATGTTATACACTGGGAATGTGACAAGGTGGGTAATTGCAGGAATATAACACTGGGAACATACCTGGAACATGCAATGCGATATTATATATTTGTAATATTCCTAGTATATTCCCGGTATATAACGCTCAAAATGATAACATCTGGTATGTTCCTGTTATATACCATTCGAAATGATATCAAATATAACATTGTTATATTCCTGGAATATAGGTGGAACGATAAATGCTGTCTGGGTCTTTTTTAGAAATATTCGTGTGCTGAGATGCCCAAACTATTTTCTGGTGAGGGATGAATATTGATGGATGAATATTGGTGACCTCCCTTTTGCAACATACCTCGTTTAAAAATATGTAAAAGTTTTTTGAAGTGACAAAACCTAATAACTAAGCGTCTGTTTGGAAATAAATAAATATGAAAATACACTAATTTAAGTAGCATTAGCCTGCGTAATTTTTTGAACTTTTCGACATAAAACAATCGAATTTGCTGTTAGGCATTAGTTCTCACCGTAATCTAACCGAGTTTATCAGGTTCGGAGGTTCTATCTCCAGGGCGGAAATCACGTATATGCTTGTAGGCATCCTCCTTTAATGAAAGACACTGTGATTTATGCATGAAATTATTGGTACTTTTAAGTATTAGGGATCATATATAGTATATCCATTAGTTTCAGGACCTTTAACGATATTATCATCCATTATAAACAACTTGTTATCAAAAATAAAAAACACCGGTCCATAATTATGGTTCTCATTATTATTTGTACTTAGTTGTTGTAGATATTACCTTAATATAAGACTCACTTAGTTCAATGAACGTCTCCTAGAATTTTAATCGTATTCTCGATTAAAATAAATCTACATCAGATCCAAATCAAAGCAGCAGAACCCTTTTGTAAGCGCAAAAGCTCATTTTGCAGGCCCGTTTCAAAAGCAGACGAGAGACGCAATAAAATAATTTGCGAATTTTCAAACAAGTTGAATTATCAAGTTTTACCAAGTTTTACAGCAAGTATTAAAGTTTTAAACGCGCATTATTCTTTCCGCCGATTCTCATCGCATGAAGAAAAACGACGTCCAAGTTCGCAAGCTCGCAGCTAAAGTCGTTTGCATCTATTCTTACAGTTTCCAGAGTCATCCGTGAATCGACAAGTAATATGAAAACTTCGAAGCAAAATTCCATCGAGTTTCATTCGCCGGCGGCCAATTAAAAACGCTCAACTATGAGCCGGAAGGATCACTCGCTATTGCGAAATGGAAATCCACGGCGCGAGAAATACAATCCGCTTGTAACGATTCCTGCTCGCGTTTCACTGGCCTAATTGATGATTTGGATTCGTTAAGGAACTTTTTGAACTTGCGCGGGAACCGCGATTCGAATTCGATATTGTTGAAATTGGTCCCAACTTCACCGATGACGCGCGAGAAATCTCCCGTTGGACGGCCAATGACAAACTTTTTAATTGCACGAATCGTATTTCACTATTGTTTCCGTTTACAAGAACGTTTGAGACAATGAGTGGGAACATTTTGAGCAAGGGAGCAAACACTTTTATTTTTCTCGCAGGGCAACCGATTTTAATTCGAGCCTGAGGCAAGGGCTTGAGATTCGACCAGGAATTCAATCATTGATTCATAAACCAATAGTAACGATGCAACTGGAAAACAAAGAGGACATAGCGAGAACGACCAATTATTCGGCGAATTCGTGGGTCTCGCAATTTTTCATTTCCTTCCTGCAATTCCATCCGCTGAATGGTTTCAATTTAAATTAAACTCATTTTGACCTTCAATCAACAATGAAAGGTTATCATGATTTTAGTCTGTCGTCTGTCGTTGCTGTTGATAATAGCCGACGCTCAAATTGATAACACCGATGCAAAAAAAAAAAAGTTTTCTGATCTTGGTATCTCACCATAGTATCATTCTTTATTTTTGGTCGCTGAATTCAAATTCGTGATTTTTAACTTCATCAAGTCGGAGTCAAGGACAGTTGAAGGTTAACTAGGGGGAAATTCATTTTCGCATAGAAAACTAGGACACCATAAGGTTTTTTAGGTCGCTGAATCTGGCTCCGAGATTTTCTTTACCTTAGTATGTCAGGGTCAAGGTTATTTCAATGTTACATTATGGCAAAAACTATTTCCGACGTAAAAATTAAGACGACTACGTATGTTTTATGACGCTGAATCCTACTCTAGAATTATTGGACCCTATCACGTCAGTATCAAGGTCAGTTCAAGGTTAAATTGTGAAAAAAAAAATATTTCGGGCGTAATAACATTAATAACACTAGTACAATAAAAGCTTATTGATCTCGGTATCTCACCAGAGTATTCATATTTATTTTTGATCGGTAAATACGAATCCGTGATTTTTTAACCCCAGCTCATCATGATCAAGGTTATTTCGGGGTTAAATTGGTATAAAGAAACATTTGGATCAAAAAAATACAGGATTCGAATTCAGTTACCCAAAAAAACATGTAGATGTAGCAGCTTTTTCGGCTAAAATGCCTCTTGCCTTTATTTGAACTTGAAATGCTCTTGTCATTTCGAGTTTTGTAGTACTATAAGGTTAAATAGGCCAATATAAGTTTTGAAGAATTTATAATGACGGATCCAATATGGCGCTTGAAAATCGTCACTCTGGGGGATGGGGGGGGATGTCGCTGATAAAACTGGAAATAATTAAAAACTAAGCTAATTACTTTGTTTTTAAATGTAGTTGAGTTATTTTTTATGTTGCCCGTAAGAAAAGTGAGGGCATGTTTAAAAGAAGACGTATTTAAACAAATCTTATGCCAAAAATATTACCCATTTTAATTATTAAAAGCTAAATTGAATTGAAGTACTACGAGATATTATTAATATATATTTGAGAGTGTATACAAACAGGATAATCTGGTTCGTAACTTCAATAGCAAATGTACTCAATCTGCATCTCCTCGTTACGCAAATCGCAACTAATTTTGAAAATCCGTATCTAGATAGATGTGCATCATTGCGTTCAAATACTCTTAGACTTGATCGTTATATCGTAACATAAGGGCATAAATATAAAGAAATATATAATACTTGAAATCAATAATCAGATATTTTTGTCATGACTATTATTGCTAGAAATTTAGACTTAACATCAATTATACGTATTAATCCAACGTGATTATGTTCCAAATTTCTCGAAGCAGAAATAAAAGACTCGTTTTGTATTATACTTTATTTTAATGAATATTTAACGATTTGAGTTTTACGAACTGCAAATGAAAAGTTGCCCCGCTGAATTTCAAGAACTTCGATATTTAACTCTCCCGTCCAGGCGCAGGTTATAATAAGTCTCGCGATACTACGACCTTAGTTATTTCAATTTTTATTCTACCGTAAAAAACTCGGCCCTACTCTCGACAAATTAAAAGCTATACGGGTCTCCCGATGGAAATTAAGGTCGCTAAATTCGAGCCCGAAGAGACGAAGTGCGAAACCGACGATGGCGATCTGTGCGTCAAGCTGCAAAAAAAAAGTTTTTTCTACGTCAATCCTTTCCTCAGGGATTTTTAAACTCGCCGAAGTATGCGAGCGTTTGCGAAATCAGGTGAAACCTAATTACTAAAGTTTCCAAAGTACCAGGTGCGCCTAAGGGGTTAAATCAACACGCCCGAAAGTATCGACAACTCTTGACGAAAATAGCGGACGGCAAAATCTGTTTTACGAATTTTGTATAAATTTCAAATTCCGCTAAAGCGATTGGGCGGAAAATAAACACGGAATTGAAAAAAATGTCTTTACATTGTCCACCAAGTTGCATGTCGATACTCGACAAATATCTGCGGAAATTTGCTAATTTACGTCAATGTCAGCAACGTCGCAGGCGAGATTGCCGTGTCGATTACACACTCTCCGAGTAATAAACCAGACAAGGCTGGATTGTTCAAAAGTGAAATTGCTTCGAATTTGGTACGTGTGTCTGTAAACGGTTCCAAGACGGTACACGAAAAAAAGTGAAATGTTGATTTATTCGTCTCAAAAATAGTTTATCAGAAAATTCTAAGGGAAACGAAGTAGTTTGTAATTGATGTGTTGTTGAGCCAACGTCTTAAAATTAATTGAACCATTAACTATAATTGATTATATATTTGAAAAATATTATTTATTTTAGTGATGTAATACATTAAGATAAGTAAGATATGTTTATATCTGATATTATAAGTATAAATATTATATTGGAAATGTATTTAGTCGAAGAATTTAATGGGATATGTATCGCATTCTAATTTCAAATTTTCCAACGGTTTCTTATTCAAATTCAGAATCATGTCTTCATAATCATCGAGAAGACGGACGTGTTTCAACGTTTATTTAATTACTTCTTATTTTCAAAACAAATGAGGAACAAGCTCAACAAATTTAAATGCAAACAAAATTTTTTATTTTGGATATTTTAATATAAAATGAAGATGTTATCTCAATATCGGTGCTGTATATTATTTGAATTTATTTCAAGTTAATCATCGAGATTTATACTGGAAAGTTATCCACTTGAATTCAGTTTAATGATAATTTAATATGATTGTTTTTAATTATAATAAAACTGGTAATATTATCAAAGATGCTATATTGGCAACAATTTTGAATTTTAAAACTTTCATATGGAACATCTTCTACAAATTATCACCCAAATAGCCTACACCTCTTAAAGAGGTATGTATTATTGTAATTTGCATAATGAAATCTTATTTAGCACTTACTAAAATAGTAATGTCGAAGAGGTCTTGTGTTTGAGGTTTTAAATGGTTTTTCATTTCGAAACATGAGTAGAGATCTGTGTTTTTGTCAATGAAAAAAATTTACCTGACAAATTGAACTTCTAGTGGTGATAAGTTTTAGTGTGGAAGATTTTAGTTAGTATATATAACCCAAGAAAAAATGAAATGTTTACAGATCTATATGTTTTTTTGTGTATGGAATTGTACATGATCTATAGAAACATATAGAAATTATTACAAGTCTGTATAATTGTATAAAGTAATATAAATTTTAATAAAATATTGAATATCGGTAAATTTTCGGTAAAATTGATGTAAGTAATATACACCTGTGTAGAAACGTATGCAACGTTACATAATAATATTGACTTGTATTCGTATCTATATATAGTTGCACACAAAAATATAATTTGATTAATATTTTGTATTTTTTTTATATATATACGTAACAACATACACTTGTATACACAGAATTAAATAATGGACTAATTCAATCAAATATTTGAATGTTATAATTACTTTGCATAAGTAATAAAAAATATGTGTCTTCGATTACCTTTACCAAATATTTTACCAGTTTTACTAAATATCTAAATAACATATCTATGCAAAATCTTTATTAAACTGCGGCTTAATAGAATCCTTCAGGGATTTTAAAAATAAATGTTTACAAAGTGTAGTAAAACGAACAAGCAATGAACAAGCAATCGAAACAAGAGACATATACCCAGTTAATATTTGAAGCTACATTAATTACCCATTTTATTAAATTGTAAAAACACCATGTTATGAAGGAATAGATATTTGTTGTGAAATGGACATTCTCAACAAAAACACTTTATTTATGTAGAAAAGATTTATTGTGCGATTTGCTTATCTTTCAAAGACTCGTCCTACAACGCTGCAGCGTAACGGTTACGACGGACGTCCGAACATCGCCGGTTCGAATCCACCTTCCAACACAATTTTTTTTAGCGATTTAATTTATTTCTTAAGTATACAAATATGTACAAATATATACAATCATATATTATTAAATAGTAATATATACATTTTTATAAAATTCTCTAGACGAAATATTTATAAACAATTGTAGACAATTGTATATACTAGGAATTTTGTTCTCAAGAAATGTGTTGATTTTGTTAATTTTACTATTTTCATTTAAATTAATAATTAATAGCTCATTTGACGCAAATATTTAGATAGTAGTCGGAAAGATTAAAGAACCATCAATAGCTCCAATATATTTTCATTTCAAAGAAATCCATAAAAATGTTATTAAATTTGACTAATTTTTAGCTACCCTAAATAATACCCTAATTTTTAATAGTTGCAACTACGATCGTAAAAAAGTTAAATCAACTAAAAATGTAGTTCTGCCAAAAATCAGCTAAAAATTAACTACAAATAAATCTTCATTTTCCTCGTTTACTGGATACTTAAACTCCAATAATTTTTTAACATTTAAAATAAACTTTCCAAATTTAATTCTTCTAATTTTTTAGATGATTGAACTCAGTTACGTTTGTAGCTGCTACTAATAAAAATGCAATTGGAATCTATTGAAACACTTAACAATTTATTTAGAATATTTTCAATGTAGACACACTAGGTGGTGATCGAATCCATTATCATTATTCCATTATATGATTTATTTTATAATTAGTGTCAAAGCTCTTAAATAAGAAGTCTTGTAGAGATCCTAAAATCGTAACATAAGTTTTCTTAAATATCAGTTTATAAGCCCTTTCTGATAAGCATGTAAGACACCTTAAAGAGCTCATAAATAACTCGTATTTGATGGTTCGGAAATCAGGGAAAGTAAGTACGAATTTGAAATAAGAAAAACTCGATTTGAATCCACATACTTAAAAGATTTCTACAACCACACTGTCGACTTTTCAATCTAAAAACATGGAAAATTTGAACTTTCTTTTTTTACGAACGTTTTTTATATTAAAAGTGCCCTAGTAGAAAATGCGACCAGTTTCTGGTCATTTTTTCCGGTCTGCATGCTATAACTAATGGAGCCCAGAAAAACTGGCCAGAAAATGGCTTAATTTTTTACCAGGGTGTAATGGAAATTATTCCAGATTTCAACCAAAAGTTCATAAAATTATCCAAGATTTTAACAAGATTGTTTGTCGTGTAAAATCACCCTCTCCTCTAAGAATAGCATTATGGTAACGTGTAACACACACACACATATATATATATATATATATATATATATATATATAATAAAGGGAAAGGACCCACGGCAGCACGAGCTTTTCTGTTGATCAAATTTATCTAAGACATTATATATACGTATATGTTGAAAGTCATTGGTCACTACTACGATATTCTTTTTGTTCAACAAACGTTCTAAAATAACGTCCAGAATATTTTTAGCGGCCATATTGTATTCAAAATTTTTTATTTTATGATCGAATATCGTAATAGGAAATAACGATTTGTAAATATGCATTTTTTTCTATCAAGATCGTGCTGCGATTGTTTTTTTCTTGTTCATTAGTAAATGTGTTATACGAGACCACAATTTGATATTTTTTAGAGATTAGGGTGATTGTGGACTGGAAACAAAAATCTTTTTATAAACTACGACAATTTTACATACTTTTGATTGAAACTCGGAATTATTTCCATTAATTTTTTAATCTGAAAAATAGTCATAAACAACATTACAAATCCTTGTTTTTTTTTTACTTCAAAGTAGTAATTTTAATTTTAGGAATCATTTAAATACAGTTATTTCTACAACAAATGGAACAGCCTATTCGAAAATAGCAGATTATTTTCAAGTCAGTATTAAACTCGGTTTCCAATTGAAAACCAAGATCGAAAAGCAACAACAAAAATCTCTGGGTCTTAATGTGTTAAATCGTCCAGAAAATAATGTTATAGAAAGAGATTAAAATATGGAGCATTTTACGTGAAATGTCCCAAGTAGAAAAATCTGTATCTCGGGTCAACGTAAATCTTAATTTATTCCACTTACGCATATAATGATAACAATTTTGTCGCAATTGGTTCCTATACATTTTTTGATGCTCTTTCGATTGATGAATTTATTTTTGCAAAATTCTCAGAATTTGACCTTGATTTTGCAAAATTAAAAATAAATATGCTATTTTCTCGAAGATGGACATTTTTTTTTTAAATAAATAATTTTAAATGAAAGCTGAGCTTTTTTCCTACCAGTATACCAAATTTCAGAATGCCGTTTTTTTTTGTTCTAAGTGCGGTGCACAGCGCAGCCTTGGTCCGACCGGGTCGAGTCGAGTGTGCACCGCACTAGTCATGATTTAATAACTCGAGATTTTGCAAAAATCTGAGAATTTTGCAAAAATAAATTCATCAATCGAAAGAGCATCAAAAAATGTATAAGAACCACTTGCGACAAAATTGTTATCATTATATGCGTAAGTGGAATAAATTAAGATTGACGTTGACCCGAGATAGAGATTTTTCTACTTGGGACATTTCACGTAAAATGCCCCATATAATTAATTAAATAATTAGAGAAATCAACAAGATTTCTGGGTAATTAATATATAGCGATATTTTTTTCTTGAATTTCAAATTTTTTATTTAGATGAATCATTTCTTTTCATTCGTATAGCAGAGAGTTAAATAGAAAAAACCTAATTGACATAAATTCTCACCTATAATTTAAAAAGAAAATGTTCTTATTACAAAAAGTAGCGAACATAGAAAGTGAAGGAGAAAGGAAATAGTGTAGATTAAGAGATTTCAGTCATGTGTAAACAGGTGTACGTGTGCGGAGACTGCTTGAGTACATACCCGGTAAACCGCGAAGGAATCAATTCCGTTGGGTATGTACTTGACTGCAATCTATGCGATATTGCACAGGCACTGTAACGAGAATTGCAAACGTAATATTGGTCATGAATATACATACGTGTTCTGAATATTGCCAATTGAAACTTTAGGCATTTAATGCAATCCAATTAAAAAATTCCGGGATGAAACCAATTAATCACTCGTAGGACGATAGATAGAAATTCCCAATTCGATTGAAGAATATTTGGGGTAAAAGAAATTAACAAGTTTCCAGTTTACTAGCTTTTGCATAAAAAATATGCTTCAAAATTGAATATTGACTTAATAGTTCTTGAATACGCTTTATTAAAAAAAAGTGTGTTACTAATAGCTGCATTTAATATTTAGACAATTCTAATATGTATATAATGAAAGAAATCGTTATCTTATAAAAAAAATTATTCAAATATTAAAAAATATTAAATTCTTCAATTGGAGGAATATATATAATAAAAACTACTTTCATAGTAGTTTTTGACGTTAGGCACAGTTTATTTCTGTTGTTATTGAAAAACTATATTTTAAGTTTTAAATATATTTTCTTAATTTTGTTGTGTGGATTCAAGTTTAATACATCAAGAATAAAATCAACATAATGCTGAGTTATGATGAAGGTTTCGAGATGAATAAACAACTTTGAAGGCGTGAAAAGTTGATAATCAACATAAGTTATTCGGTTTTCAATAAATTAGTAATGACTTGGTATTTTTCTATCCGAAATTAAATCCGATATTTTACATCTATGAATATTGCGCTGGACGTGAACTGAAATCTCACTTACGTTTGTTTACTTTTCTTTTGTATTTGTATTTGTATTTTATTCTGGTATATTACATATAATTGACATATCTTCATACACAATGCTTCAGAACATGTAAACTCGAATAGGATTTAAATCCTTGTCCGCGACCTGAAGATAACCTAACCTAACTTTACTAAACCTAACTAAAGGCGCAATTTTATACTTGGGGCTTATTTCGGGTCAAGCTGTAAAACAACTATTAGCTGTTTCTCGCTCTTTTGTGGTCCAATAAAGACAATATTATTATTATTATCATCAATATTTACTTATTATCATTACTAAAAATGGAGTTATCTGATTATTATGAAAAATCACATATTTATCAATTTTTTCTTACTTTTCAAGGAATTAAAGTAATATATTTATCTTTATCAATTTGACTGAAAAAGCGAAATTATTCAATATCAATATTTGATGTTAAAAACAATGTTGCAATCCTAATTCCAATATTATTGTATGCGCAGATAAAATGATTTAGTTAATAAAAATGTTGATCTGATTGTGTGATGATAAGTTAAAAAATCTTTCCTGTTTCCGATAGTTTTTGAATTTAAAAAAAAAATGCAGTCACGCACGACGATATTTAAACTTTTTTTTTAAATTTGGATTAGTGAAAAATAATATACTGTTTAAGGAGTGTATCCACAGCTTTGTTACTGCAATGTATCCTGATTATTTTGACGAATACTGTGTTCTATAAGTTATTTTCACAACTAGTCAAAATTTCAGTAAGAGACAAAAAGATATTGGCTACCAAAAGTGCAAACGCATAATTTGTTATCTATTTTGACGGGTTGGTTCCAAATTAAGGCTTAAAATTAACCGCCACCATAGCATTGTTTGAAATGCGAGTATCCATAGTTGCAAAATCTGAATGTTATTTAGGACGGTGTCAAGCATAAAAGTGGTAACCAACTCCAAAAACAAATCTATATTAATTTAACGTACTCAAAATGAATTTGGAGTCCAAAATTACCTAATGTGGATGTGAAATCCTTTGATTAGCTTCCTTTTTCGTGACATTATAATCCTATAAAAAACAATATTTCAGAGATATTTTAGAGATCTATAAGACCATTTTAATTATATCAAAATATATTTAAAAACAAATTAACCTACAGATTTCTAAACGTAAACAAATTTGGATAATTATTACAAGTATGTTTATTTTTAAGTCAGTTTTACTTTTTTATTAGAAATGTATCATAAGTTTTACACGAATATCTTATGGTATTTTTACTTCATTTTATACTATCGAATATAAACAATTAACTCAAGCAAATAAGGAAAAAACTTGTCCCGGGGAAGAATCTCGCCCCTGGGAGCAGAACAGAATCTAGGACATAATCTGCCCCACTGACCAGAAATTTTGCCAGATTCTTGCCAATATCTCCTTAATTTTCTTACTTGGTATCTTTACAAAAGACGTCATTTGGATGTCTTTTCGCAAGATAACTCTGAATAGCTATCTAAAAGTAATATCTTTGTCAAGATATCTTAAAAAAAGATATCTTAGCTATCTTTTGCAAAATATTCCCGACTAAGACGTTCAAAAGACATCTTTTAGACATGTATTTGTGAAAATGTTTATTGGGATATATAAATGTACATATATAAATATTCGTAAAAATAACACTAGATAAAAACCCATGTCTATTGTTTTCATCTCCAGATTCACGCACTCAGGTTTTGTATCAAAAGAAAACAAAACAGTAGTCTAGAAATTTATCGGAGGAAGTGACTCAAAGGAATAGATGTGAAGTAAAGGGGTGATCCGGCATGTAGGAGACGGGAGCAATTGAGCTTTCGCGTTCTGAGAGGTAAAATAGCGACATCGAGGAGTCTTAAGAGAGAATGTCGTATATAGGAAGCTGTGGATAAAGACGAAAAGGGGAATTCTCCTGTGATAAGCAACACTAGAAGGACTTCACGTGTCGTATTTACGGACAGCTATAGTCCGAGAGATTCTCTCAATTATCAACCTGATGTTCGAGCACACATTTTCTGGCTCTTGAATTTGGACGTAGGAAATCGAGCAATTGTCAACTACACTTGTGCCTTCAAATCGGAGAAACTCGAAGAAATTAAAATCGAACTTTTTAAAAATAAACATGTAAGGAGGATTCTTTCTTTGTAAATCAATGTATCTAAAACAGTAGTTGAAATAATTAATGATTAGACTTATTAAGCTAATTCATTTGTTCTGCAACCGCTGGATTAAATAGCTTCCGGTTAGTACTAAAAAAGACCCACAAAAGGTTGGAACTTCAAAAAATGTAATATCTTTTTTACTATAATATATAATTATTTTTACCGCAATCATAAACTAAAATAACTCCTGTCTTCGTATTGCTGGTCAATAATAAAATTTTAGGTTTTAATAAAGCAATTTTGGAAACGACAAAAAATTTTTTTATAATATACCTTCAATCTCTAAAAAAAAAGTTAAATAAAATAAAATAAAAAATTTGTCGTTACTATTTGATTTAAAAGTAGTATTGGCATTTTAATCAAGTAAACATATTTACAACCACTGCAGTAAATAGAATTTCATTTGACTTATATTTAATATCGTCTTTTTTTTATTTGCAAAGCTCCACAAATGCAGTTAACAAAATATAGCTTTTATGATTACATGATGGTTTGTCGAATTTATTTTTTATTTCATTGTCATATTTTTATTAGGACCAGAACTCGATGCTTTATTAAGCACTATTGTGATGTTAAAAATACTAAATTGATAGATAACACAGAAGTCCAAATAGTAAGAATTGGATGTTACTAATGAAATAATGAATAGTTTTTATTATGATAAATACGTGTCACTTATTTGCTTCTAACATTAATTTGCGAATAAAATCACAAACAATTGATTCTTGTTTATTTTAAAATTATGATATTTTTCTTTCAGCACGAGCAAAATAGGAAAGAGTAAACAAAAATCTCAATTAATATAAAGCAAGGTTGATAGATTGGTAACATTCTTTTAATTATTACAAAAATAAAATGCAACGGGATACAAATTTCACGTAAGTGTAAATTAAATGAGCTGTATACTTGTAGTTTTTCACATGGATTGGAATGATTACTGCCAATAGTGAGTCGCTTAATTTAACAAACTGTTTCATGCAACTGCAACTGTTTACATTTACAATTCATTTCATTTATTTTACACGTACAAATAGTTATATTACGTTTTCAGTAATATTTGTATTATCACTTAATTTTTGTTAATATGACCGTCAATGTTTAAACTACTACGGATATTATCTTCATACATGATCAAATAACGACGTCTGGTTATAGATAGATTTAAATTAAAAAATCCATTTAAAAAATATTAATAAATAGAACTCCCCTGAATAACACGTAAATATCTATGTTACAGAGGCCTTAATTTTTTTAGAATTCAATCCTGGATTACATCGCACAATTTTGGCCAAAAACAAGTTTTGTTTTTATTTCGAAAGTAATTTAATGCTCTAAAAGATGAATTTATTTAAACTACCAAGTTAAAAATGTTGACTAACGTCGACTACTTTTAAGGGTGTTCTATTGAAGGGCGCTGCTAAAATTGGCGAAAGAACTAAATTCGCCTTAATATTTGATTTTTTAATTTCAAATTTTATACCTGAGAGAGGGAGTTCTCAGAACGGGAAAGTGCATAAAAAGTGCACCAAATATTTATGGTTTAAACATACGACATTAGATTTTTTATTACATAAAATATCCGAAACAATTGTTTGGTTACATTATTTGACAAAATTCCGAATATGTATATCTGAGGATTGTATAATATAATAGTGTTAATGTCAAAACCCATGGTTACAGTCATTCGGATGTAAGACAAAATTTGCGTCAAAAATTGTTGAATATTCTTTGAATAATTTATTTTAATTTATTATTGCAATACTGAGGTTTGAATTGAATTCAGAGACCATATAAACAACATAAAAATATTGATTTCACCTGTAAATATTATACAATTCTCTGACAAAGATATTCCGAATTTAAATAAAAAATGTCACCAAATAAACTCCTGTTTTGAATATTATGCGTATAAAAAAAAAAACAAAATTTAATGCCGTATCTTTACAGATCAACATTTTGTGTACTTTTAATGCCCATTCTCGTTATCAAAAATCCCGTTCTCGGGTAGAATTTTTGAAATTAAAAAAATCACGTTTAGTAACATTAATTCGCCAAGATTTTTAAAGACCGCTACAAAAAAAATGAAAAATATGACGATTTTTCGATGTATTTTTAAGATAGCGACCAATTTATGGCCGAGTCACAAATGTTGATTTCAAATTTGTGTTCAGTGATCCAAAATACGACTCAAAACATGTAAACAATTTGATTCTGAATGGCATAGTCTTTCCAAAGGTCTAACATTTATTTTGTTTTGGAAAAATACCAGCAATGATTTTTATTCGTGGTACAATAAGTGATTTAGTTAAAAAATATATTGAGTATGATGAAAAAGATAAACATTTTCTGCTGGTACTATATTATTATTTCAATCGAAATCTTTATCGCGTTATAGACCATAAAAGAAAAGAAGTGAATCTATCAATCTTTAGGGACCTGCAAAATCGGTTTCGTATTTGTACTATCTACAATAACCACAAGTAAAGTTTTGAAATTAAATTGATTTCAAATCAAATGGAATAAAAAACCTGTATTTAAATATTGTTGTTGCAGACAGTGTTTTTCTGAAATTGGTATTGGAATTTCACATAAATGTAATTCAAATAACATTAGAGAGAAGTTAAACACGTTTAGAAATAAACCTGATTAGTATTAAAATATTTTAGAGTGAAAAATATAATATAAACAAAAATGCAAAAACAAAGTTTATTCGACAATCCGTCCAGCAATTTTTTTGATTTCAGAATTAAATTACTCAAAAAAATGCAAAATTTTAATCTAAAACGAAGAGGGATGGACGAGTGTTTTTTATTAAAGTTAGTCTAAGTAAGTCCGTTGTGTATACGTTATGATTTTTTTTTAACCAATTGATACTTTTTGGAAATCATTAAACATACTTTTGTTTTCGCTTAAACTGGGAATAAAGTGCAGTGTAATGAATGGTATTAACCATCTTCTTTGTATACTCTACTCTTGTAATGTTTATAATTATCGAGTACGCATCTTTCAATAATATAACAATAGAAATACGACAAAAGCAAGTTGATATTCATCGATATTCACGTAGTTAAACATATATACACCCATTTCAATGGAAATATGGAAAGTATGTAGTGAAAAAAATAATGTCTGCTTTGGAGTTACGAACGAATAAAATCACGAATCGAGGTTTTCGAAACATGCGGAAAATGAACCGAACTGTAATCAAAGCCCAATTTAATACTAATTTAACATTAAATCCCGGGTTTATCGCCAAAAGAACTGATACGGTATGCAGCCCCGCGAATATCGAAAATACGTCACCCACTCATGACAAACGAATTTAATCCTTTGCAAATATACCATTATCAATTATGAAATTATCAACTGCTGCGAATAACCGCGGATTTTAACACGTTGCTTATACATTATTGTCAGCGTCATTATAAATATTAAACCCAGGACGCGTGGAAATATTTATTTTCCGTGACAGTCCAGATGCCTTCAGAATTGAAAGATATGTTATTTGCAACGTGCGATGATTCAGTGCATTGCGAAATTAATTTTGTTGACCGGAAAATTGTAAAGAGTGGTAGAAAAATAAATATCTTATTGCCACACTGTCAGAAAAGTACAATTAAATAAACATTTAATAAATTTGCTAATGGTATTGAATTCTACCTTTTCAAATCAATCAATTCTGTATTGGATCAAATTAATATATGTTGAAACATTAGAATTCATACTTTTAAATTACAAGCGTGGTGTTTCCTTTAGAAATATATTAATAAATAGCATATATTTTTGTTTTTATTAACATCATATTTACATATATTCCGAAAATACCCAAGGAAAAAATTGATTACATTAATTAGAAACAAAGTTACGGGCGAAACAATGTTGTTTCAGTGCTCTTAAACAAAGGTTTTATGAAAAATAAAAAAATACGTGTCCCTTTGTTTTTCATGGAGAATAACATATTTTAGGGACAGCTAATTTTACGACTTGAAGTTAGTTGGCCTGCATGATTTGAAATGGATTCCGCCAATAGATGTCGCGTTTCCCGCAAACATTGGAGACCATGAGAATTTCGTATATAACCCTTCCATAGTTTCTTCGATGTAAGCGTTTATATTCCTTTTACTTCTATGTGCGTATGTTGCTAAAGAGTTTGAAAAGTTTTCTACTTAAAATTTAAACGTGTAGTGTTATAAAACGTGAATACAAAAATCGAGTAACAAATTTCTGTTCAATCCCATACAAAGCAAAGTGTATGCATGAAGGCTTACATTGAAACGGTAAAATCACGAGTATTAATTACATTTCAATCCATTAAATCTTAAGTACATTCCAATAAATATGCAGCAGATATGTATATAAATCTACGGCTTAGTAATCTTTAGTATATATCACGGATAAAATTTGTCTCGTAGTGTAGTTTAATAATTCCTTTTTCCCGAATTATTTCGTCGTTAGTTAATCGTGGCTTTAAATTTATTCTCCATATTAAAAGACATTAAGAAAAATAGAAGTGAAAACGTTGAGCAATCATTTTACATTGATAATCAAAAACTGATTATTCGTGAAATGGGTCAGCATTCATTCTAACAAGCTTTCAAGTAGACATACTTTGTTATAACAAAATGAAGTAATATTCTAAGACCAATCAGCGCTAAAATAAAATTGTAATAACCAATTCTCTAAGTACTTTTGCAACTTTCTTAATGAGATGAAGAAAAAGAAATCAATTATGGTGGCACAAAGGCGTTCCAATTATTTTTCTTTACGATTTCAAAGACAGAATCAATTGAGATGTATGAAATAACGAAAAAATATGTAAACGGAAGCATTCCAATACAAAAAAAGACGTTAAAAGTGCTTCCTTTTCACTCTTTGTCAGCCATGAAATAACAAACGGCGAGGAGCACAACAAGGAAATAATTGCGGTATCACTTGCATATTCTGCAAGTTTAGTTGGCATTGAACGAATGTCGAAAGAAAACATGCTATGAAATAAAAATAATGGGAGAAGGTAAAACCTCGTTGCACCAATATTACTTAAAATAATTCTATTACAATTTTTTACTCACTACTTCCTACTCTATTTCTTTCCATCGGCTACAAGCATGGTTAATTTAACCCCTTGTTACGTTGAAAGGCAAAATAAGCTCGACGGGACTCGTGGCTAAGAGTGTGAATAAAGAAAATCGCTAGGCCTGGACGTAAGGAAGAAATGTCGAGTGGAAGGAGATGAGAACGACAATGAGTTCAGAAACTGCTGAGAAAAAAAAAGAAGAAAATATAGCGGAAAATTAAATGCGGAAGAGGGAAGAAATTTCAGAGTAGGCAATGAGCAGATGGGAAATGAAAATAGACACGGAAGTTTGTCTTAAGAGCAAACTAAAATCTTATATTTAGTTATTAAAATGTTGAATAAGATATTTAGTTAAATGTAGGCACTTGTCTGGGCGATCGGCAATTTTTGATGTTCTGTAGAGAAATCATTTACAAAACATTTTAGAATAAGATGAAATTCAATATTTGACTGTTTCAGAGGGAAAATATTCATTTCAGAGAGGAAACATTTTTAATTCCAGAGTATACATTTTCGTCCAAACAAAGTTTCTTAAGATACTCGGCTATCCGTGAAGATAATCGGCTGTACATATCGCGAAACTTCATTGTTCGTGAACATACATTAAGCAACATTGACGAATTAAAATAATATTTTAGTTCCATAAATATTACAACATCATTAACAGTTTGCTATTTTAGTAATTTGAATTATTTAAATTTAAAAGTTTATTTATGAAATATCTCTCTTATATCGTCTCTTTCTAGTTGGATTTAAATAGAGATTTGCAGTAAAGAGACTTAAAATGCTGTCAATTTTATCATTGACTTAATCCATAATTAGAAAAATAGAAATGGTAAGTTTTAGTTTTTATAATTCTCCATCTAGAAGACATTATTATCTTTGAGGAATATTGGTGACAGCGGTGACTTGGAATCTGCGACATTCCTACGCATTCTGAATATGGATTATTGATAAAAACCTAACCTAGACAATTTTACATTTTGAAATTTTACTTAGAAGTAACAGATTCTAAAAAGGACAGTAAATTAATCGTGTATTGTAATCAACACGATAGGAATCGTAGGTCTGAAATTGGGATACATTTATAAAATTGAAATAAAACTAGTGGCTTCGACCATGCGGCCTTTCGCTCATGCAGTCATCGATTGGGCAGAGTCATCAAGCTTGATCGCTTTATGAAATTAAGTAATTCATGAGATAAAAGTTGATAAGTATATTAAGATCTTAGACATTGCGATTAGGCATAAGAATAATAACATTATCGCAGATTTTATTATCTTTTGACACAAGAAGATCGATCTATTAATTATTTTAATTAAGTTTTAAAATAACTATCGTGCGATACGTTCTTTTTAATTATAAAGAATATTATCGTAATAAATCTCCATAACTTTTCAAAACAAATCATACGCGAACGACTAACAGTTATTTTTTATTGGTACAACTAACTGATGTAAATAGTTGAAATGAAAAACAAATTCTCGTATCTTATACGTATCCACAAAAATAGCAAAACAAAAACTAGCACATTGAGTACCAAACCTCAAATATCTTGAAGGTCTGATTCTAACTTCCGGTTAGAATTCTATGTACAAAATTACGTAAAAATAAAACCCACGAACAATCAGGGCTTTGCGATTTTAATGAAGATAATAAAATCTTGAATTTTAAGAAAAAATGTTACTTTCTTTACACGACTTGATTATGACGTTCTCGAAATGGCGCCCCTAATGACAATTTGTTTGAAAAACTACCGGACATTGTAACAAAAAACCATTAGCCTTTTTGAAAATGTCCAAAGAATGAGAAGTTCTGAAAATTCATGGAGTTATATCCTGGAATTTTGTCAGATTATTTTGTATATGACCTTTTTTATTTATTTTTTGTGTAAATTAGTAAAGTTTACCAATGATTCTGAAAAAATTATGAAATTTCTTAGTACTGAATGGTATAAATAGTTAAAATGGAAAATAAATTCTTACATCCTATACGTAACTACAAAAGTAGCAAAAAACGTGCACTTCCCGTACATAACCTCAAATATCTCGAAATTCTGATGTGATAGATTGACTCTAACTTCCAGCTGTGATACTATGCACAAAATTCCTTACAAGATAACCCAGATTGCCGACAACAAAACCTTGTCCTCAAGATCATATCACAATGTTACGTATTGAATACGAATTTGACACAAAACCATTTTTGCTATGGATACATATCATCAATATTACCATTTTATTCGAAATCGTTTTGTCATTTTCAATAGGACAATATTTTTTTAGAGGTTGATTTCTTGTCTACAACCGATTTTTGTTTTCGAAACGTTCAGACATTCTGCTTACGTTCAATGATAATACTTTCGTGACGTGGGTTTTGTTGTTCTTTTATGATTCGCTAAGTTACAGTTGCAGTGGCAATAACAATATTTTCCCGACCGATTTGATTTAAATTAAGTAATTAATAGTTTTCGGTATAACGATCAATTAACTATGAATAATGCAGCTTGATCAACAATTTCATAAAAGATTTTTTGGTTTTCAGTAGAAAACACGCAGAATATAAGAAAAATTTACGTAGTTGGATTTTGTATGATTATAATGAATCCTCTGATAGTTTTATTTAAAAATTGCATATTAATTAACAAAGCATTGATTTCTCTACTCTGAACGAGATCCGGTGAGGAATTGTACATTATTTACAATTTAAACTCGTTTTAAAGATGATCGCTAGAGGGAAACAGAACCCATTAACGACTGAAACATTGCAAATACATACATAAACACTACAAAATTAATGTTCTGCCGCGATCATTATATAAAATCTGGCTACGTACATTTTTATTACATTCTTCGCATATCGGAAACAATTAATTCGCTCAGATTTTGAAAAAACATATCGATTCAAAATTTAGGTAATTACCTTTGTCCTTTAAAGAAATCACTATCTTTGCAGAATATTGGTGACAGGTGACTTCCTTAGTATATGTGGGGGGTTTTACGTCAACCGGACCATCTATTTACCTTAATGTGGGTACTTTTAACTTCTTAAGACGTTTGAGAGATGTTCGTCTCATCAAGCGCCTTCAAAACAGTCCTGGCATTTTAATAAATAAAATATGGCGCCTGAAATCAACATTTTCATGGAACGTTCAACCAAAACGGTAGTAAAATGTTCTAATTTGAAAAATGTACGTCCAAAAAGCATCTAAAACTAACTTTGAGACTTATTGTTTCGAATGCTATGGGAATTCCGAATACATTTTGTATCCAAAATGGTGAACGTTATACTATTACCAATTCCATTTTGGACTCAACAAAATAAGATTCAGTAGCCCCAAATGTGGATTCAAGATATCTAAAATCACGTCGCGGTAAAATTGGTTTTATGGATGTAAAGGATCCGCCAGTTTTGTATTCGAAAATCCATTACCATTTGCGTTAAAAAGTACCATATTGGATTTTTTAAAAGGCTAGAACTTTTTTGAAAGCGCTTGACCAGACAAACATTTTGAGCCCTCAAACATCTTGATGAGTTAATCAAATATTAGGTACATTGATCATCAGATTGACATGAAACTTCCCATATATACTCCACGGCTACTATCTGTAGTATAAGTTCTAAATGTATTCTGCCTTTAGCTTGCTTATAACCCAATAGAATATAAATTTATTTCAAAACTATTCGATAGAAAACTTAGAAAGTTCAAAATACTCTTGTAACATCAAAAGTCCGTGGACGTCCGAATAAGAGGTACAAAGGTAGACTACCCTGTAATAATGTAATAATTACACCTAAAAGAGCCAGAAAATAATATCCTTTGAGTTAAATTGATGGCATACAAAGAAATATAAAAAATCAATCGATCTAAATTTCAGCAGGCGGCCTGGAGCCCCGATAATTAACGCTAACGATCAACACGAGTCCGTTTGCAGGACAGCCGGTGCAATTTCCGCCGATGCGTCGACAGCACTTCGTGCTATAGGAAAAGCATGGAAAACCTGGCTTTTCCGTCGCCGAGCACGTTCGGCCGAAAATATCGCGTAACGGCCGAAGATAAACTATATCGAATCGACGACTTTAAAGAGTCCACCACGTACTGTTAAAGCAGTCGAGTGCAAACTTCATATCGGATCGGACGACCGAGGGGTAGTTTTATCGACTCGGCAGAGCTAGCAAGCGAGAGCTAACAACCTCTGAACAAAGTCGTAGTAAAAATCCGAGCTGGGCGCGAAAGATCCTGGCACGTGTTCCGTGAATAATGAAGTGACTCTATAACCGTTTGCTAACATTTACGTACATTTTATGGAAAGAACGTCTCATTTTTACGTCAATTTTATGTTTACATTTCAAAGAAACGTCTATCTACTTGAAGGAATTTACGTATTCTAGTATCTCGAATAGGATGCATTTATTGCAACGGAAATGCAACAATACTTACGTGTGAAATTAAAGTCGTTAGATTTTTCTATCGATCCTTCAATCCCTGGTGCTCAATTCGAGTTTCAAGTGCTTCTTTACGGTTATTTGTAGGATGGTCGTAAGGTCCGAGACGTAAAATGGAATAACGACATATAGACAGCGCCATCTGTTGTGTGAGGTGCCAGAAACTGTAATTTTCTCGGTTATTATGTAATGGACAATATGTTTTAAGGATCATTTGTGGTGGGCTCGCAATAGTAATGCAGTTTAAACGCATGCGGATTGCTTTAATGGCCGCTTTGCTGAAGTTTGTTCTAACAACCAATCAAATGGAGCGCACGATAAGGATTTTAAATTATATTCTGGATAATTGCAACCGAGGTATTGGACTTCAATTGTGTTACAAATAAGTTTCATGTTACTCACAATGGAATAAGCAGTGAATTTATACAATTAATTTATAGGATTCTGCACAATATTATAATTATTGACCAGAATAGTATTAACTTGTAAAAGATTCTATTTCTTGGAACAATATAATACAATACATACTTCTTAAAGATATCTTCCGGATCTTTTTCGAAAGATATCATAAACAACGAACTCTTAAAGAAGTCTTACTGAAATTGCTTCTTAAGATAATGTACAAGAGGTGTTGTGTTTGCGATTTTAAATGTATATGGGGAAATCTTTTTTAAATGGTGGAGTCCATCCAATGCATGATTCTAATGTACCCGACGCGAACGTTATTGTGTTGTAGAATTGGTCGTTAAAATTACGAGTTGGTTAGTTTTAGCCTTTGGTCCATCTTCATGCAGAACGAAGTGTACTTCCTCCCTTGAATTTATACGGTGTCAGCCAGATTCCTATTGGTATAATGAACGACAAAGGCTGCAGAGTTCTGATTGGTGCAACGAACGACGAAGACTGCCGGGTCCCGATTGGCCTAAGTCGTACAATTGTTCGTTTCTGATGCGCCTTGAAAACGACAGATGACCAAGAGCCGTTTAAGTTAGTTCCGAAGATTTAGCAAGCGACGTGAAAATGACGGATTTTACGAAATTCCCCGCTGATTCGCAAATGGCCCATTACGAATATTCTCCATTCAATAATGGCTAAACTCCGTGCTGATTGGCTGAAAGAAATATTAAGTTTCTGTTTCCAGACGGAACCGAAGATTTTGATTAGCGCCTACAAAAATTGAAGTGTATGAGAAAAGTTAGAGCTTTGCTCTACGTACTAGGACTTGCTCTAGAACGACGGTTTTAAATTGTGGAAGTATATTGCTCCTCAGCTGCCTACATCCCACGAAGTCAAATTCGTTTACGAGAAGATGCTCCTTCCTTGTCGCCCTCTGGTCGGCGGTACGAGAACTCGCGCTAGCAGGGATCAGGGCTTCGATCACATTTCCGGAGAAATTGTCGAAGTAGTGATATCGTTCTTTCGACAGCTAAGCGATAAGACAGCTTATATCAACAATACAAAATAAGAACTTCCCTCTTCAGAACAATTAAAGAAAAGAATGGATACAAGATGTGGAATCAGGATGCGTAACATGGTTAAGAGATATTGCCGTATTAACTTGAATTAATATGCCACATTTAACCAATAACCGGGTCCACTAGATAAGGAAAACCAATTTCAGTAGCAGATACTGCTAAAACTGATTCTAGAAATCCTTATTTTTACTGAGCAGGAAGCTATTTTTAAATTTTCTGGAATTTCAAATGGACGAAAATATAGAGTAGGAATAAAACGGCAAGATCACTCGTGGATACTGTTAAAAATGATTTAAGTAGTCAATCATGACGTAATGGAGTTCAATCAACTTTGCATTAGGGTTCAGCTGTCCGAAGAACAAAAAGCAAACACGGTATGGCCTTCAAGTTAGAATTTTCTTCATCTTAACATTTTCTAGTCGATCTTTAAGATATCTTCGAGGTTATGTCAAAAGAATGCCCTGAGGAGATCGAATGGACTTCGAATTCAATTTCAACGACTAATTCAGTACTGTTCTATATTGTTCAGTTTGTTCCAGTACTTTCAGTACAGTTCAGACTTGTGCAGAATTATCCACTGTACATTCCAGTAGTTTGCAGGACTATCCAATAATCATTGTATGCGATCCAAGAAAGAATTTATCTTTATTTTCATATTTTAGGGTAGGGATTTTTAGATTTATTTTTGAGGCTATGTTAAGAACTTAACGAGATCGAGCTGAATGGGCTTCAAATATGGTTTCAGCGACCCCAAAAACGTAATAAAAGCGTGGCATGGACTCCTCAGCGTTATTATTCTTCATTTTCACATTTTAATTTAAAATTCATTCATTTATTAATAACATTTGAATTATATGATTTTTTATGGTTTTTTAAGGTTATATGAAAAACTTCACGTGATGGGGTTCTATACACATCGGATTTGGATATTATAGGCATAGTCTAACCTCCAGATCCGGACCAAGAAAAGTGAAACGAAGTCAATAAAACAATGTTGGTTGATATTTTGGATAAATCCAGTCATATTTTGAATGTTTACTGCCATCTTGTATCCACTATTTGGAATTTTTTAAATCTGAGCTAAGATTCGTAATGAGCGACCTTAAAAACACTAATCTTAGGGCAATCCAATTAAGCGTTTATTTCGACTCAATGTTTTTTTATAAAAATGACGATTTCGTTGGTTTATTTATTTATTCAACAAAATATTAAATTAATATTTATAATACAATATAATATTATGCATTCCTTTAACTCCCACTTCAGTGACAGTTTTAAAAAAGCTGAGGAAATTGTGTATTTACACTTTGAAAAACTCAACATTTCAAGCTCATCTCGGTGGTCAAACTTTCCGTAAATAATATTGAATTCAAGAACTGTCGCCATTAACTATCTATTCCAATAGTAACTAATAACGACTTTTATATGCTCCTTTTATATTTGATAGTGTACTAAATTAGAATTATCTACGATTTAGTAGTTATACTTTAAAGTTTCAACTTTGGAAATTCAATAAATTTTTACAATTTGTTGACAGCGACCGTCACTATATGATAATATGTGTTTCACTCTAGATATTATGGCTAGGAATAAATTGCTATATAGAGTTATAACTTACAACTTTTAGTCACCTCCAAGGCAAGAAGAGCACACATGCACAATACGTTGAGTTTTGTTTCATTTTTTCTCGATAGTAATTTTATTCTACAATCATAATAACTAACTGCAATTATTGCATTGCATAAACCATCATCACAGTTACGTGTATTTAAACAATACTTGTAATTTACTCACTGTATTGTCTAACAATTCGCAAATATTGATTATTAAATCAGTCATTTTTTATATACACGAAACTAAGTTATAAAACTCGTTACTTTTTGCCGTGATTAATTATCATGAAAAAGCTCCCATTGGTCCCGTTTACGTTCCCATTTCAGAGTTGGGCAATTACACGACAATTTATGTGATGAAATATTTTTAATTTTAATAAATTGCCACGGGACATAATTTCACTTTAAAAAAACTTGACTGATATTATCAACGAACGTCGGTTAAACCCCTTGTTTGTTCAGTTTTACGTTACACACATTGTTCTATCTGCGGCGCGAAGTTGTGACGAGGCATGATATACACACACACATGCTCAAATGCACCTTGCTTCGATTCCTGTGTGCTTTGAGTGCATGTGTACTCCAACCACGGATTTTCCATATATCAACTGTTCAACGTATATTTTTGTATATATTTTTTATTTGCCAATAAAATCATCTTATTTACCAGATTATGTGATATAATTTATATCACATTAATGATTAACAAATGTAAGCTAGAATAAATATCACACTAAGAAATAAGGGTAAATCTGTGATAGTTTAAGTGTATCTGATTATAGTTTAATCATTGACGTTACTGATAAAATGAATATTACTATACATAAGTACAATTAAAATTAATTTAATTTATCTAATTATCATTGGTGTATTGGAACACGGTGAGCTTAAATAAGTTTTTATCAAAATTCAGGACAACCAAAATTCTTACAGGAATGTTTCCTGGGACAAAAAAGAAGATATTCTGTGCCAGGTAAAAATCATACATCCGGTAATTTTTCAAAAATTCAATTTTTTTGTTCAAATCACGAAATTTATGATTTTAACAAATTTTCATGCAAATAATTATCTTAAAACTCTTACTTATAGTTTATAGTTTTTCATATTATTATATTATAATTTATAATTGAAGATGTTACAACTTTTAAATACGAAGGCAATTATATTGGAGAAAGTCTGCTTCCATGGGTTAATCTAAATAGTAGCCCAAGCCTACTTCTTGCTGACTCCTTCTTTTAAACAAAATTCGATATGAAAAAAATAGAGTGAATTTTTTAATTGCTAGATATGGAATACTACATTGTGCAACTAGGGAGCAAAATAGGTGATTGGCGCTCGAGGGCAATGAAGTCGGCAATTCACATGAGTCTGCAAACACATGTACTCCTTTCTTGCACATACCATTTTCTCATACCAGGGAGTGCTATTTTACTCCTGCAACATAGGGCGCAAAATAGCATTTTGCGTACCCAGTGTGACAAAGATCTTTGTTACTTTTTCTGAAGTTATTAATATAATCGATGTAACTATTCATAGTTATTCAAAATACTAGTGAAACAATCTTCAACTAAGCTTTAACACATTTCAAGCACCTATAAGGATATGTCCTTTAATTATTTTACATCGATAGAGCTGAGGGACTCTAGGTTCGACTATTATTTTTCATATAAAACTAATCCTAAAAATATACCAAGAATTAAACAAACTTGTTAATAAAAGACTAATCAAAACAAATAAAAGACTCTTTTGCATTAATAAAAAAAATTATATTTTTATTATATAATATTTAACTATATTTATAACACTTTCATACGTATTTTATGAATGAAATGTTTTTGGAAATCGGATTATTTTTTCCGAAATATTAGAAATAAGATGTTATTAAAAATAACATTATTTTTTCAAAATTAATAAAAAAATAAATCTGCACCACACCAAATCAACTCGTTTATAGAATTTCCCATTTGCTAAAAATTGTTTCCCATATGTTACATAATTTTAAAATAAAATTAATCTAAATGCAATTTTTTGCGGTATTAAAATGGAAAATAAATCATTTTTGTAATAGTTCGTTTTTAACCACAATATTTCTACACACAAACATTTCATTCTTCAATAGCATATTTCCCGATTTTCCCAAAATAATTCAATAAGTTTGCAAATCTTCATATATTATTTATTTCTTCATTTCTTTCGGTTCGTTCATTTTCTATTATTCAGAGTGTATTCGTCCTTCTGCCCGATTTCCTTTTTGAAGTTTTCCTTATTCCTTTTCCCGATATTTTTACTTCTGTGAATTCTCATCTCTGTTATTATTCTCTGTATTTTTTATATTTTTCTGTTTTCTTTCAAACCGCTCACAGCCGCTTTGATTAATTTTTGCATATGAAGAAGCCGTTTCTCGCTCATCATACAAATTCTTGAAACAATTTAAGTAATGAGAAATTCTAAAACGCCTTTTGTTCTGCAAAAGAGCTCATTAAATAGTTATGAATGGGTGCTCGTTCATTTCAATATGTTAATACAATATACCTGATTTGTTTACATATACACACCATGAATCTTTATTATACTTAATAATAAATAGTTGAAGTTACAAATGAAAAATGCTTAAATTATTTCCCATTTATAAACCTGCGTAAACTTATAGTAATGAAAACGAAACCTTTTAAGAAAATTTCACTAATATAAAAGTATTGGCATAAATTTGTTTCAAATATTTATATAATATTAATTAAATTAGTCACTAAAAAAGATAGTAAGCTATATACAAGAAAATAAATTAAAAACAAATGAAAAGGTTTTTCTAAATTTGATCTGTGTAATTGTAATTCCATCACCTGTAACTTATGCAAAAACATTTAATTCATATATTATACGAAATCTCTATAAAATTTTTTTTGATACACGTGTCCGTAAAGTAGACACTTTACGGACTCTTTTTAGTATCTAAAAAGACTAACTTTAGTGTCTAGGACTAAAAATAGTCGTTAAAGTGCCTACTTTTGCGAACAGTGTATCAAAAAATAGGATAGCACGTCTTTATTTCACGGACAAATAATCACACGAGAAAATATCACGGACATTTGATCACATGTCGAATAATCACAATGATAAAATATCTCGCATAAAAATATCACAATGACAAAATATCACATTGATAAAATATCACATCAACAAAATATCACACATTTAAAAATTTCCCCGTGCAGCCATTCTTTTATGCATTATTAGGTGTAAGCGGAGTTCTGAGTGGTTAGGTTATGTTAGTTTTAGAGAACGCATATGCTTTTAGGCATTATTAGTGGTGGGCAGAATTCTGAGTAGTTAGATTAGGTTAGTTTCATGACGTTGCCATTTCTCTGTTTCCCCCATTTTAGTAAACAAAATTTTATCTAAAATAATTCTCGTCACAATAACGAGGGTCAAGTAGCCTGATGCCAAAACATCCGGCGCCAAACCAGAGGGACCAAAACGTCCTAACGCCAAAATGGCGGCGGGAAAAGACTGACATGAATTTCCGTGTGCAATGTTCAATGTTTTAGGGCTGGTTTTTTACCTCAGTGATATTTTTGTTTATGATTATCTGTCCATGTGATATTTTGTCGTGCGATCAATTGTCGTGTTCTATTTTGTCGTGTGATTAGTTGTCATGTGAAATAAAGACGTGGAGCTAAAAAATAGTATTCGCTCCTCGGCCGTAAAATTTTATGACCTCGGTTTGGAGATAGTGCGATCCTCGGACCGGCTTCGCCAGTCCTCGGTTGCACAATCTCCACTCGGTCCGTAAAATTGAACTTTACGGCCTAGGACCGAAAAGTACTATATAACGCGTTTATATAGAAATGATCTCATAAATACTTGTCTTTTACCCGTTATCAGAATTCTTATACTCATTAATATGCAATAGATTAAAGAAAAATGTTGTAAATTTTAATAACCAGCCTTTTAAATGTGTTAATATAATGACATAACCCTAATACGAATGTATACCAAAGTTTTGAACATAAATATGTTTGCCCGGTTACCAATTATCACTGTTCGTTAGTATATTTGTCTTGTAGAAAACCTACGCCGAGGTACAAGAAATACATAACACATACATTGTAAGTAAAAATTCTTTCCCAATCACAACATAGCTCTTAAAGTTTATTAACTCACCCCTACAAATAGAGGATTAAATAAAGTGTTACTTTGTATAATACGCATAATACTTTCTTTTCTAAAGAAAGCACAAAAATCGCAAACCAAAAGGAATGCCCAATTATGTAAAATCGAATTTGGTGAACTCCGATAGAGAAAGTAATTTTTAGTAAAATTTTATATAATTTGTGTATCAATATAAAAACGTTACAAAATCTGTATGAAGTGTTTTAATTGCTCCGTGCACATCCTTAACGTATGTTGTTTACGTTTCATGGTTGTTATTATTGTTCGCAGTTCTTGGAAACATGCTATTAAATTAGAAGACAATAATCAGTATCTCGCGAATATTCGCCTAATAGGGTTACATGTCTAAATATCACACGTCAAAATATGACGTAAAAATAATATGAGTAAAAATATCAAATAACAAAAATATCACTGACAATATATCCTCAAATCTGAATTTATTAATTAATAATACATAGCATTAGATTATAGTATATACAATCTTATATCTGTAGGTTGTATTAAATTCCACGTAAATATGTCATTATGTCAGTAGACCTATCAAAAGCACTATCAAAAGCACGCAATCGAGCACCGTAAGCAATATACGCCTTACGTCGTTTTACAGACACTATCCTCCCGGAAGAAAATTATTCCACGTGACAGTTTCTGTCGTGGTCTGTTCACATTGTAAGGTACTAATAAACGGCCCCATCTCAGGATGAGTTCTTGAAACTAACCTAACCTAACCTAACCTAATCTAACCTAACCTAAACCTACCTAAACACTCCATAATACGTGTACTTAACGTAGAATAATAGTTCAATTATTATAATATTTTTATTTACATTTTATTTTATATTTTAACGCATGATATTTTTGTCATGATATAAAATACCGTAATATTTAGACGCGCTGCATTCGCCTAGTGTGAGTCGTCTATCTGCATTGTCTAAGTTTGGTGATAAGATCACTCTTTCCCGTTCTTTTATAATTTATTATATTTCTTTCTATCGTTAGTGATAGAATCCGAATAAATTATGTTTTGTATTTCTGGAAAGTTGTGGAGAAAATGTGTCTGTGCTGAGCATATAAACTCCCATGACTGATGAAAATGTTAACGTCAACAATAACAATGGCAGGTATGATGATGATGATGAGGATTACGATGATGATGACGATGATGATGACGATGATGATGACGATTACGATGATGCTGACGATTACGATGACGATTACGATGATGATGACGATGATAATGACGATGATGATGATGACGATGATGAAGATGATGACGATAACGATTATACGGGTATTGTAGCTGCAGAAAGAACTTCTATCTTTTTCCTAATAATTATAGTTACACTTAAAAACGTCTATTCCGAAACTACAAAAAATGTCTAAAAACTGAACAGAAACTGCATAAAGAGTGTCCAAACAATTTCCAAGTTATCTTTAAAAAAAACATAATTTTCCTAAATGAAGGTGCTAGACAAAAAAGTATTTAGGTTTTTGGTGTTAAATGTTCTGAGTACTTGTTGTGCAGAAACAAAGCAGAGACTATCCACAGTTTCTTTAAAAACGTTTCGAAAAATAATAAAGTGAAACCGTGAAATTTTTTCGCCGTTTACAATTTATGCAGTGAATATAATGAAAGTTATTGCCCCATAAGTGAGCATTCATTCAATGACGTAAATAGTGAGTTTCTAACTATTTTCAATTGAGAGAATACAATATTAGAGATGTATAATAAAATAAAATTATCAGTTTTCTTTCCTGCATCAATAAGATAACTAAATAAAAATCCCCAGACCTCATGCCGACTCATCGGAATGTTTATCATATAATGCAGTTTTACAATAGAGACACCTTATTTTTATTATTCTCACAAGGAACAAAAATTCATTAATATGCTTAAGCATTATATGCATCTCCTCAAAATCTAGCTTCTGCAGTAATAGCATTAATGCTACAAATACCGTTTATAAAAATGGCTTGCAGCACACAAACTTTACAATTTGAAATCCTAACATCGTAAGTTACCCTTGACGAGATTAACTTTGTAATGGTTGCACTAAGTTGAAAACAAAGTATTCAATAAGAAAGACATGCGGGAAATTTAGTATATAAATTCCAATTTGCCTTTTTTATTTTCCTTTTCTATTATCACATGTGTAAACAAAAGGCCGTCTGATTCAAAATAGAAAAACATTGTGAAATACTTGAGAGCAGAAGGTTAACAATGATTGTTTTTGTTTTACATAAAAATATTTATTCAATGCCGATAGTTTCAATAAATTAATCATAAAAATGATAAATAAACAAGAATATTATATGTAATTCATAAAGAGTCCTATTCTAACCATTTCTTGTAACATTGCTATGTACAAAAAAATAAATCTGAAATCTTTCTCATATCTTTCTTTTTGCTTTTAGTCGTTTCATTTCCTGCTTTCTGTCCAGTTTTCCGTCGACCTGTAAAGCTTTTACTCCCACATTCCCTTGTCAAATCGCCCCAGATATTTTAAGCACGAATGGCGCACGAAACACACGTGCTTGCATAAATACCATCCAAATGTCATTATCTGTTGCGATTAAGCAATAATGCAATATGGAAATCGAAGTTTGCTGGAATTTCTATTTCACCACAATAACGACGAGTAAACACCCTGAAAATCAGACGCTTATATTTATCTTTTCAGATAATAATAAAAATCCGGCGTTGTGGAATGTCCTGTAATATGCGAAGAATTCAAAGATGCTAGGTATTTAAATGATGCGAAAAATCGCAGTTCAGAAATGATATTTTCACGCTCAGGGTCTTAAACGAGGATGCATTTCGATGAACAATTTCTTTTCTTGTATTATAAAGATGTATAGTTAAAATATTAAAATATTATTACAATATTTTAATGTTTTTAATTGTTCAGGATGGAAATCTGAAAGATGTTTCAGATTCTTTTAAAAATATGGAACTTCATATCAGTAGGAGAGTTTTCGAAATGAACCGTTCCTAACATTTATCTCGTTTTATTATAACCATGTTCCATTATATTTGTAATTTGGTAAAAGGCAATTAACAAATCCCGCAGCACAATAGGTGTATCTAACCTACACGTAAAAAATCTGATCCCATCTGACAATTCCGACTTCGGCTTGGAATTCCCTTAGAGTGGAATAAAAGACATACATGCATAAATACACTGTCACAGTGGCAAGAATCGAAAAATAAAAATTTTAGCTTTTAATCACTATTAACGAGAACTTTTTATAACAAATTTATATCCGAAATTATACATAATTCTTTTTGGGAGTTACAAAACAAATTTGAATACATCGACTCGACACGAAATTATTACATAATCTCGTCATCTGGTATTCAGATTAAATAATTTAAATCATAATCGAAAAAAAAACATTCAGATTAAAATCAAAAATATAAGTTTTGCCCTTGTACAAAATTCCATAGTACAGGTAACAAATGAAATAACGATAACGGATGTCTCACTTCTGATTCGCTGTATTCCTCGTGTAAGCGGCCAGTGGGCCAATGACGGGTTTGCGGCTCTGGGCGCGTCAATGTCCAGCTGAATGACGATTGGTATATAGGGAAACAAGCTGCTTACGGTATTATACGGATCTGTTCCGTCCACGAGAGTGTTTACACGTACCCAATAGCAATTTGGACATCATGAGTGTTTATATGCACGTACACGAATCGAAAATTTGCATATGATTGTAGTATTTAGGTGTGTCCAATCAATCCTCGTAAATGTTCTTCCATACATTTTCTATATAAATTAATTTAATTATTTAGTAATTCAATTTTAAAGATTCACTTTTCTCGGTTTTAAATTTTAAATTGTAACACAAATTCGGGTTAGGTAAAACAGTATTAGTATTGTATCTTGCCCTTTGTACTTTTTCTTATATGCGAGGAAATCGTATTATTATTATAAATAATGTAAAAACATTTTGTTTATTTTATGTACAGTAAGTAGCAACAATCCAGTAATACTAGTAATAGTTAAAAAAATCTTAAAAAATCACATCTTAATTTTTCTTTCCGCACCAAAAGAGAAATCCAAACCTTAGGTCTGGACGAAGTATTGAATTTGGTCACTTCGGGCATAAAATTGACCCTATAGTTTTTCATCAAATGTCGACGTTTCAGAGCCTAAGGAGCCCAATTCAACAATAAAAAAATTTGTGTCCGTGATCTTGTACGTCCGTACCTCCGTACGTCCCGTTTTTTTATCGCGCGATAACTCGCGTACGGTTAAGCGTAATGACATACTTTTTTTTTAAATACTTGTCTTGGCATAACATAGATCTGATTAGATTTTGGCGCAGATCCATCAGTCCATTACTAAAAAAAATTAGCCCCAATTAAGTTTCTTCGCAGTTTTTTGCATTTCTTTTGAAAAATACAAATTTTATTAAAAAATGGTTCAAACAAAGAAGATATGACTATTGTCTGAAAAAGTATTGATTTGGTCACCTCGGCAAAAAAATGACCCTACAGTTTTTCATCAAATTTCGACGTTTCGTTTTTTTTTACGCCCTTGATACGAAATAGTATTTTATGCAACAAGGGCGCAATTATCGATTTTCGACGAGTGTGAAGTTTGTCGCTCAAGCGGAGCGAGGGTGACAATCACAATCGACGGAGATCGATATTTCGCCCATGTTCCATAAGATATTTTTTAATACGACGTGCGTAGAGCGCCATTTTACGTACATAAAAATTTCGCCCTAGTGTGTAAAATCGTGTTTTACGCACGGAGTGTTAAAAATAACTAATTGATATATCTGAAAGATGTCTTATAGATATCTAAAAGATATCCGTCAGAGATCTTTTCGAAACTTTCAAGATATCTATGACCAATTATATATTGTATATATAAGATCATAATAATACAGACAGTAATTAGTAAAACATAGTAAATATGGAATATGCATCGAATAGTCTATTACAATACAAGTGCATGAAGTAAGTGTTTTGCAACTTTTATTTATTAATACTTCGGCTGGCCTGTCGTCGGGGTCGAAGTTTTGAAAATGATCATTTTCAATTTTACGTCGACTCAGGCCATAGATCATAGTTGTTAATCATTTTCAATTTTCATACATATAAGAAACACTATATTGTTGTACCATATATCTCGAAGCCACTTGGACATAAATATGATTTTGAACCCCCAAATATTGATATAATTCTATAATATAATTGAAAGCTGTTAGTAAACGAACGAGTATTAAGGAATAGCCGACTTCCCACTGGGTCGAAGTGTCTGAGCGAGCGTAGCGAGCGAAGCACCACGCCAACACTAGTTTACAATTTAAAATATACCGAAGAATTAAAATCTTCCTCATTAATATTTTCCGAGATGTAATGTAGAGTTCTTGTATTATGTAGACTTTGAAGTACTATCAATCAGGATTTCTGTAGAAGATAATAAAACGACAGATATTGTTTAAACATGTTATAAATATTAGCCGTTGCAATATCCACGATTAACTTTCGAAACACATTTTTCGTTACATTTTTTAAAATTATGCTCAATTCTCTCAATATGTACCCGTCTTATAAAGTTCTCAAAACGATACTTTACTTCATCATTTAGTCTTGGTGTAGCTAGTCGAATATAAGATAAATTTTGGATGAAGACGACTTTAGTGTACATACAGGAGTCAATTTGGAGGGTTAATTTACTCTAACAATGCAAAAAAGGGCATAATTCTAGTAACAAAACAAAAATTACTTAAAAAAGTTAGAGGGAGAACAAATTCTCATTACATATGGCCGATTGTACTAAATGATGATCTATTTACCCTGTTTGAGAAATTTTAATGCGTTTTAATAATTATGCAAATATATATTTCAAAATCGATAGCGATATGGGAAATATTCAACAGTACTTATTTGAAAAATTATTGAGAAAAATCTTATCTTTACTGTCTGTTACTACTTGCGAGTCTACGTATATATTGGTTATAAGTAGTAATGTCCTGTCAGACATTTTAGTTTCAATATCCATTTTCTTTTCAATTTTTCTTTTTATATAAAGACTCTAGTAGATGGCTTATACAAACAAAATAAAAATGAAATACAGAGACAATACAGCTTCGGAATAATACATGTTATCGTCATTAATCATTTCTGTCATATAATTAAGCAGAATGATTTATGCGTATACAAAATAAGATATTAAAGCAAATAAGTGCAATGTCTTATTTAAAAATCAAAGAAAAGCTCAAATGTACTTCAATAAACTAAATGTCTTTGAACGCAACGAAAATATAACCCAAAGTTGGAAGAATTTTATTCATAATTTCATTTACTTATTATATAAATAACCAATTAGATATGTTCATAAATTTATAACAACAAGAATTATTAAAAATTTGATATATGTTATCCATACTAAAAATATCGTCGATTTCAGCTTTTCCCAAAATACCAAATAACCGCAAGTAAATAAAATTTGTTGAAAATTCTTATTGTTGAAAAATTAATTTATTATCGATTAAAAATTTTACCTCATAAATTTTGAAGATTAAGAGATCTCATTACCCTATTTTAACACAAAAATTTCGCGGATAAAACATTTAATTAAAAAAAAAACAAGTTTATTTAAAAATAACTTAACGTAAGGATTTGGATTCTTGTTTTTTTAATTTTAATAATTTTAAGGTTAATAGAAAAAAATTTAACATTTTTTAATTTACGTTTAAGAATGACATCAAAAATTGCACAGAAAAACTAAATGTTTAGAGTAAGATAATCGATATCCTAATATTAACCGTTAATATAATCATTTTTAAGGTTTCTATCTGAGATATTAGTCGTAGTGAGGCTTCCATGTTATAAACTTCTTCTAAACATCAAAATAGTAAGATATAATACCTACGATATTAACGAAAACTATCTGGGGATGCCTGTCCTTATTTTAAACATGTAGATAGTAATGGTTAATATCCTTTTTTTCTCTCCGTGTAATGATTTACTTCATCCGTCGTCACCCTCGCTTTTATAATCCGATGTATATTCTATCCCATTCATCTGTTCAAACGTTTCGTTTGACGAAACGATCGGAAATATTTCACAAACATACAAGTTTATAAATCCATTTTTTATATTTTTATTTACGCTACAAGTCAAACGATTGTAAATACTTCGATTTTGTTCACACATCAAATACTTCCATTACATGTTTATCTCCGAATCATACGAAAACATCGAAAATCTCTAATGATATGTTTTGAGGTAAATAAATAAAGCTTTCAATTGGTGCATTCACTTTTAATCATATATACGTGTTTCTTAATTGTTCAATTTTCAAAATTTTGAATTTTGCAACTTTTTTCCTGACTTTTAACCCTCACATTAGGTCTAAACAGTTTTTTGGGACCCTGATATAATTTTTTTCATGAATCATGTTCAAAATGGCCTTTATAAAATATTGCTACAATTTTTTGTTCCAGAGTTTCATGAAAATTTTAGATTTTATTCCTTTGGCCAGAAGTCTTCAGAAAAAAGCCTAAAATTTCTTGAACATTCAGTCTTAAAAATGACGCCAAGATAACACCTATTAAGTATTTGGACCTTCGATTTTTATACGAAATATTTGACAGAAAATGAGAAAACTGTGCATTCTGGCGTTGATGCATTATCTCCTCCTCATTTCAGAGAAATCTAAGTTTTATGATGAAATTTGTTTAATAAAAGTTTGTAAAAAAACGTGATCCTGCTATATAGAATTAAAATTATTTAAAAATTAATGAATTTGGCTGAAAATATTTACTCGGCAGTTTTGGATTTCAAATATTTAAACAAAATATTATTGACATAAATTAACTACGAAATTATCTATTCATAATCGTATCAAATTGAATAATGTTCCTTCTTCACATTAGTCCACACTACTTGTAATAACAAATCTCAAACTTTTTGTTCCGGAACAATTCTTCATTTTACGTCACATTTAATTTAAATTAACACAGATTATAGATAAATCCACATATCAAAAAACCGATTTCGTCTTATTGAATCTGTTACTATAATTTTTTATATTCAAATTAAAAAAACTTAGATATACTTACAGTTTTAAATACCACAATAGGATACGTTTCATAAAAATTCAAATAACTTTTAAAACATTTGCCCGATACCTATTAGATCCAACATTTACAATTTTTGAAAATAAACTTCAGGTTAGTAATTAATGATATACAAACCGACCAAATAACGAAATTCGGTGGGACAAATATGACGGTGGCAGAAAATTTTCAGATTTGTATTCAGACTTCTTAAAAACCCCCAAAGTAACGATTTTCACGATACTGCAAAAGCGATTTAACCCTTATTGACCCAATTTGTCCGTTTATGTTCGTCAACTTTAAGCTCGAACAACTTTGTTATTTATGCTTTAAAAAAATCAGAACCTTTGTAGGCGGGTTTTTTCGAGGGTGCTCTTTCAGAATCCGGATCGAAAATTTTGAAAAAACCACCCCTTCCTACCCTAATTTTCAATTTAAAAAAAAAAGATTTTTTAAGTTTTTTTTTGGTTGAATCGTATTTTCGGTGAGAAAAAGTTCTTGGCGATAGCTGAAACAAAAACTGCGACTCAAAATGTCGAAATAATAAAGTTATGCACATAAAAAATTCATTTGTCATCATGAAGGGTTTGTGTAACCAACCCTAAAATAAAATATTTACAAAAAATTGTTTCGGCTTTTGAAAACAGGTAAAAATGGGGGAAAACATATCACAGATAGTAGAAAACATCTTTTCCCTTGTTATGCAAGGTTACATTTCGTTACCACCCCATAAAATAGCCCAAAGGGGTGAAAATCGACAGCTTTTCAAAAATACTATTTTCGATACGAAATAAATGCAAATCAGATGAAAATTTGCGTGAAAATCATAACCTGATCGTATCGCCGAAAAAAGGTACTTGTACAAATAATTTATGAAAGACAAGAAAACAAAGATTTTGCGCAAATTGCGAGATTCATATTTGCAAAAAATGTTCCGATCATAAACATATTTACGATTTAAAACAAAATTAAAAAATGATGAAAAAGATAAAAACAAAGCAAAAAAAAAACAAAATAAAAACAAACAAAAAACAAAAAAAAAAAACATAACAATAAAAAACAAAAAAAAAAGAAAAGGTTCTTTATAAACGTCTACCTCCACGCGGTAAGAACTGGAAACATTTGCATTAAAGAAATGGCTAAATACGTTCCATATGCAAACACGTATAAAAATGTCGAACCTGGTTATCCAAAAAATCATCGAAATAGAACTCTACGTGAATCACATTCTACAGATTTTCATAATTTCGACCTAACTAATCTTTTACTTATTTTTAGAATTACATTTACTTGAATTTTTTTCGTATCGAAAATAGTATTTTTGAAAAACTGCCCATTTTTACCCCTTTGGGCTATTTTATGGGGTGGTAACGAAATGTAACGTTACATAACAAAAGTAAAGATGTTTTCAACTATCTGTGATATGTTTCCCCCCTATTTTTACCTCAATTTTCAAAATATGAAACTATTTTTTTCAGAAAAATCCGTAAAATAGCATTTTGTTGTAAATATTTTATTTTAGAGGTGGTCACACAACCCCTTCATGATGAAAAATGAATTTTTTATGTGCATAACTTTATTATTTCGACATTTTGAGCTGGAGTTTTTATGATTTCAGCTACCGCCAAGAACTCTTTCGCATCGAAAATACGATTTAAACAACAAAAATACCTTAAAAAAATCGTGTTTTTTTTAATTGAAAATTAGGGTAGGAAGGGGTGGTTTTTTCAAAATTTTCGTTCCGGATTCTGAAAGAGCACCCTCGAAAATACCCTCCTACAAAGATTCCGATTTTTTTTAAGCTTAAATAACAAAGTTGTCCGAGCTTAAAGTTGACGGACAAAAACGGACAAATTGGGTCAATGAAAGTTAAAAAAGAAGGAGTGTTATTAAGGCTGACTTTTGGGCTCGGATGTCGCCCTTTTTCGATTACACTTTTGGATAACTGATGTCAAGATCTTTTCAAAACGCCATACAAAAGTCCTTTTACGTTGGGACTAGGCATATCTATGATGGATCGAAGTTAGAATAAAATTGCAAAATAGAGCGGTACAAGTTTAGTCTACAAAATGAAAAAAAAATCAATGCATTTTTATGAAAATTTTTACTCGGGGTTTTTTTTTGGTCGCTGATCATGAATGGCAGTTTTCTAAAATTCAAAATGCGGATCCAAAATGGCAGATTCAAAATGGTGGACGATTTTTTCAAAAATTCATCAGATTCACATGAAAATTTTTACTCGGTTTTTTGTTTGGGTCGGTGATCGTGAATACGATGACAATTTTCAAAAATTCAAGATGGCAGAATCAATATGGTGGATGATTTTTTCAAAAAAAAGGGGGGGGGGTTTGATCATGAATATGATATCAGTTTTCAAAAATATACAAACATAAAGATAAAAAGTTTCATAAAAATGCATTGACTTTTTTTCATTTTGTAGTCTAAACTTATACCGCTCTATTTTGTAATTTTATTCTAACTTTGATCCATCATAGATATGCCTAGTCCCAACGTAAAAGGACATTTTGATACACGTGACCGTAAAGTAGACATTTTACGGACTCCTTTAAGTCCGTAAAGTTTGATTTTACGAACTTATCTCTGCACTTTACGGACTAAAAACAGTCGGTATTGAGCCTACTTTTGCGAACAGTGTAGCAAAAAATAGTGTTCGCAACTCGATCGTAAAATTTTACGACCTCGGTTTGGAGATTGTGTGATCCTCAGACCGGCTCTGCCAATCCTCCGACGCATAATCGCCACTCGGTCCGTAAAATTGACCTTTACGGCCTAGGACCGAAAAGTACTATTTATATGGCATTTTGAAAAGTTCTTGACATCCGCTATCCAAATGTGTAATGGAAAAAGTGCGACATCCGAGCCCAAAAATCAGCCTTATTGACACTCCTCCTTTGTCCGCCATTTTGAATTTTTAAAAACAAAATGGTGATTCGTAATGAGAGTAACCAATTAAACGTTATAAATTCCACTTGTACATTCTTCTTGGATTACTGTGCAATGACCAGAAAGATTTGTTAGACTTTTTGCCAGCGTTAAAAATCATATAAGAAAAAATTTGCGAATTTTAACATTTCAAAAATATCATGGCTAAGAAATAATAATGTATGAAGTACAAATGAATGCACCAGTAAAAAGCTTTATTTATAAACTTCAAAAGATATCCATTTATTTTTTCAATATTTTCAAAGTATTCGGAGATATGATTCATTATTTGACGTTTGTGAAAAAGCGATCACGAACATTTAGCCGGTAGTGTAAACAAAATGGCATTCGTTTATTTTTGGGAATTTCGTTCGGGAAAATGTCTGAATTAAAAACTGCGGAAAATGTCATCATCGGGGATCACCACATGCGAACATGTCGTCACATACGTAACAATTTTGAAAGTGAGTAGATGTATCGTAACGACTTGCATCAGGACGAAAATACGCGTAGGAAAATCGGTGCGTGTTGGTATGCGTGCGGGATGTCAGAACTGAACGAGAGTGGATGTACACGTCGCATACATCGGGGCAGGACATCATAAACATGCGTCTCTCTGGACGTAACAGTACGGTGTTAGTTGAACGAGGTGTCGCCATTACACGTATAGCTACCGGACAAGCGAGCAGCCACGGCAGTCAAGGTAGGCAGCCAGAGTGTGACGGATTTCACGGGACGACGAGCTAACGAAAAACTAGTCGTCTGTGAGGTGAGAGGGCAGACCACAGACTCTCCCCCTCTCTCTCGCTCTCTCCTACTCGCCATCTCCTTTGTTTAGATACAGTTCTCTCCTTGTCCCCCTACTGCTCTCATCCTTTCTCGTTTCACACTCTCCATATGTCTTACTCTATTCGCGTCTCTCTTCCTTACGTTTCTTTTTTCCTCTACGTATCGTCTTTTTGTCCTACCTTTTTTAAACTTTCTGCCAGTTTCCCTCTCATTCTGCGTTTTTCTTGGAATTTTTTATTTTTATTGTTTCCTTTTTTATCATTCGGTTTTCTAACTTCACCAACGTAAAATATCATTTTAAAGAAATGAAAGATGGGAGAAATTGATTTAATTTGTTTATGTGATTGTTCCTATAGAACTAAAATAATGGAAATCGACTAAATACTTTTGGGACTGCTACGTAATCAAAACTGCATTTGAAGTTATATAAATGTTCGGATATTTCAGAACTCTACAAGTAGGCACCATTCACGCTTCTTATAGTAACTTTTGACAACAGGCGAAAAAGAGGTAATTAGGACCTACTTGAGAAACATTAAATTTTAAAGTAAAACTAGATGCCTTCAACCCGGGTGCCTACAATTTTGGCTAAATTCGTATTGCAGTTCCCTGACGAAAGGCTGATGCTTCCGGGAATATTCCCATTTTAACACTGCCAGGAAAGAAGGCGGCAGAGGGTAGGTCTAGCATCGTTAGGTTCGAGTAGTTTCTAGACATATATTGTAACAATATCTTGTGCCTTAAATAGGGTGAATATGCCAATGAATGGACGGTTAAGCATTTTTCACACTTTGATCGATTGTAACTTTTGAATTCTTTAGAGAAAATTTAATTATGATACCACCATTAGAATCGTTAGACTCTGCTTTTTATGACCGCGAAGTTCAACCTTTGATTTTATTTAATTATTAACCTCGTCTTCATACGTTTGAAAAAAAATCCGCTAAACCCCAATGAATAGACGGGTTAAATCAAATGGGACGTTTTCAGTACCAGTTTTGGATGGCTTTAAAACTTTGCTTTGATTTTACAAAATAATAAACACTGGAAGATCAATAGTACTGTAAATTTTTTTTGAATGTTCAAAGAACATAAAAATATGTATTTTGTTGCATGTTGTGCATCATACATTCATAAGAAATAGAAATATGTAGAAAATCGTCCATTCAATGGTAGTCGTCCATTCAGTGGCATATTCACCCTATATTAAAATTGAAAATCAGCATTTTCAAAACTTCGACTCCGACCGCAGGTCAGCCGAAGCACTGATAAATGAGCACGTCTTGTTCACACTGATGCTTAAAAAAACATGTGAACCGCGTAATAAATAAATAATTGACCGCTTGATTGTACAAGTATTACTGAATAAAGATGAACAAACAATGGGATCTCTAGATCATTCCCCACTTGCATTGCCGACAACTTGGTATTGATCGAATGTATCGTGGGTCATTTAGTCTCGTAATTATTTTAAGAGAGTGAAAACGTGTTCATATATTGGAATATGTATTGAAAAATATAGTTCATACATTTACTTTTTAGCACATATTATTTCATATCGAGAGGGGGGAGGGGGGCACCACCTTCGCCCTCGTGCACGTGAACCATACTCCGTGCGTGAGCTGTTTTATTAGTTTTTTTTCAGAGTTCCTTTTTCCAGGGCTATTTTTTCCTAGGCTCTTTTTTCGGGTTTTTTTTTCCATGGGCGGTTTTTTCCGGGGCTTTTTTTCCGGGTCTTTTTTTTCCTGGGCTTTTTTCTCTTAAAACCGCTATCAATATGTGATGGAAGATATTATTTTCCTTGACAAAGGGGAAAATCTCATTTGAATACCTGCCAAGTTCCAAAAAATAAAAAATTAAAATAAACACAAATTTACAATAATTAATTTTTAGATGTTCTAAGTGTTAAAAGAAATATTAAAAAACGTTCGTAAAAAAAGTTCTGTTTAAGAAGGGATTAATTTGCTTCGTAAACCAAAAAGTTGCTAAGACCAAAAACTTACTATTTCAAAACCTGCCAACATAATTAGAAAAATGAATTTTCGTATTCTTTAAATATATATACGTTGTAGTGAAAATTCACTCCTTATGGGCTCAAGACTTTTTCAACAATCATTATTTTAAGTTATTAGAATTTCGAAGTACTCCAAAAACTTCAGAAAGTATCTAATAATATCTAGAAGTTATTATAGTATTGTTGATAAATAAAACAACTTGTCAAAATTAGAATTCATCTCCCAAGCAGCAAAACAGGGCGAAATTACCTCTTTTCGACCTTCCATTAGGGCGAGATATTTTCTCGACCACACAATATTTACCTAAATTAGAAGTCGAATGACGGTAAGTGGGGACAAAAGTGGAAGTAAATTTACGGTCGAAATTAGGTAATGGAGGGCATTTTTCCCAATAGGTCGAAGTCCGAATTTGGTCAAATGGACCTGTACGTGGTCGAAAATTGGTAATATTTAGGTAATATTTACCTCTTTTCGACCTATAAGTCGACATTGTTCTCGGTGTAGATTATATTTTTTTTTTCCTTCGTGTTCGCAGTTGACAAGCCTGTATATTTATGTTGTTATATATTCTCATGATATGACAGTACTGTAAAACTCTAAAACTTGCCCCAATGGTTCCTCCATGCTTGCACCAAAACACAAGCCAGCAATAAAACAAATAATTACGGATGATGGTAAGTAATTGCAAATGAAATTGCGCGTTATTTATTGGCAAATTTTCGTGCGATTGATAATTTCTCGATCAGAATTTTATGCTACCCTATTAATATTAAATGCGCCTCGAGAAATAGTACATTTTGAAAATTTTTGTAATTGTTGTGAAATGTATGTCAATATTATTTTGCATTTTAATCATCTGGTAATGATTTTTTCGAATTTGTACAATGAAAATGATACAAAATATGTATTATTTTACTTGATACGTTCAATAGAATATCAGAATTATATTATTTAATAACGGGTGAATATTACAGGTTATGTTCGTTATTACATGGCGGATAATGATTTCCTGGCGTGTTTATGAATTTCGACGTGATAGTCGAAAATAAGACCTATAAGTCAAATTTCCATCCTCAAAGTATAAATTACTTGCCCTTGAGGTAAAATTTACTTATTTAGGGAATTTTGACTTCAAAGTTGTGAACTTTGAAGTCGAATTGGCGACTTATAGGGAATTAGATGTACATTAGATGTACATAACCTATGAACTTCGTACGTCTCGTCATTTTCAAAATTGTTGTCATCAGCTACTATCAATTCTTCCGCCGTTAATGGAGAATTACGTCCTTCATTCATTACGAAATCATCAGAAGCATCTTCGAGAAAATTATCCGTGGGAACATCTCTAGAAGAACTTGTCGTTTGCCCTTGTTTCTCCAGATTGCTTTTTTTTAATAAAATATCGATGAAAATCGGAACGGTTTTCTTCGAGTCATCGTGGTTTGAATTTTAGTTCAGACTGACGTATGTACAGTTTGAGGTTAGGTTATTTTGTATAAAAGTGAGTTATTCGCATTATATAAGTCGTCGGCTAACCTTCTTAGTCGAAATGCCCTATAAGTAATTTTCCGCGGTAAATTCGACTTTCAGGTTAAAATCTAGCCAGGTTATGAAGTCTTAGTTTCCCAATATTGACCAATTAAGACATTTCGCCCTAATGGTCAGAATAAGGTAATTTTGCACGGTCATATAACCTTCCAAGTGGACTCTAATATTGACTTAAAAGTCTATTCGACTATGAAGACATATTTTTGGTCACAATTTGGGAATTTTAACCTCATTTATAACTTTAAAGTCACATAACTTTCTAGGCATATTTTAGGGAATATTTACGTACTTTTCGCCCTATATTCTCGACTATAAAGACTTTTTGACTTTTAAGACAGTTATAGGTCGAAAATTGGTCAATTTTACTCTATTAGGGCATTTTGACTTTGGCTTGGTCGAAATGACTAGGATTACTGCTTGGGCTTTCACTGGAGAGGCTCAATGTTCACTCTGTGTCTTAAAGATCCCACATTTCTTCTGTATACTTTTATTATATAAATTTATTTTCAGGGAAGTACTTCAAAAAGTGACAGGTACATAAGAAATGCGGAACAATTAGCCAAGACCAAAAGTAATCCTCAATATTACGGTTGTTATTATTTTTCTTAGAAATAGTTTTTTGTGCCTTTTTTAAAACGCCATTACTTGGCCTTGGCAGTTGTTGTACCCCAACGCCTCAAATTAGGAGATTCCAACGCTAAAAATTTAGATTTTTCTCAATAATCAAGAAATAATGAATAATATTATACAAATTCTTCGTCATTACCATTCGAAAAAATTGAATATTAATTGCAATGTCCACCTTCCTCAGATAGCATTAATTAATAAATACATGATATTACTACTTATTAATACAAAAGTGGTGAATGTTAAAAACTATAATGATGAAATATATGTTTATAACATCTTATTTCAACATTTCGCATAAAAATAACAAATCTTTCTATTTTCAACCCCTTGACTGTCGATGACGAACATCTTCGTCATTTCGGACTTTTAAGACTGCCGGAAAAACACAAATCTTTGTCATGAAATAAATTAAACTAACATATTCTGGAATTTATGTAAATTAAAATGAAATCCAGCTTTAGTCGGTCTAAGGTGTACTGAATACGATGACGTTGTTCATTTTCAAAAAAAATATACGTCCACAAAGATCACGGAGAAAAATGACTCCGCTGGATTAGCTGATTCATATCAGCTAAAATTTTCGGCTGGAATTGCCGAAAATATATGCAATTTTAGCTGTTTTGATTCCGCTAATGTAGCCTTAACCCTACTCAATTCGCGCTAAGCTCTAAATTTCCGCTACATTAGCAGATTTGTTCCGTTAAATTTTCGGACTTTTTCAGTAAATTTAGCTGAAATTATCGGCTATCCCTAACGGAATTCCAACAGCTGTCCCTATAGGATAAAATTGGTAGAATCTGCGGATTTTTCTGCTGATTTTGCTGATTATTTTTCTCCGTGATGGTAGTTTTCACGATTTTTTTCAAAATCTTCGACATAAAGTATGACATTGTGTTCAATCAGTTCATGCATGAAATGTTTATAAAATCGCTTGAAACTTGATACTCGGATTTTTGGGATCGCTGATTTTGGAAATTGAAAATGGCTGATCCAATATGGCGGACGCTTTTTTGAAAAGTCGAACCATTCTGCTTGAAACTTGTTACTTGGGTTTTTTTTTGGGTCGCTCATTACGATTTTGAAGTCAAATTTTGGGATTTCAAAAAGACGGCTTCAATATGGCCGACCAAAATGCAAAAACTTATTGAATCGAAATGAAACTCGGTACTCGGGGGTTTTTGGGCTCGCTGATTACGAATTTGAGCCCAAATATAGAAATTATAGTTTTCAGATTTTGAATTTCTAAAATCCGAGTTCAGAATCGTAATCAACGACCCAAAAAAAAAACGACTACCCAGTTTCATCTCGATTCAATATATTTTTGCAATTTAGTCGGCCATATTGGATCCGCCATTTTGAATTTCCGAAATCTTACTTCAGATTCGAAATAAGCGATCCAACAAAAACTACCTATAACAAGTATTATTAAAATCCATTACAAATTATTTTTTTGGCATTTTAAGCACTTTCTTTGAAATGATAGCGGCAGTCGAGGGGTTAAAAGATTTACTAGAAATACACGATGAATATCTGAAAAGCATTACTTCTTTTTACAACAAATATTCACTCAGTACAAACTTTTGTTAGAGTAGCAAAATTTTAAAGTTTTCATACTTTATCGCGCATACACTCTTATTAGTAATGTATGAGGTAACTTTTTTAATGCCTAGCGATTAAATTGCCCTTAAAATTTACGGTCTTCATAAAAATTGTAACGGCATATCTGTACATTATAAATTCTTGTACACGTACCTTCGCCAAGGCTTTATTCGTGCAAGGAAATGATCTTCCTCTCTCCAACCCAGCACTGAGTGGTATGAACATGTACGTATTCTTAAACACTAATACAAGGATTTTGAGGTAGATTTACATCTTCCAAATTCACACACGAAAATCGCTTACACACGAGGCACGTTGTAATCGTACGTGAGAATCCGAGAACGCGAGATTGCAGTTAACCACGAGGCTGAATTCAGATTGATCATGGAATGGCTATGTGTAACTCGCGCACGTAGTTGTTAATTGTAATTAATAAGGGAACCTTTGCGATAAACTTAATTAGACTAAGAAGCGAGATGTAACGAACGAGAATCTCGGCAGGTAGACCATTTTCGTTGAAATTATTTGGCTGTTACTGCTCGGTGTCGTGAATAGCGATTACGACGGCGCAAATTTGAACTGTAATTAGTCAGCGTTCTACAATATAGTCTTAATTAATTCACAACTATGTAATGATTGTTTATAACATGTATCTGATATGCAAAAACACGCCTTATATGTATTTATCGATTATAGTCTGAGATTTTATGAAATCATGCACGGATTACCCTAGCCTGTCTTAGTATAGTATAAAATGCAGATGGACTCTTGAAATATTTAATTTCGGCACGAACAGATGGTAAAAATTACTCATACTTTAAGGAGGATCGATCGAAAACTGAAATCCTCCAGATTTTCTCAAAAATAAAATATTTTGTACGTAAGTCATATTCCTAGCAGAAATAAAAACAGGCTCAGATACTAACCCAGACCTTAGGTCTGGACGAAGTATTGAATTTGGTCACTTCGGGCATAAACAGTTACCCTATAGTTTTTCATCAAATGTCGACGTTTCACACCCTAAGGAACCCAATTCAACAATAAAAAAATTTGTGTCCGTGATCTTGTACGTCCGTACGTCCGTACGTACGGATAAACGTATTGTCTTACATTTTTTTTTAAATACGTGTTGTGGCATAACTTAGATCTGATTAGATTTTGGCGAAGATGCATCCGTCCATTACTAAAAAACATTAGCCCCAATTAAGTTTCTCGTACTTTTTTGCATTTATTTTGCAAAAATACAAATTTTATTTAAAAAAGTTTTAAACAAAAAAAGATAGAGCATGAAATTCTCTACAAAAAAGGTTGTGTGCATTTTCTTCCTAAATTCAACGATAATGCCATAAAAACTGATTTAAAATACTTATGACTATTGTCTGAAAAAGTATTGGGTTATCTCGGCATAAAAAATACCCGATAGTTTTTCATCAACTTTCGACGTTTCGACCCCCTACCCCCCAGGGGAAATCTTCGCCAACCCCTCGGGCCCGGTGATCACCTATGGGCGCATAAGTTCTTTTACGCCCTTGATACGAAAATAACTATTTTGATATATCTAAAAGATGTCTTATAGATATCTAAAAGATATCCGTCAGAGATCTTTTCGACACTTTCAAGATAACTTTGACGAATTATATGTATATATATTGTATATATAAGATCATAATGATACAGACAGTAATTAGTAAAACACTGTAAACATGTAATATGCAGCGACTAGTCTATTACAATACAAGTGCTTGAAGTAAGTGTTTTGCAACTTTTATTTATTAATACTTCGGCTGGCCTGTCGTCGGGGTCCAAGTTTTGAAAATGCTCATTTTAATTTTACGTTGAGGCCATAGGTCATAGTCCTTAATCATTTCCAATGTTCATACATATAAGAATCACTATATTAGGATAGGATAGGATAAAGGATAGGAATTATCCCCCGCTTTAATGACATTTATTTTGCCTGTTCGCGGGTTGGCTCTCGGGTGGATAGGTCAGACATACATCGAAGACATTTACAAGACAATACATGAGACAATACATGGCAACACCCACCCAGAGCCAGTCCCCCCATTACTGCGCCCCGTAGAACGTCTTGAGACCCCTCTGTATCGCATTTGCACGGGGTCTGGGAAAACTACGGAAAACCCAGACAGATACAGTCGACAAACTACTTTATTATCAGGGGCTACCCTCTGATGGTAAAGCAGCCGTGTCTCCCACTCAGCAATCGGCCTGCTATCTTTGCCGTAGCGGGCGCAACGCTCGTTTTTATTTATTTTTCATAGTCACCCTTCCAAGTATGGATCCCTATCAGGAACCTTTCACTTGAAAAAGCGAATGTGCGTCACACCGACCACAGAGCAATTGCTGTTGGTTATGTTGCTGTTTATTATGCAATACGAAACACTATATTGTTGTAACATTTATATCGAAGCCACTTGGACATAAATATGATTGAACCCGCAAATATCGATATAATTTTATAATATAGTTGAAAGCTGTTGGTAAGGAATAGCCGACTCTCCACTGGGTCCAAGTTTCAAAGCGAGCGAAGCGAGCGAGGCACCGCGCTAATTTCAGCATTCAGATTTGGAGCTTCAAAATTGCAATTTCATGTTCGTGGGTATTTAATTAAAAGAGCATCAATGTCTTCTTTTTTAAAATGATTTATTAAAAAATGATTCTATCTTGAATTTTAACTTGGATGAATATTCATTTCTCGCAGTTGCCTATTGTTTGGATCATCGCCGAGAATTTTTAAAATAATTTCATCCAATGCAGAATTCATGACATTATTCTCAACTATAGATTTAATTTGACTTGAAACTTCATTTGATTTTGCTGATCAGCTGGGCAGAAGTTTTTTTCATCTGATTTGCCGTCAGTGTCTTCCCTTTGAACCTCGCTGATTACGGACACAGATGACGATCGCCTGCCAGATGACATTACATCTCGTAGATTTTCTATAAATGATTAAACATTAGGTCAGGTTTGTCATGACTAACTGTGCATGCTCTCTCTGCCAATAATGCAAACAAAATTGTTCCACCTCTCGTGTGGACTGTAATCGAGTTAGGTCTTATCACTATCTCTCGTACAGTTTCAGCAGACTTTTTGTTTTTTGCAAAAAAAGAAAATTAAAACTAAACTTTGAATCTTTTTTGACGAGACTGATGAACGTCTCTCGAATCAGATCGTGCCGGCGATTTTGATCGTGATCGAATCTGGATCGCGATTGCGATGGTAAGGTAGTATATCGTTTTCGACGTTCTGAACTCGCAGGTGACTTTGAACTCTCCCTCTCTCTCTCTTCCGACTTTGATTCTCTCTTTTTCGACGGTCGACAAACGATCCGGAAGAATCACGAAATCGTTTATCCAATATCTACACTTTTTAGTGACAATTCGTGAATTCGAGCATCTCGATCGTTTATTTCTAACCTGTCTCCCATCACTCTCATCATCACTAGCCTCATTCGCATTTTCTTTTTCAATTTCCGAATATCTCTTGATTCGTGATCTCTTCTTCCCATATTATGAAGGAAATTACTAAAATCTTTAATTGAAATTAAACGTCAAGTGACACTTTTCACACAACGAAATACAATGAAGCTGTTAACGTCAGACGAAAGATGCTGATCGATATATATCCCTTGTTTGGTTTGGTGTAACGTTGTGGTGACGCCTATGTACATGAGAGAGTACTACATTCGTAATCTCGAGAACGAGTCGAAATATAATTTTAATTTTCTGATACAATAACAATTCCCAATTTATTAATACAAAGTATAAAACATTCCCCAGAGATTTTTTAATACGTCGAGCGTGGGGCTCGATAATTTGCGACCTTGTGTTCCTATTCACAACGGCTCATTGCACAAACAATTAGTAATTACGATAGATAAAAATTACGTTACTCGAGGCATTATTATAAAGAAATACGATTTTAATGGATTTACTTTCAACGCATTTGTTGATTGTCTGCCTGTTGTGGGCGGTACTATTAAAAACAGTTTGCCGAAAATATGAGTTTGTAGACATTACGCAGGTCAGAAGCCCCGAAAAAGGTAGTACTACTCCCGCTTGTGATCCTATTCACAACTGCTCGTTGTGACCAACCCCCACTCCGAACCGATTTTACTCTATGTGTTTACCAACGTGCTCTGGAAAATTGGATCTTAGTGCAGTTGCCTTGTATCGTCCAAGCAGCACAGATCTCTAGTCTCTGGTCGCTAGTCTCTGGTTGACAACTGTCTGTTTTCTACAGTGTTAAGTTGCATTCGAACTTCTTCATTCGGGATTTTCCGTAGGATTTGACATTCGTCTGCAGTAAAGAGTATTTCCAAACGGCGGAACACAGAGTAAGTAAATTTGTAATTATCAACTATAAATTTCATTTTATATAGAAATTACGAGAAAGATATAATTCGAAAAACTTTCCAAAATTATTGTTTATTGTCAATGTATACTGCCATACTGCGGAAGAAAAGTCGTATCTCCATATGTAAGATATTCATATATTGATGAAAAACCATTTTTGAGCAAATAATCAATTATGTGCACTTAAAAATTAATTCTATAAAATGCACATATTAGAGTATAACATAACGAATCTTTCAATATATATTTTGTTATAAATTAATTGCAGAATTAGTTAATAATGGATATACCGAACATTAAGATTCAATAATACTGCGGAAAAAGGTCGTATGTCGCATTAAACGGAGATGCGACCTTTTTACTTCGCTTTCGGTCATTTCACTGGTTTCAATCGGAGTTAAAATTGGGATTTATCAGTCAAAATTCGCATGTCCCAATCTAATTATATATATTACTCCGCCTCGGTCTAGTCTACGCAGAAAAAATAAAACAGATTAACTATCTCGAAAATATTTTTTCTAGCGAACGAAGCAATTAAAATTGTATAAAATATATTGTATTTAATTGTGTAAAAATCACATAAGTGATGAACACAATTCATTCCATATTATCTATTATAAGATCTAGTTATATCTGTAGATATCTGTATATGTGGCCATAACTCATCTGATGATCTAATCTGATCTGAAAAGATATCATTTGAACTTGATTTTTTTTCGGGGGTAACTTATCGTAAAGAAACGTAAAACAAACCTAACAACGTTAAATAATCAAACCTTATGAGAACTAAAGTTAGTCATTCAATAATTTACTTAATTTTTTTCAAGCGGTTTATACCTTTTTCAATTATTTTAATATTTTCTCATGGATAATTATACTCGGAGAAAGGCCTAAAAATTAAAACAGATGATTATAAATTTTAAGCATTTATATATGTTTTTTACTAATTTTTACGTTTTAAAATTTCTTTTAAACTGTCCACCAAAATGAAGAAGTTTACGTGAAATTGGTCACTAGCAAGGTAAATAAAGCTATCATTCAAAAAATACAGCAACGAAAAATCACAAAAAATGAATTGCTTACAATTCTATTTCAATAATATAATCTATAAACCATAATCTAAAGACATGAAACTTCTATAAGATTGCATTGTAAACATGAATTGATATCATGTGGACGATTGTAACCTTGCTACATCAGCTTCAAGTGTAACAATAGCGAAAAAATTAAAAAGAAAATTAAACTACATCAATGCGAAAAAGAGAAATTTTAAAAATAATGATAATGCGATTGCATATATAAAAAAAATATTTACCTAAAGAGTGAAAAACTGACGGACTCGGAATTACATTGGGTCCATTTTTCACGGAATGTACCTCTTCAGGTGAAACGTTACATAGATTCTCGACTGTCCTATTTTTTAGAAATAACATCCCATCATTTATTTTCAACGAAAATTGAATTCTTTGCATTTCTTATTGAGATTTAAAGTCGTAATTTTGTGATAATTTTATGTTAATAATTGTTTAAAATAATCGTTAATATAGATCCTGTTTTCACAAAACGGTATCTTTTTCCAAACCTTACAGGATGTACTCTAAACGGTCGAAATTGTATTTGTAAATCTAGTTAACCCAGGTACGTTCCTGTTATCGAAAAATAAAGATCTTCAAAAAATAATCCCTCATTTTACACGAGATTACTGTATTTCATATTATTTCCTATACAATACACCTCGTAACAAACTTGAGGTAGTAATTGAGACAAAGGTTTTGAAGAACGGGCCGGTTACCTTTTTTCACATCATGACTGGTTTTTCCAGTAAAGGCTTTCAGACCTATCATTAGGCTTCTATCATTTTATTGCATCTTCAAAACCCTTACCAAAAGTAGCGCATTAAACAACCTTTTTAGACCGTAATAATATTTATTTACCCGAGTTAACCTTCTTCAAGTGATGTTGACATTTATCTAAGCTTATCCCCTCTTCCGGAAACGTAAATAATTTTCTACTTGCTGACCTTTTCATACGATTCTTCTGTTCACAGTTTGTCTTGAAGGGAACACTAGTAAAGCTGCAAGGTCTGCACTAACTGCCACTCATCGATTACACATCGAAGTACAACGGCTGCAATCATTGAATTTGATGTGCATCCACTGACAACTTGGGTAAGTAATAATTTGAATTATAACTTGATTAATAAGTATTTTTGAAATCCAGATACTAATTATGAACATTTTTATCGTAAGCAATATAATTTTCAAGTTCGTTGTTTCTCCAACTTTTTAATGATATGATGTTTTATGTTAATAATTCGTTCAATTTGTTTTTAGCGTAGTTTTAAAGTATATAAAGGTTAGAGTAAAAGTAAGGTTTGAAATAATTATTATTCGATCGCAATATTGCAAACATTTATTACGGCTAGCTACGCCGAGGCCGTTCCACGGGCAAGGTGATCGTCTGCTGGCGTAAAGTGACATTTTACGCCCTCGATAGGAAAAATACTATTTTGTTCATAGTTAGGGCTGTACAACAGTTACATTAACAATTTTATAACATATTTATCTATCGATGATTTGTAAACAATCATAATAAAAAATGAAATAATGTATTAAAAAATTATCAATTTTAACATAAATATAAAGAAATATTCAACAATCTATAGTCAATTTTCAAGTTTGCTTCTTACAATACCATCTGCCGATAAAAATGATCACAACGATGGGCAAAAATTTATCTAGAGTAGCGAAAGCTCCCATAAAAAATATGAGTTGATATTTAAAATTTTTAAATTATATTCTCTTGCATCCATAAGGAGTGAGGGTGAGGGTTGTATTAGATTTCAATAGGTACCTTGTTTGAGTATTAATACTTCCAGTTTGTATCTACATTTCTGGATGTTTCTCCTGAAATCGATTAAGGCATTGTTTCTTTACGGTTTTCTATAAAATTGCTACCTTATCAGCGGACCAATTTAGAACCCCTTGAGGCTAGGAATGAGTACTACTTATCGCTAATTTTATATAAAATAATTCATCAACGCTGTGATAAGTTCCTTCCCGATTTAAGCACTAGTGCATTACATTAGAATTCATTTTTGCTACATTTCTAACGATCCAATAGCGGTCAAAATGTAAAATTTTGTTAAGTCGAACATAACCAGCAAAGAGCAGATGGAAACGAATTCATTGAACTTTATTCCATTACATGGTATATATCAAGTCTTAATAGAAATTGATGTAAATTTTTCTACAGCGTCATCTGTATCCTCAAATCGATTTATTTGTTTTAGAAAGGTTTCTTTAAAAATGACAAATACAAAATCATAAGTAAACACAAACAAGTTTTTATATTTAAAATGTAATATTATTTTTTTTTTCTTAGAACCGATATTTTCATTACTAACGAATAATTCTAATTAAATACAGTCTCCTAAAGAATATAAAATCAGTCAGTTATTTTTAATTTACACTTTTTATGGGTAATTCCTTCTTTATCGTCTTATCACTTTAAACACCCATTAACTAACAAATGTTGTTATATTTGTAAATGTCGTATTTCTGCCTGGGAACAGTAATAAACTTCAAGCACAATTTAAAAGTTCGTCTTACCATCCGTCGGTAACAATAGTAGTATTATTATGGTTTTACTACAACTTTGCTACGTTATCAAATTTTGCTTCTTGCTAGGTTATGAAAATGGCGCGAATAATAATATTTATCTATTTAATGAATAAAAGTCGATATTGCAGAATAGAAAAAAAAATAATTCGCATCACATTTGATCAATTTATGGGAAATTTTTTATATAACTCGTACAAACAAATTGTATATAAAAAAATTAAATATGTATTATGATATATCACATTTTTTTACCATGTATTATCAATATTTCTGTATCCTGCAAAGAACTGCGTGTAGTAGAGATATAGATAGATAGATAGATAGTAGATGGATAGATAGTTTTTTTTTTTTTTTTTTTTCTAGTGGGTGTGAGGAAAACCTTCTAAAAAGGCACCAGCCAGGGACCGCACTAGCTGGTAGTGTGGGATTGGCGTTGTCATGCCGACCGCACTAAAAACCCCCTCCCTTTCCTTCGCTGTCCTCAATGGAAACCGCGCTAGCATTACTTCATTGAGGGTGCTGTCTCGGCTACGCAGTTCGGTCTACTCTTAGCCTACTGCTTAAAACGCGTTGATTTTCTCTGTGGTCTCTTTCCTTCTGTTTCACTATCGTTCTTATTGTTTTGTAAGTTAACTCCCAGCCCTTCTCCGAACGCAACAGTCTCCATCATACCCTCGGGGGTAAAAACAACGCCTGTTTCGTTTTTGAACTCCCACCTTTCCGTGGTCCATTTTTCGCATCTGAACAATGTATGCTCTACATCATCTTCCTCTTCACAGTACGGGCATTTACTGGTAGGATGCAAGTTCCTATCGGCCAGATACTTTATCTGATGGATAGATGGATAGATGGATAGATAGGTAGATAGTTAGTTAGATAGATAGATAGTTAGAGGGGGAGAGGGAGAGAGGGAGAGGAGAGAGAGAGGGAGAGAGAGAGAGCTTGCCAATAATAATCCCTCCGTAACTTGCTATCAGCCATATATATTCGGCAATTACTGCTGGGGCTACCGTTTTACCTTTATATTTTATGGTCATCATGTCGTACAAAATTATTCATATTTAGACACATTTATGTCTTATACCATAACGAAAATTTTTGTCTTTAGTTCACAGGCTGTGTCGAAGATACGCTGTTACGAGTGGGATATCATGACATAATTGACGGCGTATTACTCCACAAGATTTTTCTGAAAATGTAAGTATCAAAATACCAAAGTTTTTTATTTTGTCAGAATCAAATTTTTCTGAAAAAAAAATTCATTTAATTTAATAACAAACAATTTTTTTCAGAAACCCGGAGCCAGTGCACAATATGATAATTTCTTCGGAAGGTGATCCAATAATCCGGACCAAAAATCTGGAGAGGATAGTGAAACGAATCGGAGTCAATTAGATAAAAACTCTTTGAATCGTCCAAACATAAAATTAAAACATGTCAAATTATAGTCAATATTGTAATAAATAAATTAAAATCGTAGATTGGAATCGTAAGGTGCTGAAACAAAAGTCGGAGTCATAATTATCTTTTGTCATTCAATTAAAATATATTTACCATTTGAATTTTATATATAATTGAACTCGTTATAACAATAAAAATTACCACATTCATACCAACACACTCGAGGTCGTCATTGCACATATAAAAAATAAGAGTCAAGATTAAAAACTAGTTGTCGAGTCGTCGGTAAGTGACGTGGGGTCATACATAATAAAAAAGGTTATGTCGTCAACGATGGAATAAATCACGCAATAAATTAGGACGCGGACATACATACAAATTACACACTCTCACATACATACACATAAATAAATTAACACATATATATTGACGTTACATAATATTAATTTCTATACATATTCATTTTTACTTTGGATATACGTACGGAAGAGAAAGAGGTTTACGTTTTAGTCTTCTTTCTTCGGCGTCATTCCTCTTGTTTGGGTCCTCCATCCGTCTCGTGATTTGAATCTTCGGCTGCTGTCACCTGGTGAACCGAGTTCGGTGTCGCACTCCCTCGCGACCACGAGGGAGAGGACCAGCAGCCTTGTTGTTCGTGGGACGAACGGAGTGCCGTCGTCAGATCCTGGTGATATTACCAAAAATTAGTCCTCGCCGCCTCCATGAATTATCGATGCTGGCTGTAGAATTGTGTGGGCCCACTTTTCATCTGGAGCAGCCAGGTTCTCCAGAGTTGAGGCAGCGAGTCGTCCCCAGGAGTCCGTGTAGAGAAGTCCAAATTGTAAGAGAGTTTGAGGGACACTTACCAGGTCTTATAATACCTCGGTAAGTATCCCTATGTCCATTCGTGTCGCCGAGTTCCATTTTTACTAAGAATCGGGACGGGAACTGTCAAACATTTGAATCTAATTTGCTCTAATTTGAATCTGATGGCTCGTTCGTTGAATCAGAAATGGATTATGAATGAATGTGAAATTAGTAATGTTAAGGGTTCATGAACGTCGAGACGACTTTTCGTCACAACATAATGGTTATCGCTTAATTGAGTTGCAGAATAAAATCTCTGAATTGAAAAACGAAATTTCCATAAAAGATCAGAAAATAGAACTCACCGAACTGGAAGTACAAAAAGCCAAACAAAGTTACCATGTAATATTGAGGAACAATTCCGATTTGGAAAGAGAAATGCGAAATCACTTATGCAACGAATTTATCATCAATCAAGAAACTATAAAGACTTACTAGTTAAATTGCTTTGGGAGAAGAAATGTCACGAGTCGGAGGAGAAAATGTATAGGGATGAACTGATAGCACCTCACAGGCAAAAAAATTTCTTAGATCGTCTAATTGCTCAGCATCATGCAGTCTTTGTAAAATTCGAAAAACATAAGAAGGTGTTGCGTACCATTTTTCTCCGAAGAGTGCAAAAATCCGTCCAAACTTCTAATTTATCCAAAAGGAATCGTCGAATTCATCTTAAAATAAATCTACTACGTCACATAAACCGCAGTCAATCGTGTCATCGAGGAAGAAACCAGCTGGTGCAAGTATGCCGAAATTATGATAAATTAGTTATCAATCATTTATACGTAATTACTATTTGATGCTAGTAAATGTAGATGTTATGAAAGTATGAAAGATTGTAAATAATTTAATATTTAGCGTTAATATTTAAAATTTTATTATTTACTATTTTATTTTCATATTCTGATCCCTACAATTATTCGGAATTTATCGAAACGAGAAAAATATAATACATTGCATATTGGAAAATAAATAATTGTTTATGTAATGGGGTTTAAAATTAAAAAGCGTTTTGAGAAGATCTCTGAATTGCGTTAGTCAGTATGTATGTAATGTAAAAGATGTTATTCCTTAAGATATAATTCACGAAAAAATTGTTTCAAATGAAAGTTGCATTGGCATTATTTTGCTTTCCTCCAATTTCTTTTCTTTACCTGAACCATTTTAAAACCGTTTTTTACGGACCTAAAAAAACAAAGCTAATAAAAAATGGCGCCTGAAATAGTGTATTGGTGGCGTAATTTATTAGTTTTTAACTCAGCTATGTTAAATGGTTGAAAAATTGCTCTAGGATAAAGAAACGGAGCAGTCTTCTGCTCTGCAATGAGCATACTATCTGTGCCGTAGCGGGAGCAACGCTCGTTTTTTCTCATCTTCGAAATATGGCTCACCAACCAGGATGCCGAACCATAGAGCCATTACTGTAGATTATTGCTGTAGAAGAAAACGTATTTACAACCGCTCAAAATGTAGGTGTAAATTTTTCAAACTTTTTGGAGCTACTTTTGAATATCCCAAAAAACTTAAAAACTAAAAATATCAAACGTATCTAATAACGACTCTAAAATTATGAGAAAAGTATTTATTTCTTTGATCATTTGTTTCGTCTATAAAGGTTTTAATAAATATAGCTAGCTATTTATGACCAAATTTACAACTTACGTTTCACGTTATTAATTGTTATATTTTAACATTCAGGCATTTCTTTAATGCCGAACCCAAAAACATGATTTTTAAGTAAAAGAATGGCGCAAAGAAAATGGAAGAGAACCCGATTAACTGAGAACTTTGTTGAATTCAAACGCCTAAGAGCCCTATGTATTAAACTTTCTGGAGTACGATATAAAGATTATATTCAAGTTATGGAAGAAAAGTCATGATCTAATATCCGTGCCTTTTGGTCATTTGTAAATACTTATCGGATGAAAAATACGATACCATCGAATATGCACTATCGCCATACACTTGCATTTGACCATCACAGTATACAGCAAATCTATTCGGGGAATATTTTGCTTCCGTATATTCGTCGGGTCGATTCCATCCCCAGTTATTGTACATCGCTTCTGATAAATCGATGAAAAATTTTAACATTTCTTTACATGAACCAAAAACTGCGATGTTTAATCTTAAACCCACATGTACCATAGGTTCAGAGGTATCCTGTCTATGTTCTTTAAAAATTGCTCGACCATACTCTTATAGCCTCTTTATTATCTCTTTAATGCATCACTGAATTATTGGAATTTTTCCTACGAAATGGAGATATTTGTATTACTCCGGTATTTAAAGAGGGTAATAAAAATAATATTGAAAACTAGTGTTGGCGTGGTGCCGGGCTCGCTTCGCTCGCTCAGAAACTTCGACCCAGTGAAGAGTCGGCTTTTCATTAATACTCATTCGTTTACTAACAGCTTTCTATTATTTTATAAAATTATATCGATATTTGGGGGTCCAATCATATTATTTAGGTTCAAGTGGCTTCGATAGATATGTTACAATAATATGGTGTTTCTTATATGTATGAAAATTGCAAATGAGCATTTTCAAAACTTCGACCCCGACGACAGGCCAGCCGAAGTATTAATAAATAAAAGTTGCAAAACACTTACTTCCTGCACTTGTATTGCAATATTCTATTCGATGCTTATTACATGTTTACTATGTTTTAATAATTTCTGTCTGTATTATTAAGTTCTTATTATATACAATATATGTACATATAATTCGCCAAAGATATCTTGAAAGTGTCGAAAAGATCTATGACGGATATCTTATAGATATCTATAAGACATCTTTTAGATATATCGAAATAGTTATTTTCGTATCAAGGGCGTAAAAGAACTTTGCGCCCGTAGGTGGTCACCGCGCCCGAGGAGCTGGCAAAGACTACCCCTAGGGGGTAGGGGATCGAAATTATGGGGTAGAAATTAATTTTTTTGCCGCGATGACCAAATTCAATACTTTTTCAGACAATAGTCATAAATATATTAAACCAGTTTTTATGGCATTATCGTTGACTTTAGGAAGAAAATGCATACAACCTTTTTTGTAGAGAATTTCATGCTCTATCTTTTTTTGTTTGAAACATTTTTTAATAAAATTTGTATTTTTCAAAATAAATGCAAGAAACTACAAAGAAACTTAATTGGGGCTAATTTTTTTTAGTAATGGACGGGTGGATCTGCCCCAAAATCTAATCAGATCTAAGTTATGCCAGGGCGCGTATTTTAAAAAAAAATTTATGTCAATACGGTTATCCGTTCGCGAGTTATCGCGAGACAAAAAAACGGGACGTACGGACGTACAAGATCACGGACACAAATTTTTTTATTGTTGATTTGGGTTCCTTAGGGTCTGAAACGTCGACATTTGATGAAAAACTATATGGTAATTTTTTTGCCCGAAGTGACCAAATTCAATACTTCGTCCAGACTTAGTCTGGGTCGAAGTAATAATGGAAAATAATAAAAAATTAAACACAAAATTATTTGAAATTAAATATGCTTAATTAACAAATAAACTGAACGGGCGCAACAAACACAATTAGTGAAATACATAAATTTATACAAAATAAAAAACCTAACATAACTTAACTTAACGACATAATACATTTTCTTTCGCCTAAAACGCCCTAAACGGAACAATGTCAGCATATTGTGTGATAATAACATTAAATGTAAAACAATAAATTACCATTCTGATAAATTTCAACGATATTTTTTCAGAATATGTTTAGATATTTTTGTTCAATATGACATCTCATCAATCGCTGGCAACATAAATAATCATGTTCAGTTTGTACATAATTAATTACTAATTACAAATTGCCTGCCGTTACTCTGTATCTTTGTTTTATCAAAACTAAATTATTTCCTGTCATACATAATTAGTTAAATTTGAAGATTATTTCTAGCAATGTTTAGAAAAATTGTATGCTACCAACGAACCAAAATTTAACTACGAAACCATTCATATTTACTTTGATCCATTTTTATTTTTTGCAACTCATGCACACTGATTCATTAAATTCACTTGTCGTATTTCACTCTGAGCAGATATGATTAACACGAACGTTTATTTTCCACATTAAATTATCTGCAGTGTGCCAAACGTCACGAGCAGTTAAGCCTCGTATTATTTACCTTTTCTGGGTTAATTTCCAACAACCTTCCCCTAATGGTGATAGATTTTCAGCCATCATCGAATAGTGCATAAGCTAATTATCACTAAATATGTTTGTTGTAGCTCTCCGCTTACTGGCTCTCTTGCAGAGTGGAAAGGTGCTGTTTACATGGATCTACTGTAGCATCGAATCTAATTTGCAGATTATCATCTGCATTACAACGTTATTCCTTTGGAAATAATTAATTGGTTTATTATTTAATTCTCTAATAGTGTTTAGCTTAAGCTTAATACTATCTAGATAATCTAGATAATCAAAAACTTACTAGTTTAAAGTATGTCACGTTAAATATAAAAATAAACGATAGAGCAACATGCTTATTACACGCTACCAAGGAATAAATTGAAAGAGATGTCAAATTTAGGTAGTTTACATATTTATGACATTGATTCAACTGATCGGGGTAAACGTACTCCACGATGAAAATGTTAATTGCATCTTAATCCTGTTCGAAATTTGGACGTCACTTTCAGCCATACAACTTTTTTTCTAAATGCTGTTAAGCAAAATTTATATGAACCAAGATCGGTAGGTTTGGACATCCGCTTTCGAATCCCATAGTCAAAAGTAGCCGGCGGTTTAAAAAAAAAAGTTATACAATCATATTTGGGAAAAATTTTCTTTTGCTTCACAAGAATTGCGTTTTTCGACAATGGAAAGGGCAACACTGACTGGGGTAAAAGGTACTAATAGCGTATTTTAAAAAGCTCTTTATTTTTCTATTTTTCTTTTCTTTTCATTTCTTTATTCTTTATTTTCCATTATACCTTTATATTCTGTAATTTTTCATTTTCTAACATAAATATTGATATTATTTTACAATGTAACTGTGACTTAGGATGAAAAATTAATTGTAATCCTTTGTGAATATCTAATGTCACGTTCGTCACACACAACCTCAAATTGTTATACAAATTAGATTCTTACTGATTTTTGGTCTGAGTTTCACTCCTTCTTTGATGTTTACCTGACATTACGAAACCGTCGTGCAGAGAAAATTATTTTCTTCTGATGTTACTGTTCAAAAGTTTACTGAGTTGATCCAGAACACTTGCCGAACTCATCGTCGTGTCCTCTGTGTCCAAAATATTAGCAAATATATATTATAATGCAAATGTTACACGCTCTAATATGAAAAATGGAAAATATTCACAACATTTGTTGTGTCATTTTCATCATTTCTGGTTCACATGGAAAAGAATATTTCTATTTCGTCTATGTCGTCGAAGCACGATAATTTGAGGACGTAGTTAATTATCTGCTACTAATGTATGCCTCTCTATAGATTTAGGTATGTCAACTGTTTGCTGGATAACCTCAGTATAACTCGGTGGAAATATTTATTTAATTAATACCACAAATCCATGAATCCAGAATAATTTGTTAAACGTTTAAATACCATTATTGGGATTGCATTTTCTTATTGAAAAATGTTATTCATTAAATAATTAGACTCGTGAATAGTACATCTTAAATCAACGTGTCCCTAAATTTTTACATTATTATTATTATTAATTACTGAAAATACAATTAATAAACATATCCTTGTAACATTAAAATAAACATAATATCGCTTGATATCAGCTGGTTAGATTTGAAAATTAAATATAAACTACGTCAGCAACAACGGATATTTTTCGTTTGGCTCTGAATTATAATGAACGTAACGATAAACTTTTAATTAATTCGATATTTTTAAACTTGTCTATTCCAAATATACGTCATTGCAAAAATGCTATAAACACTTTGTACTTGAATAAAATAAATTTCAGAAAAACAATATCTGTAGATTATTTAATATGCGAGAAAATCGGTAAGGCTTTAATCACCGCCAGTATCTCTGGCACGTTCTAGTTTTATTTTATATCCGAATATGTAACGGTGAATGTCGCATGAAAACCTTATCTGAAATTGTTCTGTATATATTTATGAAACGTAGAATCAAATGTTTAATTTTATATTAATAAGAAAATTACTTATACGTGGAAAAATTAGTAATTATTTTTAAAAAGTTGATCGAGTAATTACGATTAGTTATAATTAAGCCATGAGGTTTATTGATGATTCATTTATTGTCAAAATTCAGATTTACCTGTTTGTAGATGACTTATTAAGAACAATTAGATATTTCAATACTAATTTTTCAATTTTGTTCATTATTCAATCACTACTCAACAATATAAGTGGGAATATAGAATAATCATTATTCGTTTCATTTACTGTTTATGGTATATGCGTGATAACTAGTATTACGACAAAGAACAAAATGCGGGAAATACTAGCATTATTCAGTCGACGGTCGGCAAAAAAAACTTATATATATTAACAATCATGTTATTTAAATCAGGAAAAAATAAAGGCGTACACAATATAAAACGAATATAACATAATCCATGATTAAATCAATTCAAATCAAAACAATAGTGTAATTTACTTCTGCGCACTGTAAATAATCTACCTGACAAATTCATTTATCGTTGCAAAGTTGAAAAGGAAATAATAAAAAGCACTACTTTTTTAGTTAGAATAACTCTGTTGATGTTGATAATTTTACCATTTTTATTTAAGTTAAGAATTATTTAATCAAATTAACTTTTCACTGAATGTTCAGAAAGATTAGGAAATGCGATACTTTGCAATAAACCCAATGAAGCGTAACTAATAAGATCGTTAGATTAAATAATAAATCTTCGTAAATTTTACCAGTTTTTAACCACTTCAAGTTTCTCAATAATCCATAAGTAATTTATATAAATTTCAGTTCAAGACCATGAAGAAATTTAATCAACTAAAAATTAAGTTCTGCTAAAAATCAACTAAAAATGTATATCAATTTTTTTTTCGTTTACGGGGGACTTAAATTTCAATAATGTTCTGAAATATGGTCATATGAAATTCCAAAATTTAATTCCTCTACCCATATTTTTAGTTCATTTAACTCCTTTATGGTTGTGGCTGCAACTTACAAAAATTAGTTTAGGACCTATTGAAATATGTATGTAATTAAAAAGTTGTTCAATTTACTAAGAATTTTTATTTACCACGAAAAAGCGATTGAACGGTGAAAATAATGATTGCAAACTTTGCATAGTACTGTAAAAACGTCATGTATGTAAAGAAATACATTGAATTTAAGATGTAATGATATGAAAATATAAATATATTTTCGTTTTTATGTTGTTGAAATTACAGCAAACATGATTTCCCATTTTCTACAACAAAAAATAGTTTAAAATATATTGATTAAGATCATAATGCATACCAATGACAACAATTCATGGGAAAAGCTTTTAAAACCTTAACAGTATTACACGCAAAGCGCGCTTATTAATTAGTACAGAGATATGTAGTTACGCGATAAATCGTCTAAATGTGCGCTGTTCTATCCCACTGTACGTCGACCTACTCGCATGCATCGAACAATTATACATTAAATACGCTATAAATAATTCTGCATTTCTGATAAAAATGTTTCCTTTTTACATCTCTAATTCATTAGATGTGTCTACCTTAAGTCATTTTAAATTCAGACAAATAAAATAATAATAAGTTATTTTTATTTTTTTAAAATGTTCAGATTTTTAGAGGTTCAACACACTGATATAAAGAAATTTATTAAAGATATTTTTTTGCCGAGGTGACCAAATTCATTACTTTTTCAGACAATAGTCATAAACATTTTAAACCAGTTTTTATGGCATTGTCGTTGATTTTAGGAAGAAAATACATACAACCGTTTTTGTAGAGAATTTCATCCTCTATCTTTTTTGTTTGAAACATTTTTTAATAAAATTTGTATTTTTCAAAATAAATGCAAAAAACTGCGAAGAAACTTAATTGGGGCTAATTTTTTTTAGTAATGGACGGATGGATCTGCGCCAAACTCTAATCAAATCTAAATTATGCCAAGACGCGTATTTTAAATAAAATTATGTCAACACGCTTATCCGTTCGCGAGTTATGGCGAAACAAAAATGGGACGTACGGACGTAGGTACGTACAAAATCACGGACACAAATTTTTTTATTGTTGATTTGGGTTCCTTAGGGTCTGAAACGTCGACATTTGATGAAAAACTATAGGGTAATTGTTATGCCCGAAGAGACCAAATTCAATACTTCGTCCAGACTTAGTCTGGGTCGAAGTAATTACATTCAATACTCTACATTTTAAGAAGAGTAGACAACACTGGTTACTGCATGGCCAACTGCCAAACATTTTTTGTTTCAGCTTGATATAATTTTGAAATGAACAACCAAAGAAATTGATCATTAGCGATTCCCGCGTATAATGAAAACAGAAGAAATTATATATCTCAATCGGACCTTCAGATTTTAGGATCTTACATATATCTGGGTCATAGTAACAATCTTCATCCAGTTCACAACTGAAAATGTATAGAAGGTAAAGACAAAAATACGGTCACTTCAGCCAAAAATACAGTAGCCCTTGATATAAATTTCAACTACAAAGATGGCCGCTTCTTCCCTTAAGTTTTACTTTGCCTTAACCCCCACTACCAGACGGTTTGTGCTCCTCTGGACGCCGCGAGCGTGCGTATGCGTCAACAAAATGCTTAGTGATGGAAAATGGAGTGTCCGCGGGTGCAAAAATAAAACATACGGGAAGTATAAAACTTACATAGAAAAAAAATAAGTATAAAAATTGTTACATCTTAAATTCATCGTCAGGGGAGGCTTAATTTAAGCCCGAAATTGAGTTAATTGGTGACCGACATTTTGGTCCCCTGAAAATTCCTCCTCGGAAATTTCCCCCCGGAAATTAACCCCTCCGGAATAACACTCCCCGGAAAATTCCTTTCTAGAAAATAACCCCCTTGGAAATTTACCCCTCAGAAAATAGCCCCTCCGGAAAAATGGTTAGGTTAGGTTAGGTTAGGTTAGGTTAGGTTAGGTTAGGTTAGGTTAGGTTAGGTTAGGTTAGGTGTACCCTCTTTAATTATAGAGCCTGCTTGTTTTGCCTTAGTGGTGTGACATATAGCACGACAGGATTTACTTAGGTACTTAATGCATCGCCAGATCACTTTGGTGGTCGTTTCTTGATGTTTATTAAACATATATCCATTTAGTATTAATCTCGGTTTATGTCGATTCGATATGATAATGTCGAGAGGCATTTTGATATTTCCTGTGCTTGAGTCAACTATTAACTAGCGCGTGAACACTGAAACTGAGCAATATATATGATTGGACATTTCTGGGGGAATGATAAAACGTGGTTTTTATTTTTTTCCGGAGGGGCTGTTTTCTAGGGGGTAAATTTTCGAAGGAGTTATTTTCTAGAAGGGAAATTTCCGGAGAGGTTTATTCCGGAGCACGAAATTTCCGGGGAGAATTTTCCAGGGAGGAATTTTTTGGGGGGGATAACTCCGGGATCCAGTTAATTTTCTTAAATTCAGTCAGTGTTTTGGCTTAAAGTCTTACTTTTAGAGAGCAAAACTGACTTTTAGACGATATTTTGGCTTAAAATAAGATTTATCGAGCTTATGTCATCTAAGTTAGAGGAATCTTATTTCAAAATCAAAATATCGGCTGAAAGTCAGTTTGGTTATCTGGAAGTAAGACTTTAAGCCTAAATATTGACTGAATTTAAGAAAATTGACGCAATTTTTGGCTGAAATTAAGACTTATTTTTTCCTGTGTAAAGGAAGAAAACTAAGGAAACAGGAGGACTACTGTATGACTGGATTTATGATAATATGGCAAAGATAACATCTGAATCTATCGTTTGACATTTTAGGAGTCGATCATTTTAGGATTGACCTAGATCTTTAAAAATGCAACGAACTTCACTGCTTTACTTTGTAGACATCCATGTTTGTATCGGAGTATAAAATGGAGTGAAAAGTATACCAATTCATGAAATCAGGCACGATCGAATGAACAGTTTTCTCACGTGGAAAACGTTTAGTCTAAGACCGATAACTTGTTTCACTCTAATAAATTAAGAGTGTATGCGTATGGTCTCTAAATACGAGGGACATAAAAAAAGTAGTTTACATACGGTACGACCGGAGCAGATACGCGGCGTTGGAATAAGCAAGGTGGTTTTCCCGACTAACGGTCGGTGTACCGGTCGTTACGCCAGTGGTAATGGAACTGTTATGGTCGGACCACGCGATCCGTCTTGGATTTATTGGATTATACAATGTTTTACGACGCTTCGGCCGTGAGCGAGAAGAAGAGTGAGCGAAACGTGAACCCATGATGGAGTGACCAGGCGATAGTGTGACCGTTCGGTACATATACACCAGGGGTTAAAACAAATATTTCTTGCTTTCCCTTTTTTACCAGTCACACGTATCTGCAGGTATTCGCGAAAAACAATTTCAGACTTACAATTCGTATTTTTCAATCTGATATCTTTTATGATGACTAACCTGGGCTCTGGTATAACCTTCGGGAAAAAATGAGTCTATTAAGTTGGTACTGATTCCGGGCGTCCTCTACGTCGCACAAATTTCTATTTCATACGGCGATTTTCAATCTTCGCTACGAAGAAAGTTATTACGGAAGGAAATTCATTTTGCCGTTCTATTTCGTCGATTCTTACAACAAATATGATTCGATTCTTTCAATAATTACAAGGGTTCGTTGAACTTTATATAGATTGAAAATTTCTTAAATATTTCATATTGATAATGAAACTATCGTCTAAAAAGATGTATTTTTCAATTACATGTTTAATAGTTTGTTATATTATAATGACTAACAGAAAAAAGTAATAAAATCTATATGGTAATTTTTATTATTTTACATAGTACTTTTCTTTAATATATTTCTTTTATATATTAAGTTTTTTAATAAGTCAAGAATGGGTTGATCTCCTGAAAGCATCGAGTCATTCCGCCAACAGTTTTGTGCTTTTCTCGCGGCCCACACTTTTAGAAGATAAGGCAGCCAAAAAATATAAGCATGATGCCGAATCATGATAAAAAATTCACTCACTACATAAGCTACTATTATTTAGATCATGATTAATTCAAATAATATATAAATATTCTGCCACTGGAAGCGTAAACTTGCATTTTCTCTCCCTAGGAGGCAAAATAAGTCTCACATTCTAGTAATCAAGTTATTGCTCTAGAAGTAATCGTAAATTTCAGTATTTCAAAATGTTGAAAACCGCAGGGGACAAAATTCTATAAGGCCTGTTCTACGATCCGACACCTTAATTATTTCCACTAACTATTCGTAGTTATTTTACTTATTTTGGGATAATTATTGCATCTAATCAGTGGACCTACTGAACTGTGCAGAGTAGTTGAAAAGTAGTAAAAGTAGTACAATTTTATTGAACCAAATGCGATAGGTACAGAATTGAAACATTATTTTAGCAACATTATTGAAAGATATAATTAGGATGACTTGTAAATATAAATATAAATATAAATGTAAAAAAGATATAAATAATCTACCTCTTAGTTACATACTTTGAAACTATTTTTTAAACCAGCTAGATACTAAACAGACCTTTTGAAAAAGCTGATTCAAGTTCGGTTAAACAAAAATTAATCCATTTAAATTGTTATATTTAAATTTATCACTAATACAAATTACATTTCTTGATCAGAATTCAATTTTTAAGTTTTCTAATAATGCGTTTTTACTTTACAATAAGCCTGTACTAGTTTCACATATACCATCAATTTCAATTTGAATACGCGATTCATGAGATATTTATATAATCATCATACTACGCCATTGTAACATCTGTCATCCACTTTCATTACCTTGACGAGCGTGAATAACAGTTTCATGAAGACAAAAAAACGATATTCCTAAAACTCGTTTTCAACAACTAGAAATCATTATAATAAGCCGTAATACAAAAATTATATTTTTCAATTTCAATCAAAATGAGTACAAAATGATGTACTGCCTATGTGAGATTGATGATGCGATAATATCAACAAATAATTTAAATGTTTATACAATGTTTATATTCTATTTTCGTGTACACATTTGAATGATCCCAAAAGATCGGCGAAACAAAAAGTTAAAATAGGTGAACGAAAGAATTAAATTATTGGTTTTAATAACGTTAATTGCTATAATAGTTGCTAAAAGCTCTCAATTAGTAGTCCATTTTCAATAGTTTAGAATAGTGTTACAGTATTTACCGATATATCTCTAGACATTCTTAATTTTTCCGAGACATTTAATCCTACATTTGAACATGTTTTAAAATTTATAGGTAACTCTATCGTGATTATGACCGACAACTATATTATTTTTCATATTTTCCCCTTCCTTAACCTGCGCAGAACCATGCGCAGCTGCGATCGCTTATACTGTCATGAATATTAGGTACACATGTACCTTTTGTAAGGGATATGGGTCCAAAAGCCGACAGGTCAACAAACCAACAATCGAAAAGCCGACTGCAAAAAAATCGACACTTCAAAAAATTATTGTCCGTTTCTCGACGTGTCGGTTTTTTGACGGTTGTTTGATCTTTCGGCTTTTTGGTTTGTCGGTTATTCGACCCGTACCCGGAACGACGTCTTAACAAGGGATATGTCCGACGTCTTATCAAGATGACGCATTAACGCGGTGATGTCTTATCCAGTTTGTACTGTAATCAGTTTCCTGAATAGTCGCTTAGTACAGACGGCTGCATTTTTTAGTATGGTGATAAGATCACTCCTTCCTGTTTGTTTACAAGTATTGTTGTTTTCTGGTGAGGGTTGCCGTAGGAGCGGATTAAATTATATGATGAATTTAATTAAAATTATGAAAAAACCCGCGTATACAGCATATATAAATTCTGACAGAAAAAATAATGAAAATGTCAACGACAATAATAACAATGCTAATTTTGACGACGATGATGATGCTGTTGATGATGACGATGACGACGATGACGATGACGATGACGATGACGATGACGATGATGATAAAGTGAGAAAGTGGAAAACAATTAGGTTATTAACTGTTAAAAACTCTCAATACTTGTTCGCAGAAACAACAGAAACTGTCCACAATTTATCGAAGAACTGGCCACATTTTGTTACTCACAAACTAGCCAATATATAAGTTTATCAGATAAAAACTGTCCAATATTTAGAGCTAATTTTTACCAGGACTAATCAGTTTAATGTACAATTGATTTTTCCAGCAATTCTTTTTATGCGGTGATAGAAACCTCTTTTCGGAGGTATACATAAAATTCTGTGAATAATGTGATTAAATTTCAGATATATACATGAAATTTGTTGTGTATATTAAATGTAAGGTCTGAAATTAAATGTCAGTAAAACATTCATTAAATTAAATGTTTTCTTTGAACTGTGTATTTGTCATGTCCAAAGCAATTATACATTCACATAATTTGGTAACTCACCGAATAGAATGTGACTGGAAAAATGTAGTTTTCGAAAAACACACGAAACGGAATAAACCATAACAATAAGATAAATTTAACAAAATGAAATGAGTTTGAGAGCAAGTTGACGCAGATGGGAAAGAAGATGAATCGCGACACCGCATGACAATCTGAGACAAGGTTTGTAAAAAGTCTGGAAATCCAATGATAGGTAAAACGATGACGGTAGAGACAGAAAAGAAAACGAAAATTAAAGAAAGAAAGCAAGAGAGGAAGAGAGCTTTTTCCTCCTTTAACGTTAAAGTACTTCGCTCGTATTTATATACATATCACATTATGAGGCGTCGAAGTGTGAGTAAACAGAAAAGAGCGTAAGAGAGATAAAGATAGGTTGAGGGCGAGGGTTTGAGAGTGAGGGCTATGGTGGTTCACCGGCCTATGGGCATGGGGGTTATGGAGAGGGGTTACACGGAGGTGAGTACACCCTATCGATCACGAGCCTCGTCCACGACACCCACCTCCGCCTTCCTGGCCTACCCCCTGCTGTATATGCGGCCTATTTCCACTGGCATAAACCAAAGAAGAATCATTCCCATCAACCAAGTTGACAAAATGTTTGCACTGGTTCTCAGGTACAAAATTAATCTATTTTTTTAAATTCACATTTTTTACAATGAAATAAATGTTTAACAAACAGTTAGTGTTTTGAGTAATTTCCAGTATATTAATGGGAGTGTCTAGTAATTTGATTTTTTAAGTAGTGTGACAAAAACCATTTTTCAGAGTTCAGAGATTATTAAATTTTTACTGAAGCCTTGAATAATCATCTAATGTTTTATGAAAATTCTTGCCTATGTTGCTATTAATTAATGGTATAAAACACTATTTAATGGAAATCTCAGCAAAGGTCTGATATCGTTGAACTCAGACATTTCAACAGTATTTCTGTGGGTTGAAATACTATAATACTTAACAACAATGAGGTCAATTTAACTTTAATAAGGTCCATTGACATAACAATACTACTAATCTGTTAATCACGATTCGCTAGAACGATATTTTTGTAAAACTGTTGATTGCTTCCGATTGTTTGATGTAAATGGTAGTTAGGGATGTTAGAATACCAACGGTACCTATAATTACGACCACATTCCCCAACCTCCAAAACAACAACAGACTAATAAACACGCGTGACAAAGTGTGTGGTAATACGTGGGTTCATATATATGCGTGCGTGCATGTCTGTCTATCATCGTTAGCCAGAACAATGTTTTATGTGATGTCAATGTCGAACAAATCTGTTTTCAGATAGAAGTATATATATATGAAAATAACTTTAATATTTTGTAAATTCAAATATTAGATACTATTATGAACAATACGCGGTTTGTAGCTTTTGGAATGGTCATTATCGCCAATTTTAATGTCAAAAAACGTCATTCTTGCAAAGAAGCGTTGAAAAAATTGGTATTTCTTAAGAAAAATTGATCATAACTTTAATAAAATTGAATTATTACGATAGGTTTCTTTTGGAAATTAACAAAATTAAATTGGTTTTAAACCGGGCTTATGACCTACCACGATGTTTATAAAAATTGCATTAGATGTTAAAATGCTACAGTTTGAAGATCTCTAAACATTTCAAACACCTTGCGTGCGATCACTTGGATTCCCAAACGCTAGGCTTTGTTTTAAAACATTTATAATCTCAACTAGTAATAATATTAACAACAAAAAAGGAAAAAGGAAAAAAGTAAAAGATGAAAAATAAAAAATAAAAAAAAAATTTTTTTTATAACGACATTCATAATTATAAGACTAATAAATTTATATTATATTATAATTTCGATTTAACAGTTATTTGGAATAAACTGATATATGAATGATTGGTTAGCATGCAATTATAATAAATCTAAAGAAAGAAAATTGACATTAGTACACACATATGGAGATTTTTCTATATGAACATGCAAAAAATAAATAAATATTCAAAAGAAAGTAGGTCATAAGCCCGGTTTAAAACCAATTTAATTTAGTGATCATAACTTTTTTTTTAATTCGCTGGCTAATTATGACCGGTAGTTATCCGGTATTTGAAAGCGATGGTCCGTAACCATGGATCGTGACTTATTTCAATTTTTAACGTCGTTGTAGCTAAAGCGCTGAAAGTTTCGTCCAAATTTTCGAACTTGCGGGACGAATAGGTTTAAAGCACTGTACCTGCCAAACGGTTTTTGAAAGAAAAACTTCCTGAGCGGAAAATTATTCAGGCTGGCATCAGGTCCTGATCATGAAGCCTGTGAACAAAATCAGGTCTTGGCATGTCCCCTTATCAGGCCCTGGCATATCGTGTAACGCTTTTTCTGTTAAGGCCCTGTTCAGGCAAATGTACAGGACCTGATCAGCACCTTACAATGCCCAATATTTCGCATGCTTTCCAAATTTCATGGTGAAAATATTTACAACAGTATTACGAAACAACAAATTAATTTTTAATAATTTATTACTATCTGACAAGTAACAAGGCTGAAAAATAAAAAAATATTATTTACAAATATATACGAATCGTATAAATATCCATCACATACAATGTGTAAAATATGCTGTCCCGAAACGTTCCTACAATTAAACTAATATACGAAACTGAAATACATTTCCTTAACAGGAATGAAGTACATGCGCGATCAAACCTAGTGGCGACTAAACGAATTACATAAAATTTAGAAGTTAAAAAATTAAGACGTCCTAATCAGGCTCTGAGCAGGCCCCTGATAGGAACGCGTTAGTGGAGCCTGGTACATATTTAGGCTACCTGAGTAAATTTCCGCTCGGGTTATAGCAGACTTTTGTGCATTCATGTGTTTAACATATGTATCGAAGCTATGTCAATGAAACCTCAAACTACACGCTAATCTCTTTCTAGATTCATTTAACCCATCTGAAAAGGTTTCAAAATATACACTCTAAAATTATTGGACTCAATTGCGGAGTCCAAGAGAGAGTAATCGGTAAATTTCACTCCTATACGCTTCAATTTTACTCTCTTGGAGTCACATTCGCTCTTTTAGGGTATTTCATGCTAGGTTAGAATCCCTTTACCGGTGTAGTTATATGCTACATCGAAGACTGCGGTTACTACGTGGCCGGCCGACAAACATGTTTTGTGTCAACTCGCTATAACTTATTCAATTCTGAGAATTTTGAAACGAATAAAAAAAGAAATTGTTCGTTAGAGTTTTTTGCATCTAATGAAGAATGAACAAATTATATATCTGAATAAACAATGAAGTTTTTCAAGGCCTCGAAGCACATGACGCGTTGGTCATCGGCTGCCACCAACTTTAAACATTCAATACTTTTTGACTATTAGACCAATAAAAATAAAACTTTCCAGAAAATTTGTTCATACCTTGATGAACAACTTTCTCGCTGACACTTTTTTTGATACTTGAAATTTGCTTGATAAACGAAGAGCCAGAAGGTATATATTGCAGTTGCATAGAAAACAATTAATAACTTTATTGTTTATTGAGATATATAATTTATTATTTCACCATTAGATGCGGAAATCTCTAACGAACAATTTCTTTGTTTATTCGTTTCAAAACCTTCAAAATTGACTATGTTATAGCGAGTTGAAATAAAAAAGGCGACCGCGTAGTAAGTAGTCCTGTCTATACGGCATTCAGCCGCCTTTCTCTTTTGCCGTATTTATTGACGCCATTGGAGTACATTTTGACTCCAAAGAACTCAAATGTAGTCGAACCCGGCCTACCCCATTTTCGACTCCTTTGGACTGAAATTTGACTCCAATAATGTTAGTATGTTTTTCAAAATTGCATTTTATTTTGAATATTCTAGAGAACACAATACTAATTTTGTGCAAAATGAAAACGCGTTTCCATATATATATATATTTCCACGTGAAAGCTTGAAGTTTAGGTTGGAATATCTTCAAAATAGTGCCGCACATCGGGAGTAGAACTCGACTTTACGCCCTGCAGTGAAATATTCGGAGTTGTGAAGATCGAAATATCGATCTCCAATGAGTGTGTTTCTCGTTCTCACTTCGCTCGTGCGACAAACTTCGCACTCGTCGTAGATCGCTAATTACGCCCTTGTTACACAATGAACTACTGTATTCATTAAAACTTTAACTACATCATATTTCAAATAGATAAATTTTGTAAAAAATCGAAAGATTCCCATAGAGCACAAATCTCTTAAAGAGGTCGTCCAGAGCTCAGTCCACAGATACCTCCAAAAAGACCTGAAGGGGTCTGAATTATGATAATCTATAAAACGAGCTCTTAAAGATGCCTTACTTAGGCCTTTTAAAACCGTAATCTCGAAAAGGTCTTGTGTTTGAGGTCTTAAATCTATCTCTTTATGGACCACCTCTTGACCACCTCTCTTTTAGTAAAGGGATTACCATTATTTAGGTCTGTGTTTCTTCCAGAGACGCTAGGTGCCGATTAAATCCAAAAATGAGATGGCGCCATATTTACTGCATATGCAGACCGATAGATTATAAGCTGCCCGGACCAAATAAGTGCCTTTACGATATTTAGCTTGTTATTGCAGTTTTGTGTTATTATTGCACGACCCTATTCTATTGAAGGTAATCACCATCCAATATATTAATGTACAAACGATAAAAAGGAACTCGGGTAAAAAGTATATAACTTAATAATTTAGGTACAAAAACAAAATCTATAATTTTCAGAAATTTACTTTTCAATTAGATTATTTATTTTATGTGTTAAAGTAGCTCTTAAATAAGACCTCTTTTCTGAGACCTCAAATTTGAGTGGTCTTATAGAGCTCTTAAAATCGACGCATAAGTCTTCTTAAAGACTTTAAGAGCTCTTTCTGATAAATATTTAAGACATCTTACTATTTCTAAGACTTCTTAAAGAGCTCTTTGAGATGTCTTTTTGCTGTTTGGATTAGATGAACTACGTTAAGTCATCAACTTGCCTTTGTTTACTCTACTAGATCGAACATCACGGTGGCATTCATTCTTTCAATACCTCGTGGTATATTTTTATTAAGTTCTCTATGTTTGAAAATATCAGAAGTATTAATATCGTTTTACAACTTTTTTTAACATTTGTTATGTTAAAAAAATGAAATTTATATTTAAACAATTATCGTGTATAAGATTATATACCATGATAATACGGTTTTATTTATTCTTTGTCAGAAAAAGGTTTCTTTTGTATGTAATGATTTGGTGTAATTACCAATGATACTATATCGTGTATTATAATAAAATATGTAAAAGTAATAGGTTAAAACAAGAGAATCGTGTTTCTTGAATCACTTTTTTAAAAAGAAATCAGTCAAATATCATGTATCAAAAGTTGAATTCTTTGCAGTAACCCAGGGTTATTTAATGCAACGGCGAACACGTGGTTTATCTTAATTCCAACAAAAAAAAAAGATCCGTCTTCGAATTACAGCCCTTTCGATTGCAATCCTAATCCATAGTGACACAGCGCCGACGACTTTGACAAATCGCGTTTGTCCCTTATAGCCACGCTGGTCATGGAAAAGGAGGCGCAAATGAAGACGGCGTTAATTGAAATCCGGACCGTGAATGGCAAGACGAGCGCTTCTTTGAAATTTGAAAGTGAATTTGGACTTGACATCATACAACCTGGAAAATCGGATTGCGACGTAATTATTTTGATTGTGAACGTTCTCGAGTATTCAGTTTCGAAATATACAATTCAGTATCGAGTAGATTTTACATCCATTACACGTTGTGCTTTTTAACCATTATCCCTGAAATAATTGTGCTATGATTCGTCGCAAAGAATAGCCCATTCAAAAGTATCATATTTCTCAACAAGCAAAAAACAATGCAGTAAGATTCGCGGCAGTATTATATTTTATAGAATTAAAAAGTCTAAAACTCCAACTCGTTCCAAAAAAGGATAAAGCATCTTTTTCCTAAATATAAAAAAAAAACAAAAAAAAAAATTGCAAAATATTTCAATTCCACAATGGTACCTGCTGCTTTTCAAAATTTCGTCGTTGTTTACAAATGTGAGGTCAATTTCAAAATTCATTAAAATTTGGACCTCGTATTTTGTACTAATGAGCCCAAAAACATAAATGAAGTGGAACAATTGCCTATTTAAAAACTTCTAACAATTTACCAACACAGAAATAATATAGAAAATAGGCTCTTATTAATTTCTAATAATCACTTTGCAATTATTTTTTAACCCATTAATGGCCAAAGCACAACTTTTTTTGCTTAAATTTCAATCGAGTATTTCGGATCAAAATTGAAGTTCAAAAAAATTGCAAGGTACATGTCCTACTATTTTTAAGGTCGCCCTTCAAGTTTCCGAGGTCAAAATTGAGTTTCAGACATCAGGAATTCCAGAATGGCGCCGAGGTTTTAAAAAATTTCCAAAAAGTTGTTAAATATTTATACTTATCAATTTCTTTCGAGCTATTAAAATATTGCGATTCTATTGAAACTATGCACAAAGGTGCATAAAATATTTGAATTTTAAGGAAAATGTTTACTCTTATACCCCACACCGTTCTGAAGACCTCAAAATGGCGTCAACAATGAAAATTTATTTGAAAAATTTCTGTAGGCCTTTACTCATAAACTATGAGCTTTTTTAAAAAAATGCTAAGAATGACAAATTCTTACAATTCATAGTGAAATATAATGGATCTTTTTGAGAATTTTTTAATAATATTTTGAGAATTTTGTTTTCAACTTTTTTTTTAACATTTTAATTAATTTACGAAAAATTCAAAAAAAAAAATACAATGTATTCTATGATGAATTCTAAGAGTTTTTTGTTGTTTGCAAATTTTTTCAAAAGTTGATAGCTTTCGAGAAAATTAATTTCAAATATTATAGTTTAGGATTTTTTTATAAAGTACAAATTTAATATAAATTTAATATATTAAGAGTAAGTTTTTTCCAATTTGCTCAATTCTGACCTCGGAATCTTGAAGAGTGACCTCGAAAATAGTAGGACATGTACCTTGAAGAAAAAAAAGTTGTGCTTTTGGCGTTAATGGGTTAATTGTGTATCATTAGCGAAAAATTAAAAAAGAGATTAATAATAACAGAATTTTCAATTACAAAATTATTAAATAATTTTGAAGAAGCAATGGATTTATACATACTCTTAATCATACGATAGATTAAAGCCTGTATTTATTTTGTGGGATGAATGTTAAAATGACATCGGCAATTGTAAACATTGTAAATGAGCAATACCGAAGTCATTCAAATATAATATCAAAAGTAGGAATCTTTACTTTTAACAGTTAAATCCAATGATGTTTTTTATATTCAAGGATTCTTATGATTTTTCAATAAATTCTTGCCTACTACTTGTTTATATCTGATAAATTATCCATTTAATATTTAGATAACAGTAACATCTTCACCAAAGTGATTAAACAAAATAGATAAATACACCGATTCAGGTAGTTGATAAAGAAAACGACGAAAATAATTTAAATTTACGATGTCGTAAAAAGCATTACATCATCATAATCCGTGGACAAATGATATTTTCACAGCCTCGAGGACCCTAATATATCGTATCCACTTTATGGAAAAAACGTTATGAAAAACCCCGAAAGCTTTCCATTGTGTACGTAATCGTAACTCTCTTTTATGAGCGTGTCTATAAATACTGTGAGTTAAACAAAAATAAATGTTAAAATGCATTCAAGTGTTTATTTAGAAGAAAGAACGACCTAACAGCATGTTAACGTCTAGAGCAGTTTTATGAAATGAATTCAGCGAAATGAAGTACCACCACTAGTGCATTGAAATAATTGAACTCGACAGATTCGAATAGTGTCAAATTTAAATAACAAATCGATAGTAATTCACAATGAAGAATGACAGCCCGTAAATTGGAAAAAAAACAGTAGAAAATATATTGGAAATTCAGAAATATATAAAGAAATAAAATATCGAATTCGTAACATCAAAGAAGAAATTCAACTAAACAGTTATTTGAATAATCGTAAGCTTCAATCTGTAGTTAGTAATTTTCTGTAGTTAACATAAATCATTAAGTAAAATCGACTAAAAAAAAAGAAACATTTGCTACAATTAAAAAACGAGGAATGCTCTTCGTCTATTTGCTTTAATTAAACATGTTCAAGGTTGGTGAAAATATTTTTAAGCTTCTGTTGAAATCATTCCGATCGGATTTTTGAATAATTATTTTTACAGAAAATGTAAAAAATGCTGGATAAAGATGTCAAAAATATGAAAAATATATAGAAACCGAAAAAGTGTGAAAAATTCAGAAAAAAGCAGGGAATTGGGAAGAACATTCGGTAGACACCAGGGTACGAACTTGGGACCTTTCATTTGTCGATTGAATTCTACCAAGTGAGAATAAATACAATTTTCGCGCCTTTTTTTATACCCTCCTAAAGTACTTGGTGGTAATTGCTTTAATTAAACATTCTCAGTTGGTAGAAAATACGAATAAATTTCAAATATATTATTGATTTGAGTAATAATTGGTTTATTTCCTACTAAGAATTCTTACGTACTAATATAAAAAAAATTGCATGAAAAAAATCCAATAAATATAGTACAAGATTTTGTGAATATAAATGAATGTCATAATGTAACATAAATATTAAATCGATAGATGAAATGATATAGTTAGATCGGATTAACCGCATTAAATAAAAAACGACATAATTGTTATTTGTTTTTTCATGAAACAAAGTGGATAACTATACAGCCTTAATTCTCTCTAGGTGAAATTAGAATATTCCAATAAATACACGAAAGTAAATAGAATAGCATATAGTAGAATTTATTTCTTCCATAGCCACAGTTGCATTTACCGCAAAGGGTGGTAACGCACGTGCACGTGACCGCAAATTGGTGACTGCAATAGATTGCATCTCACGGAAATACGGAGTAACTCCGTTGTATAATGTTACTTATCAAAGTAGTAAAGTAAATACTGGAATAACATTGAAACGGAACTACTTAATGAAATTACAGTCCATTTAGACCACAGTTTAAAATACATAACTATAATTAGCTTATTAAATATAGCCGCTGAATATGTACATTGTTTCTATAAGTAAATGAGTAAAGAAGCATTGGTTGTTGGGGTCTTTATATTAAACAATAAAAAAATGAAAATATATGGATTATAGTTTTTCTCTTGCTCTTAGTTATGATTTTATCATTTTATGATAAAAACCATCAAAATTTAAAAAGCTCTGAAATAAGTAAAACGATTATAATCATCTTTTAACAATTCATGTATATTTTACGGGCCAATCCGCCAATAAATAATAAATAATAAATAGTAAATAATATAAGGTTCAGAGGTTTTAATTTTGAATTTATAAACAATACAATATAATGTATAGTAAACGATTTGAATAATTATTCAAACAACCGATATTTTGAAAAGTGGCAGATCGTTGTGTAGCAACGATGCATTTGTTTTTGTTCGGTTTCGCCTTTGCTTCCTCGAGTGTCTCGGGAAATATCCAGAATCGCGATCGGAGGTCCTCGTTTGCGAATACGCCGTTTAGACTCGAGAAATAAAAGTTGAACAATTATTTACACCAAACCGAGTGTTTTATTTACGCGAAATTTTCCGATCGATTATTTACAAGTTCAATCCCTTGACGGTAACGAAAATCGGCAGGCCCTCGCCACCTTCGGACTTTGTGTTTCGCCATGTTTGAAATTCCAGAAAATCGTTAGAATGTTAGTACCTTGTCATATTTATGTTTAACATAATTGTATAAAATAAAGTTTCCATAAAGTTAATGGCGTAAGTCTATTATCCTTATTGGATAGGTCCTCCCGACACCGCACCCACAATAAGAAGACATAGGCCCTTCATCAGCAGCTTCATCCGCTTTCCGTGTCAAAAAATCGAATTTCAAAAATCCGAAACTTTAATATCTTGGTGAAAACTCTGTTACTTACTATAGTGTTCCAAGTTTTCAGAAATTTATCGACGTGAGAGGGCAGGAAATGCAGCTTCAAGTTCAACAAACCTAGGTTTTCGCAGTTCCTGATCATTTTGGCGAATATTTCTTTATATGGATTTTTTCAATTTCCTAGGAAATTGTGAGCAACTGTCTAAAAACTCAGTCAGGCTGCTTTCTCCCGATCGTTCATAACACTGAGACAAACATTGTCCCTGCACAATTTCCGAATTTGAAGAACATCGTCCCAGATGAGGAGTTTAATGTAAATTCGGGGAATTTCAACAAATTCTCCGCCATTTTGGATCCATTTCGAACTTTTGAAAACTGGCATTAAATTCGAGACCAGCGACACTAACAAACCTTCAAATAAGAAGTTTCAGCCCAACGGGCACGAAAGTCCCGAATGTTTCTAAAACATTTTTAGAACGTTCCAGAAACGTTCCTAAAACGTTAAATGTCTGCAACTTTTACGGAACGTTTTATAAACGTTTCATCCTTTTACGGAACGTTTTATAAACGTTTCATCCATGTTGCAGACATTTAACGTTTTAGGAACGTTTCTGGAACATTCTAAAAAGGTTTTAGCAACATTTGGGTCCTTCGTGCCCGTTGGGAGACGAATGTAATGATTTTTTATTTTTTTTCGTCCTCCATACTGAATCCGCCATTTTGAATTTTAAAAAATTGACCCCAAAGTCGTAATCAGCAGCCCCAAATAATCAAAACCCATAATAAGACATTTTTCATATGAATTCACTTTTTGTTAAATGCATGGTCCAAAGGATTTAATGTATTATTTGCGCCATGGTTTTTTTGAGGTTATGTTAAAATCTTGTTCTGATGAAATTAAATGGACCTCGGGTTCGGATTCAGCGACCCCAAAAACACATAGTAAGCATGGTGAGACCTCCAGATCAGAACATTCATTTTTTGTGGGTGGTTGTGTAATAAAAAATATTATCTTGCATTGTTTTACATTTTCTGCGTAATTTTGCAAACATTTCTTGATTTAAGCAGTTAGGTTATTGCATTATAATATATTTTTAATTATCACGGCTCCTGTGAGTCGTTGTTGTCATCCCTTCAAGAAAAGGGGTCATTCATCAAACATTGGGAAAAATCAATTATGTAAAATTAATACTGAACTAGGTAAAAAGTTTAATCTTAATTCGGATACATGGTGAATTGTCGAAATTTATGATTTTTGCTGATTAATATCACCAAGGAAACGCTTCAAAGAAACCGTTGAAGATTCTTCTCATATTTTACATGCCACATCGTCACATCAGAATAGTAAACAATTATCTAGTTCTGAAAAAATTCAAATCAGATGACCCTGAAGTTAGCGGCCGATTCCAGCGGCCGATTCGTGGGAGCGCGGTTCTCAATTTTAAAAGTTGAAAAACGTTTTGTGCCACAGACGCTGGGTATGATTTTGATTCCTGACATTGTTGACAGCCTACATAAAAAATTCCAACCTCCCCTGACCCCGCCGAGGAAGTAAAATTGGGAAAAGTTACACCAAATCACTATAACAGCCGATTTCGAAATTTTAAGACTTGAAAAACGTTTTGTGCCGCGGCCGCTTCATACGATTTTGATTCCTGACATTGTTGGCAACGTACATAAAAAATTCCAACCTCCCCTAACCCCGCCGAAGTAGTAAAATTGGGAAAAGTTGCCCCAAATCACTATAACAGCCGATTTCGAAAATTTTAAGACTTGAAAAACGTTTTGTGCCGCGGCCGCTTCATATGATTTTGATTCCTGACATTGTTGGCAGCCTACATAAAAAATTCCAAACTCCCCTGACTCCGCCGAAGTAGTAAAATTGGGCAAAGTTGCCCCAAATCACTATAACAGCCAATTTCGAAAATTTTAAGACTTGAAAATCGTTCTGTGCCACGGCCGCTGGGTATGATTTTGATTCCTGACATTGTTGGCAGCCTACATAAAAAATTCCAACCTCCCCTGACCCCGCCGAGGAAGTAAAATTGAGAAAAGTTACCCCAAATCACTATAAGAGCCGATTTCGAAATTTTAAGTCTTGAAAAACGTTTTGTGCCGCGGCCGCTTCATACGATTTTGATTCCTGACATTGTTGGCAGCCTACATATAGAATTCCAACCTCCCCTGACCCTGCCGAGGAAGTAAAATTGGGAAAAGTTACCCCAAATCTCTATAACAGCCGATTTCGAAAATTTAAGACTTGAAAAAAGTGTTGTGCCACGGCCGCTTCATACGATTGTGCTTCCTCGGCGGGGACAGGGGAAATTGAAAATTTCTATATAGACTGCGAATCAAAATCGTATGAAGCAACCGTGGCATAAAAGGTTTTTCCGCTATCAAAATTTCGAAATCGGATGTTATAGAGATTTGGGGCAATTTTTCCCCATTTTACTACCTCGGCGGGGTCAGGGGATATTCGAAATTTCTACATAGGCTGCCAACAATGTCAGGAATCCAAATCATATGAAGCTGCCGTGGCACAAAACGTTTTTCCTCTATCAAAATTTCGAAATCGGATGTTATAGTGATTTGGGGTAACTTTTCCCAATTTTACTACCTCGGCGGGGTCAGAGGATATTGCAAACTTCTATATAGACGGCCAACAATGTCAGGAACTAAAATCATACCCAGCGGCCGTGGCACAAAACGTTCTTCAAGTCTTAAAATGTCGAAATCGGCTGTTATAGTGATTTGGGGCAACTTTTCCCCATTTTACTTCCTCGGCGGGGTGAGCGGAGGTTGGTATTTTTTATGTAGGTTGCCAACAATGTCAGGAATCAAAATCATACCCAGCGGCCGTGGCACAAAACGTTCTTCAAGTCTTAAAATTTCGAAATCTGCTGTTATAGTGATTTGGGGTAACTTTTCCCCATTTTACTTCCTCGGCTGGGTCAGTGGAGGTTGCAATTTTTTATATAGGCTGTCAGCAATGTCAGGAATCAAAATCATACGAAGCGGCCGCGGCACAAAACGTTTTTCAACTTTTAAAATTGAGAACCGCTGGTGGCCGCCGCTCCCACGAATCGCTGGAATCGGCCGCTAACTTCAGGGTCATTCAAATCAGTCTCATTATATATATATTTATACGCAAGGTAGCCCATTAGGTGTGCAATGGTGCAGGAAACCGCATAAAACCTACACCCGGTACCAATACATGAATTTCAGAATTTCGTTTGTTTTATTATCAACATTTTTCAGCAACAGACTGTGTTGTTTACAATAATATTTTTCGAAAATTTGCATTGTCAAACCTACACTGAGAGAAGGTTATTGTTCAAAATAACTTTTATTTTATTTATTTTTTGTATATTATAAAAAATGTATTTTATAATTTTGTACAATATTATAATTGCAGTTTTACTAATTATTATTTTTTAATTTGAATGTTTGATCAAGATAGCAATTTATGTAATTTTCTAACGTCACGTTTAAACCTGCTCCATAAAACGTTAAATCTAAATTAATATAAGTTTTTATAATGCCTCAATTTTTCTAAGTAAAACACTGAATTCTACTCTATTCATGCATCATTTTACCCTTTTAACGCTGTGCATAACGTTCATTTCTGGCACTTAGAGCGTGATGTTACACGCATAACTGCTGTGTGGTTAACAGAACTTCACGCACTCAATGTAGAAAAATATTGTGCGATATAAGTGCTAAAACTTTTTTTCAATTCCGTACGCAAAATTCAACTTCATTCACTGTTTTTAGTGCGCAAATTGCCCGTGCAAGAATAATTCTCTGACGAAGTAAAAACATTAATCGGTATTTGCGTGCGGGAATGGATTTTTTTAAAGGCGTGCATTAAATGCTTACTTTGCGCCCTGTTTTCTGTGTGTAGAGTAGAACATTGAAATAAATTTTAAATTCCATTTAAAGCAACATATGCAACTTTTTTATTTTTTGCAATAAATATATTTAAAAAATAAATACAAGCAATATCAATTCTTTTACTAATAAAACTACGGATTGGCGAAAACATGCTGAATGTTTACATATCACAATTTTCATTTTGAAATTGTACGTTTCGTCCCATCATCGTTTACGCTCGTTCGAAACAATTTGTGCATTTTACCGTTTTCCCAAATCTCATTTCCCAATATTTTTCACTATTCTTATAACGATTTATTTTCGTCCAGCAATCGTTAGCTTCAAAAAAACGACCCTGGCTCAATCACGTGGGGCTGAATATTTTTTTTCCGCTACTTACTCGTTATATTTTACGTTCAAATTTTTAAACCATGAATTTTCATTTCCTCCCGACTGCGCGAATCCTCTCTTTCCCGTGGAAATATTTCGCTCGAACGCAGAATTTTAAAACCACGACACGTAATTAAAATTCTTGTTAATTCACGGTAAAATAAATACACTGGTATTTTCGCAGTGAAAGAAAACGTCAGCGTAAATCATCAACGATCCGTTCGCGTCGGGCTGATATTTGTTATCGAAAAGAGCGAACCCGCAAATCAGCCCGCACGCAAATCGCATGAAATCTTGCAGGAGCGAGTGTAGCATTCGCGTGCGCAATTGTGTAAACGCGCCTTTATAGAAGCACGCGCGTTCAAGGGCTTTTGATAGCAGGCAGTATTGTCGTAAACCGGGCTTGTGTGTTGCTCGAGCTCAAGCTCGCTCCTGTTTTCTCGCTTAATCGACGATTTCAGCAAATTGGGTCATGTGCGAGTCCAATGTCCCGTAATTGGGCGTCCCATGCGCCGGAGAGAATGTCCGATGCCTGCAATAGAAGCCGATGATTTGCCAGAAATTAGGGAAATTACAGAAATTTGTCCGATGGATGTTCGAGGGTCAACGTTTATTATATGTAAATTCATTAAGTTATTCGGAGTCAACAAATACATCCGTAGTTACATTACCTCTCATGAATGCCCAATGATATTTCCAAAATTTTGGAATTCGCTGGAAAAATAGCGATTTTTAACCCTTCAGTGCCCAAATGCACAATATTTTTTCCTGATGTTTGATACTATATTTTGGCATATGGGCATTGTTCTAGAACTTTTAAACTTTATGTTGTCGCTCATTATGATACCATAAAAATTTTAAATATAACTTTGTAACGCTACAGATCAACAAATTTTTGTTGGATTTACATGTATTAAGTGTTTATTACTAATTACAGATATGTAGAAAGCAATGAGAGTAAATAAAAGTAGTGAATTTGCCTTTTTTTGGTGCGCGACACTCACTACATTTTTTCAGTTTTAACACTGAAACTTTTTGAACCTTTTTTTTTATGGTCTGTGGTTTTTTGTGGAAGTATTTGGGGATGCAAACAAATGAAAAATCCTTAACTTAATGATGTGCTTCACTGAGGAATAAAATTATATACCTTCAAACTTGCGAGATAACTTTTTTTTATTGTTGACAATTTAGCAATCAACCTTAGATAATTTTTTTCAATTGGTTTTTAAGAAACCACACAACAGGGGTACATTACCTATATGATAAGAAGTAATTTGAGCCTTTGCCCGAATGTGTGCCACCTATACATAAAAAATGCGACCACGTCAAACTTTAAATTTCCAAGCGAAACTCACTTTAAAAAATCAAATTATTTAATGGCACATCTACAATTTAGCTTCTAAGTACTTTGGAATCATTGTGATCTTTTCTCCTATGTTATTAAAGTATTTATAAATTTTGTGTTTTTTTAATACAACAAAAAACACAATTTTTGACAATAATAAAATGATTATTCTTTACAAATCGTTTTAATTTGTTGGTATCCTTAATGTTAAATCATGTATTTGGATTTCAAATTTTAATGAAAACTGACTTTGGATTTGTAATCAGTGGCCTCAAAAACCCTAACATATCAAATTTTATAAAAATCAAAGAAATTTTGTAAAAATAGTCCGCCATATTTAATCCATTATTTTAAATTTGAACTATTAACTAGACGTTTAATTTTATATACTAGCTTCTAAAAATTAGGCCACAAGCAAAAGAACTGAATTTTTTATGTATATTAAACGTTACAAAACTAAAAACTAATTTTACGAGTAACGTAACATATGTTACATTAAAAAAAAAATACATTGTGTATAAATGAGTCACGCAAGGTAATTCCTATCATTTGATCAATTCTAAAGCCAATAAAATTAATTTCATGAATGTGCCTAAAAAAAAAATTCAATTTTCTTCAACCGCAAAGTTTAAAAGTTCTAGAACAATCCCCATAAATATAATGTATTTTCATGTCACCTGTTACAAATACCGTTGAGAAAATTCTCTAAGCGTGATGGTTGAAGGGGATTCGTTAAAAACTAATATTAACTTAATTAGATTGTTTTTTATCTTGAATTTTGCAAATCCGTCTTCAGATTCATGATCAGCGACCTACAAAACCTCCGTAAACTAATTTTATCATATATCTGACGATTCTTTTTTAAATCACGACGATTTCGACGTTTCAACCGCCATCTTGAATCCGCCATCTTGGATTTCATCAATCTACCTTACCAACTTTTTGAAGACGTCAGAAACCAACAATTTGTGCCCAAAACCAATCGAATAGAACACCCATTTTCTTTCCCACAAGTTGTTTGATTCGAATTCTCAATTTTTGTTTGGTTTCCAGCCTCCATTTTGAGCTGCCATTACGAAATTTTCCAAAAGGCCAGAACCTTCTTGAAGGCGTTTGACCGGACGAACATTTTGAGCCCTTAAACGTGTTGATTGGATAATTCAAATTTTGGGTACACTGATTATCCGGTTGACGTGAAACGTCCCATATATATATGGGAATATCTCCGAAACTTTTCATTTTTGTGATGATGGGTGGTTTAGGACCTTCCCCGTAATATATATTATACAGTGACTGCATAGAACATTAGTAAATATGTTTAAATAGAGGAAGATGTTAATTTAAACTCGGTTGTATGTCATTTTCAAGTACAAAAAGTGACAAATCCACTAAATTTTGCTAATGTAGCAGTGATGATATCAATCTTGTTTTATATTTTATTACTGTAACTTTTTTAACATTATCGATAACGACTTTAATTTTTTTTACAGCATCACTAGTAACCTAAAAAACAAAAAATACGCAACATTTATGTGTGCCTATAAAAAAAGCGGAGTTAGAAAATAAAAAAAAAATGGTGAACACATTTTTAGAAAATTCATCCTGAATGATTATTTATGCAACAACTTTTTAAACATTTCATTTAAATAAAAACGTTGAAGGTAGGTTTATTCGACACGAAAAATACTACAAAATAGCCTTGAGCAATTGAGTGTGCTCCTTCAGAAACAGTTTTTATAGCATATTGAATTTTAAAATTAAAAGGGCCACTCGTTAAAAAAATATACTTTTCGACCAGGCACACTTTGTTATCAACTTAAAATGATATTCTAGCCATTGCCAATGGTTATTTACACCATAACAATTATGGATACAATTTGTTCTATGCATAAATTCATATTGAGGGTTGTAAACAGTGATATTAAATTTTTAACAATATTTTGTATGTAATTAGTAACTATAAATCGCGCGTTTACACTTTAAAAATATTTGTAAACATACATTATCTTAATAACGTGCATGCGGAAGAGAGAGAGGGAGAGAGAGAAAGAGAGAGAGAGAGAGAGAGAGAGAGAGAGAGAGCATTTTGATACGTAAATAAAACTATCATTTTTAAGACGTGATAAATTTATATTATGTAATGAAATAAGTACAAATAAATATTTATTTTTCTTCATTGTATACACGTGCGTATGAATACAAATAATCCAACTCATTGTCTATAGACATGGCAAATTGAAATTTCGAAGAAGGCATTTTTCTGATAACAAGTCTAATTAAAGCAAACCTGTCAATTATGAGAATCACTTTCATTTCAATGTATACAATTACGTCAAATATTTTACTGTATTTGAAAGGTGTGCCTTGCTCTTTTTTTCATTCTTTTATATGCTATATAGATGAAGAAAAAAGTTTTAAAATATTTTAATTTTTTAAATTTCGTATTATTACTTTTTATCAATTAGCATTCGAAAAAAATGAGTGGCACAGCATTTTTCTTACAATTTAAACGCATATAAACGTAAAAAAAAAGTTTGGTTAGTGTGCCTTCAAAATTTATTTTTATTTTTTCTGAAGTGAAAAAAGAAATGTTTCAGAGATATGCCCATATATTCGACTACCGTTATTCAACCTGACTACAATAATATTTCGTCATTAGCAACTGAATCATCAAATTTTTACAAAATCTGATCGACCACGCTGATTCTACAGGGAGTTTTGTTATCAGCACGTCAATGGACACCTTCTATTGGTCCACTTCTTGGCATTATTTTGTGGAGGATACATTTGAAGATTTCTGGCAACTTATCAGTTCTAACGCGTCCAAGTTGCTCTCTCGATTCCAATTTATCGTCCTGTATCGACATTTACCGGTTTGAATAACCGAATAATTTAAATCTTCTGCAGGCTTAATAGTGTCGGTATTCGGACGGTAAAACAGAGCGCGTGATACCGAATGTATGATCTGCACGGATCAGTCTGATCACACTTCGTTCAAAGAGCACGCTAACATGTCCGGTAAATTAAATTTTGATTTTCTGTAATGTACATTCTTGTCGATTCGTAGCGTTACGATTTATTGTTCGTCACGCGAAATAATATCCTCCAACAAATTATTTAATTGATTGATTGGATAGAATACCGATTCCTCGTATTAAATTCGTGTTTAATGAAATGTCTTACCGCTGCTTAGTCAAAGTAATTCAAATTCAAATTCCGGTGTTTTGTGCCAAAGATGAGGTTACGAACAACCGAATACATTTTATAAGGACGGGATTTTAGTACGATAGTCAAAAAAGCTGTAAATCTTTCGAGTATTAATTTGATGCCAAAATTACTTTATCTATTTTATTGAATAATTTATATCTAAACTTCTAATTAAGAATTGCTTTGAATTATTTATTTTACTTACCTGTATTCTTACTATTTTTGTGGATTCTCATTAGCCGAAGTAACATTTTGTTATTCACTCTTTCATTAAACATTCAATTTACTTGTAGTTACCGGATGTTGAAAATTCCCGAAGGTAATCATGCCGATTTATACAATAATACAGTTATAATATATAGGTGATTTCTGTGGGTACATGTAAAAAAAAAGAATTTCAAATATCCGAAACATTGAAAAATGAACATTTAAAAAGCTGACATTGTTGTTTTCATGAATATTACAGCTTTATGACTCATTGATTTTTTAACAGTCGTCGTTTTTTGAGTGTCGGCTTTTTAAATGTAGATTTTTCAATGTTTCGGATTTTCGACATGTACCCACTTCTGCCGCCAAGATAGAACCTAAACACTAACAAATTCGGTTAGAGTATGATGAAAATTAACAGCTAATCGAAAATTCGTTTGTTTAAAATGTGGGAAAGTTTAAAAAACGCCGTTAAATCCGCGGATTATACAAAGGAAAATGTAGTCGTTTCAGTAGTAATAGGCCGCACTGTGTGTTGTTCGCAGTAGGTACGGACTGTTACTACTTAGAATCCATCATTTTTCTATGTATAATCTGCGACTTTGACAACGATTTTTTAAACTTTCCAAGATGATAATACAATCAAATTTTCATTTAGGTGTTAGTTCACATCTTACTCTACCCGAATTTGTCGATTTCGGAGGTTCCATCTCGAGGACGGAAATCACTTATACTCGTGGGCATCCTCCTTTGTCATTAGGCATTTATTAGCCAAGATCCGCTCTTGTCAAAGAAGTATGTCAACATTTTTCAAATGTTGAAATAAAAAGTTATACACTTTTTTTTTTAAATAAGCTTGAACTTTGTGGATTTATTTTTATGGCATTGGCATACCCATAAAAGTCACAAATATCGTGTCAAAACTGAATTGGTAAAGTTGCAGAAGAGCTACCTCACCTCAAAAATTAATTGTAGACATGTTTTTGGCGTATTTTGTGGCGCTGATTACGAATCTGATAATAGTGTCACGTCACCGCGACCACCCACAACGGAATAACTTTTTAGGAAAACCGATAGGATTAAAGACTAGAAATCGATACATGCAGTGCACTCAGAAATACATTTAACTTTATGAACCTTTTTTAACGCTCACTAAAAATTAAGCACGTAGCGTAGATTTCTATTCTGAGAAATCTTCATTGCCACCGAAATTCTTTTTAGACAATTACCGGTGTAACGCATGTAACGGTGCTGAAGGTTGTACGGATACTCCTACGCAACTTTTAATGGAACAAAAAAAAGATGCCACCCGAAATTCTTGGAAACTATTTAACCAGTTTTATTTTTCTTAGACAATTCTTAAATGAATTCACTAATAGCAACATTAACAAAAATCTCGATAACTGCACAGTCATTTTTAACTCCAAACTCGCAAATCTCAACCCGATCTGAATGTTGCTACTCATGAATTCCCGACCTTTAAACAATATTCTTTTTATATTTTTCCTTATCCTGTAAAACTTTCAGCCTCAATCATAATAATCCTAATAGTTCACCTAAGTAAAAATGCAAACAATTTATTGTAACAATTATATTCTACAAACAGTGAGTTTTCTTCTCTTTTGCAAACAACAATTGTAAGAGATTGAACAAGGTGAATGGAAGTTGTAATAATTATTAATAACTTCGCACCAAACAACGACACAACCTCCATTCATTTTTGTTTAATCTCCAATTTAGCTAACCTGTAACAAACAATTGATAGTAAAAAGGAACATTATTGAAAACACTTTATAACAACAAATTGGAGGAAAATTACTTCCTCTCGCTCTACAAGTTTCCATCTCTCGCGCGACAGTTTTCTGTCTCTCGCTCGATCACCGTTAATTGCCCTTTCCACCTGGAAAACCCATATAAAAAGGGGCCCGCGCATCACATGGACCAGAGTGCGCACCGCCGAACTGAATTATCTATCGCCTGGTCAGTTTTAGCTCTGCCTAGTTGTGTTTTAGGGGAGCAGCGGACTCCGACCTCATCTGTCTACAAAAACAACGACTAGACCCTGCCATCATCGAAGGACGTCCCCGAGAACCTGGCACAAGTCCATCCAGAGGGACACAACTTCACGGTCGGATCTACGCCACGAAGAGGTTCCCAGGCTGTGCCGAGCACCCTCCAAGGAAAAAAGAACAGTAAGATCTTTATTCTCGATATCCCCTTTTTTATTATTATTAACAATATTTTTTTCCCAATATTACAGGTACGGTTGGATATATACAAGCGTACCTACCCGAGATATTTTTGTTTTTTTTTTATTATCCCAATTGTTACCTTGAGACGAGTTGCCAAAATAGGCAACATTAGGGACCATTTTTTTATTTAGGAGCGACCGGATTAAAATTCTGGGTGTCGCGAGAATTGACCTGCTGACTACCGGAATATTAATTCCTAGCTCGTAGGGCCTCCTCCCACGTCATAATCCAATTCTTTTTTTTCTTATTATTTTCTTTTACATGTTATTCGATTTATTTTTGTCAAGTAGGATACCCCACTAACCCTTTCCCCAATAAAATAAATTCCTCGTCTAACCGATTGTTTCTCCTTTTAGTGAAACAACGGCGACGAAGGGCCGGACGCAAGGTCCATGAGCGCGCGGAACGGGAAATCAGCGAGCTCAAACGACAGGACGAGCGACGAGTTCTGCAAGCATACCTTCTCCTAATACCACTAACTCCGCCTCCAAAATTACAAAAATAAATTTGTTTTGACTTTAAACCATTTTGCTTGTTTTTATTATTCGACCTTTCCCTCTTATAATTTCAGGGACACACGCAGCCGACCCCCGCTCGCCAGAACCCGAGTAACCTTTAGTTACTCAGCCCTTTTACGACCCAACAAGCATCTTATTCTTTTGAGATGTTTGCCGGGTTGTAACAATAGAATTTGGCGGTCGGACGTATTTCGTTCGCTATCTTCAAAAAACAACCAAAAAAGGCGTTTTTTTATGTTTTTTCTATTTATATGAAAAAGTATGAATCGGACGAAAAAATATTTCCAACAAAAGTAGTAGAGCAGAAAATTCTCTACAAAAAAGGTTATATACATTTTTTTCTGTATCCAAACAAAAAGTCCGCAAATGAGCATCGAAAGTGCCCGTAATTGGTTTCTGCAGGGTATAGGCCAAAAAATTTTGTTTTCTTCTTTTGTGTTAATTACAGGGACTCTGACCAAAAAAATTAATTATACAACACATTTTTCACGTGTTTTGTGGTGCTGATTACGAATTTAATAATAACATTGGGCGGTCGGACGTATTTCGTCCGGTATCTTGAAAAAATAACGAAAAAACACAATTTTATTAGTTTTTTTGCGTTTATTACAGGGACTCAAATGTCAGGTTGGATTGAAATATATATTTCTTGGTTGGAGATTAGGTTAGTACTAAAAAAGGGGGGCTGGGGGCGGAGCCCCCCAGGACGCAGGCACCTCCTAGGTACACGCATTAACTTGAAAAATTATAATTAATTATTTCCTTCAGATTCGGAAACCGAATGAATTATAATTACTAAAGTTTATACGTGTACCTAGGAGGTGCCTACGTCCCGGGGGGGGGGGCAGACCCCCCTTTTTTAATACTAACCTAGCCTCCAACCAAGAAATATAGATTTCATTCCAACCAGAAATTTGAGTCCCAGTAATAAAAGCAAAAAACCTAATAAAATTGGGTTTTTTCGTTATTTTTTCAAGATAGCGGACGAAGTACGTCCGACCGCCAAATTCTATCATCCGACTCGTAATCAGGGTCTCAAAATACGTCAGAAATATGTTGTACAATCAATTTTTAGACGAGAGTCGCTTTAATAAACACAAAAAACTAAACAAATCGTCTTTTTGGGCGTATACCCTGCAGAAACCAATTACGGACATTTTTGTCGCTCATTTGCGCACTTTTGGTTAGGATGTCGAAAGAAATGTATAGAACCTTTTTTTGTAGAGAATTTTCCGCTCTACAACTTTTGTTGGAAACATTTTTTTGTCCGATTCATACTTTTTCATATAAATACAAAAAACCCCAAAAAAAACGCCTTTTTAGGCTGTTTTTTGAAGATAGCGAACGAAATACATTCGACCGCCAAATCTTATTACCAGACTCGTAATCAGAGCCACAAAATACGTCAGAAACATGTCGTACAATTAATTTTTGAGGTGAGGTAGCTCTTCTGCAACATTACCAAATAATTTTAACCGCAATTTGTATGTAATTTCCAATTAACCCAGTTAAATTTGAGTAATTTTGCATCTATACTATTGTACTGCAAAAACGGGTATCGTAAAAACGTCCCATTTGTAGACACATACACGTTTACGAATGTCTCGTTTTGGGGAAAGTCTTAATTCATCCTAAACGTCTCAAAATTTAAGACATTTACTTGAAACTTGAGACGCTTTTGCGGTCGTTATAATCGATGATTCGATACAAAGTCGATAGTTGCTCGGAGAGACCGACAAGGTCTCAACATAACCTAGAAATCGGTCTCTTACCTGCATTTTCCTCTTCGCTTTGTTTGATCATTAATAGCGTCAAATGGATTGAAACTAAAACGATGGTTGTGTAAAATATGATATTTAAAAGCTCTCAACTTTGTAAACGTAGCACTGCATCCGTTTAAAACACATTTTACTTTAAATTTTGGACCATTTTTGTGATGCCTAATCATGTGCTTAACAAGTACATCAAAAGAAATTGTCCTAAAATGGCAAAGCAAACATGCCTTTTGTACTTAGGAATACAAATATTAGTTACAAATTATACGAATAGTTCTTACTTATTTTATTAATAATCAAGAAATAATTCCATTTATTTATTTCTTAATAAATTTTTTATTACAACAAAAATGCCACCATTTCCTGAATATCCATTTTTATAAATATTTTAGACACTTATAACCGCCTGGAACAAAGACGCTTACAAAAGACATCTAAAAACGTCTTAAATATGAACACATAAACGTCTTAAACGAAGACGCATTTTTTTACAGTGTGAACTTTATATTACTTCCTGCAATTAGTAGCCTTGTAGGTATTCAAGTTTTAAGATCATTTTAAAAATAAAAAAAAATTTTTAAACTAAAAAATAGTAAGAAATAAAAAATACCAAGAAACAAATTTTAAGCAAATTCGATGCAATTTTAATATTACACTCGCCATATTGGATTCGGCGTTTTTAATTTTTAAATTCTGGTTTCAGATTCCGCGACCACAAAACCCTTGGTGTAGCAAGCTTCAGCCGTTAGTCTTCAGGGCTACTGTGATTCCGTTGGTAGTTTCTATTCTTGTTGATGGTAAAATGTTCAAATTAAAAAAATATATGCCGGGAGAAGTTGGTTATGATAGGTGTTGAGAAAGTCGTTGCAGAATATAAATAGCATTATAACGTTCCTTTCAAAATATCAGTCAGAATAGGGTGGGATTTACTTACAAGAAGAAACCGACTACCTAATATTGTCTGATGTAATTAAGAATTCGAAAAAAATTTGTATTTGCCATGGGCATGTTACTATTTCATGATTGTGGTGGTAATGCAATTTGCTGGTATCACTCAAATAGTTTTTATACTTAGAACCGTTCTTACGATATTTCAGATAGCACGAAAAACTAGCCATTATTCCCGTGTAGGTAAAAGTTAATCACGAATGTTCTGAATATATCGAAATAGTTTTATTACACAAGAATAAATATTCAAAAAAGTCGATTCTTAATCTTGATAGTACTCCAAAATTTCCGATAGATGGATGATGGTATCAACTTATGAAGTGGTTTAAAACGCCGTTGAATATATCTCAGAAACTTATCGCCGTTTTTATAGAAGTTTTACGAATTGTCCGTAGTGATTTGGAATAATACAATCCTGTACAAATCGGTAAACCGACATCGTGATCATTAATGTGATTACTCGCCATCGTCGTTGCAGTAAACGTCATCGTACATCTTGATGGTGTGTTAGTATAAATATAAATTATAAATTAAAAAAAAAACATAAACAAGCACCATTCCAGTACGAACGCACGATAGAATCTTCTTTTTTTTTTAAAAGGAGATATATAAACCCTAATTGTTAAATTTCATTCAAACTATTGCATTTAAAAAGCGATTCACACTGGGCTGTTGGTTGTGCTCAGCAGCAGGGATTCATTAGCAGAACCCTGAACGCATTTAATTAACTTGAAATTTTATAAATGCATTCACTATTTCGAGTTTTCGGAGAGAAAATTCGAAAAATGAGATGCATTTAGAATATAGATTAAAAAAACGTTTTAAAGTCTTAAGAGACTAGTATACATGCATATTTGTAATTCTCATTCCTGAACGGCAGTTATTTGCATTTATTTCTTTTGTTTACAATTTGTTTTTTTTTCTTTTGTTTATAATTTAATATTTATTTTAATAAAGCGGCAATTAAGACATAATTAAATTTTCTTCTATTAACATATTTCGGAAGAACATCATAATGTATTGTAAATGTTCTTGTTTTCTTTAGTTTAACAAATTTTAAAAAGTTACTTTATTACATCAGCATTTTCTGATATCTTAAAAGCATCAAGCAATTCTTACATAACAGAATTTTAGATAACTATTCCTTGTTCTATATTATTTTAACCTTCAGCAAGTGAGAACTGTCAGCAGCGTGGAGGATCGATATTGTATGACTTATTTATAAGTAACACATTTCGGAACTTTCTAAGGGAATTATAATATATCCGCATGCTAACTATCTAAAGATTGAAGTAATGTTTCAAAAACTCTTTCCAGATATTAAAACCATTTTTATCGAGAATTCTGATTTAAAAAATGAACATGTCTATAATAAAAATTATATTTTATTGAAATCATTTTCAATTATCGCATTTTAACGAATTTCAAAAAGATTAAAACTTAAAAAAATTAGACTCTTTCAAAAAAAAAATAAAATTAACTTGTAGTTTCAAACATCTAGAATTTGTCTATAGGAAAAATGCATTTGGTCGTCGAATAGCTTGCCATTGCATATATATGGTTACGGCAGGCTTTGCTTTTCAGCGCAATTTCACGAAAATCGTAAATTTCGAGTTATTCGTTATCAAGACTATTGTTCACGAGTTACTGGGTGTACGGGCAACGTGCATTAAATTTTAATTGCAAGGCTTAAAATTTAATAAGGTTTCGACGAAATTAAGTTATGAAGCGCGTCAAGCTTGATTACGTAATTTCGGTGTTGTTCACTTAAACAGATATTAAACTTTTAAAATCAACTTTCATATTGGATTATATTTATCAAAGTATTTAATTCAAAATTTTATTCAAAAATAGTACGACAAAATATATTTTTTTCCTTTTACGAAAATGTTCGTTCCGAAATTCAGTTAAATATAAAAATGTTTTTTAAAACACTGATTTCGAAGTGGCAAACGGTACTAAAAATGGATAGTATGACATTTTTTATAAGAATACGTATTTGGTAATATGCTTTTGAATATTTGTTACATAGTAACGTTGGTAATGCTATCAAATACGAATCGTGTATCAAACGGTTAGATAACCGTTCTATCTATGATATTCATTTCAAACGTCTGCATTCATAGCATGTTATGTATTTTGTTGCAAATATAAAGTCTTTGGTCTGGACACATTCAGCAAATATGTTCTACATATGTGACAAATACTTATCATTTATCTAAAATATTTATTCTGGTTATTTGGGATATTGTATCAGAATTAAATATATGGTTGATGTAATGGAGACACAAAATTTAGGATTTCATGGTTTTATTTCTTTTATTATTAGAAGTTGTAATCAACTATAGGTGTTGTCTAATGAACCCGTAATCTACTAGATATCTTAATTATTCTATTGCTTTTCAGAATTCTCAAAGTAAGATTCAAAAGCCTGTAATGAAAAATAAAAGTCTCTAGAACAAAATTCAAGGTGTCCCTTCTCCTCACCTTCAGATAACTATTCGAAGACAAATTAAATGCATCTTCTTATGATCGGTTTGGACCATATTGAATCTGTAGAATTTTACACTAAGATTTTTTTGGTAGAATTACATCCATTTATTATACAGTTGTGGAGACATCATCTAGCGCGTAAATACATACGAATCTCCTATATTCGGCTTTGAAGGGCTCGGAACAATTGGACTAATCTAACCACCAGTTAAACCAGTTGGAACCGGATGCAAACCAATCGGACCAATTTAACCACCAGTTAAACCAGTTAGTACTTAATTTAAACCAATTGTACCAATTTAACCTGCGCTGAAACCAGTTGGAATGGATTAAAACAAATTGAACCAATTTAGTCACCATTTAAACAGGTGGAACCGGATCATAGGCAATTTACCTACTGGTTTAACTGGTGGTTAGATTAGTCCAATTGTTCCGGCTGGGTTTAATACGATTCCAACTGGTTTAACTAGTGGTTAATTCGGTTAAATTAGTTTAAATTAAGTACTAACTGGTTTAACTGGTGGTTAAATTGGTCCAATTGATTTGAATCCGATTCCAACTGGTTTAACTGGTGGTTAAATTGGTCCAATTGATTTTAATCCGGTTCCAACTGGTTTAACTAGTGGTTAAATTAGTCCAATTGGTTTGAATCTCGTGCCAACGGGGTTAACTGGAGAGTAAATTGATCCAATTGGTTTGAATCCGGTTCCAACTGGTTTAAATGGTGACGAAATTGGCACAATTGGTTTTAATCCATTCCCACTGGTTTAACCGGGGGTTAAATCGGTCCAATTGGTTTTAATCCGGTTCCAACTGGTTTAAATGACGACTAAATTGGTTCAATTGGTTTTAATCCATTCCAACTGGTTTAACTGGTGGTATATCCTGAAAATTAGAAAAACACTGTATTTTTACTTACGTAATAGGTCAGATATCTCAAAACACTGATGTGATGGATCAATTCTAATCCTGAATTCGATTTCTACGCAAAAAATTACTTTGGAAATGACCATCCACTTTCAGATAACTGAAATGACTGCATTATTTGCAACCTGAGTTATTTTTCAAATAAACATATATTTAAAAATTATATAAATTCCTGCATTAAACTGTATCCAATGTAGATTACCGAAGCAGGCTCTTGTAAACATATAAATAATAACGTTTAAAATATAAACGAATGCTTATTTTACCAAAATGATTCCTTTTATGTAATTGTTGCATGTAGAGTATTATTTTTTTTTTAAATACACTTTTACATAAATATTAATTTATATCTTATTTTTAGATCTTTGATGCATTTGCATGGGCTACCAAACAATCGATACTTCCAAAACTGTTCGCTTACTGTTACACGTTTGGCTACTGGGAATTTACCTTATGGGTAAACTGATAACGAAATAAATCGAAGTACATAAAGTCATATGAATAAATGGATGCAAATACAAAAGATAAATGAGGTGTGGTCATAATAAATGTTAGTAACAAAATTGATGAAAAATAGTCTTTTTCAATTTTTAGAATAATTTTCAGATAATTTGTAATAGTATATTATGTATCAAGGTCAATATTTTTGTTAGTTTAAATTTGTAAGTACCGAGAAATGAGTGACAACCGCAACATACATCAAGCTGATAGAGCACAGTAGCAACAATTACAAAAAAAAATCACTACAATTATGCACTAATTCTGTGCGTGATTTAAAAATGTTGTGCAGCTTCGTTTTTGTCTGTGAATAGAAATTGAACGACGCATTTTTAGTGTGAACGTACGGCAACTTTCAATATCATGGACGGATTATCCTCATAGAAAAAGAAAGTGTAAAAATTTCTTATTTCCGAAAATTTTCGGTCAGTTAACGATTTTTGCTAGTAAGATGCTTCCTTTGTTTCTGATAAGGGTGGATTTGCTTAATTATGAGTTGGAGTATAAAATTTGCAATGACTGTTACTTTAAAATGCATAATTCTATTAAAATATACAAATAACACATCCCAAAAAAAATTTAAGAATTTTATGTTGCTCCATAAAGAAGAGTGGATTGTGGTAGGCTTTTTGCTCCATAATCCAAATATGACCTCCAAAATACCCATTTGGCTCTAATTTTTGAGATATTGAAGATCAAAGGAATAAATTTTAGATATTTTGATCATCTATTCACAGCCCAAAAAATACTGTTGTGCTGGGTAGAGTCAATTTTTATAGAACTTTTCCCTCTGAATCCAAATATGTACACCAAAATAACTCATTCGACTCATAACGTGGATCTATACTATAGGATTCGACACAATAATTCAAGAAATACAAAATAAAGGATCCAATATATCCGATGAACTTTTTGAAATACATATCACTTCAAACTCATCACCATCTAGGGTACTTTTCGAGAAAAACAGACAAAAAATATTCAGAAAGACGATTTTTTACTCCTTTGACCTTCAACACCTCAAAAATAAGAAGATTTGCTATTTTGGCGGTCATATTAGGATTCTACAGCAAACTGATCCTATCACAATCGACACTTACTTATAAGGCAACAAAATTTTGTTGGGCTCTGTAATAATTACAAATTTGAATTTTGCGGCTTATTTCCTACAATATCAACTGGTAATTGTAGTAATTATTGGTTCCATCATGAAATGCTATTGCAAGGCATAAGCCGACAAATTCAAATATTTAATAATTATTTGTATAATACCATCCTGCAAAAAATGTAATTTATTCTTATTAATAAAAAAGGGACGTACGGGCGTACGTACGTACAAGACCACGGACACAAATTTTTTTATTGTTGATTTGGGCTCCTTAGGGTCTGAAACGTCAACATTTGATGAAAAACTATAGGGTAATTTTTATGCCCGAAGTGACCAAATTCAATACTTCGTCCAGACCTAAGGTCTGGGTCGAAGTAATAAAATATTAATATATATTCATAAGCTTAAATTAAGAAACGCCATAATTTAAAGTCGATTTTATATCATTTAAACCCTACAAAAAGTGCACAATCAATTTTATTTTGCTTCTCGCCGCTACAACTTTTTTTTACAGCTTCTCTACTATCCAAATAACCAAAAGCACTCATTTTGTGGGTGCGCCTATAACTAAGAAATAGTTCAAAAATATTAAAAAATGGAGAACACTTTTTTTTAAATAAATATCGTAAAATTATTTTCGGTTCAGGGGCGTAAAATGACCATTATGCGCCTCCTTTTCGGGCGTAAAATGCCCGTTTCACGCCTCTAGGGCATGAAATGCCACTTTTACGCCTCGAAAGTGTGAAATAAAATTAGTGTGAAAATTAACGATTTATTGAAAGAAATACAATAAATACGATTTCTGTATATAATGAAAATTAATGTAATATTTAATACATTATGATAACAGTGGGAGGCAATAGAAAACAACAATTTTTAATACCAGTAAATGCGCAGTAGAGGGATATTCCACGAATTACCAATCATAAACATTTAGGAAAAGTAGTGACTGAAAAATAAACACATATTTCTTTGTTAAACGAGAATTTGAAGAATAATATTTGTTTTGTTTGCTTAATATTTATTTAATTTTCTTTCTTTTTTCTACAGTTATGCGATTACTTATTTTATACAGGTATATCTCACCCCACTTCTGCCTTTATGAAAATATTTTCAAAACTTCGACCCAACAGCCTCTTTTCCCTCTAACTTTTTATTGTTTGTATGCTGTCTATTATCTGCGTCTTCTTCGCCCCCCCCCCTAACGCCACCTCTTCTCATTTTACACTACTTATCATCATTTTTAACTTAGGACATCTTTTACGTTTTTTTTTATTTTTACAAATTTGTATACTACTGCGCATGAAATGCGCGTTTCACTACCTCTTTTGCCGTATTTTCATCCTGAAAAATATGTGAGAAACCCAGGTGACTCGTGCTTGGGCCGCATACATTCCTATTTTTTTTATCTGCATGAATCAAAAATCGCTTTAAATAACAGCTCAGGAAATTTGGACCAATTACAAATCAGGAAATTTCAGCCAATCACAGCTCAGGAAATTTGGGCCAATCACAACTCAGGAAATTTCAGCCAATTACAACTCAGGAAATTCGGCCCAATCACAGTTTAGGAAATTTTAGCCAATCACAGCTCAGGAAATTTCAGCCAATTACAACTCAGGAAATTCGGACCAATTACAGCTCACGAAATTTCAGCCAATCACAACTCAGGAAATTCGGACCAATCGCAATTCAGGAAATTTTAGCCAATCACAGCTCAGGAAATTTCAGCCAATTACAACTCAGGAAATTCGGACCAATCACAGCCAACGAAATTTCAGCCATTCACAACTCAGGAAATTCGGACCAATCACAATTCAGGAAATTTGGACCAGTCACAATTCAGGAAATTTCAGCCAATCACAGCTCAGGAAATTTGGGCCAATCACAACTCAGGAAATTTAACCCAATCACAACTCAGGAAATTCGAGCCAATCACAGCTCAGGAAATGTTAGCCAATCACAGCTCAGGAAATTTCAGCCAATTACAACTCAGGAAATTCGGACCAATCACAGCTCACGAAATTTCAGCCAATCACAACTTAGGAAATTCGGACCAATCACAATTCAGGAAATTTGGACCAGTCGCAATTCAGGAAATTTGGGCCAATCACAACTCAGGAAATTTCAGCCAATTACAACTCAGGAAATTCGGCCCAATCAGAGTTCAGGAAATTTGAGCCAATCACAGCTCAGGAAATTTGGACCAATCACAATTCAGGAAATTTTAGCCAATTACAGCTTAGGCAATTTGGGCCAATCACAACTCAGGAAATTCGGACCAATCACAGCTCATGAAATTTCAGCCAATCACAACTCAGGAAATATGGGCCAATCACAATTCAGGAAATTTGGACCAGTCACAATTCAGGAAATTGGGACCAATCACAGCTCAGGAAATTTGGGCCAATCACAACTCAGGAAATTTCAGCCAATTACAACTCAGGAAATTCGGACCAATCACAATTCAGGAAATGTTAGCCAATCACAGCTCAGGAAATTTGGGCCAATCACAACTCAGGAAATTCGGACCAATCACAGCCAACGAAATTTCAGCCAATCACAACTCAGGAAATTCGGACCAATCACAATTCAGGAAATGTTAGCCAATCACAGCTCAGGAAATTTGGGCCAATCACAACTCAGGAAATTTCAGCCAATTACAACTCAGGAAATTGGGACCAATCACAGCTCACGAAATTTCAGCCAATCACAACTCAGAAAATTTCAGCCAATTACAACTCAGGAAATTCGGACCAATCACAGCTCACGAAATTTCAGCCAATCACAACTCAGGAAATTCGGACCAATCACAAATCAGGAAATTTTAGCCAATCACAGCTTAGGCAATTCGGCCCAATCACAGTTCAGGAAATTTTAGCCAATCACAGCTCAGGAAATTTCAGCCAATTACAACTCAGGAAATTCGGACCAATCACAGCCAACGAAATTTCAGCCATTCACAACTCAGGAAATTCGGACCAATCACAATTCAGGAAATGTTAGCCAATCACAGCTTAGGCAATTGGGGCCAATCACAACTCAGGAAATTCGGACCAATCACAATTCAGGAAATGTTAGCCAATCATAGCTTAGGCAATTGGGGCCAATCACAACTCAGGAAATTCGGACCAATCACAGTTCACGAAATTTCAGCCAATCACAATTCAGGAAATTCGGACCAATCACAGCTCAGAAAATTTCAGCCAATCACAACTCAGAAAATTTCAGCCAATTACCAACTTTTTCAACATCCAATTTTTTCAATCGGTTGAAAATAGCGCACTGTTAGCACGTCCTGTCCACAAACATCAAAAGTGTCCTACTACGCTGGGTTATTCTCGTTTATAACTTTTATCCTATAGCGAAATAATATTGTTCGATATACGGCCGTAAAATCTTACGGCCGTGTATCGAACATTATTTTGCGGTACTGAAAGTTATAAAAATTCGATTTCGCGGACTGCATTTAGTTCGTATGGGTTATGTTTTTATCTGCGCAGATTCATGTTTCACGTGATCCGTGAAATTTCATTTTATGGACTAAAAGTCGGCGGTAAAATCAGATTTCACGGCTATAGGACCGAAAATAGTACTTTTCGTTATAAGTGAGTATGCGTAAAGAACATTACACATGCACACGTGTGCAGAAAAATCGTACACTCGGGTAAAAATTACACGCAGTCTACGACATTCTTTATTTTACCTTCGGTCCCTTGTTGAGTAATGTACTATTATGTATGGCATCATGCGTAAAGTATAATCGAACTCGAGTTTACTTTACGCACCGAAAAGGCGTACATAAAATTAATTTTATGTACGTCTTTTCGGTGCGTAAAGTATAATCGAGTGCGTAAAGTTTACTGTGTACGGCGGAAAAGCCGTACGTAAACAATATTTCGGCACACGTGTGTATGTGTAAAGTTCTTTACGCATACGCACTTGTATCGAAAACTACTATTAAAGGTGTTAGGACACTACACCCTCAAATTTATAAAGTCCCAATCGAATAAAATGTCTAAATTCGATATTCTCTTCTCCTAAAATCACGCTCTCCAATAATCCTGCAGTCTTATGTCCATTATAGACTATGACATACTTGTTACACAATAAGTTATTTAAGGTTAGGTCAATTTTTGTGATTTAGTGTTGCAATGAGTGTTGCTACAATATTTAGTTTGTGTTTGTAATTTATTACGACGTTAAGAGCGAATTTAAACTTGACCTTTCGAGTAAAATTAGCAAAGATTTGATGATATTTACCTCTTGTATTTATATTTAGCGTCCCAGTCCGCGAGGTTTATTAATGGGTCGAGTTTTTTAAATCGAAAATTTTGGTGGAAGAGGATTTTGAGTTAGGGGATTTACGTGGAAGAGTATTTTAAATTTTAGAATTTTGTCGCGAAAATTATGTTGCATGATTTTGGATTCGGGAATTCATGTGGTAACCGTCGACAGTACGACGACCGGAAGCGAATGTTTGATGAGCGTTGAAAGCCCTTCGTTAAACTTAACCGTCGATGCTGACCTGCGATTCTTTTCCAGTGGCGTTTGCAGCACTCGTTTTGCTTCGAAGCGTCAATCATGACACGATTTAAACGACAAATACTATTTGTTCGAGAGTCGAATCGAGAGTACCAGTATTCCCGGATGCACTGTACCAACGAAGAGATTGCAGGCTTTTTTCCCCCACATCCAACTAACTTATAGCAAAATGTCAGTAGGCAGTTTTTCTGAATAAGTGACAATAAAATTTCTCACGATACCTCTACAACGGCCTAGAAAAGATGGCATTGTATATATTTCATTTATTTTTTACCTTTTTCATCGAATTAACTTGATGCTCGGGGAATTTGGAATCAATTCTCAGATTTTCAAAATTGAACATTAAAAATTGGTGGTATATTTATTCAAGAGTTAGTATTTCGGACATACAAAAAATGGTACAGGAACGATAAACCATTTTCAAAAAAGGTTCAATCGTAAAGTAGCGATTCTTTTGGTTGTTTTTTCATATTTTCATGGTTAAAAGTAATTTTGAAAAACCGATAACCACCATAATTAGAATGGTATAATTATTCCCGAATATTTATTCGACGTACGGCGATGATCCAAACTTAACCTCTTGACTGCCGATGACGAAGATTTCAAACTTTTCCCAGACTCCGGAAAAACGCAAAACTTCGCCTTGTTATGAATTAGACTGACAAATTCTGGAATTTATGTAAATTAAAGTCAAATCAATTTCTAGACAGTCTAAGGTGTACTGAATACGATGTCGTTGTCCATTTCCGTAATCCATGTGTCAACAAAAAATATACAAAATCTTCGTCATGAAGTATGACATTATGGTCCGTCGATTTATGCATAAAAAGTTTATAAAACCGTTTGAAACTTGCTAATCAAAGGTTTTTGGGTTTCTGAAGTCAGATTTTGGAAATCCAAAATGGCAGACACTTTGTTTAAAAGTTCAACCATTCTGCTTGAATCTTGTTGCTCGTTTTTTTTTTAATTTTCATTTCAACTATGACCATTTCGGAATTTTCATCATCTGTCCGCAGATTTATAATCAGCGGCCCCAAAAATCCGCTGGTACCAAGATTGAAGTAATTCTTTTCGATATTTAAGCATTCGTTCGCCAATATGTATCGGCCATTTTGAATTTCCAAAATTTGACTCCATATTCGACATCAGCAACCCAAAAAAACTACCTGTACCAAGTATTCTATAATACAATACGATTTTGTTTGTTGGCATTTTGGGAACATTCGTTGAAATTATAGCCACAGTTAAAGGGTTAAGAGACGAAAATGTGTTCTGTGGACCTTAACGGGTTGTTAATAGAGAATGAACAAACACCATCGGTAAAATAATAATGATGGTGATGATAAGTAAGCTTGGAAACGATGAACATGGAATCCGGGCTCTACTTTCTCGTTTTATAATCGGTAATTTTAATAACAGAATCGTAGTTAATGATATCAGGAACCCTTATGTTACTCAGTATAAAGATTTTATATGTTTCAAGATTTCGAGTTTATTTCAAAAACGTATAATTTCCTCACACTCGGGACGCAATAATCTATTTTGCTTTCTATATCGTGGGAGCAAAATAGTACGCTTCCATATGCGAAAATAGTATTGTAATAAGAGAGAATAGGGCGTTAAAATCTCACTCATCGGAAAACATCTATTTTGCACCCTAGTTGCACAATATTCTATTTTCTACTTTGTTTATATCAACAATGCAATTAACAAAATTCAAATTACACTAAGAGACTTAAAATTTACAAACTTGCAAAAATATTTTCCATTGCAACATGAAATAATTGAGTGTCAAGGAAGAAGAACCGATTAAGCACTATAATTAAGCACAATAACAGACAAATAAAATCGACTTCGAAAAATCGAATTGAAAAAAATACCACCACATAGAGAATTTCGAATAGAACAATGTTTACATTTAACATTTTTTGTCTTCAACTTTTGGAGGAAATAATTAAAAACTGAAAAATTTCACCGGCCGCTAATTCACAACTTTTGAGTTATATATCACGATATCTCGTGTACTATCAAACAAAACGACTTGAAATTTTAACTACACATACATTTAATAATACAAAAACTTCTGGTGTTTTTCTGGTGTTTCGATATTTAAGACAATTAATGAAACAGTTGTTGCATTAAACAAACGCGAGGCATCTGACACGATGTTCAGTCATGATCTTAAATTTGTTAAGATTAGGATAAAATAAAATTCACTCCTTTTAATACGATAAGCTTGATTAATTAGCAGTAAATTATTGTCACTTTCGTCTCGTTCCAACAAAATGAATACCCAGAAATCCCATAATTTGCATCGTGAAATGCAACATGCTGTAGGTGAAAAATACATTCAAATTTTACGAGAGGCAATTCTATCCACTTTTCATTTTACACTTTCGTCCTTAAGTCGAAACATAATAACGGCATTATAAACAATTCCGCAATAACTTTCATCTCTAATGTCATTTGAGAAATTGCTCAATTACTCGCGAGCATTGTATCGCGAGTGCACACACTCAAGGTTGACTTAAACGAGAAGCGCACTTGCGGGTTCTACCCGTTTCACGTGGGAAACGAAAACTTAAAAATTTATCGTCTTTATTTTACGGCGCCGTTTCTCATAATCACGCCGTGATTTCACCGAGGACCTCTAATATTTTTTTCTAGGTTAAGGAGCCCGCCGTCGTTGGACAAATACCGCAATTTTCACGACCGGTGGCGTCGAAGATGCAAATGGCGAGGTGAGCATTTGGCCGGGAGCTAGAAACGTGATAAATATGCGGCTCATTAACGCGCCAAAAAGAGAAGATGAGCCAGTCGGTCATTTCGCGAGGTGGAAAGCAAGTCTGTAATGGCCGGAAAGGACCGAACGAAGTCGAGAGGATTCGAAACTTGGTTCGGGAGCTAATCGCGTTGACACATGGAGAAAGTTCAATTTTCTCGCATTTCGCTCCAAGTCACGATGTGCACGTATCGTTTATCGACGATATGCCGGTGCATATATAGGATCACCTGTGTTTCGTGTGATTAATGACGATTTATGCCGAGATTCCCCGCGTGTAAGCGTAATGTAAACAATGCAATCTCGAATTATGTAAATTTCATCTATGCTCCCGCATAAATTTCCCCGAGACTTTTCAATTACGTCGATTTAACGGTTCCAGGTTTCTCTCGATAAATTCATTTTCAGTTTATAAAGTGGAATATGCTGTGTTATACTAGCTCCATATCGGGTATATTTAATTTTAATTTGCATTCCTATTTGGCATAATTAGATTTCAATTTTTCGATTATTGAAAACTACTTATCGAGTCAAAAATCATTTGAATACATCTATTGATACATTCAAACGAATTCCGATACCAGAAACATAGTTCAAGAATAATCTATTTTATCATCTAGCTTCTTTACAATTTCGTTTATAAGCATCAATTCACATCACATTTATAATAAAACTTCGTTTATTAAAACTTTATTTCTTTATTAAGTACAATTTTTCTTATTTTGTGATGGAAAAATAAAATTTCTGTTAGTTTATATAATTATGATATCTATTACGTGCATCATTCTGTCGTTGTTGTTTCGGTCACTTTGATGCAGAACTGTGGAGTGTACTGTACGCATACAACCATGGAATTACCGAAATAAGATTTTTTAATTTTATTTGTTACTTTTATTTTTTATTTATTATTTATTAACAGTCCATTGTGCAACTAGGGAGCAAAATAGAAGTTTGCCGACCAGAGCGAATCTCATGAGATTCGCATGAGCCTGCAAATACCTATTCTCCCCTGTTACTCATATTATTTTGTGGTTACACGACATAATATTCGTAGAGAAAATGTCCGCGATGATGTTTAATTTGATGCTATTTGTTCTAATCGTAATGTCGTCATTTTTTCCTCTGTATATATATGAGCAATGTTGGCCCCTCCAGACCGTCCCTTAATACTATCCTAACCTGCAGAATATGCATAAAAAACACTTTCTCTCTTTTGTGTCTGTACATATCCGTGTCATATATGTAGCCAGAAGACATCGAGAAACTTCTGTGACAGACAGAGATAGATTAAAAAAAAACATCAAATTTTCATCAAAAATTAATAAATGTGGAAAGGGAGAAGGATTCTCGGAACAACACCACAACACTTATCGAGAGTTTAAATAAATTTAGCAAAGTATTAATCCTAAAAATATTGATAAGATATCTGTGCAGTAAATGGTAACTGGATGTCGTTACACATTACATAGATGTAAGTTGAACCATAATTAAAATTCATATATCGTTGTAAAAACAACGCCAGTTTTCTTGTTTTATAAAATTGTATAACTGTATAAAAGCTATGAATGTCTCATTTTCATAGTTCATTGGAAATTTCGTTTCAATTGCAATTATTGATGTAAACTATTATGTATATGTAAATGTCATTAAAAACTTGTTTATGAGTTGATTAAATATCATTTATAAGGAAACCGTTACCATAACCGATGGGCTTTTTTATGGCAAAGGTTATTTCTGCGAAAATTTTGCGCGAAATAAATCAAACTTTTCACAACAACATCGTATCATGCTATATTTAATTAGGTTAGTATTTTAGCATTATATTTAAGTGCATTTATGATATTATCGCCCGAGTAGCGTCAACGTCATTTGAATTATTGAATTATTGCAGTGTAACAGTTAATATAAATTAATTGCATTGACGTGATGTTGCATCGCAATGCTTTAGGTCATTTACTGAAATGTAAAATTACCAAAGTCTGTATTTTATTCTAATGAATTTGTGCTTGCAAAGTAATTTCATAAAAGGCACGTGTGAAAATTCTGTTTATGGTTTTCATGGCCATTATTGTAATGAATTATTTGATTTTATTATGTGTATGATTGACATATGTTTACCCAGTATCATGTGTTGAAATGATATTACAAAATTAATCGAAAATTTGCTTTTGCAATATATGATGTTTTCATATTATGTTTTGGATAATCCTGACGTTGATCTATTGAAATAGCAACGCTAATATGATGTAATGAAAACAAGTGGTTTATTTATTTAAAATATATTCTGCTTTTAACAGAAATGACAATAAAACAATCAATTTTTCTAAGATCCCAGATATATTTTTATAAATTTATGAATATCCTGTTTTCTAATTATTTATATAAATCAAATGGTTCGATTAACTGATTATGTATTGTATGTATATCAGAACTACTAACTTGTACAGTTTGTAACTGATGCATTTAGGATCGTTTATCGGTATTTTAGAAACATTTGAATTATAATAAATAATATACGTCTATCTAATTCCCCTATGTATTTATTTATTTATTTATTTATTTATTTCTCTACGGACCAAAATGGTCCTTTACAAAATACTACGCGAAATATATAATAATAATAATTGTATAATAATGAACCATATACAGGGTCGACGAATATAACAATAAAACGCAGATAAAATATAAATTACAAACCATGTGGCATAGCACTCGGGATCTTTAACCTGCAAAACTTGACATATTCACTTGATTGCAACAAAGCTATCGGGAAATATTCCGATAATTTTGAAGGTCTCGGAATATTACAACTGATTATTTTTCTCCGTGTATGTTTAGTTTCGAAACATAAGAATAATATTAAGTACGGAACTCAGTTGTTTTAAAATCTAACTATATCCTCAAGTTTTTATTTTGCTTGATTTTAATTCCACTCCATATTACAAAAATTGGGGCGCGAATATTTGATCTTTATTGTAAAGTGTCCACGAGTATCGATTTACAAGTCCACTTAGCACATTGGCAAATATTACACAAACGGAAGGAATCCTGAAAAGGAAATATACGCGAAATAAATGTCAGGAAAATATGTCCTTCTAGGATTTCTGCAGAAAATGCAGTTATGTACCGTCGGGTTGGAATAAAGCAAAATAAGCATCGCCCTCTGGGTTATTGGTCGTTGTCGAAGACGCCAGAACTTAAAAAGACATCGTCGAGGAACGTAGACGACATGGCGCCAAAATACAAAAAGGATCTTAAACAAGGTCTGAAACAAGGAAATGTACATCGGTTAAATATAGACACGGTGCTAAAGGAACAAAGATGTTTTCCTACGGGGATACACGAGAACACACTATAATGCACATAAGGCTGAAATCTCTCGACACTAAAGGAAATGGTCAGTGCTGATTTTGCGTCACCGAATCGTCTGCGCAAGATCACAACTCTGATATTTGCTATATCCGTACCTAATGTCGCCCGTATCAACTGTACGTGAAGGAGATACTACACAACATGATGATCACAATCATTGTAAGCAGTAACTATGTACAGAGAGTTTGAGAGATACCATTAGAATAATATTCTATGCGTTACACATTAAATGATGCAAATGCACACTCGAATTCGCTCAAGAGTACTGAGGTCAAAGCTTAGTGCGAGCTAAATAATATCCAGTGGGGATTTGACTGATTTACGTTGAAACGCTTGAAGCTGACTAGTTATTAATTCCTAAGTAGTTTTAATAATTCGCTTCATGTTAATACTTCTTTTTTTTGTTTTCGAAGGCCTTTAAATTCGATTTATCCATTATTCACATCTGTCGAAATCAATCAAGTGCGTCGTACCAACAACGGCAATGATTGGTGCAAGATATTACTAGTCTATCACCGCAATTTCTTTATTTTAACACCAATCGCAATAGGTGATTCAACCAACAATAAGAATTCTTCGAAGAACCATCATAATAATGTAAACCAAAAACCATTATGAATGCACAGAAAAAAAAATGCTTAAAATTGTTACATCTCAAATTAAGCACTGTAAAAGGCTTAATTTTGGTCTAAAATTGAGCTAATTTTCTTAAATTAAGTAAATATTTGCGCTTAAAGTCTTACTTTCAGACAGCAAAGTTCAATTTTAGTCGAAATTTATGCTTAAAGAACAATTTTTCGAGCTTGTCACACCTAAGTTATAGAATTCTTATTTCGAACCTGAATATTGACTAAAAGTAAGTTTCCAAAACTAAAAACAAGATTTTAAGAGCAAATATTAACTTAATTTAAGAAAATGAGCTCAATTTAAGACTGCAATTAAGCCTTTTACAGTGCTTAATTTGAGATGTAACAATTTTAAAACTTTCTTTTTCTGTGTGGTCGATACAAATCCGAGTTGTAAATATATCAACACTAATCGTTTTGGACGAACACAACATCTGCAACATAAACCAAGACTTTATTGATCCAGGAATACACGGAAAAAGTGTAGGACTATATCAGGTAAACATATTTCTGAATTACACAGCAAAAAATAAATCTGGCAACCAGGACCGACTACTTTTAAGAATTGTCTTAAATTTATCTATTAAGTCAGAAAATGATCTTAAAACAAATTCTTGACGCCTGGAAAGAAGACGGGTGCGGGTCGAAAAACCGACAAATCAAAAAGCCGACAGGTCGAAAAACCGACAGTCGAAAAACCGACAATCGAAAAACCGACAGTCAAAAAACCGACAGTTCAAAGAATGACCGTCCTCCTGACGATGTGTCTCTTTTTTTATGTGTCGGCATTTCGACGGTCGGTTTTTTGACTGTCGGCTTTATGACTGTAGGTTTTTTGACCTGTCGGCTTTTTGATTTGTCGGTATTTCGACCCGCACCCAAGAAGACGTTATCTTTTCACATTTTAAGACTAAGGTTTCTAACAAGCACTGTTCGCAATGAACCCCAGAGGTGCAATTTAAATGGCAATTGTGATCATGTTTGAGATATGCACACAATGAGAACAACATAAACAAGCACAACGTTGTTAAACAACCTAACTAGACGAAACAGGTTCAGTAACAACCCAACGATGGTTCTGATAAGATTTTTTATCGCATCCAACCTCAGTACAAGTTTTACGAATTTTTGTCTAAATATCTAAATATTTTCAAACAACTGCTGAACTTTTCCTCAAAATTTACAGAACTTTCTCATAAATACTCCATGTAGTTGTTAAAAATGTTTCGACATACAATCCCTAATATTGTTACAATTTGAGTTCAATAATTTTTGCAAGAACATTTCTAGAATATTTCGTGATTGTTCAATAATAATCGTCAACATTTTATGACATCCTTAACTGCGCAATATTGCGGTATTTTGTAAAGAAACCATTTTTTACGCATATTAGAGTATTTGTCACATGAAGAATGATCCAAGGTAGAAATTCCATCTAAATATCGGTAGGTTTTTTGGTTGATAAACTTATACAGTGGCTAATTCGGGAGTAATAAGTGTGGTGAGTTTTCTATACAAAATGTAACAGTATTTTGTATGTCGAACCCTTTTTTAGATAAATTATCGACAGTTTCTGCATAAAAGTACTCAGAATATTTCTCACAAATAACCTCATCGCATTTTGTTCAGTTTGTAGCTCATAGTTTCGGTAATATTATCTAGATGTTCTTTTAAGATAACCTACAAGTTATCTGAATACTTTTTATGCAGTTTCTGGACTGTTCTTATTAATTTATTGTAGTTTTGAAGTAGAACTTTATAAAGCATTTAGGAAATATATATTTGGCACTATTTTTATATTGAATACGAGTACTTACATTATCAGCTGTAAAAAGATTACAATCATCATCAACATTATCTCTACCCGAGTAAAAATTTAATATAGACGATAGATTCATGATGCATCTACGCAGAATCTACTCCGTGAAATGTCCGTCCTGTGAAACAAATATAAATTTAACCTTTATCAAGATTTAATATGCACGATTGATTCATGGTGAATTCATGGTGAATCTACTGTACAAATTAGTGCTTAGTTTTACTTTAAAATTATGTATTTTATATTTGATATAGAATATAATAGTAGAGACTTTTATTTTCTAACAAAAAATTAATTTAATATGCCAAAACCTAAATTGATAAACAGAGATATACATTGCACATACAAAGGAAAAGACGAAGCAACCAAACTACTCAAAAACACGAGGAAATTCAAGGATATCGTGTTCCTGGACTGCTCCAAAACTACATCAAAATTATGACTTGATCCTAAAGAATACATACATAAATGCTGATAAAATACGAAAAATATTTTTCGTAAGAAATATCCTAGCAACGAAATATCATATGAACCAACTGAATAATTTCTGCTTGGAAAATATTAAAAAATTCTTACTACAGAAACAGAAACACGAGAAAACAAATTACAACATGTATGCTTATTTTTATTATAATGTCCAACGCGAAGTATTCTGTACCAATGCTCGATACAAACTGTCAAAAGTTCAGCACATGTTAAAAATCAACAACCTCCATAGCAACCACATTACCAAGGACTGTCATTGTATAATAAAAGAAGAGCTTTGTTTTTTTTTTGCAGTTTGTGCCGAACCTAAATACGAAATACATTATGTATGCAATGCTATTAATTAAAATAAAATTAAACTGATAAATTGTAATCTGCTTTCACGTGTTCCCGTTTTTGTTTATAGCAAGAAGTTTTGAAATTTATTCTAAAAGAAATTATTCAGTTGGTTCCTGCAGGAGATTCGATTTTCTTGTATGAGTGATGACAGCTGCAGTTTTTAGAGTGACATGTCGTTGCTCCTTGGATATTTCATAAGCAAATACAAGTTTTAGTCTTTGTTTTTGTATTTGATGATATATTTTTTAGTTGGAGTACAAGTCGCCAAGTTCTACTGTCGCAGAAATGTACGAGCAGAGCAGCAGTACCATATACTTAAGTTTTTCCATTGTTTTCTTTGTTTGTATGTAGATCTCCGTTTTTGTATTGAAATATAATACGAGGAAAAACTGTTGTATAAATGGTTTTGTTTTGTCCAAATATTACTTGTATATATTCTCTGTACTACTACTCTCTAAATATGAATCAGCGAAAACCGCTGCAAATCAGCGAATATACGCGCTGCTTCAGATTTAGAGAGTATAAAATGTAAAAATGAAAATATAAAATGCAAAAAATATCATTTCATGATAAAACCAAACTCTAACATATTATAAAGTAGATTTACCGTGAATACATCATTGATCTATCATGCATATTAAATTTTTTATAAAACTAAATCCATATTTGTTTCAAAGGACGGATTTTTCACGGAGTAGATTCTCCGTGAATCCATCATAGATCTATCGTTTATATTAAATTTTTACTCGGGTATTTAAAAGCTCAGCACGGACATGATAGGTTTTCAAAATCAAACGGGCTGCCTTGTAATTTAATAACAAAGTACAATTTTTCTAAGAACTGCGGACAATGAAAAGAATAACAACCTTGAAACGTAAACAACTTACGGTACGGATCGTAAATAGATCGCTAATTTTATATTTGATATGCACTCTTCTCCAGTTCGCATTATTATATTGAATAATTTTTCTGAAATGTTATCAGGCAGGATTTTTTACAAATTTATAAACAGTTTTAATCCATTTAATTGTATCCAATATGTAAACAGTTTTGTAACAAAATGTTAATTTACTGATTTGTAGTTATTGTTTTAACTACTTTTGCTGTTTATAGTTCTCAATCTCTTATTTTGGACAGAAAATGGACTGATTCCAGTAAAAATGGTCAGACTTTCTATAAAGTTAAAAAGAGGATCAAACTAACGGTCGAAACCGATAATTCTTAATTTTTTAATTAATATTACGATTTTTGTATATATAGTAAACGATAGCTGTTCTCTTAATTTTACCACTATTAACTCTTCATTTTGAAATTTTTTTAAAATCTTTTTTGAATATTTCTTTGAAAATGATTATTGAAGTTGTTATAAAAGTTGGTCAAAAATTTAGACATATACTGCTGTTACTAAATCTGAATTTATTGAAGCAGTGAAACTAAGTTATAATTCTAGTTTCTTTCAATTTCAAAATAACTTGATAAGTTATAAACTTATAAACAAATATTACCCGAGGGTTCTCCACTTTCACCAATTTTAGCGAATCTTAGTATATTAATTATTACAAGAATACATTTTACACAAATTGAGTTAAAGTAAAATTTTTTTATAGATGTATTAATGATATCTTGACATGTATTCCGCTTGATAAAAATGATAAAATACTGATATTTTATTTAATTCGTTGAAAAAATTTGTTAATAGATTTTAATTTACTTTAAAATCTGAGAATAATTTTTGTATTAATTTCTTTGACATAACTATAACCAGGAGAATAGAAAGAAAACTGTTGATCAACTGCTACCATATCAAATATCTTCAGGCAGATATTTGCGTTATAATTCCTACCATCCAATGAGTTATAAAATAGCAACTATTTTCGGTTTAGTCGATAGATCTATCGACTACCATTAAACTTTCTGTGTTTAAAATCTGTTTTTTAATTCAAACAAGAATTTTACTAAATTTATAAACGTCATTTGTCGAAAATCAAATAGACAGTAAATCGTTTGAAAAAGCAATATCAGAAAATTCGAAATATTTCAACGTTATTGTTGCATGTCATCGGATCCATAACTCTTGCAAGTCAAGCGAGAAAGTAAATTTTCTCCATTCACCAAACTCTCGTACATAGCATCCATCATATAGATATCGAAAATATAAAGAGGAAATTTAAGGCACTTGGTTACACTTCTAATGGAGTGGTCGAAAGCGTGAATTGCAGACTAACGACAATATTTGACCCGGCCTAAGACAAAACCGCTGAGTAAGTCAGGAGTTTTATGAATTAAGGACACATTCTACATATCCACAAAAAAAATCAGTTGTTCCACTGCAAAAAAAGGTCTTTAAATGTTAACCAAGCGGTTGTATTTCGCGAAATACACTGTAACATATATGAATATTTATTTGATTACAAACAGACACTGATAGGTTCAAAAGTAGATGCACAGAATAAAAAATTATTAAGTCTTTACCAAAAAGAAGAAACATTTATTCAACAATAGAAACTCATTTTCTTTAGTCCAGTTAAACTGTTACTTCTACTATTCAAATAAATATTTACGTGAATTCAGAAATTATTAAATTCCGAACCAAATAAGCAACACAATCGTATAAAACTCCTTATGATAAACTAGGATGGACATTATGTACGCTGATATTGTAATTTTTTATATTATTTTATTGTGTTGTCAGAAACTATCTGACCGAATCAGAATAATATGCTACAAAAAGATTTTTTTATTTATCACATTATTAGAAAAAAGAAAATATGTAATACACCATTTTTCGATTTAAAAAAAAAATAAGAATACTCAAAAGATTCCGGACTCGAAAAATATAATCGGTAACTTAACAATCATGAAAAAAGAATACAACCAACATATTTTTCTATATACAGTGGAGTCCCATTATATTTACTCACTCGGTTCCTCGCCTTCCCCAACCGTCTAGTTACATTTACCAAAAGAAGGGGAGCTTCTCCCACTCCTCTCAGTCGCGTTATGTTTGTGACGTCACACACGGAGAGACTAGAGGCAAGATTTTCGTCCGGCCCTCTACGCGCAATAAAGGTACTAGACCACCGGACGAAAAATCTAGGTAGGCGCGCATAAAGATCGTGCATACTCCGTGGCCAAATCGAACGTGCGGAGTATAAACATTCTCCCCACTCTGCCGCACGAAATTCCTCCAAGAGTCGGACGATTTTCAGACCTGGCTCGGACGATTTTCATGCGGCAGTCGGCAGTCTCAATAAATATGTATTTTATTTTTGTTTGCCTTATGCAAAGTGTCATTTCCGAAGTATTTTTTGATGCCGAAAACAGTGGTGGCCTCAAAATTTCTTTATCATGCACACTTTTTTAAAGAAATGAGGTGAAATATGTCAAATTTTGTTTTTTACCACATGAATCATTTTTTTTGTAGCAAATAAATAATTGCCTTAAATTTATAAGGTATCATTTTGGAAGTACTTTTTCGTGCAGACTTTTCCTATGACATCATGATAGGAAAGTGAAGTTAAGTGTGTATTTTTGCTTTATTTATATGGTGGAATATGGTCAAAAACAAAAATGTTGACATATTTAGTTTAAATTTTCACAAAATTGTGACATGATAAATAATTATGAGAGCACCATCGTTTTCAGCAAAAGTATTTACCATGTCAAAGATATAATCATTTTTTCATATTTTTGTTTTCTTTATTTAACTATTCTCTTATCTTTAGGACATGAAACTGAATTCGGACCATATATAATAATAATATATCGCTTGTATTAAAGATTATAGAACTGTTTAGATTAAATAAAAATGTCTACTTTAATTTCTATAAATGATTTAAACTCCAAAAAATTAGTATAATAAATTAATACAACACATGGTTTCTGCAGAATTTTTATGAAGCTTTCGTATAAAAATATTTATTTTTACGAATTATTACAGATAGACATACAAAATCGATTCGAAGTATTTAATTTAAATTTTCCAATAGATCCACTGTTTTTATCAATCTGAAATATGTCGTGGGTAGTGTTATATTTTTGATTATATCATATATTATATATTTCTGCCCGCTTTATACCGGATCTGTGCATAGATATCTATATCTTCAGTAGAATACTCGATGAGTGCACAAAATTTTGTGCTGTAATATACTATTATGTATACCTGGTTAAATGAAAAAAAATTAATAAATAAAAAATAAAAGAAATTTTAATAATGATCGAAGCACAGATAGTGTGTATACAGGGTCATCGAAAAGTATCGGACCCCCCTAATATCTTCAGTTAGAATGCACTTAGGAGAAAATGTCCAATAGCAAAGTTGTATGGTTTCAAGCGGGGAGTAAGATGATGACCTTGACTTTGACCTTGACCATGTCCTTCAAGGTCATTTCAAGGTCAATCTTATTTTTTTAAATAGAACCCCCTACATTTTATTGCATATTCTTATAGCTTATCTCGAGAGCTTTCCGAAACACTATAATAAAATATTTTTTTATTAAGTGCTTTTTGAGTTATAAAGGTTTGAAGTTAACAATTTTTTGACACAAAATGTAGAATATCTTGTAAAATATTATTTAGTTTTCAGTAATCATAACCTTAATACTTTTGTGCGCGGAATAATGAGACCAATTAATTGGTTTAAAGAAAATACATTAATCGGATTTCCCCCTAATATTTTCAGTAAGAATGCATTTTGGAAGGAACAAATTGTTAACTTCAAACCTTTATAACTCAAAAAGTACTTAATAAAAAAATATTTTATTATAGTGTTTTGGAAAGCTCTCGAGATAAGCTATAAGAATATGCAATAAAATGTAGGGGGTTCTATTTAAAAAAATAAGATTGACCTTGAAATGACCTTGAAGGACATGGTCAAGGTCAAAGTCAAGGTCATCATCTTACTCCCCGCTTGAAACCATACAACTTTGCTATTGGACATTTTCTCCTAAGTGCATTCTAACTGAAGATATTAGGGGGGTCCGATACTTTTCGATGACCCTGTATAACATTGTCTAATGTCGATTATATCTTTGACATGGTAAATACTTTTGCTGAAAACGATGGTGCTCTCATAATTATTTATCATGTCACAATTTTGTGAAAATTTAAACTAAATATGTCAACATTTTTGTTTTTGACCATATTCCACCATATAAATAAAGCAAAAATACACACTTAACTTCACTTTCCTATCATGATGTCATAGGAAAAGTCTGCACGAAAAAGTACTTCCAAAATGATACCTTATAAATTTAAGGCAATTATTTATTTGCTACAAAAAAAATGATTCATGTGGTAAAAAACAAAATTTGACATATTTCACCTCATTTCTTTAAAAAAGTGTGCATGATAAAGAAATTTTGAGGCCACCACTGTTTTCGGCATCAAAAAATACTTCGGAAATGACACTTTGCATAAGGCAAACAAAAATAAAATACATATTTATTGAGACTGCCGACTGCCGCATGAAAATCGTCCGAGCCAGGTCTGAAAATCGTCCGACTCTTGGAGGAATTTCGTGCGGCAGAGTGGGGAGAATGTTTATACTCCGCACGTTCGATTTGGCCACGGAGTATGCACGATCTTTATGCGCGCCTACCTAGATTTTTCGTCCGGTGGTCTAGTACCTTTATTGCGCGTAGAGGGCCGGACGAAAATCTTGCCTCTAGTCTCTCCGTGCAGCAGGCCCTTCCTGAGGCTCCAACCCGCAAGGTAGGGGAAAACGAGAGCGGCAACAGGTAAATATAACGAGACAAGCCCGGGAAAATAAGCTGGGACGTAAATATAGTGAGATGCAATTATACAGAGACTCTACTGTATTACAACATAGCGGCGTCATAAAATGAAATATCGTTAAAAAATATCCATTTTTAGTTTCTTTTTCATACTAACAAAGATTTCACAATATTCATAGCTTTCTTAGAACGTTGAATACGAATCCGAAATCAAAATTAGAAAATTGAAAATGTCTGACACTTTATGGACGGCACCCTGCTCGAAATTTGTAAATCTTATTTTTTTCAGTGTAAAAATAATCACACAATTATGAAATTATGCGCAAATATTCTTAATGATGTTTTTCTTTTTTTTTAATTTTCAGACGATTTCGAATTTTAATCGAATTTTTACAGTTTCAGCGCTACATCTACTTCGTGGGCAAATGCCGTTTTGGCATTTTTAAGTGCATATATACCTATTAACCTATAAATCAGATAAATTTCAATAATTTGCTCAATAATGAAAACTTTTGCACTTGTACTGAAATAAATTTCAGTTAAGTTATTCCATCAATTAATTTATGGTTTATTTAGGTTGTTATAATTACGGATTTTTCAGTGTTAATTAATTTTACCATATCTCGTAATTAATGTATCCGTTATATTGATGTAAATCAAAAGATAAATGGTTTTCCAATATAAACCTTAGTATTCTTAACTAAACATAAGTACCTGTTCGAGTAGTTATGTATACTAATCAACAACTAGTACTATTTTGTAAGAATTAATTTAACCATTCATCAAATGCAGAATAATACTCCAAGACAAATATTAAAAATAGATTGATTTGGACTTTATAATATTCTCTATCTTGGGATGGAATCGAACGTAACAGTCAGTTTTACTTCGTTCGCTATAATCTATACCTTCACGATTTAATCTACGGTTTGGAATTGCTCGCAGCATGCAACCAAACCCAGATGGATTTAATTCATATTAACTGGCTCGTTTTGGTAAAAGCATTCGATAATAGTCACGAATGTTACCAGACTGCAGATGTCATGGAAGAACCGGTACTCATATCTGGACTATGCACGTACAAGAACAATACTGAAATTTACCTATTCTTTGCTCTTTGTAGACAGAATGATCAACAGATATACTCGCAGTTTTCATTTCGGAACATGACTTGTAATTGTCAAATCCTATTGTTCTTAAAACTGACGGATAATTAGCAAGTATACTGTTTTAATCGGTTCATTCTTAACTTTCAAATGAAAACGATTAGCCTGAAAGTTGCGATCTTCCATCAAATTTGCCACGTCATGATTAGTAATGATATCTTCGAAATGAAGTTAATGTATTTATTCATCCTTTTATATATATAGCTTATTTTAATTTTTAAGTTTTTATGTTTGATACGATGCAGATGTAGCTGTTAACATATTCTTAACTTAACTTACTTGTATTTCTGTATAATATTTCATTTATTTAATGTAGTCCTTTGCCATTTTACATTCTTTTTAAATTGTAAACTATTTGTGTAACATGTACTATACAAAAGCCTTATAAATTTAACAACCGAATTGTTTCCGATCTACTAGTTTATTCCAGTAACTATATTATACATCTTTTTAGTAAATTAAGACTGTATTATTGCGATGGATGGAATGTAGTTGATGATCCATCGAACTATGTACTATGTAGTTGACAACCAGTTTAATTTCTTGTGCATTTTTCAATGCATAAACCTAGAATTTAAAACAAAGATTTAAAAATTTAAATTCGTCATAAATTTTTCTCTTTTTTGATAAATTTTTAAAATTAAATGATGGATTAGTTCAATGAGTCGGGAAAATTTCCAATATTAAAAGTTCAGGAAAGTATCAAAAACTTCTGTTCAGAGTGAAGGGATTCGTGAAAATATTATTTTTATTAGTCCTAAGTTTTTGCTTGAAATAAACAAATATTTTCGAAACTCGAGTAAGACTAAATAACAAAAATTTGTTGAATAAGAATAGGATTCATTTAATTGAAGTAAATCTTTTAACTACGGGTAATCAATTAAATATTTATCTAAGTTCAGATTGTCTTTGTTTATTGTGTTTTTCTTATAATGAACGAAAACAATTTTTACATCCGCGTAGAACCTTTCTCTTCATTTAATAAAGGATATAACTCAGGAAATGTAATTTTCAGGTTGGAAATGCTGAATAGCATTTTTAGGATTCTCGCAATACGTTTTCATACCTCGCCAAAAGTAACATCGTAATAAATTTTCGATGAGTCGGTTCCTCGCCCAGTTTTATTAATCCACTTTCTCAACGGTGTGACTCTCTTTTACAGCTTCTCTCGTGTTTTTGAGAGCTGCGAATTTATTCGCCTCTTCAAAAGTATCCCAATTTCGGAATGTTGAAGCACTTTCTGTTACAATTACATTTGCTTTCGTTCCCCAACTTGCTAGGTGTCAATCTTATCAAATTAGACAAATGGAATTTTAAACTGAGTTAATGTAATTATTTTTTTTTTCGTATGCTTATTTTTGACAAATAAATAGATGAATACAAAAAATGTGATACCTTTACGTCTTGAGTAAATGTAAAAAAAACCTAAATAATAAATGAGCACTATATTTTTAACAAATTACAGATATTTTTTTAATTTTCTAGAAAAATGTAAAATGTCACTTTTAATATTGTAAATTTATTCTTTATGCTAATATAATTTTGAAGCACCTGATGTTTTTGATTTGGTAAGATTTTATTGTGATTCTGTCCATGAATTTGGACAGGCTACTGGGATAGGCAACTGTGATAAACAAGCTATTTTATATTTTTAACGTAATATTTGTGCGATTAAGTTATTATGAATGCTCTAATCAGTTTTTATACATTCAAAATAAAAATATGCTATTTATATTAATACATATACAATAAATTTCATTTTGCTGCATCATAATCCAAATATAACCGCCAAAATATCCAACTGACTCTAGTTTTTGACCAAATTGAAGGTCTAACGAGTAAAAAATCGTGTTTCCGGTATATGTCTACATTTATACTACAGAATGCGATGCAAAAAATGAAAAAAAGCAAAATGGCGTATCCAGTATGACCGATGAACTTCACTCGTTCTTTGGCTATTTTCCGAGAAAAACAAAATAAATCCTAAAAAAACGATTTTTTACCCCTTTGACCTTCAGTTTTGACAAAAAGTAGGTGTACTTCAATATTTCTCGCGTACATATTTACTGGCGGGACAACAGCATTTTTTAACTAATGATTGGATGCTCCAAAATGCCTAGAATCCAATTTTGGACCCTTTTGATCTTCATTATTTCAAAAACTAGAGCCAATGGGCTATTTTGGCGGTCATATCTGAATTCTGGAGAAAAAGTCGTGTCAGAATCGACTCTTACTTACAAGGCAAGCAAATTTAGTTCAGCTGTATTATATCTGGTACAGCAAATACTTTTTAAAGTGGTCCCCAGAGCTCCATCCTAAGATATCTCCAAAAAGACCTCTTTAGAGGTCTTAATTACGATAGTTTATAAAACGAGCTCTTAACGACATCTTACTTAGGACTTCTTAAAATAGTAATAACAAAGAGGTTTGAGGTCTTTTAAAGGGTTACCGTTGATGTAATGACAAAAATGTACTGAATCTTTTTTGTAGAGAATTTCATGATCAACATCTTTTGTCGGAATCATTTTTTCGTCAGAATTGTATTTTAAAAAATAAGTAAAAAAATTCTCCGTAATAGGACGTTTTTATTAACTTTGACCTTGACAATGACCTTGACGCCAATTTTCATTACGATGTTCATATTCAGCACACAAAATTACGTCGGAAAACGTAGTTTCAAAATAACTGAGGCTATGGGGTTTCCACAAATATTATTGAAGATATTGTTCAAAAGTGCAAAAACTGGGTATGGATTTCAACTTTGAGAAAAATTAGCATGTCAAAAATGCAGGAAAAAATACGATCTTTTTTCCATTTCACATTATTTCTCACCTAGAATACTGCCAAAAAAAAAAATATTTTCAATTTTTTTGGTTAATACTTAACATAGCTGAAAGTTCAGGATCCGGTCCCCTTAAGAAGACTGTTGTTATTGTGGTCGCTATTTTGTTTTAACTGGAAATTTTGTAAGTGATATTTATTTTAAGTTCAGGTATCGAGGACGTGATCTAGATAGAGTTGAGACATACTATAAATCATTTTTAAAAAAGGTTCCGTTTGAAATAGCATTTCTTTTGGTTATTTAGCGTTTTTTAACAGTACTCTTAAAAACATAAAATACAATGTTTCAAACTGTTTTTTCGTCGGAATAGTCATGAAAAAGCGATTCAAAATTGAAGGACATAATTTCATCCTGTGGACGCCAAAACATTATATATTGTTAAATAAAGTTATTCTGCGAGTTCACTATTGCCAATAACTATAAACATAATGCATTTTATACAGAAATAATGCAAAATTACCTTAAGCAAAATCAATTTTCATACAAAATTTGTCACCGCGGGTTGTCATTAATATTACTAAAAAAGCATAAAAAAGTACAATTTATTTAATTAACTATTTGAATTATAAAATTGAAGCAACAAAATAAACACATTGTTTATTAACAAGGATTTTTCAAAAGCTCAAGCATCAGGCGATAAAATCCCGTATATCGAATACAATAATTTCTTTAATACTTTTCAACGCGGATAACTCTTCAAATCCTTTCCTCCATTCCCATAACATTATTTATGAAATCGATTTCGAGTTTGGTCATAAAATTATACGATGTTTCCTCATATAGCCTAGTCGTATAATCAATGCGACATAAACTGTGCATTACTGCTTTTGTAGCAATTAAGATTTATGTCATAATCGCGTTTAATTTCGTTATTGCATTTCAATCCTAAATTAGGTTTAATATTCATACGTTTAAGAACTGTAAAAATCTGAATGTGACATAAATGTTACTATTCTCAAATTGAAATGTTACTTTTATTCAGTAAATTCATTTAACTATTGCATTCCTGCATGAAAATATAAAGTTACACTGAAAGTTTTACAACATCGGGAATGTTAAAACTTTATACCTATTTCAATCACTACACCAAGCCAGATAATAAATATACACGTATGGAATATTTTAAATAGTCGTTAGTAGTATACATAATTGCGATAATGCGATTTGATAGTTGCGGAATTCAATTTCGTTGTTCAGTGAACGAAATAATTGTTAGTTTAAGCTCTCGGGGATGGATTTAGCTATTAAATAGGTTACTAGCTGAAATATCGTCTTGGCGTAAAAATGTAAGAAAATATTTCTATAAAATTATTTTTTTTTTCGCATTCGTTTGAAATTAACGATACGTGCCATTTCAATTTTTAAGAATATATGTTGATGTTACGGTACATCATCTCTTAACCCTTTGAAGCATACATTTTTCATTACACAAAAAAACGAAATTTATTACTGGGGGGGGGGGGGGCTGGTTATGAATCTGTTGTCAGATTTTAATGATTCAAAATAAATGACGGTGCCAACATTCCAACATGGCTGACCAAAATCTAAAAATATTCAGATCCGGCTGAATTTGGGTAGCCCACGGTTTTCGAGTTTGCATTACAAATCTGATCTTAGAATTTCAAAATTGTAAATGCCCGATTCTAGATGAAAAATGCGACTATAAATATGAATCCCCAATTTGGAGTTTAAAAAAATCTAAGGTCAGATTCGTAGTCTGCTGTTCCGAGCAGCCTGCAATGCCAACAACAAATTTTGTCTTGATTAGGCAACAATAATTGCCTTTCAGCAAAAAATGTATTTTATACTTTATTTATCATTAACATAATAGTTATGAAAAATATTTAATTATTAAAAATATCTTACCAAAATAAAGAAAGAAAACAAAATTTTTAAAACAAAATAAAATTTTAATTACTTAAAAGAATAAAACAAAAGAATTATGAAAAGGTGACAATCCAGAGCGACACCAAGCTGATAAGGGTAAAATGAAGACGGCAGCAGCACATATTTTTATTGCAAATTAAATTGACGAAATAACCCATTAAAATTTCTTAAGAAAAGTACGCACTGGGATTTAGGAGTCTCTGAAATGTGTACAAAACAATTCGAGAATATGGACAGATCTCAATCTTGTTGGCAGCGCGTACGGAATTGTGAAGTTTACTCAATTTAATATTTTACGATACGTGGAAGACATAACTTTTTATTTCGGTCAAAATACAAGTTTGCGGAGGGGTTTAGTCCCTCAAGTCAAAACTTTGTGACTTCGCTACGCCGAGTTGGAAAACTTTGATTTCTTTCCAAAAGGGGGACACACTGTTGGAATCTCGTCTTTTGTCGATAGTGGTGACTCTGATATAACTTCAACGCGTGAAATACACTTTATACTTTAAATATACTTTTGTAGAAGTTTACCTCTACACTTTGTCAAATCTTCGAAGCAATTTCCAAAAAGTAAGTAAGGATGCACTGACGGGTATAAACTCCGTATAATTTATGTAAGACAATTTTCTTTTTATTTGAGTATTAGCTAAATAGGTTCCTACATATTTTATTTCTCATAAGGAGACTGTATTTTGGTATTCGATTTCTTAGGACATCTGGTCGGTTTTCACGATGAAAATCTCTTCATTAGATACTTGGTGTTATGTAGATAACCGACAAAACAATCGGGAAACACACGGAAAAAAGTCATAAGTAGATTTTGCCGAACTTAGTTAAGTAAAATTTACCGAGTCTCATTTAAAAGCAAATGTTAAGTTTTAATTAGAAATTTGTCATTGGAGTCGCCATTTTGTGATCACCATGTTAGTATTTGAATATTAAAAAAATTTATTTTAATACTATAACTATTGAGTCCACGTTTAATAAAGAAATTTTCTGACGACAAATATTCTTTCGATGAGAAAAAAATGTTTTATAAAAGATACCTTTCAATTTATTTGAAGTTGGATTTTCATATGAAATTCTTTATTGAAATTGAAGCTAAAAAAGTGCCCTACTTGACACTAATGGGTTAATAGGTCAATTAGGTATGGATTGAGAATAGTAAATATAATATTTGTTTTGAAATTGCTCATTTTTTAAAAACTTGTAATAATTAAGACGTATTAAACAGAAGATCGAAACTAGGTCTTTAGGTGATTTAATTATTATCTCCGAATCAAAATTAATTATACAATTCGATCATTAATCGCAATTGTGCCGAAGTTAATTATTTCGTACGCCTTGAAGAGAAGCGAAGAACGTCTATTGTCGCGTTGGTGGCATCAAGCAATCGATCACCGGAAAGAGGACTATGGCAAGATCTCGTTGGTTTATGCGATACACTGCGCTCGAAACTGTAGGCGAATACGTATATAAATTACATCAGCGAGATTAATGCGTTTATTACTTAGTCCCAAAGACCTCATGATTTATATGGGTAAGATCTTGATATATACGTTCGTACTGGTGTACGGTAAAGTGTACATAGGGAATTTGCGGCTAGGAAAGATGGCTAGGTGTTTCGAGCTAGAACCCGTTGAAAGTTGAAGGTCGTACTTCAGACGCAGCTGCTAGCCGCAGTGCAGCTAGTAGCGATTGACTAGTATCGCGGTGAGTCAGCTGCGAACCTTCCCCGGTGTTAGATTGCAAACCTGGGGAATTGCCTGCTGGTGGCTACGCTCCGATCTTGAATCGCGGTACGCCGCACGTCATACGGCTAACGATAAGTTCAATTAAGTTCGACTTAACGGAGAAATTTCCTTCAAAACATGAGAAACTTTAGTAAAAGTGACTTCATCTTTCTTTGGTACTTTGAAAGTGGTATTTGAATAAATACAGAAAGATAGGTTGCTACACTGAGAAAAAGAATATTTTACTACTATTCTTAATATCTGTTATGTATATTAAAATGTCCACTAAAAAACAAAAATTATTTGTTAAAAGTTAAAAAATAATTTTTTTAACTCCGTGCGCGAAATTGAATCTCGCGCACTATTTTTAGTAACTCATTTGCACACTCAAATTAGTGCGCGAAAAATTTCTCTCACGGAGTGAAAAATAAATAGAATACGATACACGTGCATCGTAGGTGACTTCCGCACTCGTTACACTCGTACGCAAATCATCTACTTCGCGCACTTGTAACATAATATACTATTTTATACGAAGAAATTTCTATACGAAGAATTTGTTACGGTAAAGTTAGAATTTCTGAAGGAGGTTCTAAAGAGTCTTCTAAAGTCGATGTGCAGCTTTCTCAAAAATTTTACGATTAACCTGGCAAAAGTTTAGTAAAAAGGGCGATTCCGCCCGTTAAATAATAATAAAAAAGAAAATGATTAAAGATTCTGAAGATGGCCCATATGGAGGTCGAAACGTATATGTGGAGCTTTTTTTTAAATCAACATCTAAGATAAAGTATAAGGACCGTACTTCCGAAGAAATATTGCAACGGTTTTACTAATTCGAAATTAAATTTTTTTTTCTAATGACGAGATCGGAAACACAATCGAAATTGAGGGAATTATTTTCGAAAAAATAGGAAGTAGGAAAAATACAAGATGCCTAGTCACAGAAAACTTCGGACTGAACGACCTATACGAGGAGCAGGGCATTTTACGTATGTATAACACTGTTTTTCGGTACTATAGCCGTAAAATCCTATTTTACGGCCTACTTTTAGTCCGTAAAATAAAATTTCACGGATCACGTCAAACATGAATCTGCGCTGTCAAAAACGTAACCCATACTTACTAAATGCAGTCCGCGAAATCGAATTTTTACAGCTTTCAGTACCGAAATGGTACTTTTCGGTCCTAGGCCGTAAAGTTGAATTTTACGGCCGAGGAGCGAACACTATTTTTTGATACACTGTTCGCAAAAGTAGGTTCTTTACCGACCGTTTTTAGTCCGTAAAGTGCGGAGATCAGTCCGTAAAATCACACTTTACGGACTAAAAGGTGTTCGTAAAGTGTCTACATTACGGACACGTGTATCAAAAAATAATGTTCGACACACGGCCGTAAAATTTTACGGCCTCGTGCAATCAAGCGATACTCGGACCGGCATTGTTGGTCCTCGTGAGGTCCGTGAAATCTAGTTTTACGGCCTATTATCGAAAAATACTATTTCGATACAAAAACAATTTTAAATCCAATAACACAAGTCTGCAAAAAAGAGGGTCTTGGATGTTGTTGGGAAGCTGTGGGTCATTTCCGACGTAATTGTATGCGTAGAATCCAAACTCGAAGTCAGAATTGGTCCATCACGTCAGGTTTTTGAGATATTTGAGGCCATGTACTCGAAAAACGCGTTATTTTTCTATGTTTGAGGTTACGTACAGGACGCAACAATTTTTTTGGGCCTTCTGTACTAATTGCATCTTTTAGTACTTACGTTTACCCTTCAAAATGAGGTTTTAGTCGATCACCTAAGATTTTTTCATACAAAGTTGCGGCCATTTTGAAATTACGAGATATATTCCATTAACGTTATGAAAAAAATAGTCACAATACTGAAACGTGATTTTAGTGAGTATCCATATTTTATATAGTAGTTTATATTTATATAGGTTTCATAACATTGAATTTAACCTTGAACTTGTTCTCCAAGAGCATTTCAAGGAAAATTTGTTTACATGTATATCGTAATTTCAAATTGGCGTATTTTGGTGAAGAAAAATCGTAATTGAATTCTGTGCATCCCATATTAAAGAAAAAGAGTAGTATCACACGATCCAACGAAAGGAAAAATTCCTAAAAATGTTGTGTCTTCCGTTCATGACCTCAAAAGTAGCAAAAAAACGCGTTTCTCGAGTAAATAAGCTCAAATATATCAAAATCCTGACGTGATGGGTCACTTCTGACTTCGGATTCGGATTCTACGCACAAAATTATATCAGAAATGACACACAGCTTCCCAACAACAAAACCATGTTGACCTGTGTAATCAGCAAATAGTGCTCAGGATCTCAAAGCTTGTGAATGCAAGTTAGAAACTCTAATAAAAGCATTTGCCTAATTTCTTTTGTATTCTTTTTTTAAGTTAGGTTGGGAATTCGAATTGAGAATTTCGAATATCGATATTCGAAAAAGAGAAAATTTGTATCCTTTTTATATTATGCTCATTTATTACGTTTGCCTCTGGTTTCATTACCCTATTTTATAGTTTATTCATTTTCATATTTTGATCTTAAAAAACATGAAATTAACATCGATCCCCAAATAGAAAAATCTAGTTAAAAAGAATGGCACAAGAGTGTTTAATTTCGCACTCCTCGAAAAGAGTGTTTAATTTATTTAGTCGTTCACGCACTAATTCGCAAAGTGGATTTTCGTCGAGGTTCGTATTTTTCACTAGTACAATCGTCGTACAACACATTAGCTTAACCGAGCGTTACCGAAACAAATTTCGGTTAAAATGTGTAGCTAAACTTGAGAATGGAATTTAAAAAGAATGACAAGAATTTATTTTAGAGATATGTTAAAATATTAAATGAATTTTAGAATAGCCTAATTAACTGTATTAGAGAATAAAACGCCTCTGATATGTAGTAAGATCTTATTAAGATAACTTGTTTAATGATTAAATATGTAAACTGTCGATTATTAATGGGAACAAAATGGTAAATCTCACGGGAAAGAACGATAGATATAGATTACATTTTTGCATTTTATCACTTTGGTTGCGATCGTGATTTGCAAATTGATTTTATTATTAAATATTTTATTTCGAAATTAGACTTGATTCATAACCCATTAAGTCCTGAATGGATACTTTGTAATTATAATTTTCAACGGTTGTGTTTTGTGCAAAAAAAGGTTCTAAAAAAGGTTCTAAAAAATGTTCAACTAGACATATCCGACTTAAAAATAATTGGAATTTCAGAATCAATTGTTAGTTTTTGAAAAAAATTCAACCGTGGAAAACTATATAAGATTATTTCCAAAACACATTAATTTTTCACATTTTTTTTTCTTTATATCGTTTTTTTACATTGAAATAAGTTAAGAATCCTTATTTGAAGTAATTAAGTAGTGTCCTCAACACTTGAACATTAAAACGTGCAATGTTAACGTTTTGAAAGTATCCAATATGGTGGCTAAAACTCAAAAAAATCAGCGAAAGGTTCAGGAATTTTTATTCGAAAACGATTCATTTTCGAAAAAATATTGCTGAACAAGAAATTCTTAGAACTGATCGAGGAATATGCTGAAATCTTGTCGGAATTTTTTGAAGACTTTGTTACTTTTTAAAAATCCCACAACTTTGAACAATTGAAGTCATGAAACAAAATTTGAAAATATTTCAAGGTATTTTTTGAGCAATTCCAAGAACTTTCTGTTTCGAAACATTATTTCGAAAATCTACCATTTTCGAATTAAAAATTCTCGATGTACATCTTAAAGTTCCAGTCTCGAACTCTTGATTTATTTACTTATTTACTTATTTAAATTTAAAAAAAAAAACAATTTGAAAAATGCATGTTTTTCGAAAATAATTGTTTATACTTTTTCATGTTTCAATTTTTTGAAAAATCTATCAAAATGAATAGATAAAACATTTTGCGAAACAGCTGAAAACTAATTCATACGATCGATGCCTGGAGGGGTCCAGGGGGGCTCTTTTACATTGACGTGATAGATCTGCGAAGTACCGTACTCAGTTTATATTTGAAATGTCATATTTAGATACTTAATTAACGGCCTATTGTTTATAAAATAGGCAGATTTTATTACTCGAATTATACAAAAATAATCCGTGTGTAATTCTAAAAATCTGTTAATAATAAAATTACATATATTAGAATGATGTTCACAGAGTGAAGTTTCTTTGAAATAAGCATGCTTCGAGTAGTAATTTGTGGTTTATACTTTGCAATTGTCCGAATGACCTGGAACTAGCGGTACACTATGTTTCTTTAAATCAAGAACAATTACTAAGGCGTGAATCGAATATAGTATCGTCACTTCATTAGTCCTTACAAATTAAGATTGACATTTTAGCTTATACTAGCGTAAGAGTTCGTTTCCCTTTAATATAGCCTGTTGTTAAATAGTACACAGAGAGAAAAAAGGGTTAATGGAACTATGAAGATATAGTAGGAACGATTAATATATATAAATATAAATAGTACACTCAAAAAAAATAATTAAAATAACTTGAAAAGACGATTAAATATGCCCTCGTTATTTTCTGGTTAAAATGACTAGAAATATTATTGGTTTAACTAGACATATTGTTAAAATAATTATTTTTTTAATTAAACTACCAAGATTTCTGGTAAAAATAGTACGGTAGTATTTAACCAGAACATTTTTTTCAGTGTAGAATTAACAATATGAAAGGTTGTTCATATTTGAGATTATTTACGAATGATTTAAATACCGTAAAATAATAAATGATACAATTTGATCGTTCCAGTTACTACGGAAATAGTTAATTTAACTACATTTTGTGTTAAATAGTTTTACTGATGTAAAATGATTCAATTAACTATTTGTTTCTCTCTGTGTACAGGCATTACTTACTATACAGTTGTAAGTTACTTAATTACTTAATGTACAAGGATAAGTTTGCGCTATTACTTAACATATTTTTTAAAACTTTTTTCCACATTTTGTCTTATAGCTTAGCCGCTATTGAATTAAAAATACTGACGTATTTTTATTGAAGTTTATTCCTGAGACATTTTTTAATAAATACTTACCAGAAAATTAATTTTGTTTTGCCAAACTTTTTAGTAATAATTGAAAATCAAATTATGTATTTATTTTTAACCGAAGGACTTTTTGAAAATATAAAATACTTACAAAAGGATTTTTCTTAAAAATAATGTTGAATTTCAAAGCGAGCATTATGTAAAATTATCAATCTATTTATAAAACCATTTCGAAATTTAAATAGCCGTTTTCGCACCCGGTTTGAATATGGCGGAAAATTACGTTGCACTAAATTTCAAGTTTATGTCACATTTTGAACGTGGCGAGATGTCAACCTATTCCATGTATATTAAGAAGCCGTCAAATTACATTTATGTATACCAGCAAAAAGAGGATTAAAATCGAATTTTATTATATCTTAATACAACATATTTCCTATATGATTTATAGCTTATTATTTTTAATATATGCTTTATATAAACGTCACACATCTCAATTGTATCAAAAGACGTTAACTCTATTTGCTAAATAATAGAGCTAATCTTGAAGCTTAAATGATACGTTAGAAAATTACAGTGGATAGAATTATATACTAAAACATAAAACCTGTACATGGAAAAGTAACTAGTTAGGTCAGAAGTATTAAGATTTGCGACAGATAATTTTTTTAGGTCACATCACTATTGAAAATTATAACGATAGAAATTATTTAAAGTGTTAACTACTCCTATTTTCAGGTCTGAGTTATATTTAAACCATGATTATTTAACACGTGGAATTAAAATCATTACACGATTATAATATTTTCCAAATATTGTACAAAAAAAAATGCGGTAAAGATTTGGAATGTTTTTTAGACTAATTACAAAAGTGCACTGCATACAAAATCTATTAGACCATGTTCTCTCAAAGTTTAAATTTAAAATGGATTTTAATAAAAAAAGTGTACTAATTAATATTAATAAATATCCAATAAATAAAACATGTAAAAACCAAGAGTAGCGGAATATTCTTTTCGTGTGATGTCAATCAACGGTTTTTTTCTCTCGTTAAAAATAAATAACGATATTTTAAAGGTGTCACTACGCGTTATCAAAGGAAATTAATATATAATTATTTTAATGAATATTGAACGTGCAATCAGTAAACGTGTAAATTATAAGCAAATGCAATAAAAATGAATAAAGTTCTGAAACGTGATAATTCTATTGCTTTAAAATTTCTTCTCTCTTTATCAGGATCAATTATTCAAATTATTGGACATTATTCGGAAAACGAAATTGTGATTTCTAAATAACACCTTGTCAATACTACGTCTGCCCTGATTACGCACTTTCTGAGCGATTTTCATATAAATTAGCTATTTAATAGGTTCTACAGAAAATTAGAAAGCGGAGGAAGAAAACTCATTTACACGGTTTATTTTTACTTCGTCCATATGACGATATTGTTGATGCTATAATTCTGCATTGGTAAATCAATTCCTTCGAGTACTTACGAATAAGTGCATCGATAAAACGGGAAGTTATTGCACGCGTGAAATATTACTTCATTTGGAGAATGAATGTGTTCCACATTGATTTGCTCCCTGTGATTGATGCTCCGTTTAACGAGCTTTTATTTGTCCTAGAATGAAACAGACATTTCAGCACAATTACGCAGTTCACGAAGGTTTTATCGATCGTTTAACAAATTTAATTAATTTGCATAAATAATAAAGAACCTTATAAAGATGTTCTTATATAAGGAACAATAGCACATATTAATCTCTTCAAATGAACAAAGTTGGATATGCTGACAATATTTATAATTTCTTTATTTATGAAGAAAGCTCCATCATTAACATCATTGAATTTTTGTCAAAATCTTTACAAATAATTCTGAATTGTCAAAAAGCAGTCAATATTTGTAAAATTTAACTAGTGTTTTATATTTATAAACAGCCTTTATCCTATAACTTAAAAGGATCTTTTTTCCTTAGGAACAACAAAAAATCTGTTAAATAACAATAGTTAGTGTGAATCGTTCTTCAAAAAATATAAAAAATAAAAAGTTACATTTCCTGCAACTAGAGCCCTTTAAGTCTTTCGAAATATACCTAATTTCTCTATTTTACAAACAAAATTGAAATTCGATACATAATAAACAGAAACAAATTTGTAAAAAAATCTATACTAAATTAATTAATTAAGTTTGAACAACTCTTTGCGGCATACATTTTTCTTTACACGAAAAACAGCTGAAGTCAGATTTTGAAAATTCACAATAGCGGATCGAAGATGGCCGACCGAAATGCGAAAAATTATCCAAACTTTATGAAACTGGGTTCTCGGAGGTTTTCTGGGTCGCTGATTACGAATCTGAAATGTGAGAAATTATCCGTAACTCGATAAAGTAGCTTTTAACATTTCAGTCTGCCATCTTGTCTCCGCCATTATGAATTTTCCAAATGCGAGTTCAGATTCGACAGATTACTAAACAAAAAAAACATTGAGAAGTTGAGTCGAGATTATTTAAAAGAAGTTTCTGGTGTACTGGGTAGTTAGACCCTAAAAAATGTTTTTAAATGTAGTAGAATTAGCTCCAAAAATGTCGTTTCCATAACTATATTTTCTGTGGATTTAACTCCTTTACGGTTGTAACTATAACGTATAAAGTTTCGTTGACGACATATTGAAATACTTTGAGTAGTTAGTAGTCATATCAACTAAGAATTTTTTTCAGTGTACTGAAAATGGTCAGAGTGAACCGAAAAGTCAAGGACAATAATACAAACTATTCTACAATTTCTAGACTTTTTTTAATATTATATTTCGATGTAAGTATAGTACTTTTTAATACATTTTATAGTACAATTTTTCATTACATTTTAAAAACAAGATTATGGGAAGAATGTTTTGAAATATAACTTGAAATACGTCATAAAAAAAAAGATTTAGAACACAAAACATTTATCAGAAATACAAATCCACGTTGTTAAATACTGGTACTACTACTAATACCCGCTCAAACAATGCAATTATACCCCAATACGATTTAGCTATTGATACCGCATTATGACTGTGATTAAAATTTGCTGCATGAGTAGAAAATTAATTTCTACATAAAATTGATTTATTTATTCAACGTATTTAATGAGATATTGAAGAAAATTCAGTTGTCACAAGTGGATAATAATGGTAATATACGATGTTTAAATTGCTTTATACTCGTCAGTTTATCTGATAGTTAATCATAAGGTATATATTAGCACATATATGTGCCAATCGATAAGAAAAATTTACTACTCCGCGGATATGCTAGACGCAATTATATTATTATTAATTTTTCTTATGAGCTTTATAGGTAGGATTCGTATGAGATTTACTTTTGCGCCCTTTTATGTATCATCAAAGGGACTAAATTTCTGAAATTTAATGCACCGCAAAACTAAGTAGCTGGTTTTATTATTTAAATAGTAGAATCTGGTACAACTATGGTTTTTAATTATTTTCCTATTTAAATGCAAGACTTGGCTACCTAATTTGACGAGGTCCCTAATGAGATAGTAAAATTACCAACGATGGTTGTATTTTATTTTACTATCTAGTTAGTAGTTCATCCAACTATTTCTTTCTCTGTATGCGAAAATCGTAAATAAATTGAATAAATCGGTTCTTATAATAGCATACGAAAATCGCAAATAAATTGAATAAATCGGTTCTTATAATAGCATACGAAAACTGTTTAATATTTTTAAATTAGTTCAAGTGTAATTTCACGTGTTCGATGTACTAAGGTAAAATATTGCTAACTTTTTGATCATCCAGCAGAAGATAATAATCACTTAAGAAAATTGTAATTTGAAAAACTAGAAAAAGTTGATCCAGCAATCATATGATATTACTCTGATTCGTTAAGATTTTTAAGACCAATCATAATTTTGATGAGTTCGATTTAACTATCCCAACGGGTGGATCCACATTTTGAAACTACTTTTACATGGACGTTTTTCAGAGACTAGACATTTTAAGTGTAGATAATACACAGCACGATCTACGGAAATAAAACACTACATTTTCTTTGCTTGAATTTCATCTATACTCGGCTTATTAATCTTCTATTAATTTAAAAAGTCACCAATCGAACATACCAAAAAAAATAACTGTATATGAATTTTCAGTAATTTATTTATGATTTTCTTCAACTACGAGATCAATGAATAGAAAACTGAAAAATTGAATTTCTTATGATTTAAGGCTAAACTAATTAATTATTAAATGAGTACCAGAAATATATCTTAAAGACGTCGAAAACAGTGTCATTTAAGTTAATAATATACCAAAAAAATTGATTTCTCGTTAAAATAATACTTGCTTATATTATTATTTATTTATTCATTTATTCGCGGTTCTTTTATTATGCATTAAATTAAATAACTTGCAGAACAAGTTATTTTTCATTTTTAGCAATTAAAACTTGTTATGGTATATTAATAATGTTGAAATACTAAATGAAAAATTTCACAAAACGGACGTCATAGCTTTAACACATCCGCTCTGCAATGATTAAAGAAATATTAAATACGCATCTTGAATAGGTACTGACCATAAGTGTTATAGAAACTAGATGAGAGTGCCCTGATTACTATTATTAATTTTCATTTTTGAATTTCAAAAGTTTTATGGATTTGTCCATATGTCAAACCTATTTTTAAAAAAGATATGGTTGAGCATACAAAAAAAAACAAGAAGTTGGTTAAGAAAGTTGAAAAATTCGATTTTTAACATTACACATTCTTGGAAATACTCGAAATAGCCAATAGTGTAACAATTCATCTTTTTGAAGCTTTAGATAAAAATAAACAATATCAAATAGAAAGAAATTGTATTGGAAGATGTCTAAAAAATAGGAAAAATTACTATTTTCGCAATAAAGCATTTGAGGACAGACGTGAAAAGGTGAAATAATCGAAATAAATACTATTAGTCAAATATATTTTGATGTTCTATATATAATAAAATTTACTAACCAATATAGTAAAATATATAAGGTTATGAAATGTATAGTACACTCTAAATTTCTTAAAGAGAAAGTTGAGCCACTCTTTGCTAAGGGTGACTTTTTCACTATTTCTGAATATATATGGTTATCACAAACGTTTTTACTATTATGACTAGTAAAATAGTCCACAAGAGCATTGTAAATTGAATGAATATTTACGCGCCTACACCAAAGGATTCCAACAATCTAGTTGCGTTCGTCGCCGTTAGACGCGTACGCGATGCTCGATAGTTTCTTGTGCTTCATTGTGACTCTCGTTATAGAAATGATTTCTCATTCCTTCAAAAGCAGATCAAATGATAAGCTTAAAGAATACGCATTGATTGTCATGTGCTGACAGACGACGCTATAATATTATACCAATGGCACTTACAGAAACAAAGAATGGCATAACATAATATTATTTAACCGACTCGAATGTAAATATTCCAATGCCGAATCGAAGTTTTCAATTTTTTTTTTAAACGTAACTTAGATGAGGAACAAAAATATAAAAAACACAGAGATAAGCTATATAAAACAAATTAAAAAACCTACACAGGGGTAAATAAAAATGAAAATTAAAACACTACCTATTTATTATGATAAAAATATTACATTTATTGTTCTATATATCAATATTTTCCTACGTTTGGAATCTTAGAAATTCATATTCTGGAATAGTAAAAATTATTATTCCATTTTGAAACATTGCTATTCTACAATTCTGTCTTCAAATTCCTAGCGGAGAATAGAAAATTTTCCTATTCTCTTAAGATATCTTTCTTTAAAATTTCTCGCAGTGTATATTGGAAGCAGTACCGGAAGTGTGCCGATTATGGGAACCCCATATGTAAATTTGGACGCAAGAACCTGCTACTGATCTGTTTGTTTTGGAACGTGTATGTTGGCAATTGCGAATTTCTCAGGATGATACTGTAACTAAAGCCTGCAATTGCATACTAGTTGAAAGCTGGATAATAATACTTTACAATACACAAATTTAAAAATGATTTCATATTCTTTTTGATGTACAATAAATCCCAACGAATTCATTTAATAAAAAACAAGTTTTTAATTGTGTCGATGCAATTTTGTCATCACCTTTTAGGTTAGGATAACTCAAAATCTTGACGTGATGGAAAAATTCTGCAACTAGACTTGAATTCAGCGCATCGAAAACCTTCGAATAAGTATAGTCCAAGTTGAGACAGTTATTCGTGTCTTATATTCCAAAACACCAAAAATATCTTAAACAATAGCACGTGTAAAAAATTAATACACGACTGATTTTGTGGTGAAACATCGGAACGATGTCCACAAACGGTACACTTCACTTAGTGTACTGTAAACACCAAAAACTGCAAAAAAAATCATGTTTTTAGCATTTATTTCCAAGAGCAGGTATTTTATATCATACTAAACACCAAGATGTACAAATGTCAAATTTTTCGCACTGAAGGACATTCATCTGAATAATGTAAAATACCGATAAGAAATTAAGAAGTTAATTGAATATAAAAAAATATCTCAGATGTAAAAACGCATTGAAACAATGCAATTATAAATCTTTGAACGTTGAAAATCAATATCTAATAAATAAAAAAACAATAATCAAGACTGACTGAAAGATTTCCATAAAGACTAGATTAGAACTTGCGTAATTAATCAAACGAATAGATCCAACATAGCAAGAGTAGGATAAAAGTGAAAGTAACTCGAATGTAATAAACGTGAAAGGACTGCAGTAAAGGAAAGCATAACGTGAATATGGAACGAGAGAAAAAATGAATGTGTACATGAAGCGAAAAAAAGTAGAGCTTTGGAATAAATGAAGTGGACTGTAGATCACATGGCTAGGAAATGAATGAAAGAGAAAATATAAACAAGGAGAATTTTTTACGTTATGTTTCATTAAAAAATCGATTAAAGTGCAAAATCGTACAAGTAAAAGAATCGGTTAAAAAAATCATTTGTTCAAAAATCAAAAACACGTATAAATAAGTACTTTCGAAAATTTAAGCTATAAAGTCTCTCCTGCCACTCATGTGTTTATCTTCGATTCGATCTAAGCCAAATAGCATCGCTCCAGAAATACCGATTTTCCCGTAAGTCGATGGAAAATCGAGATGCATCGGAAAACAGGAAGACTGGAGGAGGAGCGGTTCCATCTCACGGAGCCGCGTAGATCCCAACGACCGAGATCGAGATCGACGCAGACTCGTCCCGTTTCGCCCCCCAGGCTATCGAGATATATATCGATAATCATACTCTTTGCTGGCAGAGCCGACAATTTTTATCGATCGCAATTTCACGTTTAGAGACCGGCGAACCATTTTTCCCGCCTTCCCCGGAAATAAAAGCGCGTACGCTCTAAAAGCCTATCAATTCGGGTTAGTCTTGCGTGACTGCGTAAAACGCGATTTCGTAATTGAACGACGATGGACGAAGAGCAAATACCTGTATTGACGATTAACGGTACGTTAAACAATATTTACGAGGCAAGAATTGTCCTTATATTAAATACTGAAAAATGATAATTTTTTCGAAGTAAACAGTTAAAACTTTCTTTAACCTATCAATTAAATCATGATGTGAAATGTGCAATTATAATACCATTTTGAAAAAAAAAACAATATGGAATAATATGCATAATAATTAGAGTTGAAGTAGAGAATAATCAGTTTTATTATTACTAAACTTACTAATTTAATACTCAGTAGTATCGAAAATTCATGCCGAAATGTTACAGTCCATATCTAAAACAATGCTTAAATGTCTAATCAACACAAAACAAACTCAACATACAAATTCAATTTCGCAAACTTAACATTTAACAAACTCGATATTTTCAATCTCAACATTTAATTAAATCAACAAATAATATAAATAATATAAAAAATAAAATTGTGAAACATTACAACAAGAATAAATATAAATTACAACAATTATTAAAATGTGAACACAATCATGTTACATTAACACATACCATTCAACAGCATGTCTATTATCACCTAACCTATCCTAACATAACCTAACATAACCTAACCTAACCTAACCTAACTGAAATACTAATTTAATGGAATATATCCGTGGACAAGCGCACAATATTCATGAAATTCTTTAATACATTTGTATTACTGACCATTATTAACCACATTTAACATTTAATTTATATTACGATGAATGCTATTACACTCGATTTTCAAAATACAATATAATTCAGTAAACTAAAATAATGTTGGATTTCTTAAATGTTGCGTTTCCTAATTGTCGAGTTTGTCAAATGTTGAGTTTGCAAATGTCGAGTTTGAATGTTGAAATTGGAAATGAAAACATTTCACAATGTTGATTAGACTTGTTACCAAAATAATAAGTCATTGTGATATCACAAAAAGAATAAATTATTTACTTCATTAATAATAATGCTTAGTACATGAAGAAGAATTTTTTACTGTTTAACAATATCCGTATATCAGTTTAACGATAAACTACGCATGCCCGAAAATAATGGCCGTGGGTCATTTCCGAAATAACTAATTACGTAGAATGTAAAACCTGGATAAGAATTAAACCACCACGTTAGAATTTTACGATATTTGAGGTTTGTCTACTTTTGAGGTTATGCATAAAAGACACACAATTTGAATGGATTTATTCTTCAGTTGGATCGTATACTATTACTCTTTCTCTTCAATTTGAGTCACAGAATTCAATTACGATTTTTCTTCCCGGAGTTACGTCAATTTGCAATTGCGATGTCCCACTAATACCATGTACATTTGTATTAAAATACCTTGAGGCAGACATTTTTCTACTTTATATTGTTTGTTGAAACTTTGTACTGGAAAAAGGAGGGATGACGAATTTTAAGGCGAGATATTAAAATTTGCAAGAAGGCGGATTACACATGACGTATAAAGAAGGTTTAAAAAAGCTTATAACGTGGAGAAATATATTCATTCGAATTTTCTTTCGCGTCATTTTAAAATTCCTTTATCATTCCTTTTTTAATGCCATAAACTATTTATTGCAATTTTGCCTCGTCGCACATACAATTTCTTATGAATTGCACAAAAAAGACCACATGAAAAGTCGGCAAGTAAAACCACGTTGAAAAGCTTTCGCTATATTTACGTCCCAGCATATTTGCTCAGTTCCGTCTCGTTATATTTGTCTGTCGTCGCTCTCTTTTCCCCCACCTTGCGCGTTGGGGCCTCAGGAAGGGTCTGCAGTGACGTCACGAACGTAACGCGACTGAGAAGAGTGGGAGAAGCGGCGCTCCCCTTCTTTTGACAAATACCGGGACTCTACTGTACACAATTCTCTATTGGACTACTACGTACAGTTAACAGACGTAATATCAATTAAAATAAGATAGCTTTGAAGTTACGTCAGCACTATTATGTTAAATATATGAAACAAGATATAATGAAAAGTAGTATTTATATTTTTACTAATATTTGTTAATAAAACTTTCATTTTTTATAAACATTTCATTAATATACATCTCACAACCGTTTCCAAAATAGTATTAGTGTACTCTGCAATTTAATACTTTAATTTTGAACGTTAGAAATCAAATTATTGATATTTTAAAAATATTCATTTTTCGGCTTTTAGCCCGAGGATTTATTTTACGATAGCTCATTTCCATAAAGATACACGTTTTGCTTCGTATACGGATGATACACAGCAAGTGACGAAGGAGATGCACAATATGAACTTTCCACGAGAAGTCGACCGATTTTTTTCATCGACGTCCTCGCTTTCGCAGAAACTTTCTTTCGATAATGACAAAAGTTCCATTTTTCACACTACAATTCCGTATTTTCTTTACTTATTGTGTCCTTCAGTTGGTAAAGTTTTTAAATCAATGTAGAATACTTTTTGAGATATTAACAATTTTTATTATTTATATAATTCCAACAACAACAACAAAATATTTCTAGTATTTCCAATTTGGTTTAAGGGGATGTTTTCGTCATTTAGTGAGGAACATAATCCAGTTTGGCAGATACTTTTAAGCTCGTTTTAACGAAATAATCAAATTGTAGTAATTATTAAGCAAATTCTATTAATTGAATTAGAGAAAACTCGGTTATTAACTATTAGTAGGAAACTACTAATTGAAAGAGTAGCTTTTAGTGACTAATTGAATTAGTTATAATATTAGTTTTAATATTATTAAAACCTTTTAATTTTAGTATTTGTCCAAGATTACTCCATCGGTAGGTAAGTTTCTATACACTGACAGAAAAATTTAGTCATATTTACTGTCGTAGAAATAGTCGATAATCAATTGGTCATTTTCATCATTTATGTAGTAACATGTACTACAAGATAGTTATTTGTACTACTCTAATGTAGCAAGCGTTAGGACTAAATAAATAGTAGACTTGACTACATATTAGTAAAATGACAAGTTATATATATGTATATCAATTTAGATTTTAACAATTTTGATTACAAAACCATTTCAATTAATATATTTGTCCTTTTTTCATCCAAACCGAAACATAAGCGAACGAATGAAGTCGGTTTCGAAATTAAAAACAATAAACGTGCAACTGAGATTAGCATAGAGTTGCGGTGTATTCTAGCAATTTATAATTTAATCAAAACAGTATTGAAAATAAAAGTAATTGAAAATTAGTAGAAAGAGGGAACAAATATAAAAAAATGGAATACGTTTCAGCAATTCGCTCAAAGTGGGGCTTGGACGAGTACATATATTTAAAAGTAAAATGTCTGCAGTGTATTTTACGTAATTCAAAACATAAACAATGTATCTCATCGTTATTATCATTATTATTTCATAATATGCAATATATGGAAATTGTTATAAAGGAAAATATAGGTCGTGATGCTTTTTTTTTGAAATGCCAGAAGAGGCAATTAAAGTGATAATACCAGAATAGGGTCTAAGATACATATTAATAACAAAAGAAGAATGGCTAAAATTACAATTGGAGGCCACACGTATATATATTTTTTATTATTATTCTTTAATTTACACAATTTTTTTATTTTACATTTTATTACAAAAAAATAATTAAAAGTAATAAAATAAATATTAATTAATGGAAATATATTAAATATAAGTTTATAGAAATTTCGTTCATATGCGTTGAATAAAAGAACATATTTGGTAATAAATATCGTGTTCATATTTAACCCTTTAAAACCCTAATGTACAAATTTGTTTCATCAAGTTTGATACGAGATATTGGCGTTTAAACTTCATTTAAAAAAATTTCCACTAGCTATTTCTTATTGATTAAAAATCGCTCTTTCTAATTATGCATGCAAACGTTTTTTAAATTCTTAAATAAACTTTATTATTGATTATTAAATTTTATAATACATTAGAATGTCATTAAAAGTTATAAATAATGTGTTTAAAATCATTTTTATTGCTCTTTATATTAAATTAAAATATTAATATTATGGCAACATGGATATTTTTCACCGCCATATTATATTTTGTACTTCGAAAATGTGATCTCATATTTGTAATCAGCGACCCCAACATAATTTGAAGCTATGGAGCAATTGCGATTTAGAAACTTCTATAAGTTAAAACAGAAACAATATACAGAATCAGCTCTTTGAACTCCATTTACAAGTCACCAGTTTAAAAAGATTTCTTACACCCCTTAAAATAAATATTCTAATTACTGAAATTCCATATGTTATCCATAAAAATCTTCGTCTTTTTGCATTTATTTATTATTGAGTATATAGTAGTGCCGAGTAAAACGGTGAAATTTGTATTCAAAACGTCTCCCCCCTTATTGGGTTATGAAGAAATTTTAAACTCATTCATTAATTTCGAATAGTTAATAACAGGATATTTACACAGATTTATTACGAATATGAAAATTATTCATACTATTATGAACTTTTACCTATTTTTGCTGTTTTTGATAGCCTAAACTTAACAAAATATCAGAGTTTGAGTCAGCTTATGAGCAGCTTCTCGAGGGTCTAAAAATAATAATTGAAACTTTAAAGGCCTTTTTAATGTTTAAATACTTTTCGAAAGTAAATTTTTCAAATTACTTGCAGTTGCAACAAATCATTCAATCGATTTGATCCTTGTTGAAGTCTTTTGTATCTGTTTCTTCTTCCAATGAACCTCCAGTTTATAAAAATAAAAAATGTAATTGTGATAGAGATTAAATTTTTCATCAAAATTTTATGCAAAATTTGAAACACTTTTTAAATACTTCGACATTTCAAAATTTTAATCGATAGTCGTGATGAGGGCATTCGATTCATATTTAATAATAGTATATTATGTAACATGGAACTAAAACTCTAATTCTGGTCCGGGCATGGTGTTCCCGGTACGAGCAGCAGACGATATACATAATGTGTACATTATCGTCCTCGGACCATAAAGTAGCCGCCCCCCCCCCCCCGGCGGGGAACAAACTTCCGAAAATCAAAACACCGAATGCCTAAAATTTCGATATTGCGTGAGTCCAAGGTATTTTAATTTGCTCTCTTTTTGCCAAATTTTTAAAGACAAAGTGAAGAAAATCATACTGGAGCCATGCTATATCGAAATTTTTGCCTTTCGGTATGTTGATTTTCGGAACTTTGTTTCCCGCCCCGCCCCCCCCCCCCCCCCATAATGACTAATTTCAGGTCCTCAAAACATGCACATAATGCCGAGGAAACTGTACTCCTGTTACATAAAGTTGTTTTTATCTTAGCCAGTACGAAGACGGCCATCACTTATGGAGTGATTCGCCTGTTGTTTGGACCTGAAATTTGGTGTAAAAATTTGAGGGACAGGAAAGTTTCTGACGTTAGGTTATTCGATCAAATTTTCAAATTAAGCATGTATCTTAATCTTGAGATATAAGGGTTGGATGAGGGAATTTTAGTGTGAAAATCAAATTAAATTTTTTTGAATGAAAATTTTACAAATCCAAAGAATCTATGCCAATCCAGACCGAAAAAATTAAATTTTCATCATTTTCAAAATAAAGGCAAAATTTTGTTAACAATTTGAAAATTCGATTTCGCGGACTGCACTTAGTCCGTATATGGGCAAATCTGTGGAACTTTTAAATTTCAGCCTCTCAATAAATTTTTTTTTAAACTTCAAGCACAACATTGGCGTTGGGTATATGTATTCATATCTACATAAGAAGTAAAAATGTACGCTCGTGCATCCTTTTTACTTAACGGCATTAAAACTTTGCGGTACAATGTCCAAAATATTGACCACCGGGATGAGCTTGAAATTTTGATTTTTTGAAGGGTTAATAATTAAATAACGCATTTCCGCCCAATTTTTTAAAAATATCACTTATGTGAGAGTTGAAGATGTATGTAACATTGCATTTTAAGCAATATTTATTTAATATTTTGTTTTATAATTAAATAAACCAATAAAAATTATCATTTTCATAAAAAAAATAGGATTACAGGTAAATGCTTAATTGGATCGCCCTAAGATTGTGTATAATAGGGTTTCCGAGGTCGCCGATTATGAATCTGAGTTCAGATTTTGGAAATTCAAAATGGCGGATCCAAGATGGCGGTGAAAAATGAAGTTGTTAGTAGATTTCGTTAAAATTGGATCTGCCAATTGAAATTTCAAAATCTGAGCTCAGATTCGTAATCATCAGCCCGAAAACTCCTGTATAGCAAATTTATATAATAGCACATATGCTCATATACGAGTATATGCAGTTATATCAGGTCAAAATTAATATATGAGCATATATAATTATACATGGATTATATATAATTATATATGGATTATATATGAATCATATATGATGATATATGATCATATATGGTTCATATATGTCCATATATGGTTCATATATGATCCATATATGATTCATTTTTTCCCGGGTTATCACTTATACATAGACTCGAAATGCATATTTTGTTTTACAATAGCTCTAATTTGAAACACAGTGCTTAAACAAGTATAATAAAGAATTGTTTTTCTTTAAACACATAAAGAACACCAAATTTTATCTGAATAAACATACTTTTAGTTTCTGACCACAATGTTACTAAGCTTACAGTGTTTAATTCATCGTTAAATTACGACTTTATAAATAGTTCTTTCAATAACTTTGAAAATATGTAAAATATAAGAATGCTGCGCACTTTACATACTTATATAAGGTATTTACTTACCAGCACACCGAACAACAACTTGATATTGGCGATATTTTGAATGTGCCACGAAAAATAGTCAATTTTCTGAAATTGGCACGTTTTTGGAATGTACGTTTACACTTGTATAACATCAACAGTTTAAGGCGCACACAAATGAGTAAAGTGTCAAACACTTTATTATTGTGTCCTTTAATAACCAAAAACAATAAATATTCGATTTCTAAGACGGCGCGGATAATAAATAAACAAGTTTAAATAAGTTTAGAATTTACGAAATTCAAGGGACGGGTGCTGTAGGCTCACTCTATACAATTAAATGTGTGGCACATATAATTCATATGAATATATTGCTTTATGAGATGTTTGCCTCCATTTCGCGCTAAAAACACAAGGTTAACTCACGCGGCGCAAATACAATACTCATAAGAGTCAAAAAAAACATGCAAGGGACGCATGAAATTTCATTATTTTTTTATCTATAAATAATTATAGAGCGTCTCTGTAACGTCGGGCGACTTCGAAATTCATCAAGCTTTTTATTTATGATATCTTAAAGTATAAAAAAAATATAGCATTTGTGTGAAAGCAATGACGTTCAAGTAGTGTCACAGGACTCCACAGTTTAAAAGTTCTAGAGATTTGCCCATATGAGTTATGTTTTTGACAGCGCAGATTCATGTTTCATGTGATCCGTAAAATTTCATTTTACGAACTAAAAGTAGGCCGTAAAATCGGATTTTACTGCTACAGTACCGAAAATGCCATTTTTTCAGTAAATTTGAACCCTTCGAAGATCAATATCTCAAGATTGAACCGTACAATCTGCAATTGTACCCCGAGTAATCTATTATCATAAATTTTGATTTCGTAAATACCATCTGACCCAAAATTTGAGGTAGGCTAAATTTAGGCTGGCTCTTTTTCAAATTATCTGCAATTTTAATAAATCTTTACGTTTAAAATGCATCGCATCCTTAAAGAGTTAACACGACCGGAAATATTTATTTAAAATATTGTCAACAAAAATGACCTAAAACGTTTCTAAAAAATCGAGCGACCTGATAGACGTTCGTGACAGGTTCGGTAGCGTAAAAGAACGCAATGTCAGTAATGTGCACCTGTAGGTATGCAATTTATTCAACGGGAGCATATCGAGCGACAGGCGTCTCGGAATAATCTCGGCAGCATCCCGAAACGTGAGTTCCGATAGGCCTAATAATTGTAACTCGTAACCGTAGTTGTCACGCTATCAGGATGCACCGTGTGTACTACGTGAGTTACGGCCTAGGCCTTGATCGAAGGTCCAGTAACAGCATCCCGAACGTGCATACATACCTTACGTACATACCGGGTGCATGTGTGTGCGTATATATGCGATCCCCTTAGGGGACGGCATACAGTGCTGCCGGTATGCAGGCCAGTAGGTCGACGTTCGCTCGGCAGCATCTCCGAAGAATCGCGTGAGGAATACACGTCTCCTCTCTTTTTTTTTTTTCACAACTCTCTTTCTCTCTTGTCGTCGCACGATCTCCACTGGAAGTCATTTTCATGGCAAAAGAATATAATGAATTCTTACAATTTATCGCTGCGACGATCGCTTCTACCTATGTGCCGTTGTTGCATTGTTCGCCTGGCGAATTAGCAAATTGCAATTCTAGTAATTACCGAAGAATTGGTCTTTTCCTTGCTCGTTTCGAACGATTAAATTGTTACTTATCATTTCCTTACTTTTCGACGTTTTCCCGTAACTTTCATCATTTTGTCCTTTTTCACTATTTTATTTGCCCATGAATCATTCTGTTCATTACGCTGTTATAAACCAATAATGAAATCGATTTCTTGAAGAAAAATCCTCGTTCTAATAATGGCAAGATGAAATGTTCATGTTTGCGCCCGCTATGTCGGGCCGAAAGTAGTTTTTTTGTACCCGCTCTCCTTTAATAGTGCGCTCGCGGAGAAAACTCAATAATTGAATACAAAGATTGCTATGATTAATATTTTTGAGAAAACCATTGACATGTAATGACTAATAATTGCTCAGTTACCGCCCTTGTTGCATAATAGATCCTTTTTCTTAACCTACATGCGTTTCGAGAAAAATTCACTAAATAAACACTAATACATATTTACTAACATTCTCAACAATAAAAAAAATCGAAAGAAGAAAGAAAATGTAAGGAATGGATAAAAAATAATAAAATGTTTTATCAAGTTCAAGGCCATCATATTGAAAAGTGAATTGCCACTTTCACACTATAATGAACGCTATAAAATCATAAATTTCCTTGACGCATCGTGCGTTAGATACTATGCATAACACTTGCGATAGCTTTATTATCCATGTTTCTTCTAGATCGTCGACTTGAATTATAAAGTTGATCTTACTAATTAGTGTATTGTAATTTGAAAAAAAAACACAAGGGTGAGAACAAAAGAAATGTTATAAAAGTGAAAATTCGTTTTAGTTTCATTCGCGATTTTTCTGTGATTGGTACTTTCAAATCTTTTTGTTGTGAATGTTCAAAGAGACGGTCCGGGCACAAAATCCAGTCTATGAAATACTCATTAAAAAAGCCTGAAAAAATGATCTCTCTAGTAATTTTTTACGAGGAATACAGTGGCGCTAGAATAATAAATGTAACATTTTTTTTTTACACATAAAACTTATATTACTAAACTATAATTATTTAGAAAATGTGTTTTTATGTTTATTGGATTTTGTGGAATTGTTAAATTAATTTAGAAAAATTTAATAGCAGTTTTTCGAAAAAATTATTTTTTTTGCGCTAAAATGTACGGGTAAAAAGTAAATTATTTCTTTAGTCATATTTAACGTGGAATTCATTGGTACTAAAATAAAAAATGTAAAAATTAGTTTTGACCCAAATAAACATTTTTTTTACCCGAAAAAAATGAAATATTTAAAAATCCATACGTAATTATTTAGATAATGTGTTTTTGTATTCACCCTAAATTTTTCCATTTTTGAATTAATTTAGAAAAGTGTAATAGCATTTTTCCGAAAAAATGTTGTACACTTTTTATTTTATGACCACTGTATTCCTCGTAAAAAATTACTATATTAATAATTTTTTTAAAGTGTATTTCAGACTTGATTGCGTGCCTGGACCTTCCCCATAATCAATTTCTGTATAGTTTTATTACTTTAAGCTTTTAATCGTTATGAAAATGAAGAGATGAGTTACCCAAGTGAATAATTTCAATAATCAAATAGAATTTTTACATATTAACATTTCTATTTGTGTTTCGAAGTGTTACCCCACTGTAAGACAATAGTATGTAATAAAATTAAAAATAATAATTAATTAGTACACTCATTGATAAGTGTATGAAATTACATTAAAAATTAAAGTGATTTTAAAGAGTCATTTTGACTATCGGTTATATTGAATAAGAAGAACACATTTCTTATAAATCAAGAGTTGTTTAACATAAATTTGTAAGTATTTACGAAAATCTGAAAAAAATTTCAAAATATTTCCGTACATTCTTCTATAATTTCTAAGAATTTTCCGTTTTAGCATTTTTTTAAAAAGCTTGTAGTTTGTTATTAGAACGTTCAGATAATTTCAAGTAAGGTAAAAAGCAAAATTATGTCATAAAATTCATACATTTTATCCGCCTTTATCTATAGTTTTAATAGAATACCAACATTCTAATAAATGATAAAATATTCATATGAATAAATTTTTCAAAATTTTTTGGCAATTTTTGTCAAGTTTGGCGCCATATTGGAATTCCTAACGACTGAAATTCAATTTTTACCTCCGAATCTTGAAGAACCTACTTGAAAATACAAAATACTTGATTGGAAGTAAAGGAAAAAAAGTCCTTCAGAGGGTTCTAAAGTGGTCCACCGGTAGGGTTGGAAATTTCACTAAAAACCGTAAATACAAAATTGCTGAATCGATTTTTCAAAATTCTGATTCTGTAGAAGCATTTCTAATTACTACACAGAAAAAAATAAGTCTCAAAATAATTACATCTTAAATTCATCATTTGGCGAGGCTTAATTTAAGCCTTTTTTAAGCCAAAATATCGTCTAAAAGTCAGTTTTGCTCAGTGAAAGTAAGACTTTAAGCCAAAACACTGACTGAATTTAAGAAAATTAACGCAATTTTGGGCTGAAATTAAGCCTCACCTGACGATGAATTTAAGATGTAACAATTTTAAGACTTATTTTTTCTGTGTATATACGGTTTCCTAGAAAATACTAAAGACATTAATTTTGAGCTGACCGAGAATTTTCGGAAACGATTTCTATTTATTTCCGAAAATGTTCGAGCAGTTCTGAATTAATTTGTTTAGTAAATAATCATCTGTAGTAAATAGAATTTCCTTATAATTTCTTTAAAATTATTTGATTGAACGCCCAAGAGTACATATGATTTTTTTTATTTGGGAAATTACTACAGTTATGAAAACTTTGAACCATTTCAATGTAACTCGCTATCTTAAAGATTTTTAGCTCACTTTTCAACTTTCCGAGGGCGAAATTGGGTTTCAGGCAACAAAATAGGAATTCCATTATGGCGCCAATATTTAAAAAAACTGCTAACAAATCTTTGTGGAACCATTAGGACATTGGGATTCGATTGAAGCTATGCATAATATGCACGGAATACTTCACTCGTTTACGCCACTTAATTTGGACGCACCCAAAACGACGTCCCCTGTGAAAATGTATTTGAACAAATTGGGACACTATAGTTTGAAAACTATGAGTTTAAGAATGAAAAATTCTTGGAATTCTTCGATAAATATAATGGAATTTTTTTAGATTTTTGTGGTATTTGAGTAATTTTGTACCTTAATTTTTGTTAAAAATTTCAAAAAATTGTAAAAAATGGCAATATATTTCGTGATAAATACTACGCGATTTTCTCCTCAAGTTGATTGTTTTCGAGAAGAAATATCTTAAACTATAACAATTGAGATTTTTTCTCAAAAACTATCAACTGTTTAAAAAAATAATAAGAAGATAAATTACCCACAATTTATCTCGAAATATACTAGAATATTTCGATAATTTGTTGCAATATTTTTTTTATTTTCATGAGAAACTTCAAAGTATAATATTTGTCAAAATACCTCCAAGAAAGTCTGGAAAAATTCTATTATATTTCTCGATGAATTATGCAAACTTTTCATTCTTACTGGACGCTTGGAAGGAAATTAAATATTATAATATAATAAAATTACTTACCTTTTTTGTTTGCAGATTTTGACGTTACCTATGAAGTTTTTAACCCAAAATTAAAAATAGATAGAAAAAAATATATTCAAGAAATTATTAAATTAATACCAATATAAAAATGTTAGTTCGTGTGATAATCGAAAATTGGGTAAAAAATGAGTATCCTTGCTTCATCGATTTTTTATTAGAGTGAATTTTAGTCATTTTTGTGATGACGAATGAAACTTTTTTTTTATTTTTAACAAAGTTTTCGAGTGTTGATGATAGATGTGCAATGTTTTATCATAATCGCATGACATTCTTGCAAACAATTCATAATTATTATTATAACAAAGTTTTTAAAATTTCAAAAGTTTTATTTTTAAATGGCATGATCAGTTTTTATCAAAATATTTAAAAGTTTTTATCAAACTTATCCTTTATTCTCCAATCACAATCCATAATTATACATGTAATCATTAAAATGCACTTATTTTAGTTATAAATGTATGATAGCATGGAAATATATTATGGAGTAAATACATATATTATTAAAAGTTAAACAAATAATATCACTAAGATATGTAGTAAATTCAAGTAAATTATGAGTTACCTATTGAGTTTTTATAACTGCATATTTCTCATAACATAACATAAAGTTGGATCAACTAAATTTTAGTCAGACTAACAAAATGTAGGGTAAAAACTACTCAAAATTTATTTCCCACTAAGTAACTCATCATTAAATTAAATTTACTAAATTTTTGTCTGAGTATATCTTCTTTTTATTTCCATTTACTTATTTATCAAGAGTCACAATTACGTACCTCACATGCCAATAATAAACACGTCTGGTCTTCTTACTACTGGCTAACAGTTCTTCGTATATAATTCCTAGTCACTGCTTACAATTATCCGCAAAGAGTCTGTTAAAGACTATTCATAACTTTATTTCAGAATTTATTCATACATGTCATAATTTAGTCTTATTTAAAATCATCTTTACTAAATTGGAAAATGAAATAACGTTCTAGTTTTGCGAATAACAATTGTAATAATTTCCCTTTGTTTGTTAAAATATATATGTACATTTGTTATTCCAATTGTAATGCCTAATTTCACGATATAACCCAATTTTAATGAGAAGTTTATACCATTAAGTACTGAGTGCCCATACAGGCGAAATTGTATTTTAAAGAATGTGAGAATTTTCTCATTTTAGTTAATTTTCATAAATAAAAGAAAACAAATTCATGTCTAAAATATTTTGGCTATGAAATGAGGTGTCTTCATCAGTTTTATCTACACAGAGAGACAAATTTTGCAGATGTAGAAGGCGGAATAGTCAAATTAACTATTTCTGTAGTAAACGAGACCATAATGCTGTTGGGTTACAAATTTGGGGTCCCTAAATGTGCAGTAGCATACTTAACCTGAACTCAACTGCGGTTTTACAATTAAATAGTCACTATAAATGTTACTCAGTAGAAATTTACACGAAAAAAGTGAAATAGTTAAAAGCACTACCTATATAGTAGGATAAAACTCAGCGATCATTTCTAGTTTATTTTACTATCTGGGTAGTGACCTCGGCAAATTAGATAGTCAAAGCTACGATTTAAATAAAAAAAAATAGTTTAACTTAAATATGCTAGATCCTACTATTTAGATAGTAAACCCAACTTTTGCTTTTATTCCTCTAATTAAAATGTTTAGTAACTATAAACATTCCGTTTACTTCGTGCACAGTTTGAAGTAACGTGAAGACATTTTTCGAATAATACGTTGTAAATCCGATATTTCCCACAGAATTTTTAGTGCAGGAAACGATATTTCCGACTTATGAATATGGAAACTAAACAGTGTGGGGAATTCGAAATTCTCACGAACTATCAGCAAAAATATCGTTTCTTACACGTGCAGGTGCTTCCCCCACCCTAAGGATGGTTGCTCGTGCGGAAAATCGCATTTCCTGCACTTGGCACGAATTATGCTATCATTTTATACTACTTCAGTGGTCAAATATTATGTTACTAGTTGAATCATTTAAAATTAGACGAAATGTGATATTTAGCAATGTTACCACGCACTTTTTTCGTAATTTATTCCACTCGGAATTACTTAAAGAACGTCTCGCTACTCTGATGCGAAAGACATATTTCATTATAGTATCTTTCGACAATGAAGTTACAGATAGGTGATATTCGTGCTATAAAATGCAAAAAAAATAACAGGGATATTCAAGGAAAAGAATAATTAGTTAGCAGAACGAGAGAAGTTGTTGCTCCTACACAAAACTACAAAAAGTAGTAAACATGTCCCAGCGACATTTTCTAGTTGGCGTTACAATTTCAAGTTAGTTGGCATTCTTAATACTTTTCCTTGTAAGGATAACTTTTCTGCTTGAAGTTACGAATTTTTATTCTTATTGATTTACAATTTTTTATCATTTAATTTTCATGATTAACTTCTTATTTCATATCATACGTGAGTGAGTGTCTCTGATATTTATCATGATTTATAATATGTTGCTAAATTAGTACTAATAAAATAATTATTGAAAAAATCACTTCCGTTCGTACTTAACCAACAAATATAAGACAGACACTCAAAACATCCTTACATTTTTAGTTCTAGCTGCGTTGGTTGCATTTATATTCATTAATATATAAGTAGTGCAATGAAGGCATGTGAAAAAACATGCATAGTAATCGAACACACGAGATAAATTCCCTGGAATTTTCTCAATGCACTAACCTATAATAGTAGTACTTCTATCCGTACTTTCCTGCTTCTTATTATAAACTAAAAAATCTACCTCTCTATCTTTTTGTTGTAATATATTTTTGGTCAGATTTATACTTAAATAAACCTAAAAAACTAAAAGCAATCATGCATTTAGAGTATTTATTTGAGATGACGACCTTAATATAAAAAATTTTTTTTAACGGTTATTTCACCTTAATTACAAAAAGTCGTAAGGAGCAGGTTTTACAAATTTCGATACTTAGTGCATCTATTTGAAATTACTAGAAGTAACAAACATTGGTTTATTCGATATACGAATATGTTTGTTGAATTCGCAAATTTTTTGCTTACTTCTTTTATTGACTTACAAACTCATAAATGTAAAATAATCAGTTAGTAACCTACTCATCAAAACAATATATTGAAAATGATCAATATTTTTCGAATTTGTTTTCCGTAGTGCAAGGTATTTAAAATTTAGGTAGAAAAGGTCTGGAAAGATAAGGTGATCCAATCAACCCCAGCAGAAATTCAAATGAATGAAAGTTTCTCCATTTATATGTAAAAATGAATAATCTCCATATACCCAAAATTCTGCTCGAAAAAAATGCAAAAAGATGTATTTTAGGGCCAACTATATCGTCAATTTTTTTCAGATTTTTAAACGTGGGGCACCACAGAAAAAAAATGTATTCTCAATTTCCGCTCAATCTTTATCAAAACGAAATAACTTAAATTGCAGGTTTTTTCAAGCTCTACAACTCTCTCCTACGTACAATTTTAGGGGAAAAAATACGAAGAAATAAGCAGTTTTTCTGGTTTTATCGGCTCTAATAATATTCATTTTCTGTCATAGTGTTCTCCAATAATCTGTAGGGCTTAAATTGAGCTTCAAAATTATCTGATTTATCATATTATCGTAACTTAACCCTTATTGACCCAACTTGTCCGTTTTTGTCCGTCAATTCTAAGCGCGGACAACTTTGTTATTTATAAAATTTGATGCTTTAAAAAATCTGAAAAACGTTTTATTCAATCCTTAAATATATGTACCATTTATAGCTTAAAATTATCTACTAATGTCATCTTACTAATTATTCAAAACAATAATTATTGAATCAAACTTTTTCTCTTTGTCCTTTTGGTTTTAAAAATCCAGGATTTGAATGTAGCTTTTAGTGCTGTAACTTTTGATTTAAACACCGTTAAAAAATGGGAGTGGTCATAATTATTTGTCGAATTCCAATAAAAAAATGCCGATTTCTCCGAAAAAAATTGCGTATTTTAACATTAAAAAATTATTACTCACCATGTTGCAAAAGCTACACTCATCGCATCTTTTATTATTATCCCTTCTTGCTCCAATCGAATAAAAAAAAACAATATGCCGCTTCAAAATGGCACCTGTTATAATAAATATCAATTATTTTACTGTTATAGGATCACATATATAATGACTCGGGATGAAAGACTGTTGCTTATTACATGTGAAAGCCGAAACTGATTTTGGTTCATTCATAACCTCAAATTAGGATTTTTACGGAACTGTTATTGATTTCTGCTCAGCTTCTAATTTATAGCGCAATTCAATTATCAGAGCGCTGTAAGTTTTTACTGTGACGATTATGAACAATAAAATGAATATTCCGGTGAAATTTTCCATCCTCTGAATCTCTCATTTAGAAACTGTTTATTCTTAATGTTAAAAAAAAGGGGGGGGGGGAGAAGAAAAGAAAAAATTCTCTAAATATCATTTACCTCTCCGCTGTCTTTAAATGTAACAGCAGTCAAAATATGCAGGAGCCGGTCTAAAACATTGACTTATTTCTATATTTTTTAACGATTATATCATATTTTTTTTCGAATCAAATGTTTCAGTCCTAAAAGGTGCATCCAAATTGACTTTAAGTACTAAGAGGATTAACGGTATTGAACATTTTTATGAACAAATTTTTTTTTTAATTGATTACTTTCACTATTCTACAGGTTCAGTGTACTTATAGTAAATATTACTGTTTAGAATGCTTAGCATTTATTACTGCAAAATCTTGAAAAAACAGTAATAAAAATACAAACATTTAAAGTACTACAAGAATTCCATAAATAAAAATAATAGTTCTATGTTTGTGCCTAAATTCCATTACGTGCAGTTAACAGGATTAATAGTTTTTCAGTGAAAGAATGTCACTGAAAAAGTCGTATTAAAAATCTGGTACAGAATAATTGACATTGCACAATCCAAGGAGCGGAAATACAACGAGCGTTCCATTTTCATTATTCGAAGATGGCTATTCCGCTGGAAAATGGGAGAAGGAAGATGATGCTGACGAGAAAATAATGTGTCATTAAAATCTTGAACTCGATGCGTTGAATGAAGTGCAGGTTTTGCCAGTGACCTTTTCTCTCTTGGAGAGTATAACGAGTATCCGAGAGTCGTCATAAAAAAAATCTCTCCTTCCCGTATAGGCCAAACGACGACCTTCCACTTGTCGAGAGCCACTTCCAGCTCCGAGCAACCAAAGAGTGACTGAGAGAGAGTACCTCGTGTACTTTCGCGATTTCGGCTAACCGAGACAAGCGATATTCGCGCATCGTTTCCCGTCGACTTCGCAAGTCGACATGACTCGTACAGCCGGTTATTTTCGAAATTCGCGATTCGAGATATTAGTTTGATACCAGATGTTAATTTTCCGATCCGAAAGGTGGTTTCTTAAATGGGTGCGACAGTGTAATTGGCCAAAAGTTTCTCGATTTTCATTATTTCAAATTTGAGTGCACTTGGAATACCGATCAGAGGATAGAGTACCCCAGGAAATCTCAAAAGGGAATTTGGAAATTCATCGATACGATGATCCTCCAAGTATGAACTGCGACAATTTTTTTACTGTACCTCTACAATCGTTCATTTCATTTTAGTTTTTCATTACTAATAAGCACTTTTTAATTTCATTTTTTAAAAATTAATTATATCCTTGAATTTCCCTAAATCGCTCAGTCAATTTACAAAATAAATATTTACATCTATTACACTGAGATAATGTGTGATATTATTTTTTAATAAATTTGAAATTAGTCAACAACCACTAATGAAGAAGAGAAAAGTCAGCCACTAATTCAATTACACGCAATATCTTTACTAATAAAAAGTAAAAACTATTGATTAATTAGTAAAAATCAACTATTTCGTTTTAGAAATAAGGCATTAAAATCAATGACTAATTTGAAACTAGTTGACTATCGAATTAGTAGTATTATGCAATTTATTAGTGCAAGCCATTAGTAATTCAATTATTTATCAACTTTTAACTCATGAATTTGTAATTTTCGACTCATTTAGATTGAAATATTACGTAAACTTTTTTGTAATAAAAATTAACGTTTTTCTCAATTATACAGAACTTCTGCTTTTTACGAGAATTTCACAACAAATTAATGTCACTTATCATATAATAACTTGACATATAAAGAAGAGTAAATTACTTCTTGAATCCGTCCTTCCTAAATTTGAAATAGTTCAAAATGATTAATTCGTAAACAAAAAATATTTTACTCGTTGAATTAGTAATAAATTTTGATAATAAAACACGAAAAACTAATATTTCATTAATAAAATATCATTTTTTACTATGAAATTAGTAGAATACACTCTACAATAGTATAATTTTACCAGTAAATTAGTGTTGTTTTAATAATAGTACAAAATTGACTAATTCGTGGTAACTCATTTTTCTTTTTATATTAGTATTGTTTGATTAATTCTGATTTAGAGAAACTCATTTATTGTTTTTTAAGAAAATAGATGCTTTTAAATAGTCTTTAGAAAATTTCAGTTATTGTTATTATTATTATTCATTTTTATTCAGAAAACTACAACCACTACAACTACAATTGAAGTTATATAAATCATTGGAGTAATATTAGGTAAAAATAGTAAATTAACACTACACTTATTAGTAAATGCTTTCTGATTTCTTTGAGTGTACTAAAATTTGATTTGTAACTTAAATCAGTTCAAACTACTATTCGTTTTAACTATTGCGAATTAGCCACATAGAAAAAAAGAAATAATTCGTTTTACTATTTAAATAATGTGCTGGGCTACTGTACCTAATTAGTCACTATTTAGTTAATATGTAAATCCAAATGAGTCGAAAATTACTAATTAATGAGTCAAAAGTTGATGAATAATTAAATTACAAATTATGGCTGTGTCTTATCGTACTATCTACTTAGTAGTCTCAACTATTTCATGTTCACCGTGGACTTTAATATAACTGGCATTGTTTATTATGTGTCTAGTTAGCAGATCAATTGTCAGAGTACCGTATGAGTGCTGTTCTAGTTGCATACAGACAAGGGCTGAAGTTTTCGATACCTTCAAGCATTAATTCTATCTATATTATTGAGAAATTGTGATTGAGAAGAAGATAGCACGACAATATAATTGACCAAATAACATGTGTCAAAATAATTAAGACAAAATAATCACATTAAAACAATAAAAACAATTTGTTTCAAAAGATTACGTTAGGTTAGGATAGGTTAGGTTGGGTTAGGCAAAAATTGTAAATTCATATATGTGTTTACGTTGAATTAGTTTTTCGTTTAATAATTTTTTTTTTATCTTGTCTCGATTAGTTTTTGTTCGATTATTTTTGTTACGATTATTTTGTCATTGTATTATTTTGTCAGTTCGTTGGGTTGCTGAAAATAGAGTTCAGAAATTAATATTTTTCAATGAAATCATGTACATTTCTCCGCTATATTTTTTCGGAGTAGCACGGATCTCATCTAAAAATCTATTTTCAAGAAATCCAAACCGACAATTTAAACATTTATGTTTGTCATATTAAATGCGCCATTTTGAATTTTGAAAAACTAACATCAGATTCGTAATCAGCGAGCCCAAAAAGCTATTAAATAGGTACTTTGGTATTGCTTACTCTTTTTTTCTTGAAAAATATCTTCTTCAGTTTTAAGGTTTTAATTTACAATTTAAGGTTTGACGAAGACATATAAAATTGATAGCTTGAAAAGCGTCACGTTTCTAATTCTACGTTACATTTTGCAGTGAAATATTTACAATATTTTATTAATAAGACTGGCTTTGTGAATAATAAATAAAATATTCAGAAAGGAATCCACGAAAATGCGATACACGCTTCGAGACGGATAGAAGAAAGTGACTTTGTAGGGAAAAAAGTATTTTTTTAGTTTCCACTGGCTATATGTGCTTCATAATATAAGGCCTTAAAAAGGAAAATTTCAACAATGTTTGAATAATGTTTTTAAAGGACTCTAGGGACTATCGAATGTCAATAATATGGTGTAACCCAATAACGTCACATTTCAAAAGAACTAAAAACACGAGTGACCCTTTCGTTTAAATGGAAGTACTTTTTGATCTACAATATTAGTTTCGTACATGTAAAATGTTGTTATTTGCGATTGTTATTTGTAACAAATATATAACGTAAACGTCAAATACTCTAAAATGATACTTTTCGCTCATATAAAACAAATTTTTTTTAATAAGATCTGTCGAATCGGACTTTGAATTTTCAAAAGCTGGACTAAGGTCTGTAATCAAAGACTTAAAGAACTATAAGAATACCATAACATAATTTCATTAATAGAAAAATACACTGAAAAAAATACCACTTGAATTAAGATAATAGATATTTTTAAAATGTAACAAAAGAAGCCTTGTTCGACTGAACAGTAGAGTACTTCAAAAATCTTAAAACTAGCATACCATGCCACTAAAATGTAGTACAAAAATTAGATGCTGCTTGGAAAATTTTAGATTTTGAACATTTAGACTAAAATTCGTTGGACAATAAAACGTACAATGTAAAAACAAATATTTAAAATGATTACATCTTAAAGGCACCCAGTGTATAGTGCATAAGGGTTGTCTAAGCGGCCTTATTAACACTACATCTTACTTTCAATCACTTTTCTTACTTAATTCACTTACCTGATTTCAGTCGCATTTCTTGTATAAATTTAACCATTGCTTTATACCGTGTACAACCTATAGCATCCCAGGTGGAAAAGTCTGTAATTTTCCGGACCTGACGAACAGCACGGTACCGCGGCGGTAATAAATCATGTACAACACCAGTACTGGTGGCCAGTACCGCGCCAGCAGCTGACATAGTACGGGTTAAGTACTGGTTTCCAGTACTGCCTTTATACCGATTTTAAAGTTTTCCCGACGATCGGCACAATACCGGCAATGTACTGGGAGTGTACTGATTCAGTATATAAGTAGCGTAAAATACCAGTACCCAGCCGGTGTTACCTTCCAGTACGATAGCGGTATTATGCCGGTGCTTTGCCGGTATAACGCCAGTACCACGCCAGTACAATAATGTTTAGCCAGTACTGGCGTGGTACTGCGCCGGTAGTCAATTTCTACCTGGGTTACTTTAACGTAATATTTTATTGTCACTAAGAAAAATTATTTGTGTTAGTAAATGTTTTCATTTCTCATATTACCATATTAACCCGCATATGCGCAGACCCGAATATATTCGTCTAAACACTTTTGACTCTAGTCTTTCACCAAATTAACTTCAGACCTTCAAATAATGTTTAAATGAAAGTTAAATAATTAAATTAATAGTAAATTAAATAATAAATAATTAAAAGATATAAAAAAAGCTCAGCAATTTGTACACTTAACAGACTGACTTCGAATGCAATTCTCTTTAAAATCATGGCATAATCATGAAATTTTTTATTAAATACGGATCGCTTGAGTTCGCTGATTGCGAATCTGATATTAAAATTTCAAATTTCATAATGGCATCTCCACAGTAAGAATATGAATAAAACATTCAGTACAGTATAAAATTCTACTTTTTTTTTGTGAAAATTACACGCACCTAGCGGCAGTCGCAAGAAACAGGATTTTGCGACAATTTCAAATACATTTCATACAATATTGATATAAATAAAAGTTTAACTCAAAGACGTATTAAAATTGTTTTTTTTATCATATTTTTTTGTTTCAATCAATAAGGTAGACTTAAAAAATCAACAATTTTTTAAGAAATCCTACGACGTTGGTATCTGCACTTATAACTTGATTTGCATTTCGCGACCCGAAAAAAAACTTTGGTAGCAAATGTGATGAAAATACAATAATTTTTTGAAAATTAGTCCGCAATATTAGATCCGCCAATTTCAATTTCAAAATATTAACTTCAGATCAATTTGCCGTTTTTATGATAGAACTTCTACCATCTACGTTTGTAACTGTATTAACCATTACATAAAATGTTACCATAAGCATTAAACTAAAAGATTTACTAACGAATAGTACCGGTCTTGCAATAAAACAATAAAAATACAGTGAAATATTAATTTGTCATCATTGGCCTGATATTATGGGCAGAGACTGTAAATATATGCGTTCTATTTCTAGAAAAAAAATATTCCTTCACCCAGATGGAAATTGACTACCGGCGCAGTACCGCGCCAGTACTGGCTAAACATTTACTGCACTGGCGTGGTACTGGCGTTATACCGGCAAAGCACCGTCATAATACCGGTATTGTACTGGAAGGTAATACCAGCTGGGTACTGACTTCCAGTACTGCAACTGTACTGTCACAGTACCGTATATTTTACTGTGCGTGTGTCTGTGAGGGTATGTGTGTGTGTGGGTGTGGGTGTTTGTATGTGTGGGTGTTTGTGTGTGTGCGTGTGTCTGTAAAACAGTGGCAGCTCTGCATATGGGTTAAAACTGTATCGATGAAAATGAAGAATGAATTAAATAAAATTAATAGAAATAGAATACACATACAAGTGCACATACACACATGCGCGCGCACACAATTATAAATAAACTATATATACTGATTCAGCACAGTCCTAGTACATTGCCGGTATTGTGCCGATCGTCGGGAAAACTTCAAAATCGGTATAAAGGCAGTACTGGAAACCAGTACTGCCCAGGTATTCAGCCAGTACTGAACTAGTACGATGCCAGCTGTACTGGCCATCAGTACTGGTGTTGTACATGATTTATTACCGCTACGGTACCGTGCTGTTCGTCAGGTCCGGCAAACTACAGACTTTTCCACCTGGACAATTACGATTGGCTACCCCGATCACTGGAAGGGAGAAAATGAAAAATACAAAAAAAGGAGTATTTAGTTTAAATTTATTTAACTTTAGAACAATAATTAATTTCATGGGAACATGTTAACATAAATAAATTGTCATTTTCAAAATCATTAATCCAGTCATTTTGTCACGGAAGATATTTAAAAAAAAACTCCGAGAAAAAATGTTGTTCACTTCACTATTGATACAGGTGATCAATTCGAATCGAGAACACCAATTTTTTAATCTCTATAATGTCATGCGAGGTGCAACTGTACATAAAAAAAAAATGTATTTTAGTATATGTTTTAAAAAATCAAATTTGTGAAAAAGCGACCGATGTGTGCTTTAGATTATGGCATGGAATATATTTGTTTGTTTAGAAAAAATCTTGGTTGTTTTGAATTTTAAAAATAACTTATTTAAGATCATCGGGTCTAGGTACATATTAAATACTAGAAGATGAAAATACTTTTCTTCAAAAAAACATAGAATTTAAGATTTATTGAAATGTAATTAAGATTTATATTAATCTTTATATACTACAAATACAATACCATTTCTAATCAGATTGAAAACAGTATGCAACTGGAAATAAATAAATCTCGATCTACAGTAATCCCTGACAAGTGACAGTTGTATCACACGATCCTATAACAAGTGGTGACAATCTCACTCGATCTCAAGTTTACTTTTCTCCCACGTGCACTTGAAACGATGTTCTTAATGACGTGCAAAACTTCTATGTAGTTTGCTAGTTTGCGAATCTGAAATCTGTGTTCGTTCTTCGAATTTTAAAAAGTAATTATTACATTCTTAGGTCGTTACTCTTAGTGACGCTTAAAATATAAGGAAAGTAATTCTAAAGGGAATAGTTCATAAATTTAGAAAAACATGTAATCAAAATAAAATCACAAAGCTTAAAATCTCAAAATTTGCATACTACACTGATAAAAAATTTAATGGTTTTAATACAATTTTACTTGATTCAAGTAAATGGTTTCTTTAAACGGTCCCAATAAAATATTTATTATAATGAGTGTTCACCGTTTAATGGAAAAAAAAATTTCGTTATGTTAAGGAATTTATCAAAAGTAAAAACATTGCTTGAACCTTTACTGGAACGTAGTAAATATTTACTCATTTTTAAAAGGTCATTTATTTCTTTTAAGTAAATATTTAATTGTCCAATATAAATCGTGATCTTTTTTTAAATAAATATGTTGTTGCAACTATTTAATCTAACTATTTACCCGAACGAAGTAAATTTCTTTTGATACCAGTAAATTGTTGTCTGGAATATGTGTATTAATATCAAGTCTTAACATTTTCTAAATCCAAACACCTGATGTCTTTATCGGAGTAAAATATTTGTTAAACATGATTTACTTATTGGAAGAACTCCGATTTACTACTTTTGTGCAAATTATGTCTTTATTTCAAGAAAATAATATCTTCATTCAAGACAATATTTTCTTAATACAGGATATAATATGCTAAGGAAATGATTTACTTCTAGAAATTAAGTCTTCTCTTGAACCAACAAAAATTTATTTCAATCAAAAACGTGAATACTTAAATCAATTCCAAGTAAATATATTTCGTTAAAAGAAGTACATTTTGTTGTCATATGTTATTTTAATGTTCTCGTTTCTAGACACGTTAGACGTTTTCCCTTTTAATGCATATTTTGCACAAATACATCTTAAAAAAAATATAGCATGCATTAGATTTTTTCTTCATATAATTTCTAATATTTTTTCCAATAACATATACTAGTTTTTCCAGAAAAAATTAGCGACAAGTTTGGCCGAAATCTAATTGGATAGCTCATCAATTCACATTTGTCTATAAAGCACAATTTTTTAAGACACATAAAAGATCTTTCATAACGACCTTGAATAAACGATAGACTAATGTTATCGCTTACTCTAAATCATCATCAACCAAAAAAGCATCGTAGGCAAATTCAGTGCAGGACTTAGAACTGAAGAAGACAATCGAAGGTCGAAGCACTTAGCGATTTAAAACGCATTTGGCTCGCGTGAACTTTCTCCCCCTAAGTCTGTCACGTCGGCCATCAAAGTCTAAACCGGAAGTTCCGTCGAACAATTACGGTAGCTAGTTCCTTTCGGGACGATTGTGTCTTCGCGCGTTTCCTCGCGATAATTAGCAAGGAGCAACTCTCAAAGAGTAACTTCTGGTGAATCTCTATTAATTAATATAAATTAACGTAAGTAGACTCGCGTCCCAGGAAGGAGTCGGAGAGATCTCAGGGTGATAAAAAAATGCGGCTTCTTCCGAGCCGACGGCAGCGTGTATTCCAGGTCGTGCTCCTTCACTTTTGTCTGTGCCTTTAAATATACGGGGTGTCTTCAAACTGACGTATTGTATTACGTGCGCGAGTTCTCTATTGAATTTTAAGACAGAAAGTTCTGGAGTCGGCTGTATACACGTGTAAGCCGATCAAAGAGGGAAACTGGTTATGCAGAAAGACGAAACGATGTTTTCTGGAACATCATCCAGTTTCAAAAACGAACCGACGTTTAATTTGCAATATTGAAAGAAAAATGGTGATCTGTTCAGCAGGAAGAGCAATTCTAATAGGCCAGCGGTGTCGTGCATTACTCTTCAAGTGGGACAATCGATCCGAAACGAACCACTTGTTAAAAATATTTTTTATTTCCATTCATCCTGTTATAAAATATAATTGACCCTGATTACTGCAGGTTTTGCCTCCTCTTTTAAGAAACAATACACATTTTCAAAACAATTTCTAAAAATGATAAAAAAACTGTTTTTTTACTTTTGGATTATGCATTACTTACTTTTAGGTATCTTACAAAATTCTGAAATAAATGTGTAAAAGGGCAGTTATTCAATAAGGACTAAGAGCAAAAAAAGGAGGTTATTCAATAAGAAACTCATGATGTATGAATAAAGTTGGGAAATCATGTTTTAAAAATGACATTACACTGTGTACAAAAAAATACCTTGTGTTTATTTTAAAAGTCCTGTGTTTATTTGATGTTTAGATGTCAATAAACAAGAAAATATTAGTAAACAAAATTTGTAATTTGTTCAGTCCCTTAAAAAGGGGGGAGTTAAAGTGTAAAAAAATAGATTTTTGATACTTTTTGAGGTGCTCTAAAAAGGAAATGTGAAATTTTTAAAAATCGTTCAAATTCGATTGAGTCATTTTTATAAACCGACCGCTGTTTCAAATGTGATTTGAAATCCACAATCAGTGGTCCCAAAAATCCCTAGAGTAAGATTGGGCCAAGATTGAGATAAATCCGACAACATTTAGAAAATTGTACGTATCAGATAAAATCTACAATGTTGTGTGAAGAGATCCTGATGTGGTGGAGCAAAACGGACTTCAGGTTGATGTTTATCGATTCCAAAAACATTAAATACACCAGATGTGTGTCAAAGGAACCTTTCATCAATTTTGTAACCACTTGTGGTTACTACATCCATTGCATCGATTTCAAAAGATTGAAAAAATCAGAAACAAATTGTTAGTAACAGTAGAAATACTTTTTTTTATTTCATTTGACACACCTTTAACCTTTTCAATGTATTCATACAAAATCATTTTGAATATTTTTTTACAAAAAGTACATATTTTTTTCCTACGGAGCACTGTGAATGAAGACAAACAAACCAAACAAAACAGATGGAGGACACAACAAAAACATACCAGAACTTTGTTCTTCTCGACAGAAACAAATAGTTCGATATCAGTACAAAAACTACACAACTAATAAGGAATATCTAATGCACTTACTTGAAATTGCAGGCATTGTAAAATGAACCAGAATGAATACATTGTGCTCATTTTGTTGATATTATTGGACAAACAAAAACAAATTTTTAAATGTTCAATTTTAAATCAAACGTATTTCCTGTCATCATTTGCTATGTAGAATATTGGTCCTTTCCTTTCTTTTGGTACTTTGCACTTGATTGTGTTTTTCTCTTCAAACAGATAAAAACCATTGAACCACTGTAATAAACAAAAATGTTGCGTATTCTATTTAATTTCTAATTCTAACTTTCATAAAAACTCACGAGTCTGAAGCAAATTTGAACGATTTTTACATTTTTAAAACTTGACAACAGATTTGTAATAAAAAATCCCCAAGTAACAAGTTTCAAGCCAATCCGGTTGTGAGGAATAGCTTTGCAGAAATTCGTACATTCCTATAGTTATTTTCACTAAAGTATCAAATGTAAGTTAGGTCAGGGGTACTCTGTAAATTCAGGTGCACCGAAATTTTCACATGATTTTTCAGTTTTGGTTCTTGCGGTTCCAGGTTAAATTTTCGTTTAAGCTGTATTAGAGCTTTTAGTGCCCTCGCATTTTCTTTTTAAAGGCTTCAAAATCTGACTGAAAAGCTATTTTTTAACACTTTAATCCTCGTCCATCTTTAAGGGACTGAACAAATTAAATTTTTTAAAATATTTTCTTGTTTATTGATACCTAAACTTTCATTAAACACAGGAATTTTTCAATAAACGCAAGGTCACTGATTCATCGACGAATAACTAATGTATTTTAAAAATTCGAAAAGAGACTGGCAGTGCTGACATTTTGCTTGTAGCCCAATCTGAAACTTGAAAATAGTTTTTATATTTATCGTTTTTATATGTACCAAATAAAATGACTGTTTATTAACCAGTTCAAACTAAAGTGTACAAAGTTTTTTCATGCAATTTGGCACTATATTTTATCATTTAAACTCTACGAAAAAACGTTTCACTGAGGATTTCCTAATGGCCAAGAACCGCTCTTTCTAATGGTGCATGTCATTTTTCAAATATTGAAATAAAAAAATTATACACTTCTCTTTTTAAAAAGCATCAAATTTTTTTGTTGTATTTTCAATTTATCGGATTTTATTATGGATAGCGACATTAGCACACCTCTAAAAGACACAAATGTCGTGCAAAAAATGAATTATCTATCAGATAGACATACTTGGGAAAGTAAAGATTAAAAATGGCGGAGATAAAATGGCCATAAATTTGTACTTTTATACTTACTATCATAGCCATATGTTAAGAATCGCAAAGTTCTATAAGTTTTTATGAAACTGATAGTCAATGGTTATATTGAATTGAATTTGAGATTACTGATTATAAATTTAGATCAGTTTTTAAGTATTCAAAACAGTGGATCCAATGCGGTCATCAGCACCCCAAAAGTTCCTATATGATAAGTTTCAAGTGACTCCAATCAACTTTGAACATTTTTGTACGCCATATTCGTACGGCAATCTTTTATATTAAAATAATTACTTTATATTCGTAATCAGCGACGTTAAGAACACTTGGCTACCAAGTTTTGCCATTTTGAACATATGGCTAAGGAAGTTACTAATAAATATTCATCGGCTTTTTGTGCCCGACATTTTGAATATTAGCATTCCGAAAGACGCCTATCTCATAGTTAATTCATTTTTTACCTGACATTTAGAGCTAATAAAAAGCATCAAAAAGCTTTGAAAAAAATGTCATGCTTCTTTTTCAGGCAAACTGTACAACTATTTTATTTAAGAATTTGAAAAATGTTGTCATACACCATTTGAAAGAGTCAATAAGAAATTACTAGTGTCTAATTCTTGTCATGGAGTTAAATTTCTAAAATTTAGAGTTCAACATCATGAAAAAATTTTCTACGTTTGGGCGTTAAAGTTACATTTGTTCCAAGTCTATATTATTCCATTTTTTATACATGATTTCAAGTTTCACAGTTTTTTGAAAATCACCCACATAACTGAAGGGAAGATAAGTTAGATTACCTTACTTTTCGAGACACCCTTTATATAGAGTCGGAAGGAAGAGAAGGAAACCTAGATGTCAACGAACTCGGCGAGGACGATTCATTCATCAGGAATCGCACGGAGGAAACTCGCGCGACCGTGAAGACAAGATATATATCGGATACGAAGTAGGCGAGTGAGCGTGGTGCCGTGGAAAAGCGCCATGCATGACAAAATGGATTATAAAGGTTAGCCTAAAGGCTACCTATTGTAATTTATGCAGGATTTAACAATTGCGGGAGAAAGTAAGTAAAAACTGTAAACATACGTGACAAGTGCGCATCGGCGACCTATTTGCGTGCGACAGGATGCGAAAAAAACTCACTTCGTCGATATATTGTTTTCCTGCTAGCGAATTACAAATAATCGGTGAAATCTGACGATCTTTCACTTTTATTTGAACTCTTGAACGCGGTTCGTGCACAGATGTAATAAATGTTGATATTCATCTTCTCCTGTCACTGATAGATTTTGGAAAATCTCGATATGGGTTCCGTTTAACCCATTAATGATCAAATGTACACAAATTTAAAATGAAGTTTGACAGTACTTTTTGGTGTTAAAACGTAATGAAACAATTTTGTAATAGACGTTTATTATGGCTCGAACTCCACTCTTTCGAATGGTGTATCAGAAAATACAGCAAGTTCAAAAATAAAAAAATTTTTTTTTCTTATCTTTTTGTTTCTTTTTCACTTATCTTATTTTTTTATCATTTCCCACATTGCAATATCTTAAACAAATTATGTATAAAAAATGTATGGAATTCAATATTATGAAGCGTATTTTCCGAAAATTCCCCAAAATGGCGCCAGGAATGATAATTTGTTTGACAAATTTTAGAATGCCCTGACCTTGACACAATCAGCTTTCTCAAATAAATTGTAAGAATGAATTTTGAAAAGTGTGATTCTGAAAAATTTGTTATCTTATATCGAAGGTGTGAATATTTTCTCGTCTTAGATTTTGTTCTGTTAAAGTTACGATTGGGCGTAGACTGTTGTGGGGTAATAGACACATTTTCTTTATTTGTACCCATATTGTCTTAACCGTATAATACTATACTACCGTAGAGTATTGTGAACTATTGAAAGATACGGGAATCGCTTTCTGGAGTAGACATCT